>CM039675.1:447620523-448220523 GCA_022496015.1 Hordeum marinum | reverse complement strand
CTCTAGGGGTGCTCTACTCCTCCTTATATAGGTGGAGAGGGTAGGTTTACAAATAGAGTCCTACTCCCAGTAGGATTAGGACTAGTCTTTCACGAATCCTACTCCGGGTCTTGTTTCCTTTACGGGAATCCTTCTCTCTTTGGGCTTTCTCTTGTGAGCTGCCTGGCGCCGGCTCACACGCCGGGTCTTGGGCCTTGTCGTCCTGTGACTCGCCTGCCGGGTTGTCAATAAAATGCCATGTCTTGACCGGGTCTCATGTAAGTCGCCAGGCCGTGTCATACCGCGGGGTATATCCCCGACATTAGCCCCCAGGTTAGCTTGAATTTATTCATGGTAAGCTCCTGAAATAAGAGTAACAAATATATTAAGTGGCCGGCTTGGGCCTTTGGCCGGCTTATAAAATGGCTCCTCAGAAATCTGGGTCTTTTCTACATATGAATGAGTCGTCTTGATAATCATCTTGCTTGTCAATGTCCTTTGAAAAATATTGATAATAGAACACCCATATGTCATTGAGTCGGCTTCCAATGCTTCTTGGCGGGTCATATCCGTCGGGTCATAATTATTGATGATGTCGGGTCACTATCGTTGGTGACGCCAGGCCAAATAACTAGAATCCAGCTAACTTGATAAAAATATTGGGATGAAAATCCATCTGATGTAAAACCGGACTTTTCATTGTTGTGAAGTAGTGCATCTTACATAAAATCTGGCGGGTTACACTCTTTTGATAACGCCGGGTCTAATAACTGAACTCCATCTTAGAAATTCTCCTCAAAGTTTTTGATATATCCATATTACCTGTAGCCCCCAAGCTCCAAGATTATCCATGATAACTTGGTGCTTTGTAATAATATTTTGGACTGTGTAGCCCCCAAGTGTCGGGTTGTCCTGCTTGCAACAACCTGGGACTTATAACTATCTTATACCTTATGAAACTTCAGCAGGTGTAGCCCCCAAGGGCCGGATTATCAGAATGTGATGTGCCAGGTCTTCAATTTGAACCTCATAATCTGCTTGAATAGCTGAATACTGTAGCCCCCAAGTGTTGGGTCGCACGCCTGCGACGACTTGGGACTTCATAAATTTTGATCTGAGCGGCATAGCCCCCAAGTGTTGGGTCAGTAAGAATTACTGGGCTAGGATTTAGAAAAATATAGAAAGGCCGGCTCATCCCCTTGAGATAATAGGGTCTTGCTGACAATGCAATGATTTGAAAACCGGCTTGCATTAGCCCCCAAGTGTCGTGGTGCGTGCTTGCAGCGACATGGGACTTGCATATTTGATATAAACTGGACTTGAATACTATAGCCCCCAAGTGTCGGGTTGTCTGCCTGCGGCCACTCGAGACTATATGAGAATAATATGACTCACCACAATTTGTTGAATGAATCCTTGACCGTGGTTGTAATATAACCCGGAATGAATATCCTGAAATAATTCCTTTGTCTTTGATATGAAATCCCTGCTCGTGGTTGCGATGCAACCCAGCAAATATATATTGGAGAAATCCATGGGTGTTGTAGATTACTATAGAGCACAATTGAAGAAATCCGAGAACCGGCAAAATAGATGACACGGCATTATATCTGACAGGGCGGTTCTTGAAAAATAATAAATTCTCCGAACTGGCTTGAAAACCCCAATCATTTATTACTGGCTATGATAAACCATGAAGATCCAGCCAAGTTGGCTATTAAAGATACATTTGCTTTTGCAGAACGGTCTCTCATCCTAAAAGATAAAACCTACAAAAATAAACAAGACAGAATATCTTCTGCATTGTTGTGAGGGTGGCTTAAAAAAGCACAACCTGGAGATGTTATAACATTGCTTCTTCTTTCATAATTTTGCTCTGATCCGGCTTGATAAACCGGCATGACCTGTGAATATGATGAAATATATGATGCAATGTATGATGCAAGATGCAATGTATGATGCAATGTTAACTTGTCAACATTTTTTGGCATAAAGCCGGTAGATAGACATTAGAAGCGGTACCCGAAGGTAGGAAGCCGCCCTTGCCACGGCTCATTTTCCTGAGCCAGATTTTTGTGGCATAAAGCCTGGCTAATAGGCATTATAAGCTATACCCAAAGGTAAGAAGCCGTCGTTTGCCAATACGGCGTAAAACACCGGCGGATAGGCGTTAGAAGCTGTACCCGAAGGTAGGAAGCCGGCCTCGCTGCGACCCATTTTCCTGAGCCGGATTTTTGTGGCATAACGCCTGGCTAATAGGCTTTATCAGCTATACCCGAAAGTAGGAAGCCGCCATTCGCCGGTTGTTAGGTTTTAGATACCCGTCAGTAAAAACCCTTCACAACCGCGACTAAACATGTTAGCCGGAGATTTGGCATAAAGCCAGCCGATTGGGTGTTAGAAGCGGTACCCGTCAGTAAGAAGCCCCCTTTTCAGCAATACGACGCAAAGAGCCAGCGGATAGGTGTTAGAACCTGTACCGGCTAAAGGTAGGAAGCTGCCCTCGCCGCGGCTCATTTTCCTGAGCCGGATTTTTGTGGCATAAAGCCTAGCTAATAGGCATTATAAGCTATACCCGAAGGTAGGAAGCCGTTGTTTGCCAATCTCAGTTGATATATCAACCGGAATATTTTTGAACTCTTCTTGTAAGTCGCTATCTTGTAAACCGCCATCTTGTATAAAGAAACGGCAGAAGCTCCAAGTGACGATCCAATAAATCCGGGCACCTATGTTTGAATGGTGCATCACGGCGGTTCGTCCTCTTGGGCAACTTTTAATCTTCCATCAGTAATGTAATAGCCCCCAGGATTGGACTTTTTCTTGCAAAGACCTGGGGTTTTTGTTGAAAAACAACCAAATGTGTCTCACCATGTCTGTAGCCCCCGAGTCTTTAAGTTGACTCGAAGAGGCGGCTTGAGAATCTCCACTGAAAGTTGAGATTGGCTGTGGCGGGTTATAGAGGATCTCATATGAATTGCTTCAATGATCTGGTTGATGGTTCGTTCCGGCTGTTTGTTAGCGTGAACAAAATTGTAGTGGCAGCGACTTGTGCGCCTGTTCGTCGGGCGGCTCATATCGATGAGCATCATACTAATATGTTGATGTAGATCAGACCATGGGCGGCATCTTGCGCGCGTCCGTTGGGCGGCTCGCACCAGTATATGCAGCCGATGTTGGGTTGATGTAGACATAGCAAACACCCGCGGACATTATAAGCCGGTGTTGTTGTCAAGACGCCACAACATTGTAAGCTGGCACGGATGGCGAGAGACGGTCACGGTGTTGTAAGCCGGAGCGGTCCCGAGAGACGGTCACTGTGTTGTAGGCCGGTGCGATCGGTGATTCGCCCGTGGTATTGAAAACTAGCACGGACGGTAAGTCGTTGTGGTGTTGTTAAGCCGACGTAGATGGCGAGAGACGACCATGGCGTTGTAAGCCGTCACGGATGGCGAGAGATGGTCACAAAATTGTAAGCCGACGTAGTGGCGAAAGACGGCCGCGGCGTTGTAAGCCGATGCGGTCGCGAGAGACGGTCACTGTGTTGTAGGCCGGTGCGATCGGTGAGTCGCCCGTGGTATTGAAAACTAGCACGGACGGTAAGTCGTTGTGGCGTTGTTAAGCTGGCACAGATGGCGAGAGACGACTACGGCATTGTAAGCCGTCGCGGATGGCGTGAGACGATCACAACATTGTAAGCCGGCATAGTGGCGAAAGACGGCCGCGGCGTTGTAAGCCGGTGTGGTCACGAGAGACGGTCACAGTGTTGTAGGTCTGTGCAGACGGGCTCACGAGTCATCCATTGGGCGGCTTGAATGATCAATCACGGCACCGGCACATAGAAATAAACTGGATCGCGGGACCGGCGGATTGCGCGCATCTGATTCTATGGCGCAACATCACTTTCATAGTGAACACTTGCCCTCCATATTAAAATAAACATGTGAGGGTAATCGCTCTTAGAGGAATTGTAATATATTGGGAAATTGCTAGGATAAATATCACCTGATAATAATTTCGTCCAATGATGGACATGATCGGCTTATGGAGAACATAGTTTGGTATTCATATGCTTCGTGCTGATGAAGATTTGTCCAATCAGATTAGCCAGTCGGTCTGTTTCTTGATCCCACCAATTTCCACTCTTTTTTTACCTGTCCCCCAACTCTCTCCCTTGCCTTATCCTCTTACCGACCGTATATAGGGAGAGGTAATACGGCTCGGTAAGTGCGACGGGTTAAGTAGGCAGCGGCGAGTGCAGGGCGGAGCACGACGGGTGAATAGTGGCGGCTCAGAGAAGCTGTTGGAGGCAAGGCCATGGAGTGGGAGCGGCGGCTCGAGGGCTGGGTTGGAGAGACGGCGAGGCAGCCCGGCGTGGCGGTCGAGGAGAGTCGTCAAGGCACGGGCGGCTCGCAGCGGAGGTGGCATTCGACAGGACAGGAATCGGAGGTGCCGCAGTGGTTGGTTTGAAGCACGGCGGATGGCACAACAAGGCGGCTCTAGGCCGCAGGGCCGGCAACTCAACGCCGGTGCGGCTCAGCATTGGCTCTACACCGGCGGCTCTTGGTGGCGGCTCTCAGCGGGGAGAAACCATGGTAGCGATCGTGCGGTGGAAAGCGAGGTGAGGCCGGCTCAGAGGCTGGTGGCTTGGAAGGCTTCAGCAGCCCGCCGGCTCATGGTCGAACACGCGGCGACTCAGCATGAGATGGCGAGGCGGCTACTCATGGTGCGAGGCGACACGGCGGGGCAGGTTGCAATCCGGCAGGGCGAGGTGCAACGCAACGAGTGGTGGAGCTACAATAGCGGTGGGAGAGTCGTGGTAGAACCGAGGCGGCTCGGACTTCGGTGTTTACAAAGCAGAGCAGAATAGGGCTGCGGCGGTGGAGACGGCAGCCACAACGATGAGGGTAGGCAGTGTAGGGCAAGGCCAGGATGGCCGAGGTGAGGCGGACGTCGGCGGCTGATATGGCTATGGGCGTGAGCCGGCCCAAAGGCACTATGAGGCCAGGTGGGCGCAGCGGCGTGACGGCTCGCGGGAGCAGCTGCGTGGGGCTTGCGGGAGTAGCGGCAGTAGACGCAACCGCAAGCCGGAGGCGAGAGGAGGTCGCGGTGGCTCGACGAGGTGGAGCTGCGGGGCGGGCCAGCGAGGCAAACCACGTCTATGAAGACGGAGAAGGGAGCACGGAGACGGCGGTTGTGGGCACAGATGGAAAGCCAGAGCGAGGGGCACGACGACACCCTGTTCTTGGCAGGGGGAAAATGGCTCCCGATCGTGCTGAGGGCGAAGGCCGGCTGTCACCTCTGTTTCCGAGTCGGGGCTAACTCTGTTGGATCCGCATCTTAATCCTCCTCCCAGCCATGGCATTTTTTTAGCTTTGACTTTACAGCATATTGCACCGCCTGACGTGACCATGGCATGTACGTCCTTTAGTACTTCCATATGATGAACATCACTTTGAGTGAAAATTGGTCACCGCGGCTCTTCCTAATTGACTTGATGTTGTAGTTCTCATACGGCTGCCATCACCGGTATAGATTTTCTTTGTTGTCATGAGTCCAGTAAATGTGTAAACGGATCCGATTGGCGGCTGTAGCAGAGGTCGGATCTACCGATTGTCATCGCGTATGTTGCTGTCAAAAATCTTTTCAATCTCGACTGATGAACTCAGAGTTAATGTAGATTCTTCCTTGCCGGCTCTTTGAGGATCCAGCGGGTCATAAGCTTCTCGATCCCTGTGGAGATCCCTTCAAGAACACAACCCTATCGTGCGTCGCCCCACAGTGGGCGCCAACTGTCGTGGATTTATCACGGCAGATGTCCGGGTGAACGGACTTAGGTTCGGGGCAAAGACGCAACTATGTGGCTGCTTGAAGGGGTTGATCGAAATCGAAAGACAAAGAGTTTACCCAGGTTCGGCCCCTCCGATGACGGTAAAAGCCTACGTCCTGCTTGTCTGATATTGATGATGATGAAGATCTCTCAGTTACAAGGGTGCTAATTGCTACCTCTAATCATGAGAGCCTCTAATCTGTCTATCTCTAATCTCTTGTGTTTTCTAAACTTGTGGACTTGTGAATCTTGTCCCTCTAGGGGTGCTCTACTCCTCCTTATATAGGTGGAGAGGGTAGGTTTACAAATAGAGTCCTACTCCCAGTAGGACTAGGACTAGTCTTTCACGAATCCTACTCCGGGTCTTGTTTCCTTTACGGGAATCCTTCTCTCTTTGGGCCTTCTCTTGTGAGCCGCCTGGCGCTGGCTCACATGCCGGGTCTTGGGCCTTGTCGTCCTGCGACTCGCCTGTCGGGTCGTCAATAAAATGCCATGTCTTGATCGGGTCTCCTGTAAGTTGCCAGGCCGGGTCATACCGCGGGGTATATCCCCGACAAGTGCCTTTTGTGTATCAAACGTCGCAACGTAACTGGGTGACTATAAAGGTGCTCTACAGGTATCTCCGAGGGTGTCTGTTGGGTTGGCATGGATCAAGACTGGGATTTGTTACTTCGTGTGATGGAGAGGTATCTCAGGGCCCACTCGGTCATGCAACATCACAATAAGCCTTGCAAGCAATGTGACTAAGTGTTAGTCACGAGATCTTGTATTACGGAACGAGTAAAGAGACTTTCCAGTAATGAACTAGGTATGGATATACCGACGATCGAATCTTGGGCAAGTAACATACCGAAGAACAAAGGGAACATCATACGGGATTAACTGAATCCTTGACATAGAGGTTCGACCGATTAAGATCTTCGTAGAATATGTAGGAACCAATATGGGCATCCAGGTCACGCTATTGGTTATTGACCGTAGAGGTGTCTCAGTAATGTCTACATAGTTCTCGAACCCGCAGGGTCTGCACGCTTAAGGTTTGGTGACGTTTTGGTAGTATTATGTATGGTGGTGACCGAAGGTTGTTTGGAGTCCCGGATGAGATCCCGTACATCACGAGGAGCTCCGGAATGGTCTGGAGGTAAAGATTCATATATAGAAAGTCCTATTTTGGTTGCTGGAAAAGTTTCGGGCTCATCGGTAGTGTACCGGGAGACCATCGAGAGGGGTATTTCGACCCAAGAGGCTACATGGGCTGTGGGAGAGTGAATACCAGCCCTTAGTGGGCTGGTGGATGTCCCACACAAAGCCCATGTGGCTAGGGAGAAAAAGCCCAAAGGGAAAAGGTGGAAAAAGGCAAAAATAGGGTGAATCCTAGTCCTACTAGGATTGGAGGTAGATTCCACCTCCTCCCCCTGTTTCGGCCGACTCCTAGAGGCTTGGCCCTTGTGCCAAGCCTCCTCCTCTATTTCTCTTATATATACTGGAGGTTTTAGGGTTTTTGGACAGAATTTTTGCCACGTGCTGCCCGTTCTTCCAGTGCATAATTTCTCCTCTAGATCGGTTTTCTGCAGCGCTTAGGCGAAGCCCTGCCGGAATTAGTCCACCACCATTGCCGAGGCACCGTCATGCTGCCGGAGAACTCGTCTACCTCTCCGCTCCCTCTTGCTGGATCAAGAAGGCGGAGATCGTCATCGAGCTGTACGTGTGCTGAACGCGGAGGTGCCATCCGTTCAGCGCTAGATCGGAAGGACCGTGATCAAGATCGCGAGACGGATCGTGATGAGTTAGCGGGACGGATCGTGATTGGATCGCGGGACGGATCGTGATGAGTTCGCGGGACGGATCGTGATTGGATCGCGGGACGGATCATGATGAGATCGCGAGACGCTCGGCGATTTGGATCGCGAAGACGTTCGACTACACCAGTCGTGTTTCTTAACGCTTCCCGCTTAGAAATCTACAAGGGTATGTAGATCCACTCTCCCTCTCGTAGATGCTCATCACCATGGATAGATCTTGCGTGTGCGTAGGAAAAATTGTGTTTCCCATGCAACGTTCCCCAACTGTTAGATGCATACCCCATTAGTTTTATATTGAGCTCTCATACACTTTTGGCTCTTAGTGCATCCGTTGTATGGCAATCCGTACTCCTCGCATTGATATCTATGGATGGGCATCTCCATAGCCCATTGATACGCTGAGTTGATGCGAGACTTTCTTCTCCACTTTTACCCCTTTGAAACCTACCACCATATTCTATTCCACTCATAGTGCTATATCCATGGCTTGCGCTCATGTATTGCGTGAGAGTTGAAAATGCTGAAGCGCATTAAAAAGTATGAACCAATTGCTTGACTAACACCGAGGTAGTACATGATTTATACTTTGTCTTAAGAAGACAGACCATGAAAAAGCTATATGATTTTGTAGGGATAGCGTTCTTTAGCCTTGATATTTTGAAAGACATGATTGTTTGTTGGGATGCCTAAGTACTAATGTCTTTATGTCAAAACTAGACTATTGCTTTGAATCACTTGTGTCTTATTATTCATGCCATGCTTAGATATATGATCAAGATTATGCCAGGTAGCATTCCACGTCAAAAATTATATTTTTTATCATTTACCAACTCGAGGACGATCAGGAATTAAGCTTGGGGATGTTGATACATCTCCATCATATCTATAATTTTTGATTGTTTAATGCCAACATTATACAACTTTCACATATTTTGGCAGCTGTTTATATGATTTATTGGACTAACCTATTGATCCACTACCCAGTGACAGTTCCTGTTTTTGTGTGTTTTTAGTTTCGCAGAATATGCATATCAAGCAAAGTCCAAACGCGATAAAATTTATGGAGAATATTTATGGAATATTTCTGAATTTTGTGAAGTGGCATCAACTAAAGAGGAGGCCCACAACCACCACCACCCACCAGGGCACGGGCAGGGGGGCTAGGCGCGCCCTGGTGGTTGCTGCCTAGCTCGTAAGTCGGTTGGAGTTATCCTTCGGGCGTAAGGAAGCTAATTTTTGGATAAAAATCCCCACAAAATTTCAGCCCGATCGGAGTTATGGATCTCCGGGAATATCAGAAACTGTTTTTGGCCAGAAAACAGGAGCGCGAAACAGAAGAGAACAGAGAGGGAGATCCAATCTTGGAGGGGCTCCCGCCCCTCTATCGCCATGGAGGCCATTCACCAGAGGGGGAACTCTCCTCTCATCTAGGGGGAGGCCAAGGAAGAAGAAGAAGGAGGGGGCTCTCTCCCCCTCTCTCCCGATGGCGCCAAAGTGACGTCGGGGCAAGCATCGTGACGACAATCTACATCAATAATCTTGCCGCCATGAACACCAACTCTCTCTCCCTCTTGCAGCGGTGTAACACCTCTCTTACCTGCTATAATATCTACTTAAACATGGTGTTGAACTCCATATATTATTTCCCAATCATATTTGGCTATCCTATGATGTTTAGTAGATCTCTTTTGCCCTATGGGTTAATTGTGGTATGATGTTATGGATATGTTGATATAGTGTTGTCCTATGGTGCCCTCCGTGTCACGCAAGAGGAGGGATCCTCGCTATAGGGTATTGGAATATGTTCATGATTTTCCTATGGTGGGTTGCTTGAGTGGCAGAAGCATAAACTCGAGTAGGTGGGTTGTTGTGTATGGGAGTAAAGAGGACTTGATACTTAATGCTCTTGTTGGTTTTACCTTTATGATCTTTAGTAGTTGCGGATGCTTGCTAGAGTTCCAATCATAAGTGCATATGATCCAAGTAGATAAAGTATGTTAGCATATGCCTCTCCCTCATTGCATATAACAAGTATCCATCGTATCATATTCAATTGCCTATGGACAATCTTTCTCTTGCATTACACAAAAAACTTTCTACAAATTTATTTACTTTTATTGTTCTTTTATTAAAAGGGCACCTAACTTTTATTTCCATGTTCTTTATTTTCTTGCAAAGTACTTCTAGTTTTATTCTCGTAAAGTAGTTTCATACTTGTTCTAGGTAAAGCAAGCATTAGCGTGCGTAGAGTTGTATTGGTGGTCAATAGAACTTGTGGGTTATCACTAATTGAAAAATGAAAACCAAAGTAGGATTTCGGGCAGTAGTGGGGGTAGGGAAACGTAGAATTTCCCTACACTTGTGGGTTATCACTAAGGTCTTGTTCTTACTTGAACTAACAACCTACTTATGATTAACCCTCTCACAAGCATCCGCAACTACGAGAAAAGTATTAAGACAAAGTCTAACCATAGCATTAAACATGTGAACCCAAATCATCCCCTTTCTATGTAGCGCATAAACTAGGGTTTAAGCTTCTGTCACTCTAGCAACCCATCATCTAATAACTACTCCACAATGCATTCCCTTAGGCCAAAGGACGCTGAAGTGTCATGTAGTCGAAGTTCACGTGACACCACTAAGGGAATCACAACATACATATTATCAAAATATCAAACACATATCAACTTCACGTGATTACTTGCAACTATCCTTGGCCATGGGAAACCCGACCCGGTCCGGCCCAACCTTGCCCATGGGCCGGGCTCGGGCCTAAATTTTGAGTCCGATGGTCGGGCCGGGCCGGGCCATGCTTAGGCTTGTGTTTTTTGCCATTTAGGGAAGAGGTCGGCCTGAGGCTCGAGGCCTGATGGGCTTTTTCACTTCTCGGCTAGGCTTGGACCTAAAATCCAAGCCCGATGGCCAGGTCAGGACGGGCTCGGGCTTGGATTTTGCCACAGGATTTGTTAAGCCCAGCCCGGCCCGGAGTATGGCCAGGTATACTTGCAACATGACTTCTCCCATGACCTCAAGAACAAAGGTAACTACTAACAAATAATATGCATGCTCAGGATCGGAGGGGTATTGAATAGCATAATGGATCTCAACATATAATCTTCCACCAAATAAACCATATAGGAATCAACTACACAAGGTAATCAACACTACTAGTCACCCACAAGTACCAATCTAAGGTTTTGGTACAAAGATTGAACACAAGAGATGAACTAGGGTTTGAGAGGAGATGGTGATGTTGAAGATGTTGATGAAGAATGGCCTCCCCAAGATGATAGGGTTGTTGGTGATGACGATGGCTTCGTTTTCCCCCTTCGGGAAGGAAGTTCCCATGGAGGAATCGCTCCGCCGGAGGGCAAAAGTGCTTCTGCCCAAGTTCCGCTTTGAGACCACGACACTTTGTCCCGAAAGTCCTCCTCCTTATTATTTTAGGTTTTTTGGGGATTTATACCAAAAGATGGGCTCTGGAGGCGGGCCAGGGTGAGCACCACCCACCAGGCCGCGCCTGGGGGGCTTGACGCGCCCTGGTGGGTGTTCCTCACCTGGTGTCCCCCATTCGGTAGTTTTCTGGTCCAGTATTTTTCATTATTTCCACAAAAATTCTCCATAACATCTCACCTTCATTGGGGATGTGCAGAATAGGTATCTCTGACATGCTTTTTTCAGGTCCTGAATTCCAGCTGCCGGTATTCTCCCTCTTCGTGTAAACCTTGCAAATTATGAGAGAAAAGGCATTATAATTACTCCCGAAAGCATTATTATGCATAAAAACATTATAAATAACAGTAGTAAAACATTATGCAAAGTGGACGTATCAACTCCCCCAAGCTTAGACCTCATCCTCAAGCGAAAGCCGATATCAAAGAACATGTCCGCATGGTTTGAGAGAGAGAGGTGCCGATAAAAACAAAATACAAACATAGTAGCATCATGTTTATTATTGTAACAGCAACAAAATTTAACATACAACTTTTTCACATAGCTTTTATTTCATGACAACATCATATAACTTCTGATGAGCATGTAACAATTCATCACAACTTGAAAGTATAAAGCATAAACCTTATTAAAAACCAACAAACTATGCTCTCAGTCAACTTTTACACTACAATCCTTTTTGAAAGTCCACATACTCAACCATCATTTGGTATTTTATGATTGGTAACACTCACAGCATACCCATGAGCAAAAAGTTTCAGCCGGACACATAGGAAGATAGGGGCTTAAGGTTTCACCTCCTAACGTATTCACCTCAAAGGTGATGTCAACAATAATAACTCATGCTCACTCATATCCAACTACACATTTGTGCCTAGATCTTTCCTCACCACATGATGCTTGCCAAAGGAGAAAAATAAAAAAATAGGAAAGAATACTTTGACTCTTGCATAAAAGTTACGTAAAGGTAAAAGATAGACCCATCGTAGGGGGAACCAGACGTTGTCATGCGCTTTTTAATTTGTATGCGAAATACCTTAGTGAAAAAGAATGTCACGTTGTATTGCCCCTTGTGATAGCAACCTTTATTATGCAGTCTGTCGCTTTTATTACTTCGCCATCACAGGTTCATGCAACACTCAATTTTCTCTTACACTAACTAAGCCAACACTTTTTAGAAGCATTTTTTATTGCCTTTATGCACTGATGACAACTTACTTGAAGCATCTTATTCAATCCATAGGTAGGTATGGTGGACTCTCAAACATGAGTTTGGGTTTGGGTTTTTTGGATGCACAAGTAGTATCTCTACTTAGTACGGACTTTTTGGCTAGCAAAGATATTGGGCAAGAACCACATGTTGAAGGATCTATGACAAAATAACTTCTATGAGAATATGAACAAGAATAAATCATTACATTTTCTTCATTGTCCAACGTCAACAATTTTGGCATATAATATTTAATGGGGGCTCACAATCATAAAAGATGTCCATGATAGTGTATTTGCATGTGAATCTTCTCTTCCCTAATTAATTATTTCATGAATTGCATCATTGACTAATGCTATGTTTGCCAATCTCCAATAAATTTTACCACTTATACTTTTATTGATTTTAATGTCATTACTCACCATAAGATTAGCATATGACCTTTTTCATTTATTTTCTTTTATCATTATTGCAACAAGAAAGTAAAGGGGCAAAAGCTCAAATGAAACTTTATTATATAACTCTCACTCGATTACATAGATAGATAGATCACGACACTAGCACTCAAAAATAGATCATACTAACTTTTATTCAACTAAATCATGCAAAAGCTAAGGATCGGAAAGAAAAAAAGCAAAGGTAAAAAGTGATGGTGATACGATACTGAGGCACCTCCCCCAAGCTTTGATCGAGCCAAGGGGAGTGCCCATACCCATGTACTCAAGTCTCCTTTGGTGGTGAAGATGATGAAGGTGGTGGTGATGAAGCGGTAGTAGGTTTATTCTCCGGCTTCCAGGGCAAGGCCTCACCATTAAAAGTTGATGCACAAGTCCCTGGAGTCCTGCAATTCACAACTAAACTCAGACCTTTAAATCTCGCTTCATATTCAAAAACTTGATTTTGGATATCATAAATTTGACTCTGCAGAAAGTTGATTTGCTCGTTGAAGGTGAAGACGATTTCTTTCATGGACTGGCTGTGACGCCCCTATTTTTGATCGTACGCTAAACATACACGCAATGCGTACGACCAAGATTAGGGATTCACTGATCGATATCACCACACAACACTAGACACAAATTAAAGTCATACAACTTCATATTACAAGCCAGGGGCCTCGAGGGCTCGAATACAAAGCTCGACAAGCACGAGTTAGCAGAAGCAAATAATATCTAAGTACAGACATAAGTTAAACAAGTTTTGCCTTAAGAAGGCTAGCACAAACATAACACGGATCGAAAGAGGCCAGGCCTCCTGCCTGGGAACCTCCTAACTACTCATGAGCGTCGGCACTCTCCATGTAGTAGTAGGCTCCAGCGATGGTGTAGTAGTCATCTCTGGTGTACTCCATCTCTTGGGCTCCATCGTCTGAACGTAGAATCGTATCAAGGTGGAAAGAGAAAGCAAAGTAGCGGTGAGTACTCATCCAAAGTACTCGCAAGACTGACATCAGAACTATGCTAAGTATGCATGATTATCAAGGAATGGGGTATATCTGGACTGACTAGAGAAAGCAAGAATAGGAGGAAGGCCTAGTCCTATCGAAGACTAGCATCTTCAGCATCTTGCAGCATTAGAAGAGAGTAGACTGGTAACTCACATATAGTCATATTATTGTAGCAATTTTGTTAAGTAACCACGCCCAGAGATTCTTCCTCGACCCCCTACGAGGAAGCAATATCGGAGCCAACATTCATTTCAATTTAAAGTCACAATTTTAGTTGTCGTAGGTCAAGGTACACCTCCAAGTCATCCTGTTACCGTGGACGCAACTATTCGAATAGATGAATTCATCCCTGCAGGGGTGCAGCGCATTTCCAACATGCTTGATCACCTCCGTCCGGACACACTTTCGTGGGTAATGCCCGGCCACGGGACCCAAAACGTCGTCGCCCCACCTAGGCTCAACGAAGAGGCCAGCCTGCCAGTCTAAATCCTACACACAAAGGGGTCGTGCGCTCACTTTCCCTCCGCGCTCCTGCATGATGCGCACGCGGCCGGAAGCAGACCTAGCACACTCCAGTCCAAGAGTTGTGCCGTCCAATCCAATCCGGCGTGTGCCGCTCCGTTGCTGACGTCTGAAGAGCTTCGGCTGATACAATGATGCTAAGTACCCATAACTTCTCCCACATGAATGTTAGTGCGAAAAAGTTCATACAACCAACCCAGATCAAATACCCAACCCGTTAGCATTTTATTAATGTGGGGCAAGCGCGACCCATGAAGTGCGGTCCCGTTGCCCCGTCTCGAGGATGTGTGACAAGGGCCTCTCCTGCCCGTCCATGCCTCATCATAACCCTTTGGATGCCTTACCGGCGCATCCCACCTTATCTCACACACACGGGTACCCTTGGGGCTGACCCGTCCCAAGACTATCGAGAACCCAGGTCCACCTAAACAGCGTGGTATCGTTTGTCCCTTTAGTACTGTCACATTAGTACAGTGTCAAGTCACGTTAGTACCGTCTGGGGTATCACTGACCATACCTATACTAAGCATTTTAGGATAGCATGTAACATAACAGTAGTAATCAAAATAGGCTATGCATCAGAATAGGTGCTAACTAATACAGTAGCAAAAATCTAATGCAAGAATAAGAGGGAAGAATGGGTAATATAGGAATGCTTAGGGGGGGGGGGGTTGCTTGCCTTGCTGCTCTGCGGCAAAGGCCTGATCGTCAACGGCATAGTCGTACCTGGCAGCACCGTCAGTCTCGGGGTTTACCGGAGAGAAGAGGGGGAGAAACAATAAATATAAAGCACAGATGCAACACGATGCATGACATGGCAATATGTAGAGCTAGGCATGCACTAACGCAGTACATGTCGCAAACGGAGCGGGAGAATATCTGACTATATTTCCCGGGTCTCGGGTTTCTACCCGACAGATGAAAATGATGGAGATGTTCCATGATCGTTATGAGAGGAGCACATGACAGACTAACGGACAACGTATTCCAATTCGTCTCGTTGTTCTGAGCAACTTTCATGTATAAAACTTTTTCATCCGTGTTACGGATAATTTTATATTAATTTTTAAAGTTTTATTAGTATTTAGAAATTAATATAGATTATTTTAATTCAAAATGGAATTATGACATCAGCATGATGTCATGCTGACATCAGAAGTGAACAGTCACAGTTGACTGGTCAAGCTGACTTCTGGGCCCCACCTGTCCTAGACAGTAGGCTTAACAGAGTTTAATTAATCTATTTACTGATTTATTTATCAAGTGGGGTCCATCTATTAGTGTCACATTAGGATAATTTAATTATTTTGCTTAATCTAATGACTGGATTAGCCAGCTGACACGACTGGCCCACATGTCATACACATAGGGGGTTCGGGCCCCACCTATCATTGACAGTCAAGCCCAGTCAGCAGGGTTGACCAGGTCAATTGGTTAACCAAAGGCTCGGGGCCTGTGGGTCAGTGACCCTGGCAGTGGTCCCGGACAGGCCACGTCGGCGACGGCGCCGTCCGGCCACCGGAGAAGCTCTGGCGAGCACTAGAAGCAGCGGCCAGGCTCGGGATTCGTCCAGAGTGGACCAAATCGATCACGGTTTGGTCCTATGCGTCCCTGGAGGCAAGCTGCATACATTGGTGGAAGCAACAGGGCCAGAGGTGGCCGGCGTCGAGCACAGCTTCAACAATGGCGGCGACGGCTTTCGACCATCATGGGCGCGAGCAAAACAAAGAGCAAAAGGAGGGGCTCTTGCGTGGGATGGGTTCACGAGAGCATCACGAACTCGCAGAGCGTGCTGGCACAGCTCGAGCGGCTCTCTGGTGAGCTCCATGTCGGCCATGGCGGTGAGCAGAACTCGGTTATTGCACGGGCTTGCTATGGTGGCCTACTCGAGCTATGAGAGGATGAGGAAACCGCGGGGAAGCTCACTTGTGGTGAAGGGAAGGCCCGGTGCAGCCAGGAGCAACGTAGAGGAGTAGATCAATGGTGGCGGCCGCTCGGGTCTGAGAAGGAAGATGGATACAGGCATCGACGCAGGGGCTCCCGGGCTCAGGCTCGTGGTCGGGCGGGAAGCGAGGGTCGATGGCTAAGCTTCTGGCGAGGAGGCGAGGCGGAAGGGACACGGTGGCCGCGGCTAGCCGACGGCCATGGCGACGGCGGCGCTCGCATGCGAGCGAGGGAAGAGGGCGGCGACGCGAGGACGAAGGGGAAAGGCGAGGGGGAACTGGGGGGCTAAGGTTTTCTAGAGGGGGCATGGGGCATCCTTATACCCACCGGGCCATCGCTGGTGAGATGGTCTGGCGGGGACGCGCCCGGTCGTGTGCGCGCCTTGGTCGTCATCTCTTGTAGCGAGGTTGGGGACGACCGAGGGGGCCGCTGGGCCGGCCTGGGCCTGCCACTGTGGCCTAAGGCCCAGGGCAGGGGGCCTTTTTCTTTTTATTTCTTTTCTGTTTTCTTTTCTGTTTTTATTTCCAGTCTCATTTATTTTCTTGCAATAATTCTTTTTGGCAAAAATGTGTGACACGGTCCAATAAATATATTGCAATATTCTACCTAGTCACATACACTTTGGGCATTTCTGGAAAATGCCTCATCTATCCAATGATTTTAAGAGCACTTTGCAATGCAAAGTGGTGCTGTTATTTAAGGTGGGGTCCACACCAGGTTGAGGGTGATGTTGTTTTCCTCAACAACAATTGTTTTGTGATTTATCACAAGTGTGCAACACTTTTCCTTTGCTGTTTGTCAACTTATTTTATCACCATAAAATTCAATGCCCTTTTTAATGGAATTTGAAATGAGATATGAATTTTCAACTTGATCATACCTTGTTTAGCAAAATGATTAAGCTTGATCAAACTCATTATTGTAGCTTAATTACAGAAATTACTGTAGCACAAATCTAGGGCGTCACAATTCTCCCCTACTAAAAAGAATTCTCATCTCGAGAATTAAGAAGTAGAAGGAAAGAGCCCGGGGTATTCTGCACAAAGATGATCTTCGCGTTCCCAAGTGGCTTCATCTTCAGAATGATTCGCCCACTGCACCTTGAAGAACTTGGTAACCTTCTCACGAGTCCGACGTTCGGTTCCATCGAGAATGTGGACTGGTTGCTAATTGTAAGAAATGTCTTGTTGCAGCTCAATCATATCATGATCCACTGCTCGGATAGGGTCCTTGAAACAGCGACAAAGCTGTGACACATGGAACATATCATGAACCTGAGAAAGGTTTGGTGGTAGTTCCAATTGATATGTCCCTTTACCATGCCATTCGAGAAAAGTGAAAGGACCAATATAACGAGGAGCCAACTTGCCCTTGATCCCAAAATGGTGTGCACCTCTCATTGGCGTGACTCGAAGATAAGCCTTTTCGCCAGGTTGATTGACCATATCCTTGTGATGACGGTCATACTAACTCTTTTGACGAGACTGAGCAGCCTTCAGATTTGCATGAATAATGCGGACTTGCTCTTCGGCATGTTGGATAATATCCGGACCAATAAGTGTGCGTTCCCCACTTTCTAACCAATTCAGAGGAGTCCGACACTTTCGTCCATATAACACTTCAAAGGGAGCCATCTTCAGACTAGCTTGATAGCTATTGTTGTAGGAGAACTCAGCATGCGGGAGAGATTCCTCCCATTTCTTGCCAAAAGAAATGACACAAGCTCGAAGCATGTCTTCGAGAATCTGATTGACTCTTTCAACTTGTCCCTAGGATTGAGGGTGAAAAGCGGTGCTGAATGACAAATGAGTTCCCATAGCTTCCTGGAAACTTGCCTAGAACCTAGAAGTGAATAAACTGCCACGGTCTGAACTAATCACCAATGGAATACCATGGAGTGAAACAACTCCGGACATGTAAAGATCCGCTAGCTAACTAGCAGTAATAGTTTCCTTGACAGCCAGAAAATGTGCAACTTTGGACAACCGACCAATGACGACAAGAATATCATCATTACCCATCTGCGCCCTGGGAAACCCGGTGACGAAGTGCATTTCAACATGATACCATTTCCATTCAGGAATAGTAATAGGTTGCAGAGTTCCAACAGGCTTTTTATGTTCTGCCTTGATCCAACGGCAAATGTCACATTCTGAAACATAGCGTGCCATGTCTTGTTTCATATTTGACCACCAGAACCTTTGACGGATGTCTCGGTACATCTTGGTACTACGTGGATGAATAGACATCGGAGTATCATGAGCTTCTTTCAATATTCTATCAGTCATATTCAGGTTTTCCCTTTTTGTTGGAACAAAAAAGCGACCCCTGAAATATACAGCACCATCATCAGCAACGGTGAAACATGAGGGTTTACCTCCGCCAGATAGTATTTAATCTTATCGACTTTGTTGTCATAGCCCTTTATTCTTTTGATACAACCCACGAGATCTGTTTCAAAAACCAAGTTACTCACAGAACCCTGGTTAACAAGAAGAAGGTTCATCTTATGGTTCTCTTCAGGAGGGGGGACGAGATAACCCTGAGGAACAATATGGAGGTTCATCTTGCGAAATTCTTCTTGAAGAAGGGGGTGAACCTTATGAACCCGAAGGTGATTGCAGTATGACTTGCGGCTCAAACCATCAACCATTACATTAGTCTTGCCTGGTGTATAAGAAATACCCACATTGTAATCTGGTATGCGCTCCATCCATCTCTGTTGACGGAGGTTCGGGTCTGGTTGAGTAAACAGGTACTTCATACTTTAGTGAACGGTGTAGATCTCACATCGATTACCAACAAGTTATTTCCGCCACTCCGTTAGTGCATGTATTACTGCAGCAAGTTCAAGGTCATGAACTGGGCAGTTCTCTTCATGAGGACACAACTGACGAGAGGCATAAGCAACCACTTTGCGTACTTGCATTAGGACACATCCTATTCCCTGACGCGAAGCGTCACAATAAATGACAAAGTCCTTACGAGTATCCGGAGGAGCAAGCATTGGAGCAGACGTCAGTTTGTCTTTAAGTGCCTGAAAGCTTTCCTGGCATTTTTCTATCCACTCATATTTGACACCTTTGTGAAGTAGATTGGTTAAGGGCTTGGCAATCTTGGAGAAGTCCTCGACGAATGACGGCAATAGTTGGCGAGTCCGAGAAAACTTCTGACTTGCTTGACATTCTTCGAGGGAGTCTAGTCAAGAATAGCCTGAACGCATTCAAGGTTGACTGCAATACCATCCTTGGAGATCACATGACCAAGGTAGGTTACTTCGTCCATCCATAACTCACGCTTTGAATACTTTGCATAAAGTTGATGTACTCGAAGCTTCTCTAGTATAAGACGAAGATGTTCAGCATGCTCTTCTTTATTCTTGGAATAAACCAGGATATCATCCAGATAAACCATGATGAATTTATCGAGGTAATCCATGAATATATAGTTCATCACGCGAGAGAAGGTTGCAGGAGCATTGGTTAAGCTGAAAGACATGACGGTGTACTCGTATGAACCATAGCGAGTAACGAATGTAGTCTTGGGAATAACCTCTTCATGAACACAGATCTGATGGTAACCCAATCTCAAGTCGAGTTTCGAAAATACTTATAAACTAGCAAGTTGATCATACAGATCGTTGATCCGAGGAAGCGGATATTTGTTCTGAATTGTTGCTTGGTTGATGGGGCGATAATCTTGGACCAATCGATTCGTACCATCCTTCTTCTTGACAAAGAGAGAAGGTGCTCCCCAAGCAGAGGAACTTGGGCAAATGAAACCCAGCCAAAGCGAATTGTCAATTTCTTGCTTAAGTTCAAGGAGTTAATGTGGTGGCATCTTATATGGACGCTTGGCCATAGGAGTGGTACCAAGTAGCAAGTGTTGGGAACGTTGCATGGGAAACAAAAAATTTCCTACGCACACACAAGATCTATCCATGGTGATGAGCATCTACAAGGGGGAGAGTGGATCTACATACCCTTGTAGATCGCTAAGCGGGAAGCGTTACGAAACGCGGTTGATGTAGTCGAACGTCTTTGCGATCCAAATCGCCGAGCGTCCTGCGATCCCATCACGATCCGTCCCACGATCCGATCATGATCCGTCCCGCGATCACATCACGATCCGTCCCACGATCCAATCACGAATCGTCTCACGATCTTGATCACGGTCCTTCCGATCTAGCGCCGAACGGACGGCACCTCCGCGTTCAGCAAACGTATGGCTTGATGACGATCTCCGCCTTGTTGATCCAGCAAGAGGGAGAGGAGAGGTAGATGAGTTCTCCTGCAGCGTGACGGCATTGCGGCAATGGTGGTGGAGTAATTCCAGCAGGGCTTCGCCTAAGCACCGGTGAAAACCGATCTAGAGCAGAAAACGATCTAGAGGAAGAGGAGGGCAGCACGTGGCAATTAGGGTTGCGGCTTCCCGCAAAAACCTTCAGTATATATAGGAGGTAGAGGAGAGGAGGCAGCCTAGCCCCTCCTACAAGGAGAGCTTCGGCCGAACCAAAGGGGAGGAGTCCACCTCCCACACAGGAGGTGGACTCCTAGTATGACTCTCTCCTACTTGGCCCCTACTCCTTCCTCCTGCGCATAGGCCTTCTTGGGATGGCCTCCCAACCCACCAGGGGGTGCGCCACCACTAAGGCCCATCTGGCCCCTTGGGGTGTGATGGCCCCACTTGGTGGTCCCCCGGAACCCATTCGTCACTCCTTGTACACTGCTGAAAATGCCCGAACCTTTTCCGGAGTTCAAACAACACTTTCCTATATATCAAACTTTACCTCCGGACCATTACGGAGCTCCTCGTGACATCCGGGATCTCATCCGGGACTCCGAACAAGCTTTGGTCACCAACATACATAACTCAATACTACCCAAACGTCACCGAACCTTAAGTGTGCAGACCCTGCGGGTTCGAGAACTATGTAGACATGACCGAGAGACCTCTGCGGTCAATAACCACTAGCAGGACCTGGATGCCCATATTGGTTCCTACACATTCTACGAAGATCATTACCGGTTGAACCTCTATGTCAAGGATTCAGTTAATCCCGTATAATGTTCCCTTTGTTCTTCGGTATGTTACTTGCCCGATATTCGATCCTCGGTATCTGCATACCTAGTTCAACCTCGTTACCGGCAAGTCTCTTTACTCATTCCGTAATACAAGATCCCGTGGCTAACACTTAGTCACATTGCTTGCAAGGCTTATTGTGATGTTGTATTACCGAGTGGGCCCTGAGATACCTCTCCATCACACGGAGTAACAAATCCTAGTCTTGATCCATGCCAACCAAACAGACACCCTCGAAGATACTTGTAGAGCACCTTTATAGTCACCCAGTTACGTTGCGATGTTTGGTACACACAAGGCACTCCTCCGGTGTCAGTGAGTTGCGTGATCTCATGGTCACAGGAACAGATACTTGACATGCAGAAAACAGTAGCAATAAACTGACACAATCATATGCTACGTTTATAATTGGGTCTTGTCCATCACATCATTCTCCTAATGATGTGATCCCGGTATAAAATGACATCTCATGGCCATGGCTAGGAAACCTTAACCATATTTGATCAACGAGCTAGTCTATTAGAGGCATACTAGGGACACGGTGTTGTCTATGTATCCACACATGTATCTGAGTTTCCGATCAATACAATTCTAGCATGGATAATAAATGATTATCATGAACAAGGAAATATGATAATAACTAATTTATTATTGCCTCTAGGGCATATTTCCAACAGTATCCCACTTGCACTAGAGTCAATAATCTAGTTCATATCACCATGTGATTCGCATTGTTATGAATCTAACACCCAATGAGTTCTGGGGCTCGATCATGCTTTGCATGTGAGAGAGGTATTTTAGTTAATGGGTCTGTGACATTCAGATCCGTGTGTACTTTGCAAATCTCTATGTCATATTGTAGACACTGCTACCACACTCCACTTGGAGCTATTCCAAATGGTTGCTCCACTATACGTATCCGGATTGCTACCAAGAGCCATCCGGACTGGTGTTAAATCTTGCATTGACGTAACCATTTACGACGAACTCTTTATCACCTCCATAATCGAGAAATATTTCCTTAGGCCTCTAGTTACTAAGAATAATCCTGACCACTGTCCAGTGATCCACTCCTGGATCACTTTTCTACCCCTTGAGGGACTCATGGCAAGGCACACACAGGTGCGGTACATAGCATGTCATACTAAACAGAGCCTATGGCTAAGGCATAGGGGACGACGTTCGTCCTTTCTCTTTCTTCTTTCGTGATCGAGCTTTGAGTCTCACTCAACTTCACACCTTACAAATTAGGCAAGAACTCTTTCTCCGACTGATCCATTTTGAACTCTTTCAAAATCTTGTCAAGGTATGTACTCATTGAAATTCTCATCAAGCATATTGATCTATCTCTATAGATCTTGATGCTCAACAATTAGGTAGCTTTATTCAGGTCTTCCTTTTAAAAACTCTTTTGAAACAACTGTTTATGCTTTCCAGAAATTCTACATCATTTTCGATCAATAATATGTGAACCACATATGCTTATCAAAAATTCCATAGTGCTCCCACTCACTTTATTGTAAATACAAGTTTCTCATAAACTTTGTATAGACTCAAAAACTTTGATCACCTCATCAAAGCGTATATTCCAACTCCAAGATCCTTGCTCTAGCCCATAGAAGGATTGCTGGAGCTCGCACACCTTTTAGCATCCTTAGGACTGACAAAACCTTCTGGTGTATCGCATACAACCTTTCCACAAGTAAATCGTTAAGGAAACGATGTTTTGACATCCATCTGCCAAATTTCATAATTGAAAAATACAGCAACTGCTAACATAATTCCAATAGTCTTTAGCATCACTACGAGTGAGAAAGTCTCATCGCAGTCAACTCCTTGAACTTGTCGGAAAGTTCTTTGCGACAAGTCGGGCTTTATAAATGGTGACATTTACCATCAGTGTATGTCTTCATATTAAAGGTCCATTTGTACTCGACGACCTGCCTTCTAGTGAACAAGTCTACCAAAGTCTATACTTGGTTTTCATACGTGGATCCTTTCTCGGATTTCATGTCCTCTAACCATTTTTCGGAATTCGGGCCCATCATTGCTTCTCCATAGCTCGTAGGTTCATCATTTTCCAACAACATGACCTCCAAGACAGGGTTGTCTTACCACTCAGGAGCAGTACGCGTCCATGTCAACCTACGAGGTTCGATAGTAACTTGATCCGAAGCTTCATGATCATCATCATTAACTTCCTCTTCAACTGACGTAGGCTCCACAGAAACATCTTTCTATGTTGTGCTACTCTATGGTTGAAACAAAGGTTCAACAACCTCATCAAGTCCTATCTTCCTCTCACTCAATTCTTTCGAGAGAAACTCTTTCTCGAGAAAGGACCCGTTTTAGCAATAAACACTTTGTGCTCGGATCTGAGATAGAAGGTATACCCAGCTGTTCTTAGGGTATTCCATGAAGATGCATTTGTCCGCTTTGGGTTCGAGCTCATTAGGTGACACCTTTTTTCACATAAGGGTCGCAACCCCAAACATTTAGAAATGACAGCTTAGGTTTCTATCAAACCATAATTCATATGGTGTCATCTCAACGGATTTAGATGGTGCCCTATTTAAAGGGAATGTAGTCGTCTCTAATGCATAACCCCAAAACGAAAGTGGCAAAATGATAAGAGACATCATAGTATGCACCATATCCAATAGAGCACGACTATGATGTTCGAACAAACCATCACACTATGGTGTTCCAGGTGGCGTGAGTTGTGAAAAAACATTCACATTGTCTAAAATTGTATGCCAAACTCGTAACTTAGATATTCACCTCCAAGATCATATCACGGACATTTTTATCTTCTTGTCACGATGATCTTAAACTTCACTCTGAATTTGTTTGAACTTTTCAAACAATTCAGACTTGTGTTTCATTAAGTAAATATACACTATATCTACTCAAATCATCAGTGAAGGTAAGAAAATAACGATATTCACCGCACGCTACATGACTCACTGGATTGCATACATCAACATGTATCATTTCCAATAAATCACTTGCCCGCTCCATCAAACCGGAAAACGGGGTCCTTAGTCATCTTGCCCAAGAGGCATGGTTTGCATGTCTCAATCGATTTGAAATTGAATGAGTCCAAAGATCCATCAGCATGGAGTTTCTTCATGCGATTTATACCAATATGACATTTAGCGCCAGTGCCACAAGTATGTGGTACTATCATTATTAACTTTGTATCTTTTGGCATCAATGTTATGAACATGTGTATTACTACGATCAAGATTCAACAAACCATTCTCACTGGGTGCATAACCATTGAAGGTATTATTCATGTAAACAGAATAACCATTATTCTCTAACTTAAATTAATAACCGTGTTGCAATAAACACGATCTAATCATGATCATGCTTAGCGCAAACATCAAATGACATTTATTTAGGTTTGCCACTAATCCTGAAGGTAGAGAGAGCGTGCGATGTTGATCACATCAAATTGGAAACATTTCCAACACACATTGTCACCTCACACTTAGCTAGTCTTTGTTTATTCCATAGCTTTTACTTCGAGTTACTAACATTTTGCAACCGAACCGGTATCCAATACCCAGGTGCTACTAGGAGTACTAGCAAGGTACACATCAATAACACGTATATCAAATATACTTCTGTCGACATTGCCAGCCTTCTTATCTACCAAGTATCTAGGGTTGCTCTGCTTTAGTGACCGCTCTCCTCATAATAGAAGCACTTAGTCTCAGGTTTGGGTTCAACTTTGGGTTGCTTCACTGGAGCAGCAACTAACTTGCCATCCATGAAGTTTCCCTCCTTGCCCTTGCCCTTCTTGAAACTAGTGGTTTTACTAACCATCAACACTTGATGCTCCTTCTTGATTTCTACCTTCGCTGTGTCAAACATCGCAAACAGCTCAGGGATCATCATTTCCATCCCTGGCATAGTTATAGTTCATCACGAAGTTCTAGTAGCTTAGTGATAGTGACTCAGAGAACTATATCAATCACTATCTTATTTGGAAGATCAACTACCACTTGATTCAAGCGATTGTAGCACCCAGAAAATGTGAGCACATGCGCAACGATTGAGCTATTCTCCTTCATCTTGCAGGCAAATAGTCTTGTTGGAGATCTCATATCTCACAAGATGGGCACGAGCTTGAGATCCCAATTTCAGCTCTTAGAACATCTCATATGTTCCATGACATTCAAAACGTTTTGGAGCCTCAGTTCTAAGCCATAATGCATGACGCACAGAACTATCAAGTAATCATCGGAACGTGCCTGTCAGATGTTCACAACATCTACACACAACACTAGGCCTTCTGTGCATCAATGAGGACAATCCTCAGATCACGGACCCAGTCCGCAATATTGCTACCATCATCTTTCAACTCTATTTCTCTAGGAACATATAAAAATTCAAGGGATCTACAGCTTGAGCTAGTACTCTACAACATAATTTGCAAAGACACTATTGACTATGTTCATGATAATGAGTTCAATTAATCGTATTACTTATGAACTCCCACTCAAATTGACATCCCTCCGATCATTCGAGTGATACATGATCCAAATTCACCAACTCAAGTCCGATCATCACGTGAGTTGAGGTGGTTTCAATGGTGAGCATCATCATGTTGATCATATCTACTATATGACTCATGTTTGACCTTTCGGTCTCTTGTGTTCCGGGGCCATGTCTGTACATACTAGGCTCGTCAAGTTTAACCCGAGTGTTCAGCACGTGCAACACTGGCTTGCACCCGTTGTATGTGAACGTAGAGTCTATCACACCCGATCATCACGTGGTGTCTCGACACGACAAACTTTCACAATGGTGCACACTCGGGGAGAACACAATTGATCTTGCAATTTAAGTGAGGGATCACCTTATAATGCTACCGTCGTCCTAAGCAAAACAAGGTGCATAAAAGGATTAACATCACATGCAAATCATAAGAGACATGATATGGCCATGAACTTGTGCTTTTTATCTCCATCTTGAAAGCACCGGCATGATCTTCATCATCACCGGCATAACACCATGATCTTCATCATCATGATCTCCATCATTGTGTCACCATCGGGGTTGTCGCGCCCACCATGCTCATACTACTATTGCTACCGTTTAGCGATAAAGTAAAGAAATACATAGCGCTTAATGATTGACACGCAGGTCATACAATAATGAAAGGCAACCCTATGGCTCCTACCGGTTGCCGTATTCATCGACATGCAAGTCGTGATATTCTATACATCACATGATCATCTCATACATCACATATATCTCATCATGTAATTGGCCATATCACATCACAACACACCCTGCAAAAACAAGTTAGACGTCCTCTAATTGTTGTTGCAAGTTTTACGTGGCTGCTATAGGTATCTAGCAAGAACAATTCTGACCTACGCAAAACCACAATGGTGATACATAAATTGCTTTTCAACCTTCTCAAGGACCGCCTTTGTCAAATCCGATCCAACAAAAGTAGGAGAAACTAACACCCGCCAGCCATCTTTGTGCAACGAAGTTGCACGTCAGTCGATGGAACTAGTCTCTCGTAAGCATACGAGTAAGGTTGGTCCGGGCCGCTTCATCCCATAATACCGCTGAACCAAAACACGACCAAGGGAGGAAGCAATCTAAGCATCAACGCCCACAAACTCTTTGTGTTCTACTCGAGATCTCATCTACACATAGACCTAGCTCATGATGCCACTTTGGGGAACATTGCATGGGAAACAAATAAATTCCTACGCACACGCAAGATCTATCCATGGTGATGAGCATCTATGAGGGGGGGAGTGGATCTAGATACCCTTGTAGATCGCTAAGCGAGAAGCATTAAGACACGCGGTTGATGTAGTTGAACGTCTTCACGATCCAAATCGCCGAGCGTCCCGCGATCCCATCACGATCTATCCTGTGATCCGACCACGATCCGTCCCGCGATCTCATCACGATCCGTCCCGCGATCCAATCACGAATCGTCTCGCGATCTTGATCACGGTCCTTCCGATCTAGCGCCAGAATGGATGACACCTCCGCTTTCAGCACACGTATGGCTTGATGACGATCTCCACCTTGTTAATCCAGCAAGAGGGAGTGGAGAGGTAGATGAGTTCTCCAGCAGTGCGACGGTGTTGCAGCGATGGTGGTGGAGTAATTCAAGCCGGGCTTCGCCTAAGCACCACTGAAAATTGATCTAGAGGAGAAAACGATCTAGAGGAAGAGGAGCGCAGCACGTGGCAATTAGGGTTGGGGCTTCCCTCAAAAACCTTCAGTATATATAGGAGGGAGAGGAGAGGAGGCATCATAGCACCTCCTATAAGGAGGGCTTCGGCCGTACCTGAGGGGAGGAGTCCACCTCCCACGCGGGAGGTGGACTCCTAGTAGGACTCTCTCCTACTTGGCCCCTACTCCTTCCTCCTGCGCAAAGGCCTTCTTGGGCTGGCCTCCCAACCCACCAGGGGCTGGTATGCCACCACTAAGGCCCATGTGTCCCCTTGGGGTGTGATGGACCCACTTGGTGGTCCCTCAGAACCCATTCGTCACTCCCCGTACACTACCGAAAATGCCCAAAACTTTTCCGGAGTTCAAACACCACTTTCCCATATATCAATCTTTACCTCCAGACCATTATGGAGCTCCTCGTGATGTCTGGGATCTCATCGGGACACCAAAAAACCCTCGATCACCAACATACATAACTCAATACTACCAAAACATCATCGAACCTTAAGTGTGCAAACCCTGCGAGTTCGAGAACTGTGTAGACAGACCGAGACACCTCTACGGTCAATAACCAATAGCAGGACCTAGATGCCCATATTGGTTCCTACACATTCGACGAAGATCTTTATCGGTTGAACCTCTGTGTCAAGGATTCAGTTAATCCCGTATGATGTTCCCTTTGTTCTTCGGTATGTTACTTGCCTGAGATTCGATCGTCGGTATCTGCATACCTAGTTCAACCTTGTTACCAGCAAGTCTCTTTACTCATTACGTAATACAAGATCCCGTGGCTAACACTTAGTCACATTGCTTGCAAGGCTTATTGTGACGTTGTATTACCAAGTGGGCCCTGAGATACCTCTCCGTCACACGGAGTAACAAATCCCATTCTTGATCCATGCCAACCCAACATACACCCTCGGAGATACCTGTAGAGGACCTTTATAATCACCCAGTTACATTGCGACATTTGATACACACAAGGCACTCCTCCGGTGTCAGTGAGTTTCATGATCTCATGGTCATATGAACAGATACTTGACATGCAGAAAACGGTAGCAAAACTGACATGATCATATGCTACGTTTATAGTTGGCTCTTGTCCACCACATCATTCTCCTAATGATGTGATCCCGTTATCAAATGACATCTCATGTCCATGGCTAGGAAACCTTAACCATCTTTTATCAACGAGCTAGTCTATTGGAGGCATATTAGGGACATGGTGTTGTCTATGTATCCACACATGTATCTGAGTTTCCGATCAATACAATTCTAGCATGGATAACAAATGATTATCATGAACAAGGAAATTTGATAATAACGAATTTATTATTGCCTCTAGGGCATATTTCCAACAGCAAGTCGATGACAAACTCGACAGCTCTAGCAGGGGGAATCCCTGGAAGTTCTTCTGGAAAAACATCTTGGAAATCCGTGACAACCAGAATGTTTTCAATCCCTTCAAGAGGTGCCTCATTTAATGCATTCAAGGCATATAACCGGCTTCGGCATTTAACGGTTTGGGATTGCATGATCGAGTACATGATCGAGTACAACTCATAACCAAAGAAGATTACTAAGAGTTTGTTGAATCGCAATGCGTACTCGATTCAGACATCAACATCCTTGATTGTCCAACAACTCAGAACACGAGGAAACTAGAATCAGTGAAATATCCTAGTTGATGAGGAGCTCATAAGAAGTTATAAGGCTCCATGATATTTAACAAGATACCAGGGTTAATACTCAGAGGTAGATCAGAATAGAGATTAGACTAGTGTATTGATCTGTGGAAGACAAGCACTTTAACATGTTTGAGAATGAAATCAAAGTAGAACAACTTGGTCGGAACCACAATTGGAAAGGGAAAGATCAAAGATACAAGATCAATCATACAATGAATGATTATTGAAAGGAGAAGCTTCTATGATAAGATCAACATTGTGTCCATGGTCATGAACACAAGGTTCAAGGTCGACTCCCACTTCATCAATGCATCACCTTCCATTTACACCTCTCCCTTGGTGAAGTTATAGTTTTGAAATATTATCTGGCAAAACACCAGAAAAGTATGACTCGTGAAAACTGTCGGGTTCACACGAATTAAGGAAGGCACGGGTCCAACCCATCGGGGCATCTTAGGAACATATACCACAAGCTTCAAGAGTAATTAACACATGCTTGACAACAGAGCATGGTAGGCAAAAGCATAGGATACAACTTATCAGAAGGAGAAGACACCATTTAACAATAGCATCATGTATCAGGGGGAGAACATCACAAGGATTTTGAATGTCAAGGATGCTAACTGATAATAACCCAACAATGGGTATGGCGGTCTACAAAGGACCTGATGTGAGTATCGGTACTGAATCAGAGGGAGAAAGAATGCAAGGCATCGGATTATAGGACATCCAATAATTTGATGCTTAAATAACATAAGGAATTAAGATTCTCAATTTGGTGTATCAGAATCAGATGCTTCGATCAATACAAATAATTTGAAAGGACTTAGATGGACAATCAACCAAGGTTGATTTAACGAGAACCAGCTCCTGATTGGAAAGACGTCTGAGCTAGAAGGAAAATTTTACGATCAATAAGATCAAAATGACAATCACAAAGGATTTTAATGAATATTGCAAGACATATGGAATTAACCATAATGCAAGCAGGTGAGGAAGTTCAAGAACAATAGGCTACTAAGAATTTCGGAAGATTGCATAGCAATTCAAATGACTTGCAAAACCCATGACAACTGAGAACGAACAAATCCCCGGTAAGATAATTCGATGTACCTTATAATAACAAGAGCAACTGGAAATGAGTACGAACGGCAGTTGTATGTAGTTATCCATAGGGGTTGAGGGTGGAAGGGAATCGCAAACGCGATGAGCACCAGTTCTCAGGAAAACATCGGAGAGTATCTTTGGAGTCTTCTAATGAATCAAGTCTTCATCTGGAGTGAGGGGCTCTCCAGGGGAAGTAGTTACGAGAACCTAGAGTTAGAGTTATTAAAATCTTTAACCCGAAACATAAGAGAGATTAGAACCCAGGGTATAGACGAGGAATAAAAGATTCTAATACCACCCGATTGAGATGTGGGCCCGTAAGCCACACAACAATGTTAGTAAAAGTTTTTCAATGACTAGACTCAACTTCGGCCAAGGAGTTGGAAATGGGGCTACCTACAGGTAGTCGTCTTTGATACCAACTTGTGATGCCCCTGTTTTTCATCATATGCTAAACATACACGAAATGCGTACAACCAAGATCAGGGACTCACAGATCGATATCACAACACAACACTAGACACAAATTAAGGTCATACAACTTCATATTACAAGCCAGGGGCCTCGAATACAAAGCTCGACAACCACGGGTTAGCGGAAGAAAATAATATCTGAGTACATACATAAGTTAAACAAGTTTTTCCATAAGAAGGCTAGCACAAACATAACATGGATCGAAAGAGGCCAGGACTCCTACTTGGGAACCTCCTAACTACTCCTGAGCATCGGCACTCTCCACGTAGTAGTAGGCTCCAGCAGTGGTGTAGTAGTCATCTCCGTTGTACTCCATCTCCTGGGCTCCATCGTCTGAACGTAGAATCGTATCGAAGGGGAAAGAGAAAGCAAAGCAGCGGTGAGTACTAATCCAAAGTACTCGCAAGACTGACATCAGAACTATGCTAAGTATGCATCATTATCAAGGAATGGGGTATATCTGGACTGACTGCAGAAAGCAAGAATAGGAGGAAGGCCTAGTCCTATCGAAGACTAGCATCTTCATCATCTTGCAACATTAGAAGAGAGTAGAGTGGTAACTACATATAGTCATATTATTGTAGCAATTTTATTAAGTAACCACGCCCAGAGATTCTTCCTCAACTCCCTACGAGGAAGCAATCTTGGAGCCAACATTCATTTCAATTTAAAGTCACAATTTTAGTTGCAGTAGGTCAAGGTACAACTCCAAGTTGTCCTGTTACCATGGACACGACTAATCGAATAGATGAATTCATCCCTGCAGGGGTGCACTGCATTTCCAACACGCTTGATCACCTCCGACCGGACACACTTTCCTGGGTAATGCCCAGCCTCGGGATCCAAAACATCGTCGCCTCACCTAGGCTCAATGAAGAGGCCAGCCCGTCGGTCTAAATCCTAAGCACAAAGGGGTCGTGGGCCCACTTGCCCTCCGCCCTCTTGCGTGATGTGCACGCGGTCGGAAGCATACCTAGCACACTCCAGTCCAAGAGTTGTACCGTCCAGTCCAATCCGGCACGCGCCGCTCCATTGCTGACGTCCGAAGAGCTTCGACTGATACAACGACGTTGAGTACCCATTACTTCTCCCGCGTGAGTTTAGTGTGAAAAAGGGCAAACGACCAACTCAGATCAAATACCCAACCCATAAGCATTTTATTAATGCGAGGCAAGCGCGACCCATGAAATGCGGTCCTGTCGCCCCGTCTCGAGGATGTGTGACAAGGGCCTCTCCTGCTCGTCCACGCCTCATCATAACCCTTTGGATGCCTTACCGGCGCATCCCACCTTATATCACACACACGGGTACCCTTGGGGTCGAGCCGTCTCAAGACTATCGGGAGCTTAGGTCCACCTCAACAGAGTGGTACTGCATGTCCCCTTAGTCCCGTCACGTTAGTATAGTGTCAAGTCAATAGTAGCTGTGTGGTTATATGCCAAGTGGATATCCAAGGAATCACCCTCGATGAATCCCACTCGAGGTATGTGTATGACATTAGTCGCTATCGATAGTTGGGAAGGAGGAATCACCCTCGATACCCACGATCGAGTAGCTATGCCACATAATTAACATCAGGAGTGCTAAGTGAGGTATCACCCTCGTCACTCGATAGTAGCTCTGCAGTGCCATACTTAAGGGGTGTGAGGTGATGAGTTAGTAAGGGTTTGTCAGTCGGTCATGATGACCGAGTCTTCTGTCTTCAAGTCCTCCATGACGCCGAAGGTGAAAGCAGGGGCAATTGGGACAATGTTGGGGTCTCTGGGGTATCACTAACCATACCTATACTAAGCATTTTAGGATAGCACGTGACATAACAGTAGTAATCAAAAAAAGGCTATGCATCATAATAAGTGCTAACTAATACAGTAGCAAAAATCTAATTCAAGAATAAGAGGGAATAATGGGCGATATCGCAATGCTTAAGGGGGGGTTGCTTGCCTTGCTGCTCTATGACAAAAGGTCTGATCGTCAATGGCATAGTCGCACCCGGCAGCACCGTCAGTCTCGGGGTCTATCGGAGAGAAGAGGGAGGAGAAACAATAAATATAAAGCATAGATGCAACATGATGCATGACATGGCAATATGTAGAGCTAGGCATGCACTAACGCAGTACCACATGTCGCAGACGGAACGGGAGAATATCTGGCGATATTTCCCGGGTCTCGGGTTTCTACCCGACAGATGAAAATGATGGAAATGTTTCATGTTCGTTATGATACGAGCACGTGACAGACTAACGGACAGCGTATTCGGATTCGTCTCGTCGTTCTGAGCAACTTTCATGTATAAAACTTATTCATTCCAGTTACGAATTATTTCATATTAATTTTTAAAGTTTTATTAGTATTTAGAAACTAATATATATTATTTTAATTCAAAATGGAATTATGACATCAGCATGATGTCATGCTGACATCAGTAGTCAACAGTCACAGTTTTTACTAATTCTTTCATCTTAGGGTTCAATCGTCATCGGTGATCAACAACGGGTTTAGCATGAGGTTCCATATTGATCTTGTGCTGACACAGAGTGGGACTAATGCCCTTAAGATCATCAAGAGTATATCCAATAGCAGCCCGGTGCTTCCTCGGAATTTTGAATAATCTTTCTTCTTCATGTTATGAAAGGTTAGCACTAATAATAACATGATATATGTTTTTCTCATCAAGATAAGCATACTTCAGAGTGTTAGGCAATTGTTTTAATTCAAACATGGGATAACCTTTGGGTGGAGGAGGACCTCCTAGAGTTTCAATAGGTAAATTATGTTTTAGCAGAGGTTGTTGTTCAAAGAAAATTTTATCTTTCATTTCTTTCACGCAAGTGCATATCATTTTCATGGTCTAGAAAATATTGTTCTGGTGGATCAGTAGGAGAAGCGATAATAGAAGCAAGACCAATTATTTCATCCTTACTAGGTAATTCTTTATCATGAGGTTGTCTACTAAACTTGGAGAAATTAAAATCATGAGATACATCACCAAACTTAACACTGATAGTTTCCGTTTGACAATCTATCTTAGCGTTAACAGTGTTTAAGAAAGGTCTACCAAAGATAATGGGACAAAATTCATCTTGTGGGGAACGAAGAACTAGAAATCAGTAGGATATTTTGTTTTCCCACACAAGACATCAGCATCTCTAACAATCCCAAGTGGTGTGATGGTGTCTCTATTAGCAAGTTTAATAGCAACATCAATATCTTTTATTTTAACAGGTGCTATTTCATTCACAACTTCTTGGTATAAGGTAAAAGGAATAGCACTCATAATAGCAGCTAAATCACATAAGACATGATAACAATGATCTCCTATTTTAACTGGGACAATAGGCAAGCCAACTACAGGTATATGTTTATCTTTTTCATCGGGTTTAGCAATTCTAGCAGCTTCATCACAAAAGTAAATAACATGCCCATCAATATTTTCTACCAAGAGATCTTTAACCATAGCAACACTAGGTTCCACTTTAATTTGTTCAGAAGGCTTAGGTGCTCTAATATTACTCTTGCGAACTACAGATTATACCTTAGCATGTTCCTTTATCCTAACAGGAAAAGGTGGTTTTTCAATATAAGCAGTAGGCACAACTGGATCAACATTGTAGATAATAGTTTCTTCTTCAGCTATGACCGGTTCTTTAATTTCTTTTTTAAATGGGGATGATATTTAAGCCACTTCTCTTTAGGGAGATCAAGATGAGCAGCAAATGATTCACAAAAAGAGGCTACTATCTCAGAGTCAAGTCCATATTTAGTGCTAAACTTGTGAAAAGCATCGGTATTCATAAAGGATTCAACAAAATAAAATTCAAGGTTAATACCTGACTCATTACCTTCGTCGAGTTCCCAATCTTCAGAGTTGCGTTTAATTCTTTCCAAGAGATCCCACTTGAATTCAATAGTCTTCTTCATAAAAGAACCAATACAAGAAGTATCGAGCATGGTTTGATCATTATGAGAAAACTGAGCATAATTTTTTGAATAATAACTTCTCTCGGAATATCATGATTGGGGCATGAATATAACATTGACTTAAGCCTCCTCAAGCTAGAGCGATACTTTCTCCTTCACGAGGAAAAAATTATATATATATAATTCTGATCACGATGAACTAGATGCATAGGATAAAACTTTTGGTGGAATTCCAATTCCGTGATCCAATATCATCATATAGCCTATACCATGTCAATGCTTTTCCCTTCAAAGATAAAGGGAAAACCTTCTTCTTAACTTCATCTCCGGATAAACCCGCGAGCTTAAATAATCCACAAATTTCATCCACATGTATTAGGTGCATATCAGGATGTTCAGTTCCGTCTCTTGCATAAGGATTAGCTAGCAGTTGTTCTAACATACCCGAAGGAATTTCATAACCAATATTTTTAGTAGGTGTTGTAGGTTGAGGGCAACTAATTGTGTTTCTGATCGAGGTGAAGATACCCCGAACAAACCCCTTAAAGGATTGCTTTCCATAGTAACAAGTAAAAGTAAATTTTAGCACGTAGTATAAGTTTTTTCCTTACCGATTTCCACTTACCGAGAGTGCTTTGCTCCCCGGCAACGGCGCCAGAAAAGAGTCTTGATGGCCCACAAGTATAGGGGATCAATCATAGTCCTTTCGATAAGTAAGAGTGTCGAACCCAACGAGGAGCAGAAGGAAATGATAAGCAGATTTCAGCAAGGTAATTTCTGCAAGCACTGAAATTGTAAGTAGCAAGTAGTTTGATAGCAAGGTAATTTATAATGAGTAAGTAACGGTAACAATAGGTAAGGTGTAGCAAGGTAGCCCAATCCTTTTATGGCAAAGGACCTGCCAAAACGATCTCTTATAATAAGCAAAGTGTTCTTGAGGGTACACGGGAATTTCATCAAGTTACTTGCATCATGTTGGTTTGATTCGTGCTCGCAACTTCGATAATTTAATATGTGGGTGGACCGGTGCTAAGGTATTGTTCTTAGTTGAACTAACAACCTACTTATGATTAACCCCCTCGCAAGCATCCGCAATTATAAGAAAAGTATTAAGACAAAGTCTAACCATAGCATTAAACATGTGGATCCAAATCAGCCCCTTACGAAGTAGCACATAAACTAGGGTTTAACCTTCTGTCACTCTAGCAACCAATCATCAAATAACTAATCCACAATTCATTCCCTTAGGCCCGAGGATGATGAAGTGTCATGTAGTCGACGTTCACATGACACCACTAAGGAAATCACAACTTACATATCATCAAATTATCGAACACATATCAACTTCACATGATTACTTGCAACATGACTTCGCCCGTAACCTCAAGAACAAAGGAAACTACTCACAAATAATATGCATGCTCAAGATCGGAGGGGTATTGAATAGCATAATGGATCTGAACATATAATTTTCCAGCAAATAAACCATATAGCAAACAACTACACAAGGTAACCAACACTACTAGTCACCCACACGTACCAATCTGAGGTTTCGGTACAGAGATTGAACACAAGAGATGAACTAGGGTTTGAGAGGAGATGGAGATGTTGAAGACGTTGATGAAGAATGGTCTCCCCAAGATGAGAGGGTTGTTGGCGATGACGATGGCTTCGATTTCCCCCTCCGGGAGGGAAGTTCCCCTGGCGGAATCGCTCCGTCGGAGGGCAAAAGTGCTCCTGCCCAAGTTCGGCCTCGAGACGGCGATGCTTTGTCCCGAACGTCATCCTCCTATTTTTTAGGATTTTTTAGAATTTATACCAGAAGATAGGCTCCGGAGGTGAGCCATGGTGAGCACCACTTACCAGGCCGCGCTTGGGGGACTTGGCACGCCCTGGTGGGTGTTCCTCACCTGGTGGCCTCCTCCAATAGTTTTTTGGTCCAGTATTTTTCATTATTTCCACAAAAATTCTCCGTAAAATCTCAGCTTCATTGGGGATGTGCAAAATAGGTATCTCTGACATGCTTCTTTCAGATCCTGAATTTCAATTGACGGTATTCTCCCTCTTTATGTAAACATTGCAAATTATGAGAGAAAATGTATTACAATTACTTCCCAAAGCATTATTATGTATAAAAATATTATAAATAACAATAGAAAAACATGATGCAAAGTGGACATAGCAGTGGTGAGGATGGGGAGCAAGGGTGCCGGATGGCGAGGGGTCGGGCGCGGGAAATGTTGGAGGGCGAGGGGAGAAGGTGGAAGGGTTTAGAAAATTTGTGGCAATTTGCGGTTGGGTCGGGTCCGACGTGACGGGTGTGCCTGGACGCGTCCGGGCTCCCCATATACGCCTCATATTTGGACTGTATATGGAGGTGCCGGTCAGTTCGGACGTTTGAGGCCGGTTTGAAAGCCTCATCTATATCGTATTTTTGTGACCGGATAGTGACCGAATGGCCTGATCGGGCGTTTGAGACGGATTTAAGGGGTCCGGTTGTAGATGATTTGAGACCTAGAATTTTGATAACCTCCTTTCAGCACATGCATTGGCACTACGGCTGCACTCCACACGCACGAGTAGCCGCACACCGAATGAAGACGTGCACAGGGGCGAGGTCGTATCTGGCAGCGGCGTGCCCTGAGCAGGTCGGATCCGGCGGAGGCATGCGCACGGAGAGGCCGTATCCAGCGGAGGCGAGCGGCAGGGGGGAGCACGCCGGCTGGTACGTAGCGTCGTCGTGGTGTCCCCTGGCGACTGATTTGGGCAGCGCGGTTGATGGGTTAGGAGGAACGTGAGCGCGCCATGTGTTTGTCCGCCAGTGCCCAACTGCCGCACCGCCACCCTACCTCAAAAGGCGCGTGCTAGGACACCTGAGCTTGCGTTGCATCTGCCATGGATATTGATCACAGCAGGGAGAGCGACGGCGAGACGGTGGGCATCATCGCGAGCTGCGGCCTGCTGCTCCACTCGCTCCTCGCCGGGCTCGGGCGTCGAGCCGCCGGGTTCGCCAGGAAGGCGGGCGGCGCCGCGCGGGAGGACCCGAGGCGGGTGGCGCACTCGCTCAAGGTCGGCCTGGCGCTCGCGCTGGTGTCCGTCGTCTACTTCGTCACGCCGCTCTTCAACGGCCTCGGGGTCTCCGCGATATGGGCCGTGCTCACCGTCGTCGTCGTCATGGAGTTCACCGTCGGTACGCACGCACGCGGGCGCTCGTCTCTCCAGCATATGCATTATACCCGCAATGTCTGAAACGCACTTGCATTGTGTTCTCCGATGCAAAAACGTGGCAGGTGCCACGCTGAGTAAAGGCTTGAACAGAGTTTTGGCGACGTTAGTGGCTGGCTGCATCGCCGTCGGAGCTCATCAGTTGGCTGAATTAGCTGAACGCTGTGGTGATCAGGGAGAGCCCATAATGCTCACCGTGCTCGTCTTCTTAGTAGGTGCGTACACATGCACATGGCTACTCAATACTTCACCCTTTGAGACTATTTTTCTAAATACATCCGTTTGAGCGACCAATAATTCCAGACAGAGAGAGTAATAGTAATATCTGAAACGAGTTAGGTTACCTTTACGTAATGATATACATGGTGGATTGGTGTTCAACGCAGCGTCAGCGACCACGTTCTTGCGCTTCATCCCGGAGATCAAGGCCAAGTACGACTACGGCGTGACCATCTTCATACTAACCTTCGGTCTGGTGGCCGTGTCGAGCTACAGAGTGGAGGAGCTCATCCAGCTCGCGCACCAGCGGTTCTACACCATAGCCGTCGGCGTCTTCATCTGCCTCTGCATCACCGTCTTCCTCTTCCCCGTTTGGGCCGGAGAGGACGTCCACAGACTCGCCTCCGGCAACCTCGACAAACTGGCTCAGTTCTTTGAAGGTAACGCATCACGTAACCTAGTCAGAGCATCAATATGCGTGCGCTCCCATTTGTACGGATGCATTGCAACATTTCCATGACGAAGATTCGTTCATAATTATAGTTTTTCAACATTCTTGTTTGACTGCTGTTATCGTAATCTTGTCTTAATTTATACACCAGTCACACAAAAAAAATACTTGTCGTAGTTTACAAATGCAACCTGATGTGGACCTAAAAAACTGAGGACCACATACAACTCCAAAATTCACTTGGGGGTTACTGACAAAGTTATAGACATTGAAGACCACATACAACTATATGCAGGAATGGAATCCGACTGCTTTGGCGAAAACAACGTGGCCAATAATTTCGAGGGAAAGGATTTCCTTCAAGTGTACAAGAGTGTCCTTAATTCGAAAGCCACCGAGGACTCTCTGGTAAGCATACTCCACACACTTTTTATGGTACACCAACTATTCTGTAGACCCTTATTTTAGAGTAATCTAGTGGCTTAGATATTACTCCTAGTGAATACCACCACCACCCAACTAACCCTAACCCTTGTGTAGGGCTTATATATTTATATCTCACTATTGTACTTGTTGACTACAAGTTTGACTATAGATGATGTGGCAACATCATATAGCTAGCAAGTAGATAGCTGCTTTTAAAGGGAAATGGGATACAGAGGGTTCATGTTAGAAGTTTGAAAAGGGGAGTATGGATCTAGTGGCTAAGAAGTTTGTTTTGTATTTTTAATAATTTCATATTTATTCTAGCTAGTTTTCTCAACTCAAAATGTTGGTCGGATCTGGCTGGCAATCAATTTTCGATAGCTGCATCTTAAAAACATAGCATTGCACCATTAGCATATGATAACCTTCATCAACTGCAGTGCACCTCTGCGAAATGGGAGCCTCGTCATGGCCAGTTCAGATTTCGACACCCATGGAGTCAATACCAGAAGCTGGGAGCTCTTTGTCGCCAATGTGCATCTTCCATGGAAGCTCTTTCTTCATATGTCACCACGACCTCAAAAACCCAGGTATAACTCTAGCTTCTAAAATCCCCACATTTCATGCTCAAGACAAGGCCGAGACAACTTGATGAAATAACCGACCGAAATTGATATTTCTTTTCATGTTGATCATCAGTACCCTGCAGCCAACCCGGAGCTATCTTGTAAGGTTCGAAAGACATGCCACGAAATGTGTTGGCATTCCGCCAAGGTGCTTAGGGATCTCGCAACAGCAACTCGAACAATGGTTGTGCCGTCTCTAGCGAACATCACCGTGGTTGCGGCCATGAAAGCAGCGGAAAGCCTTAGAAGTGAGCTTTCAGAGAACGCGGCTCTGTTGCAAATGATGCACGTTGCCGTCACCGCAACGCTTCTAGCGGACTTGGTTGACCGGGTGAAGGAAATCGCGGAATGTGTTGATGTGCTAGCAAGACTCGCGCACTTTAAGAACCCCGAGGATGTAAAAAATGACATTTTCGGCCCCTTGAGTCAAGGGATAGATGAAGCTTTACCTGACATGGTTATTCGCTGAATCTTGAGAATATAGGTAGACTATATGGTGAAGAGCATGGCAGTACTAATAAGTCTCTCTACATGTTAAACGTATGGTTTGCATATATATATGTATATCCTCACCCATGTTTTAGTCTTTATATAGTTGAGGTTGAAGTCCATATTGTGCTCTACGATCAATACCATCGTGAGTTGCATTGTCAAAAACCCTTTTCTACATGGTATCATACCTCTCGATCCTACTCTAACCCTAAGCCGCCGCCGCCGCTTCCCACCGCCACCACACCACGCCGTCGTCGCGTCCCTCCCATCCTCCGCCGCCGCCCCGTGTCGTGTTGCCCGCCCCCCTCCCCTCCTCCCACCGCTTCCACCTTCGCCTCCTCTACCCTACCGCCGCCGCCTCCGCCGCCGTGATCTATCGTCACCGTCGCACTTGCGCCACCTTCCCTTCCCTTCGAGCCTGCCTCGTCACCGTCGCCGCCATGAACTCTTCGGGATCCACCACCACCAACAGCTCCAACCCGTTCGCCGGCCCTACCCCCCTCCGCCGAAGCCATCCATGATCTCAACATCGAAGGCCGGGTTCCCATCCGCCTTGACTCATCCACCTCCTCGTACTAAGCATGGAAGACCTACTTCACCTTCGTCTTCCGCGAGTACTACCTCACCGAGCACATTGATGGATCCATCGACACCGAGTTCATGAAGGGCCACCTGGAGTGGTCCGCCATCGAGGCTACTCTCATCCGGTGGTTCTACCAAACCGTCTCGAAGGACATCTTCCACACGGTTGTCGCCGAGGGCGACGACGCTTGCACTGTGTGGACCAAGATCAACGTGCTCTTCACCAACAACAAACTTCAGCGCCTTGTTTTCTTGCAGCAAGAGTTCTTCGGGTCCCTTCAGGATGACTCCACCATCAATGACTACTGCATGCGGTTGCTCGTCGACGAGATTCAAGACATCAGCGCCAAAATCTCTGATGAAGTCATGCTGAGCACCCTCACCGCCGGCCTCAACGAGGACTTCGGCAACGCTGCTTCTAACCTCACCTTGTTGCCGCAACCTACTTTCCATGCCGTCGTCGTGTACCTAAAGCTCGAGGAACGGCGGATGAAGAAGGTGAAGCAGCGGGTGCAACACACCGCCCTCACCGCCGGCCTCAACGAGGACTTCGGCAACGCTGCTTCTAACCTCACCTTGTTGCCGCAACCTACTTTCCATGTCGTCGTCGTGTACCTAAAGCTCGAGGAATGGCGGATGAAGAAGGTGAAGCAGCGGGTGCAACACACCGCCCTCACCGCTGGCACCACCCGCGACGGCCCCTCTCCTCCGGTGCCAACCCAGCCGCGGTCGCCGCCACCCGGGTTCTTCTCGCTCCCTCCCACGCCTCCCACGCCTGCCACCCCACCCCAACTGTAGCAGCAAGGTGGGGGTCCGACGCAACCGGCACGGTGGGGGCGGCCGCCGATAGCAGCAGCAGCAGGGGTCCGGGGGGGCACTGCGCCTCCCGCAGCTGTCCCCGTCATTGACTGTGGGCCAGAACCCTTGGACGGGAGTTGTGCATGCCTATCACATGGCCGTCCCAAGGGCTCCCGCGACGGGTCTCCTCGGCCCCCACCCCGCGGGCCACCAGGCCTTCTTCGGCGCACACACCCAGCCGGCTACGCCGCCTTGTTCGCTCTGTCGCTCACCGACGGGTACGGGCTACCCGCCCCGGCGCAGCCCTACGGGACCCTCCTGCCACTGCAGGTTCCACCGCCGTGGGAGCCCACCCTCCTCGCCGCCTTGCACTCTGCCCCGTCACTGAGTAACTATGGCGGTGGAGGCGACTGGTACATGGACTCGGGTGCGATCGCGCACATGACAGCTCATCCCGGTAACCTAACCTCCTCCACTCCCGTCAACACACCTACTTGTATCATCGTAGGCAATGGTTCCTCCTTACCTATTACCCATGTCGGTAGCACCAACTTTCCCTCCACCTCCACACCCATCACAATGTCTAATGTTCTAGTTTCACCTCACTTAGTTTCCAACCTTGTTTCCGTTCGTTATCTTGGTCGTGAGAATCCTCTTACTGTTGAATTTGATGTTGTTAGTTTTTCTGTGAAGGACGCCCGTACCCGGATGCTATTTCACCGTTGTGACAGTCCTGATGATCTCTATCCCGTGCACGTCGGCGCCTCCACCTCCACTCTAGTTGATCTCGCTGTCGGCGTCGACCTATGGCATGCTCGCTTGGGCCACCCCAACCCTACCGTTTTGCGTAAAATCTTTAGGAATTTTTCATTTTCATGTAATAAGCTTGACGGTCATACTTGTGAGGCTTCTCGTTTAGGCAAGCACGTTCGTCTTTCCTTGAGCGCGTCAACAACTATTTCCTCCTTTCCGTTTCAGTTACTTCATAGTGATGTTTGGACCTCTCCCGTTGCAAGTAATACTGGCTATCTATACTATTTGGTGATTTTAATTATTACTCTCATTATGTGTGGACTTTTCCTTTTTGTTGCAAGTCTGATTCTTTAGCCACACTCACAACCTTTTATTCCTATGTCACCACACAGTTCGGTCGCCCTATTTTTCCACTTCAAACCGACAACGGCAAAGAGTTTGATAAGGCTGCTGTTCGCGCTCTCCTCGCCTCTCACGGCACCGACTTCCGCCTAACCTGCCCCTACACCTCACAGCAGAACGGACGTTCCTAGCGCATCCTTCGCACTCTTAATGACGACGTCTGTACGTTACTCTTTCATTCTAACGTACCTCCCAGGTTCTGGACTGATGCTCTAGCCACCGCCACCCTCCTTATTAACATCCGCCTGTGTCGTCCTCGTAGGAACTACGCCCTTCGCCTCCTTCCCTTTGGTGCGCCTCTGTCTTATGACACCCTTCGCATCTTTGGCTGTCTTTGCTATCCTAGCACCGCGTCTACCACCCCTCACAAACTCGCCCCACGATCACTCCCGTGCATCTTCCTCGGCTACCCTTCCAACACCAAAGGTTACCAGTGCTATGATCCGATCACCCACCGCGTGTACACTTCAAGGCACATGTATTTTGTTGAGATGGTGTTTCCTTTCTTTCAGGTACCTCCGTCGGCGGCACCCTACCGACGCCCGACGTGCCCTCTCGTTGGCACGACTCCGGCTCCCGGTCGCTGACCTTGCCGCCGCCGCCGCCAGGCGACTCATACCATCGCTCGTGGCTTTCGGGATTGCGACTCCCTCCCCCGAGGTCGATTCCGGCCAGGCCACGGCTGCGGCCGTCCCCTCCACCAACACCGCCACTTCTCCCGCTGGCTCGGCTGCCAGCGACCCCGCGACGGGCTCGACCTCCCCATCGCCCGTCGCCTCGCCCGTCCCGACCGCGGCTCCGCCTCCTGGCGTGATGGCTCGCTCTCATGCTGGCGTGCTTCAGGCGAACATGCACTATCCCCCGGATGGGTACGTGTGCACGGCCTCGACATCAACTCCATCACCCATCCCCTCCTCTACCACGAGGCCCTTCGGGATCCTCATTGGCTCGCGACGATGCAGGAGGAGTTCGATGCTTTACAGCGCAACCGCACGTGGCAGCTTGTTCCGCGAGCCCCTCATGCCAATTTCATCACCAACAAATGGGTGTTTTGCCACAAGACTGGCCCCGACGGTTCTCTCGAGTGCTACAAAGCTTGGTGGATGGTTCGTGGATTCCGGCAACGTGTCGCGCGTGGATTTTACGGACACATTTTCCACGGTCGTAAAACCAGACATGATCCACACGGTGCTTCAGCTGGCGGTCTCTCGAGCATGGCATCTTCATCAGTTAGATGTCTCCAACGCTTTTATGCATGGTCATCTTGAAGTGTAACAGCCCAAGACTGACGCTCCAAAAGATTCCCCTCTTATTATGTTGTCATCGTGTGATTCGATTGATTGTTGCATTCATCATTGCATCATTTGCATCATCTGCATAGCATTTTCACTCGTTTTCAAAAACTTGCATCCGTTCGTAGTTGCCGGTTCTCCTCGCTTTCGTCGACGATCATTTCGAGACCAACCACACATGCACGCGCCCGCGGCATTGATAAAATATTGTTTTTAAAAGAGCTTATAAAATATTCTTGGATTGGGTTGGAAGTTGGCATGCGGTCTAGTTTTATTGTCGGTAGACCGCCTGCCAAATTTCGTCGCAATCAGAGTTCGTTTGATACTCCAACGGTCAGTCGTAGCAGAGCAGTCATCGGTTTATTTATCGAACGATTTCAGTTTATAAAACTCGTGTCACGGGCCACAAACTTCCCTCTCTCCTCAGCCCACAACCACCCTACACAGCCCAGCTAACGCCCCTCCGCTTCCGGACCGTTGGATCGAGATCCGAAGGTCCAAAAACGGAGCAAAACCCCCAAACCTAGCCCTCCCTTTCCTATTTAAACACCTCTACCCTGCCCCTAATGGAAACCCTAACCCACCTCCTCGAAATCCGTGTCGCCGCCGGCCTCCCACCACCCAACCGCCGCCCTTGTCTCCCTCCTCAGCCACCAGCCCGCCCAGGCCCGCGAAGCCCGTCCGCCGCCGCCCCTCAGATCTGGATCGGGAGAGCCCCGATCTCCACCCCGATTGAGCCATGCCTCGCCAGCCCCTCACATCCGACCCTGCCGCCTTGCGCGTCCGCCGGCGAGGGAGCCGCCATTGCCGGTGACCACCAGGTTGACCCCGTGCCCCATCTCCTCCCTTCCCTCCTTCTTCCTCCTCCCTAACCTCCCTATACTTCTCTCTGCCTGAGCCATGGTCGCTGACACATTGGAGCTCGTCGTCGTCGCCTCAAGCCTCCCCGCCGTCGGGAATGGAGCCACCCCGGTCGGATCTGCTATTCCCGCCGCTCGCCGGCCTCCCTTGGCCGTCGGGAGCGCTCGTCTTGCACCGCCATGGGTGCCGACCCTTTTGCTCATGCGGGAGGATGGGGACGAGCCCCGTTGACCGCCTCCTAGGCTGCCACCCGTCGTGGACCGTGCCAGGCCCAGCCCCAGCCCCGTGCCACGCTGGCATGCGCCCCCCCGCTCCATCAAATGGGCCAAGACCGCTAGGTGAGCGCTCTGCCCTCCTATCCCTCGCCCTAGGCAACATATTGTATGTTGCGCCCATATGCAGTGTTGGGCCTCTGTTCAGTTTTGGCCCAATAGTTGTTTTTGTTTTGTCCATGCAAATTTTGCAATTATCCACAGGAACACTAGTTTTACAGAAAAGTACCCGAAGTTAATGCATTTGATAACTTTCAAACCGTGCATCATATGTAAAAACTTTATACATGAAAAGTCCTTAGAATTTCGTGTAGATTCACAATTTATAACTCTCACATGTGATAAGAATGATTAACTTGCTGTTTCCATTGTTTTTTGCATTAATGTCATGTCAAAATGAATTGTTTAATAACTTTTAATCCGTAGCTTCGATGCATATTTTTTTATATATGTAACTTGACTAGAAAAATGCGTAGAATCTCATGGTGCCAATTATTTTGATGTTTAACAACTCTAAAATATGGTCAGTTCAGATCTGGACCAAACTTAAAATATGCATATGAGGTCGTCCGGAATTGTTATTTGTTGCTTCCGGCCTCATTTAAAGTGCCTAGGTGATGTAGTTGTTTGTGCTTCACCTCTTTCCATGTCTAACAACATTTAATGTTGAGGAGTACCTAAACGAGAGTGAACTAAATAATCGATCGTGGAGTTTCATCAATTTGCAACCCGTTGCATATTGAGCTTCACTTAATGTGTAGTAGGTGTTGATGTGATTTGCCATGCCTTGCATATTTAAACCAGACATGCATCATATTTGATTGTGCATCATGTCATGCATATGTTGTGGTGTACCGTGTGTTGATTGTTGTTGTCGGATTGTTCCTTCTCGATAGAGTTTTGAAAGCGTTCGGAGTGTGAGGATTCGTTCGACTACGTTGGCTCGTCTTCTTCATGGACTCGTTCTTCTTCCAAGCAGGATCTCAGGAAAGATGACACATTTCCCTGGATACCACTACTATCATTGTTGTGCTATTTATCCCACTTTTATCATTATGTCTCGCTACCTACCACTTGTTTGTCAAGCCTCCCAACATTGTCATGATAAGCCTCTAACCCCTCCACATCCTAGCAAACCTTTGTTTGGCTATGTTACTGGTCGCTCTACCCTACTTATAGCGTTTCTAGCTGCAGGTGCAATTGCTTCCATGTGTCAACATGGACATTCTTTTGTTATCGCAATATTATTGCTATTTAATTTAATGCACATATATACTTGGTAAAAGGTGGAAGGCTTGGCCTTTTGCTCAGTGTTTTGTTCCACTTTTTCCGCCCCTAGTTACTTGTGAACCGGTGTTATGTTCCATATTGAGCGCTTCTAAGATGCTCGGGGTTGTTATGTGGACTCTCTTGATTTTCGTTTTAGGATAAAGCTTGTCTGGCAAGGTCCAACATTGGTACTACATTTGCCTAATAACTAATAAACTTGCATAGGGACTTGCCGGACCCCGTGGATAATTTAATCAACCTCCGGGCCAGTGCTCCTCATGAGTGTTGGTCCAAACCGGGTTGCCTGCGAGGCCGCCTCCAAGAAACTCAGGGATTGGTTTTTTCCCCGTAGCTAGACCCATCTGGTAGTGACTTGAGACATAGATACGCGCGGCTCCTATTCGGATCTGGCCTGTCGGGCGGTCTTGCTGGAATTGTTTTACCTTTCTCGAATGTCTTGCGTGAGGAACTCTGATCTTCTTCGGGCTATCTCGAGGTGTCGGATTTCCTTTGGAATTGCCTAGGATGATCACGAGATCCGTGGTCGAGGTTATTCCCATGGCATGTGGTTAATTTATGATGGATGAGTTGGAGCACCCCTGCAAGGTTAAATCTTTCAGAAAGTCGTGTCCGTGGTTATATAGCAACTTGGAAAACTTTGTTTAACACCCGGTCATAGCAAACTTGAAGTAAACTCAAATAAAATACACCAACTATGTGCGTAACCGTGACTGTCTCTTCTCGTGAGTCCTTATCCGAGAGAGAACACGGTGGGGTTATGTTTGATGGAAGTAGGTGTTCAGGATTAGTTAGTGATCATTACTAGTTCACGTCCATTATTCATAGACCACCATACTTTACTTTCTGTATTCGTAAGTTAGCCACTCAAATAAATGCTTAGTTGCTTGCTGCAGCCTCACCACTTAACCATACCTCACCCATTAATCTTTGCTAGTCTTGATACCCTTGGAAATGAGATTGCTAAGTCCCTGTGGCTCACAGATTACTACAACAATAGTTGCAGGTACAAGTAATGTGATGCTTTGACGTGAGAGCGATGCTTGTTTGATTTTGAGTTCATCATCATCATCATCATCATCATCGATCTAGGATGGGTTCCAGGCGGCAGCCTGGGATAGCAAGGATGGATGTCATTTTATCGTTTGATTTCGTCCGTAGTCAGACCCTGCTCTTCTGTATGAGGATTGCATATGTTGTTGTATTGATGTGTCTCTAATGTAGCTTGTGGCGAGTGTAAGACAATTCCATATACTCATCTCTTCTGTAAATGTACTTGTAATGATATCCATTCTTGCAACACGATGAGATGCGCTTCTATCCTGTCGAGGCCCTCGTGCCAAAATAAGGATATGATCGCATCTTGGGCGTGACATGAAGAGCAGGTGTTCTGCCGGCAGCCTACTGGTTTCCTCGACGCCGATCATCCTGATCATGTGTGTTTTCTCTCTCGCTCCCTTTATGGGTTGAAGCAGGCGCCTCGGGCATGGTACCAGCGGATCATTGCCTTTCTGCAGTCACTTGGATTCCAGTCCACTCACTTCGATGCTTCCCTCTCCGTGTATCATCAAGGAGCCACCACTGCATATCTACTGCTTTATGTTGACGACATCATACTGAAGGCATCCGCTCCTGAGCTCCTACAGCGGATCACCGCTCGTCTTCGCGTTTAGTTTGCTCTCAAGGATCTAGGGCCTATGCATTAATTCCTTGGTATTGAGGTGGTCCGACAGCCTGACGGTTTCTTCTTGCAATAGCAGCGGCATGCTCACGAGCTTCTTGAGCGCGCCAAAATGCTTAACTGCAAGACCACGCCCACACCTGTCGACACGAAGGCCAAGGTTTCCGCCTTGTAGGTCTCTCTCACGTCCAATGTTGTGTACTACCGCTCTATTGTCGGTGCCTTGCAATACTTGACATTGACGCGCCCGAATTTGCAGTACGCCATGCAGCAGGTGTGCCTTCATATGCACGCTCCTCGTGACTCTCATTGGACTTTGGTGAAGCGTATCGTTCGTTACATACACGGCACCATGACCTTGGGACTCACACTGATGGCCTCCGCCTCCACCAACCTTATCGCTTACTCGAATGTGGACTCGACAGGATGCCCTGACACATGACGTTCTACATCCGGCTACTGTGTCTACCTTGGGCCCTCGCTGATCTCTTGATCATCCAGGCGACATCCCGCGGTCTCCCGCTCGAGGGCTGGGGCTATGTATCAGGCAGTGGCTAATGTCGTTGCTGAGTGCTCCTAGCTTTGTCAGTTGCTTCAGGAGCTGCTTTGTGACGTTCACAAGACGCTTGTCTACTGCGACAACGTCAGTGCTGTCTACCTCTCCGCCAACCCGGTGCATCATCATCGTATGAAGCATATTGAGCTCGACATTCACTTCATTCATGAGAAGGTGGCTCTTGGACGCATTCGAGTTCTACATGTTCAATGATGCAACAGTTTACCGATGAGATGACAAAGGGACTGCCTACTTCTGTCTTTGAGGAGTTCAGGTCCAGTCTCTGCTCTCCGGTGACAGTTCGACTATGAGGGGTGTTGAACATATGGTTTGTATGTATATCTGTATATCCTGGCCCACCTCCTAGTCTTTGTATAGTTGAGGTTGAGGCTCACATTGTACTCTATATATACGTGCACTTGCACCCGATCAATACCATCGTGAGTTGCATTGCCAAAAGCCTCTTCTACACCCCAGCCTCTGCATCTGGACAATGCATGCAACCATTTTATTAATTATTCATCAATACCTTGTCAACACATGTCGCTACACCTATCCCCTTGATGAAGGGGTGTCGAATGTCTGGGCCAAATACCAAACAAACATTGCACCAAACCTTAACATCTAAAGCCAGATGCCCCATCCAAGCTACAACGCCGGGATTGGGTGACACACCGGTCCGACGCACTCCACCAATGTACACCCTACAAGGGTCGTCACCTCCGTCTTCCATCGATCCATCCTCAAAGAAGCTACTGACGCATCGACCTTGCCAGGCCTCTCTGCCATCGACGTCACCACGATGCCAGACAACATCGTCCTCCTACGCGAGTCCATCGCCACACATCGGACACCGAGCCTCCACTGCTCCACGCTGTCGAGATCCACCACCCTGAATATGTAGGATGAAGCATCGCTCCACGAAAGATGTCGTCCACTTGTCCCTCGAGCCCGCGTACACCTATAAGAATGACGACCCAAGGGGGAAACAACACAAGAGTGTCATCATTATCCAATCTGCTGATCTAGGATATCCCCCAGAGGTATTGGGTGGAGTTGGGAGCTTCACCTCTATGATGCCTTCAGGAAGGAAACAACGATAAGGGCGCCATCATCAGCGGCTCCGGCCACCGGTCGAAGATAAGGTTTTCACCCGGATCCGTCCCAAAAAAATCCACCCGACAACTTGTGCACCGTCTTGACCGCCTTCAAAGCCCCAGATCTAGCCGCCTAAATCCGGCGACCATCGACGAAAGCACTGCCACCGTAGGAGCCCTGTCGCACCGGCCACTGCCAGAGTGTGCCACCACTGGAGCCTAGGAGAAGGGCACCCACCCCACCTCGCCAGACCGCGAGAGCCGCCGAGATGGATCCCGCGTGCTCGTCACTGTCTCTAATCCATAGTAAAACCACCAGATCGCCGACGCAGATCCGCCTTGGACAGGGACCGCACCACGCCATGCCACCGCAGACAGCCCGAGCTTCACGTGCCGCCACCGTCTAGGGTCGCTACCCCGGGATCCAGGCCAAACGTAGTTGCCACCAGCGGCCACGTTCCGCCGCCGCCGAATCGCCGGCCACGGCCACCATGGCCGTCGTGACCACGCGGACGCGCCCAACATCCCGCACTACCCGATCATCCACGTCGCCTTGCAGCTTCGTCGCCTCCTTGTGCCATCGCCGGAGGTGAGCTGCCGTGCCGCCACGACATAGATCAGGGAGAGGCGCCTCGTTGCCGATGGGTGACCTGCCTCACCAGATCCAGACGCGGGAGGGAAATGATCCTCTGTCACCACCATCGGCCGGCTGGGGCTTCGCCCGACGGCTTCATCCAGCGGCGGTAGAGGGGAGGGCATGGTAGAGGCGTCCTGGGAGCGGTGTGGAGCTCTGCCCGAGTCGCCCTAGCAGGAGGCGACCCGGGCGCAGGTGAAAATCTCTCGCTGCCTAAGGAAGATATGTGAGCAATTTTCCATATGCTTTGCCCTAGAAATACCATAGGTAAACCATGATAATGATAATAGACATGATAATTGGTCCAAACAAAGTACTAAACAAACTAGACATACAATGTAGTAGGTAAGAACAGAAAAACATGTGCAAATCGATTGCTTGTACTAGTAACAAACACAACCTCTAACAAAAGAGATAAAAAATACGTATGATGCGGCGGAGGAAAATGACTTTGTAGTGGCATTCGTCGATGAAGACATGTTATCGAGGAAGTAGTAGTCGTCGGGAAAGTAGTCACTCGCAATAATGTTGGCGGAGATGCAAGAAGTCACGCGAGTTCGATCCCCGACACATGGCCGCCTCTCTTCCGTACATGATCACAAGAGTCTTGGTCTCGGAGGCCTGCTTCACATGTTCACAATGCATGCCAAGAAGGGTGATGAACAAGTCTTAGGTGATGCAGAACTTTGAAACTGACGTGTGGTCTCATGGGTATTTGTCTATGTTTGGCAGAGGAGCGGCCTCTTACGGACTCCAAAAACTGAAATTGACCCATTACAGCGGAGATGAAGGGAGATCGTCTACAACCAATCGGTTTCATCTTCCATTAGTGCAAAATACGTTTGATTTTCTGCCATGTGTGTGTTAAGAGGCTGATATCATGGTCTCACCAAACTGACATCGCTTGTTTGGAAGTGAGGTCCCACTCATGTACATGCGAGTTCCCTTTGATCGCGCTACACAGGCATCACTTTGTTTATGTTTCTTTAACACAGTACACATGTAAGTGTTTATATAAACCTGTATCCTTATAAACACGCACACACAACCTATTTCTACGAGTAATTTCGAGAGATTGAGCTGGCATATCATCTTGAGATTTACGAAGTCATCGTAGACGCTTCATACGTCTCCTCCCACTGAATGCGCATCTTCAAAAATCCTGAAATAAATTCAGAAATAATGCGAGCACCAGGACTTCAACCCTGATGGCTGGAGATACCACTGTCTCTCCAACCATCCAACCATGGGTTAGTTCGCATCAGTTTGTTAATGTTGACCCAACAGGCCGACTCAATTTATTTGCAAGTTAGGTCCCGCTCGTGTACATGCATACTCTCAACAAACACGCAACGCACACAACATTCTTCATTATCAAGAGATTGACATTTGGGACACAACATGGTACTCCCTCCATTCTCTTGTACAAGGTTATTATGAAAAATACATTTTGCATCTATATAAGGTCATCAACAGTAATTAAAGAAAAAATAATGACGTTTCCTCCTACTAGCAACTTATCTAATACTTGCATGCATGTAGTCATAATGACACTTAGCTACTTTTTTCTCATTCCTTTCTTACATGCATGTGTCGTATTAATGATCACAGTTAACAAGGAGAAAAGTTGGCTTCCAAAGCAGTCATTAAATTTTACCTTGGTACCTGTAATCTGAGTTTATGGCCTTGTATAAGGGAATGGAGGGAGTAGAAAGTATGGTCACACTCGTGTATACACGGGTCTGCAACAATCGAACCAAGTGCACATCATGCGATTCATGTACTTAGAGGCTGACATTTAGGACCCAGCTTGTTAGAAAAGTCTAATTCCACTCTTGTAGATATGGGTCTTTAGTTATTGGTCCAAGTATGCAACATTTGGTGCATAGTTGAGGTCCTATTCGTGTACATATGAGTCTCCTACGATCATGCCAAGTACACAACATTTTGTTTGTCTTGAGAGGCTGGCATGCATGCCCCACCAGGTCGAAGCTACTCGGGTTAGAGTCCACTAGATAAAATTGACCAGACCATTCCAAGGAAAGTTGACCTCACTTGTATGATGTTATGAGTTCGGAAGGAAGACGGTGTATGTGTGCCAGGATCATTTTGATGTGATCCTTCTTCCATGCAAATGTTTGAAAGGAAGATGGTGTATGTGTTGGGGAATGTTGCATGGGAAACAAAAAATTTCCTACGTACACGCAAGATCTATCCATGGTGATGAGCAGCTACGAGAGGGAGAGTGGATCTACATACCCTTGTAGATCGCTAAGCAGGAAGCGTTAAGAAACGCGGTTGGTGTAGTCGAACGTCTTCGCGATCCAAATCGCCGAGCGTCCCGCGATCTCATCACGATCCGTCCCGCGATCACATCACGATCCGTCCCACGAACTCATCACGATTCGTCCCGCGATCCAATCACGATCCGTCCCGCGAACTCATCACAATCCGTCCCGCGAACTCATCACGATCCGTCCCGCGAACTCATCATGATCCGTCTCGCGATCTTGATCACGGTCCTTCCGATCTAGCACCGAACGGACGGCACCTCCACGTTCAGCACACGTACAGCTCGATGACGATCTCCGCCTTCTTATCCAGCAAGAGGGAGCAGAGAGGTAGACGAGTTCACCGGCAGCGTGATGGTGCCGCGGTGATGGTGATGGAGCAATTCCGGCAGGGCTTCGCCTAAGCACTGCAGAAATCAGATCTAGAGGAGAAACTATGCACTGGAGGAACGGGCAGCACGTGGCTAAAAATTATGTGCAAAAACCCTAAAATCATCTAGTATATATAGGAGGATAGGAGGAGAGGACTTGGTGCAAGGGACAAGCCTCCTTGGGTCGGACGGAGTGGGGAGGAGAGGAGGACTCCTCCTCCAATCCTAGTAGGACTAGGATTCCTTCCTTTTTTTGCCTTTTTCCACCTTTTTCCCTTTGGGCTTTTCTTCCCAGCCGCATGGGCCTTGTGTGGGACTTACAACAACCCACAAAGGGCTGGTATTTACTCTCCCAAAGACCATGTAGCCTCTTGGGTCGAAATACCCCTCCCGATGGACTCCCGGTACACTCCCGGCACTCCCGGTACACTACCGATTAGCACGGAACTTTTCCGGCGACCAAAACAAGACTTCCTATATATCAATCTTTACCTCTGCACCATTCCGGAGCTCCTCGTGACGTCCGGGATCTCATCCGGGACTCCGAACAACCTTCAGTCACCATCATACATAACTCTATACTACTGAAACGTCACCGAACCTTAAGTGTGCAGACCCTGCGGGTTCGAGAACTATGTAGACATGACCGAGACACCTCTAAAGTCAATAAACAATAGCGGGACCTGGATGCCCATATTGGTTCCTACATATTCTACGAAGATCTTTATCGGCCGAACCTCTATGTCAAGGATTCAGTTAATCCCGTAAGATGTTCCCTTTGTTCTTCGGTATGTTACTTGCCCGAGATTCGATCGTCGGTATCTCCATACCTAGTTCAACCTCGTTACCAGAAAGTCTCTTTACTCGTTCCGTAATACAAGATCCCATGACTAACACTTAGTCACATTGCTTGCAAGGCTTGTTGTGATGTTGTATTACCGAGTGGGCCCTGAGATACCTCTCCGTCACACGGAGTAACAAATCCTAGTCTGGATCCATGCCAACTAAATGGACACCCTCTGAGATACCTGTGGAGTACCTTTATAATCACCCAGTTACATTGTGACGTTTGATACACACAAGGCACTCCTCCGGTATCCGTGAGTTGCATGATCTCATGGTCATAGGAACATATACTTGACATGCAGAAAACAGTAGCAATAAACTGACACGATCATATGCTACGTTTGTAGTTTGGGTCTTGTCCATCACACCATTATCCTAATGATGTGATCCTGTTTATCAAATGACATCTCATGTCCATGGCTAGGAAACCTTAACCATCTTTGATCAACGAGCTAGTCTAGTAGAGGCATACTAGGGACATGGTTTTGTCTATGTATCCACACATGTATCTAAGTCTCCGATCAATACAATTATAGCATGGATAATAAACGATTATTATGAACAAGGAAATATGATAATAACTAATTTGTTATTGCCTCTAGGGCATATTTCCAACAGTCTCCCACTTGCACTAGAGTCAATAATCTTGTTCACATCACCATGTGATTCGCATTGTTATGAATTTAACACCCAATGAGTTCTGGGGCTCGATCATGCTTTGCATGTGAGAGAGGTCTTATAGTCAACGGGTCTGTGACATTCAGATCCGTGTGTACTTTGCAAATCTCTATGTCAAACCGTAAACACTGCTACCACACTCCACTTGGTACTATTCCAAATGGCTGCCCCACTATACGTATCCAGATTGCTACTACGAGTCATCCGGATTGGTGTTAAAGCTTGCATCGACGTAACTCTTTACGACGAACTCTTTATCACCTCCATAATCGAGAAACATCTCCTTAGTCTTTTAGTTACTAAGGATAATCTTGACCACTGTCCAGTGATCCACTCCTGGATCACTCTTGTACCCCTTGATGGACTCATGGCAAACCACACACAGGTGTGGTACACAGCATGTCATACTATACAGAGCCTATGTCTTAGGCATAGGGGGCGACATTCGTCCTTTCTCTTTCTTCTGTCGTGGTCGAGCTTTGAGTCTCACTCAACTTCACACCTTACAAAGCAGGTGAGAACACTTCTCTCTAACTAATCCATTTTGAACTATTTCAAAATCTTGTCAAGGTATGTACTCATTGAAAGTCTCATCTAGCATCTTGATCTATCTCTATAGATCTAGATGTTCAACAATTAGGTAGCTTTATCCAGGTCTTCCTTTGAAAAACTCCTTTCAAACAACCGTTTATGCTTTCCAAAAATTCTACATCATTTCCGAATAGCAATATGTCATCCACATACACTTACCAGAAACTCTATAGTGCTCCCACTCACTTTATTGCAAATACAAGTTTCTCATAAACTTTGTATAGATTTAAAAACTTTGATCACCTCATCAAAGTGTATATTCCAACTCTGAGATGCTTGCTTCAGTCCATAGAAGGATCACTGAAGCAGGCTCACCTTTTAGCATCCTTAGGACTGACAAAACCTTCTGGTTGTATCTCATACAACCTTTCCTTCAGGAAGGAAACGATGTTTTGGCATCCATCTGCTAGATTTCATAATTGAAAAATGCAGCAACTGCTAACATAATTCCAACAGATTTTAGCATCGCTACGAGTGAGAAAGTCTCATCGTAGTCAACTCCTTGAACTTGCCGGAAACTTCTTTGCGACAAGTCGAGCTTTATAAATGGTGACATTCATCATCAGCGTCTGTCTTCATTTTAAAGATCCATTTGTACTCAAGGACCTGCCGTCCAACAAGCAAGTCTACCAAAGTCTATACTTGGTTTTCATATATGGATCCTTTCTCGGATTTCATGGCCTCTAACCATTTGTCGGAATCTGGGCCCATCAACGCTTCTCCATAGCTCGTAGGTTCATCGTTGTCCAACAACATGACCTCCAAGACAGGGTTGTCGTACCGCTCAGGAGCAATACACATCCTTGTCGACCATCAAGGTTTGATAGTAACTTGATCCGAAGCTTCATGATCATCATTATTAACTTCCTCTTCAACTAACGTAGGCTCCACAAAAACAAATTCATGTGCTGCGCTACTCTCTGGTTGAACAAAGGTTCAACAACCTCATCAAGTTCTATCTTCCTCCCACTCAATTCTTTCAAGAGAAACTCTTTCTCGAGAAAGGACCCAGTTTTAGCAACAAACATTTTATGCTTGGATCTGAGATAGAAGGTTTACCCAACTGTCTTTAGGGTATTCTATGAAGATGCATTTGTCCGCTTTGGGTTCGACCTCATTAGGTGAAAACCCTTTTTCACATAAGTGTTGCAGCCCCAAACATTAAGAAATGACAGCTTAGGTTTCTATCAAACCATAATCCCAATGGTGTCATCTCAACGGATTTAGATGGTGCCCTATCTAAAGTGAATGTAGTTGTCTCTAATGCATAACCCCAAAACGATAGTGGTAAAAGGATAAGAGACATCATAATTCGTACCATATCCAATAGAGCACGACTATGACGCTCGGACACACGATCACACTATGGTGTTCCAGGTGGCATGAGTTGTGAAACAACTTTCACATTGTCTTAAGTTGTATACCAAACTCGTAACTCAGATATTCACTTCCACGATCATATCGCGGGCATTTTATCTTCTTGTCACGATGATCTTAAACTTCACTCTGAATTTTCTTGAACTTTTCAAACGATTCAGACTTGTGTTTCATTAAGTAAATATACACTATATCTACTCAAATCATCAGTGAAGGTAAGAAAATAACGATATCCACCGCACGCTACAAGACTCATTGGATTGCATACATCAACATGTATCATTTCCAATAAATCACTTGCCCGCTCAATCCATCTGGAAACGGGGTCCTTAGTCATCTTGCCCAAGAAGCATGGTTTGCATGTCTCAACCGATTCGAAATCGAATGAGTCCAAAGATCCATCAGCATGGAGTTTCTTCATGCGTTTTATACCAACATGACATTCAGCGGCAATGCCACAAGTATGTGGTACTATCATTATTAACTTTGTATCTTTTGGCATCAATGTTATGAACATGTGTATTACTACGATCAAGATTCAACAAACCATTCTCACTAGGTGGATGACCATTGAAGGTATTATTCATGTAAACATAATAACCATTATTCTCTAACTTAAATGAATAACCATGTTGCAATAAACACGATCTAATCACGTTCATGCTCAACGCAAAACACCAAATAACATTTATTTAGGTTCGTCACTAATCCCGAAGGTAGAGAGAGCGTGCGATGTTGATCACATCAACCTTAAAAACATTTCCAACACAAATCGTCACCTCACCCTTATCTATTTCTCTGTTTATTCCGTAGCTTTTATTTTTTGTTACTAACATTTAGCAACCGAACCGGTATCCAATACCCAGGTGCTACTAGGAGTACTCGCAAGGTACACATCATTAACACGTATATCAAATATACTTCTATCGACGTTGCCAGCCTTCTTATCTACTAAGTATCTAGGGTTGTTCCGCTTCAGCGACTGCTCTCCTCATAATTGAAGCACTTAGTCTCGGGTTTGGGTTCAACTTTGGGTTGCTTCACTGGAGCAGCAACTGACTTGCTATCCATCAAGTTTCCCTCCTTGCTTTCCCTTCTCGAAACTAGTGGTTTGACTAACCATCAACACTTGACACTCCTTGATTTCTACCTTTGCGGTGTCAAACATCGTGAATTGCTCAGGGATCATTATTTCTATCCCTGGCATTTTAGGGTTCATCACCAAGTTCTAGTAGCTTTAGTGACAGTGACTTGGAGAACTATATCAATCACTATCTTATCTGGAAGATCAACTCCCACTCAATTCAAGCGATTGTAGCACCCAGACAATCCGAGCACATGCTCAACGATTGAGTTATTCTCTTTCATCTTGCAGGCAAAGAATCTTGTTGGAGATCTCATATCTCGCAACACGGGCATGAGCCTGAGATCCTAATTTCAGCTCTTAGAACATCTCATATGTTCCGTGACGTTCAAAACGTTTCGGAGCCTCAATTCTAAGCCGTAATGCATGACGCACTAAACTATCAAGTAGTCATCATAACATGCCTGTCAGATGTTCATAACATCTACAAACGACGCTAGAGGGGTTGGCGCACTGAGCGGTGAATTAAGGACATAAGCCTTCTGTGCAGCAATGAGGACAATCCTCAGATCACGGAGCCAGTTCGCAATATTGTTACCATCATCTTTCAACTCTATTTCTCTAGGAACATATAAAAATTCAAGGGAGCTACAGCGTAAGCTAGTAATCTACAAAACAGTTTGCAAAGACACTACTGACTATGTTCATGATAATGAGTTCAATTAATCATATTACTTAAGAACTCCCACTCAAATTGACATCCCTCCAGTCATTCGAGTGATCCATGATCCAAGTTCACCAACTCAAGTCCGATCATCACGTGAGTTGAGGTGGTTTCAATGGTGAACATCATCATGTTGATCATATCTACTATATGACTCATGTTCAACCTTTCGGTCTCTTGTGTTCCGAGGCCATGTCTGTACATGCTAGGATCGTCAAGTTTAACCCGAGTGTTCTGCATGTGCAACACAGGCTTGCACCCGTTGTATGTGAACGTAGAGTCTATCACACCCGATCATCACGTGGTGTCTCAACACGACGAACTTTCGCAATGGTGCACACTCGGGGAGAACACAATTTATCTTGAAATTAAGTGAGGGATCACCTTATAATGCTACCGTCATCCTAAGCAAAACAAGGTGCATAAAAGGATTAACATCACATGCAAATCATAAGTGACATGATATGGCCATGAACTTGTACTTTTGATCTCCATCATGAATGCACCGGCATGATCTCCATTGTCACCGGCATGACACCATGATCTCCATCAACGTGTCGCCATCAAGGTTGTCGTGCCCAACATGCTTCTACTACTATTGCTACCGTTTAGCGATAAAGTAAAGCATTACATAGCGCTTAATGATTGACACGCAGGTCATACAATAATTAAAGACAACCCTATGGCTCCTGCCAGTTGCCGTACTCATCGACATGCAAGTCGTGATAATCTATACATCACATGATCATCTCATACATCACATATATCACATCATGTAATTGGCCATATCATATCACAACATACCCTGGAAAAACAAGTTAGACGTCCTCTAATTGTTGTTGCATGTTTTACGTGGCTGCTACGGGTATCTAGCAAGAACAATTCTCATCTACGCAAAAACCACAACAGTGATACACTAGTTGCTTTTCAACCTTCTCAAGGACCGCCTTTGTCGAATCCGATCCACCTAAAGTGAGAGAAACTGGCACCCGCAAGCCATCTATGGAACAAGTTGCGGTTGAGGGAACCGGTCTCTCGTAAGCGTACGAGTAATGTTGGTCTGGGCCGCTTCATCTCACAATACCGCTGAACCAAAACACAACCAAAGGAGGAAGCAATCTAAGCATCAACGCCCACAAACTCTTTGTGTTCTACTCGAGATCTCACCAACACATAAACCTAGCTCATGATGCCACTGTTGGAAAACGTTGCATGGGAAACAAAAAATTTCCTACGCACACGCTAGATCTATCCATGGTGATGAGCATCTACGAGAGGGAGAGTGGATCTACATACCCTTGAAGATCGCTAAGCGGGAAGCGTTAGAAATGTGGTTGGTGTAGTCGAACGTCTTCGCGATCCAAATCGCCGAGCGTCCCGCGATCTCATCACGATCCGTCTCGTGATCCAATCACGATCCGTCCCGCGAACTCATCACGATCCGTCCCGCGATCCAATCACGATCCGTCATGCGAACTCATCATGATCCTTCCCGCGACCTCATCATGATCCGTCTCGCGAACTCATCACGATCCGTCTCGCGATCTTGATCACGGTCCTTCCGATCTAGCGCCGAACGGACGACACCTCCGCGTTCAGCACACGTACAGCTCGATGACGATCTCCGCCTTCTTGATCCAGCAAGAGGGAGCGGAGAGGTAGATGAATTCACTGGCAGTGTGACGGCGCCGTGGTGATGGTGGTGGAGAAATTCCGGCAGGGCTTCGCCTAAGCACTGCAGAAATCAGATCTACAGGAGAAACTATGCACTGGAGAAACGGGCAGCACGTGGCTAAAAATTGTGTGAAAAACCCCTAAAATCCTCTAGTATATGTAGGAGGAGAGGAGGAGAGGACTTGGCTCAAGGGCCAAGCCTCCTTGGGTAGGCCGAAGTGGGGAGGAGAGGAGGACTCCTCCTCCAATCCTAGTAGGACTAGGATTCCTTCCTTTTTTTGCCTTTTTCCACCTTTTTCACTTTGGGCTTTTCTTCCCAGCTGCATGGGCCTTGTGTGGGACTTCCATTAGACCACAAAGGGCTGGTATTTACTCTCCCACATCCCATGTAGCCTCTTGGGTCGAAATACCCCTCCCGATGGCCTCCCGGTACACTACCGGCACTCCCGTTACCCTACCGATTAGCCCGAAACTTTTTCGGCGACCAAAACAGGACTTCCTATATATCAATCTTTACCTACGGACCATTCCGGAGCTCCTCATGATGTCCGGGATCTCATCTAGGACTCCGAACAACCTTCAGTCACCACCATACATAACTCTATACTATCGAAACGTCACCGAACCTTAAGTGTGTAGACCCTGCGGGTTCGAGAACTATGTAGACATGACCGAGACACCTCTACGGTCAATAACCAATAGCGGGACCTGGATGCCCATATTGGTTCCTACATATTCTACGAAGATCTTTATCGGTCGAACCTCTATGTCAAGGATTCAGTTAATCCCGTAAGATGTTCCCTTTGTTCTTCGGTATGTTACTTGCCCGAGATTCGATCGTCGGTATCTCCATACCTAGTTCAACCTCATTACCGGCAAGTCTCTTTACTCGTTTCGTAATACAAGATCCCGTGACTAACACTTAGTCACATTGCTTGCAAGGCTTGTTGTGATGTTGTATTACCGAGTGGGCCCTGAGATACCTCTCCGTCACACGGAGTAACAAATCCCAGTCTTGATCCATGCCAACTCAACGGACACCCTCGGAGATACCTATAGAGTACCTTTATAATCACCCAGTTACGTTGCGATGTTTGATACACACAAGGCACTCCTCCAGTATCCGTGAGTTGCATGATGTTATGGTCATATATAGGAACATATACTTGACATGCAGAAAACAGTAGCAATAAACTGACACGATCATATGCTACGTTTGTAGTTTGGGTCTTGTCCATCACACCATTCTCTTAATGATGTGATCCCTTTTATCAAATGACATCTCATGTCCATGGCTAGGAAACCTTAACCATCTTTGATCAACGAGCTAGTCTAGTAGAGGCATACTAGGGACATGGTTTTGTCTATGTATCCACACATGTATGTAAGTCTCCGATCAATACAATTATAGCATGGATAATAAAAGATTATCATGAACAAGGAAATATGATAATAACTAATTTATTATTGCCTCTAGGGCATATTTCCAACAGTATGTTTGTCAGAATCATTTTGATCTGATCCTTCTTCCTTGCAAATATTTGGAATTTTGACCCGTGGAATCAAGCGCTGAAACTCTAGGATTTGCTCTTGAAAATATCCCTCTTATTATTTCTATTAAATTACAAGTTCAAAACACCTTGTGCTTACAAGCTTTCACATTTAGCTAAATCACATATATAAGATTGTGTAGTAGCTTCTCCTTTGAAAGCTTCCATGCAATAAAATTCAGTTTTTAAATTCTCGTAAATGTATGGTAGTTTTGAAACATAGCAGATATGCATTTTCCTCTACTCCGATAGGTTTTGAACTAAAATTTCAAAACATATCTTGACAACAAACAACAACATATATTAAATCCATTGTACTAAAACATAGGATAGGAGCATGTACTAAGCATCAGGTTTAGCAATATAAACATATGGAATGCAGAATACATTAACAGGTACCACACAAAACCTGTGCAAAAAACAATTACTAAGCTAAAGATTGAAAATATTATCATTTGTACCTTATCATGCTGACAATGTTTCCCAAATTCAAAAACAAAATAGGAGCTGCTAAGCATAAAATGGATGATAAAGTGGTATTTCACTTTTCACATCCACTAACTAACAATTCACTTAACCATCTGCAACTTGGACTAGAAAACTCTGACTTAAGTCTTGACTTTAGGGTAGGGTGATATGTGGACCCACAACAAGATGGCTCACATGTAAGTCACCAAAGTTAGGGGTCTTAAGTCTGAGAATCTTCGTCCCCATAACTTGCCATGCTACCCCCACAAGTCACAACCAATCCGTAAAAAAGCAGGTGCTAAACATCAACGAGAGCATCACTTCGTATTGACGTGGAACACTAATTGAAATACTCCCTTTATTCCTTTATGTAAGGTGTATTATTTTCAGCATGGTGACCAAGACATATAATTATAAACGGTCTAGGATGAAATTATCCTTGGCTAATTAGTTAATTATTGGCAAGTAAACCATTCACCCTAGGAAAGGAGGATATACACGTAGGGGATACTTTCCTTTTTTTCTACAAGGAGATATTCGTGTAATCAAGGGAGAGATAATTTTTCTTTTCTGGAGGGCTAAAAAGAGAATTACAAAAAATACACCTTACATTTTGAAAATTTATAAAAAGAATGCACCTTATATAAAGAAACGGAGGGAGTATAAAAGACACGTAACATCTTTCCTTTTTTGAACCAAGGATGTAGATCGGGGGAAATATGATAAACAAACACGTCTAAAGTAAATTCCTCTATTGAACGCAAAAAAACTAACTTCTTCTATAAACTCCTCTTCTCTTAAGTTGTAGTCACTGTAAAAAAAATCTGATTTGAAGTTGTAGGAATTGCAACATTCTGCTATGGAAGTGAGGCGAGAAGATAGTTAGGATAATTGAATCATGGGCTTCAAGTGTTGGACTACAATACAAAATACTTGACCTACATTGAGGGCCCGTCCGGTGCCCCTCCACCCCACGGCTTCGCTCCTGTAGCGGACGAAGCTACGGTATAAACGTTAGAGCGACCAAACAGTTGCTCCCCAGATCCTAAGATTTAAAGAAATCGATGGTTTGCCGAACGGGCCTTGAGTCACCGACAGCTATGTCCAACAACCAGATCCGAACGCTACAATCATCAAATCATTCAACTGCTTCGAACCCGAACAAACACTCTGACATACACAAACACCCTGACATAGTCGCCAATTGAGCGTACACGTGGCATGCTGTTTTATTGTATTTCTCTTTCGCGACCGTTGGATAAGATAAACGGCTCACGTTTCTGTGGAAACATGAGTGACGAGATTGTCGAATCATATGGTAGCCATGTTCAGGACGTCCGCTCTCCACCATGCATCGGTTAATTAGCGGTAGGAAGGTTTCGGCGATGTCGCGAGGAGAGTGGGAGATGCACCGATCTGGCCATCCAGCTTTAGCCGTCTGCTCAGATCATCAGATGGGTAGCCACAAAATTGTGTTAATCAAAGATTCACCATCGTTTTCTCTAATCCTTTGATTTTTATTTTTAATATCTTAATAATGCATTTAGATGTAGAGGTCCCGTAGCTCAGTTGGTTAGAGTTTCCGTCTGATATACGGAAGGTCATGGGTTCAAGCCCCATCGGGACCAAGTATCTTTTATATTTAGTTGCGATTTTTATGTTTAAAACTACTCCCTCTATAAGACGTTTTAAAACACTAGTTCACATCTCAGAGCTCTAAATCCAGCCAGCCGTTCTGTCAGTCCTTTGTGTTGACCACCATTAAAAACACCTGACCTACAGCGACATCCCGTAGCCGTTGCCACCCCACCGCATCCCCCCAGATCCGAACGTTACGATCCAAAAAGTCGTTCGACCCTTTCGAGCCCCGACATAGCCGCCGCCCGCCGCCACACCACTCGCAGCTCACTCGCCTCGCCAGTCGCTACCCACCAACGAACCCAGGCAGAAAAGGGAGGCGTCGACCTCGCACGAGCCCGCCCACCCACCACGGCGTCGGGGATGGCCGCCGCAGCCCGGGACGGCCTCGACGAGGAATCGCTGCAGGAGCTGCGGAGCCGGGCGACGCGGCTGCTGCTCAAGGAGGACTGGGAGGGGTACGCCGCCGTCTGCTCCCGCATCGTCCACGGCGCGGCCGCCACGGACACCCGGGTGCTCTGCTCCGCGCTCGCCCACCGCGCCGACGCCCGCGCGCGCCTCGGCGACCTCCCCGGCGCGCTCGCCGACTGCGACGCCGCGCTCGCCGCCGAGCCCGCCCACCCGGCCGCGCTGCTTGCCAAGGGCGCGCTCCTCCGCGGCCTCGGCCGCTACGCGCTCGCCGCCGACTGCTTCCGCGCCGCGCTCCACGCGGGCGCCGGCGACGAGGCGCGGGAGATGCTCGACCAATGCAGGCGCCTCGAGGCGCAGGCCAGGAGCGGGGCGGTGGACCTGTCCGACTGGGTCCTCGCCGGGTTCTCCGGGAAGTGCCCGGACCTCGCGGAGTTCGTCGGGCCGGTGGAGGTGCGCCGGTCCGCGCACGGCGGCCGAGGGGTCTTTGCTCTGAAGAGCGTCGAGGCGGGGGCCACGCTGATGATCTCCCAGGCGGTGGCGACCGGGAGGGGGGTGATCCCGGATGCGGCAGACAGCGACGAGAAGATGGTGGTCTGGAAGGACTTTGTAGACAAGGTGCTTGACGCCGCGGAGAAGTGCCCGAGGACGGCGTCTTTGATCTATACTCTGTCCACCGGCGACGAGCAGGAAGACGAGCTCGCCGTCCCGGACATGGCATTGTTCAGGCAAGAATCAGAGGATCTCAGTGACGGCGTACCAGAGGCTGGCACACAAGAGGCTATTGACGTGGACAGGATCATGAAAGTGCTCGACGTCAACTGCTTGACCGAGGACGCGCCGTCCGCCAATCTGCTCGGCAACAATGGCATTGTCAACTGCGGCGTGGGGCTGTGGATCTTGCCGTCGTTCCTAAACCACTGCTGCCACCCCAATGCCCTGCGCACCCACGTCGGTGACCACGCCATTGTTCACGCCTCAAGGGACATCAAGGCCGGGGAGGAGATCACCTTTCCCTACTTCGATGTGCTCACGCCTGTGGGGAAGCGCCGGGAGGCGGCAAGTGCATGGGGGTTCGAATGCCGGTGTGACCGGTGCCGGTTCGAGGCCGAGGACGCCGTTCTCAGGCAGGAACTTGTGAGATCAGAGAACGAGTTGGTCAATGGAGGAGCAGACATGGGAGCATTGGTGGTGAGGCTTGAGGACAAGATGAGGAAGTCCATGGTAAAGGAGAGGCGAAAGGCATTCGTGCGTGCGTCTTTCTGGAGCGCGTACTCTGCCTTGTTCGACAATGGCAGGTTGGTGAGGAAGTGGGGGAGGAGGGTTCCCGGAGAGGCTGTCATCGCAGAGAGTGTCGCCGGTGCGGTCGGCGGGGGCGAGAGTCTGCTGAGGGCAATGCTGAGGGGTGCCAACGATGGCAATGGCTGCGGCAATCGGCTGGAGGTTGAGGACAAGGTGGTGAGGATTGGGAGGGCTACCTATGGCAAGGTAGTGAAGAGGCAGGCAATGAGAGCTCTCTTCAGACTTACACTGGAGGGTGACAACAGCAAAAGCCTCTAGGTTTTTATTCCTGCTCTTATTCTTTATTCATTGGTTCAGATAGGTTTGTTGCAGCAAATGTTCTTGTTTGCTCATTGTTTTGTAATAAGTGGATGGCCGAGGATCAAGACCATACGTGAGAGCTCTATTTTTATGCTCTCTCGGTCTTTTTTTTGGGTAATTCTTTCAGTGTTTGACATGAATTCTCCCATTTTACCAAGTGATGTTCTTCAGAGCAATACTGGATTAGAAACGAAACCGTGCCTTACACAGTTACACATACTTCTATTGTGGTCAGCTTGGAAATTTTAGCAATACAATGTTGGGCTATTCATTCAGTGTTTGGCATAGAGACTGGATTAGATTTAGGAGTGACCTCTCACATACACATAATTCTCAGCTGATAGGAATAAATTTTGATCAACTTGAAGGTTGTAGGAATACAATGTTTGGTTATTCTCTCATTGTTTGCCATGGAGACATGCATTATCTTCATCTGATACTTGTCAAATTTGAAGTGGTCTTCATCTGATCCTTGTCAAATTTGAAGTGATCTTCATTAATTGTACATCATCCGCAACTGCTACAATTGTACCAACAGAAAATTATCAGCTTGAAAGTTTCGGAATGCAATGTTAGGGAGTACTATTAAGTAGAGCATATATGTGATGGAAGTGTTCTGATATGTGCCACTTATTTATTTGGCAGCACATTACTAGATGCTTCCACATATTGCAAGGTTTTCAATATTTGTGATTTTTTCTGTTACAAGTTTCTAATAAATAGAAGGTGACCACTTTCTGGAAAAAAATGTTTAGCTTCTGCTAAAAATTTCTAATAAATATAGAAGGGGGATTTTCAGGCTTTTTTCCATTTAAGGAGAACATCATAGCACCCTTTGACACCCCTTCATTCCAAATTTCTCAACTTGCTCTGCTTTCACTTCAAAAACTGTTTCACTGAAAGATGCATTTTGTATTGGTTAGTGCAGGTTCATTAAAGATCAGATTTACCAACTGTGAAGATGAGATGATCACAATGCTAACTGTCATCAAATGCATCACCTACATCCCCTGCAAAAAGAAAATAAAAATGCACCAACTACGTATACAGTAAAACAGAAGGAAAATGCAGAATCCATGACCCAGCTTAATAGCAAGCACATACAAACATATCTAATTATGCATAAAAAAATGAGTATTTTCTTGGTGAGCAGATCACAAAAAGGACACAAACGGTAGGTTCCGATTAGTCGGGGGGGGGGGGGGGGGTAGGTTAGGGACACCATGGGGATGAGGCAATCTTAATTCTCGGCCACACCAAGATTGTGCTCAAGGTTGGTGCTCGGCAGCACCATGGCTCAATATATCACCTAAACCGAGCCATCCAAATGCTACATAGAATTAATCCTCCTGTAGACTGAACCCACTTCATGATCAACCCCATGGAGGAAGCTCACAGCATGCCGCCGCCGACGGCGTTCTTCCCGCTGGCAGGGCTCCACAAGTTCATGGCCATCTTCCTCGTGTTCCTCTCGTGGATCTTGGTCCACAGGTGGAGCCTGAGGAAGCAGAAGGGGCCACGATCATGGCCGGTCATCGGCGCGACGCTGGAGCAGCTGAGGAACTACTACCGGATGCACGACTGGCTCGTGGAGTATCTGTCCAAGCACCGGACGGTGACCGTCGACATGCCCTTCACCTCCTACACCTACATCGCCGACCCCGTGAACGTCGAGCATGTGCTCAAGACCAACTTCAACAATTACCCCAAGGTGAAACTGAAAGAACTCCCCAGCCTTCTGAACAAATTATGCCAAGATTCAGAAATTTACACTGGTACAAATGTCTGAAATCATGGTGTAGGGGGAGGTGTACAGGTCCTACATGGACGTGCTGCTCGGCGACGGCATATTCAACGCCGACGGCGAGCTGTGGAGGAAGCAGAGGAAGACGGCGAGCTTCGAGTTCGCTTCGAAGAACCTGAGAGACTTCAGCACGATCGTGTTCAGGGAGTACTCTCTGAAGCTGTCCAGCATACTGAGCCCAGCTTGCAAGGCCGGCAAAGTTGTGGACATGCAGGTAACTGAACTCATTCCCTTGGTCATCTGAACATTGATTTCTTGGAGAAAATTTCAAGATTCTGACGCGAGCGAGCGAATTCAGGAACTGTACATGAGGATGACGCTGGACTCGATCTGCAAGGTCGGGTTCGGGGTGGAGATCGGCACGCTGTCGCCGGAGCTGCCGGAGAACAGCTTCGCGCAGGCCTTCGACGCCGCCAACATCATCGTGACGCTGCGGTTCATCGACCCGCTGTGGCGCGTGAAGAAGTTCCTGCACGTCGGCTCGGAGGCGCTGCTGGAGCAGAGCATCAAGCTCGTCGACGAGTTCACCTACAGCGTCATCCGCCGGCGCAAGGCCGAGATCGTGCAGGCCCGGGCCAGCGGCAAGCAGGAGAAGGTGCGAACGTGGCCATCGTCGTCAAGCTCCGGATCGCTGGTTTGGATAGATGCCATTGATCACTGACACATTAACTTCGTGTGCAGATCAAGCACGACATACTGTCGCGGTTCATCGAGCTGGGCGAGGCCGGCGGCGACGACGGCGGCAGCCTGTTCGGGGACGACAAGGGCCTCCGCGACGTGGTCCTCAACTTCGTCATCGCCGGGCGGGACACGACGGCCACGACGCTCTCCTGGTTCACCTACATGGCCATGACGCACCCGGACGTCGCCGAGAAGCTCCGCCGCGAGCTGGCCGCCTTCGAATCCGAGCGCGCCCGCGAGGAGGGCGTCGCGCTGGTCCCCTGCAGCGACGGCGGGGGCTCCGACGAGGCCTTCGCCGCCCGCGTGGCGCAGTTCGCGGGGCTTCTGAGCTACGACGGGCTCGGGAAGCTGGTGTACCTCCACGCGTGCGTGACGGAGACGCTCCGCCTGTACCCGGCGGTGCCGCAGGACCCCAAGGGCATCGCGGAGGACGACGTGCTCCCGGACGGCACCAAGGTGCGCGCCGGCGGGATGGTGACGTACGTGCCCTACTCCATGGGGCGGATGGAGTACAACTGGGGCCCCGACGCCGGCAGCTTCCGGCCGGAGCGGTGGATCGGCGACGATGGCGCCTTCCGCAACGCGTCGCCGTTCAAGTTCACGGCGTTCCAGGCGGGGCCGCGGATCTGCCTCGGCAAGGACTCGGCGTACCTGCAGATGAAGATGGCTCTGGCCATTCTGTGCAGGTTCTACAGGTTCGAGCTCGTGGAGGGCCACCCCGTCAAGTACCGCATGATGACCATCCTCTCCATGGCGCACGGCCTCAAGGTCCGCGTCTCCAGGGCGCCGCTCGCCTGATCTTGATCTTGATCTGGTTCCGGCGATGGTGACAGATGCTCCGGTGGCTGGCTGGCCGGCCGGCGCGTTACGACAGGCTCGATTTAACTTAGCAACTGTGATAAACCCGTATATGTAGGTAGAGTGGAGACTGGAGGAGGGTGTTGAGCGATTTGCCATGGACGTACCATGTTTGTATTGCTTCTAGATCATTATAGTTCGTGTTTGTTCTTGAACCTAAGTATTTATTGCAAAATTCAAAAATGGCAAAATGTATGCAATTGTTCTTTTTGGTTGTTTTCTATGGGTTGTATTTCTATAGATTTATTTTGCCGCAAAACCCTAGCAGTCACATGTGATTCGATCCTTGTGCCGCCGCCAGGCGAAGCCTATGCAATAACAACGGCTGGGAGGAGACCACTGCTCATGGGGAGAGCCCGTGGGTTGCTGCAGGACGGCGACGGTGATGAACGGTCGGATTGCGATGATGCTCGATGATGGTGCTAGTGAAACCGGAAGGTCACATATCCAGCGCCGCGATATTCAAAGGTGGCCCGCCCTGGCCAGTTCATAGGAGAAGAGGGCGTTGATGCATGGTCTTGGATGGCGACGAGCTTGACATTAAACTCAGACCTAGCGCGCAACCGGGTTTACTTTAGCGAGTCCCAGTTTACAGAAAATGTTCCCCTGGTTCCGTTGGTGTGTTTATGCCGGCAGAGGACGCGTGGAGTCGTGTCTTTGATGGGTCTTTTGGGATCAGATCGTTTTATGTTTCCAGTAACTCAGGCTTTTCGTAGTCTATGGAGTTTTTATATGCCCTTAACGGCTCTCTGACGTGATGATTTGCTTCGCAGATCGCGGTCGCCGGCGTCTCCTATTCTACGTCAATGACTTCCGAGCACTGCTTCTACAAATTCACGGGTTTACAACAGATTTGCTTTGTCGAGGCAAAAAAGCCTAGAGACAGCATCGAACTATGCTCACGGTGCGCCGTCGGTTGATGACCGAGGAAGAAGAATTTGGCATACCCAAGGATTTGAATGTAAATATTTTTATGTGTGAGTGTGTTTGGAAGGTCCTGTAATACTTAATATTTGGCCTTGGACCCTTTTAAGGAGAAATACAAAAAAACAAATGAAAACTAGTTGACCCTTGCTCTTTTTGCCAAAGGGCCTAAGCACATCTCCAATGCCGACTCGAAAATTTGCTTCAGTATTCGTTCACGGACAGAGGGACCAGTCTACGGACATGGATGCCGAAGCTGACCATCTAACGGTGCTCGCATATATTTCAAGCCAGGTTTCGACTTAGCGGATGAAATTCATGCAAACCGGCTAATATTCACAAAGTTTGGATAGAAAGTAACACAAATTATCCATACATAGCATGCAAAATAAGTCTAGTACAACAATGTCTCAATTTGATGTTCAACATCTTTTTCAATAATAGATCATGTCCTTCCACACATAATGTTCTTTCACCTTCATCCAACAGTATGGTGTACGTAAATGACCGTCCTTCTTTCCTATGGTACATCATGACAACGTGTACGGGCTAACACGATGTGTAGAGCAACATAGAACGAATTAGTGATTCAATCAACAAGTTGAAGAAGAATTAGAAGCAAACTTTACGGTCTTCTCCTCTGCCACGTGCAATGGCCACTTTGCCTCCAGCTGAGCAACAACGTGATAAAACTTGGTGACGATGGTCTGGATGGCGTACCATCGATACGGTAATGACCTCACATTGTGATTATGTATGATGTGCATGTCGTAGGGTGCAATATGCTTTCGTGCGTGAAACGATTCATGCATGTGACACGCCCAATTTCGATCGTACGCTAAACATACACGCAATGCGTACGACCAAGATCAAGGACTCACTAATCAATATCACAACACAACTCTAGACACAAATTAAGCCATACAGCTTCATATTACAAGCCAGGGGCCTCGAGGGCTCGAATACAAAGCTCAACAAGTACGAGTCAGCGTAATCAAATAATATTTGAGTACATACATAAGTTAAACAAGTTTTGCCTTAAGAAGGCTAACACAAACATAACAACGGATTGAAAGAGGCGAGGCCTCCTGCCTAGGAACCTCCTATCCTACTGCTGGTCGGGGGCTGCCTCCACGTAGTAGTAGGCTCCTACGGTGGTGAAGTAGTCGTCTCCGACGTACTCCATCTCCTGGGCTCCGTTGTAGGAGATATGTCCTAGAGGCAATAATAAATGTTATTAATTATCTCCCTGTTCATAATTAAGTTTATGTTCCATGCTATAACTACTATGGTTCTCGAGTCTACAATAACCACGAGGCTTGAAGGAAGACTCATATGCACGTGTGGAATAATAAATGGTAAATTTTATTCCTAGTCTGGCCTCTAAGACTGGCTCAAGTATTGCATGATGATCATGTTTTCCTGATCATGGGCATGGCTATGCCGGCAATTTTGAGGGCACAATGTTAGAAGAACAGTTGTGTTGAATCGACCCGAATTGATGTTATGCTATGAGATACATTCGTCATAAGTTAATGGTTAATAACATAGAGAAGTTAATATTTGCATAATTCCTTAGACCATGAGAGTATCGAGTTTCTTCATGCTTGCTTCATGAACTTTGGGGTTTGTTAAACGTCATCCGTAAATGGGTGGCTATTACGGCGGCTTATGGGTTCATGGAAAAGTATGTCAAGTAACTTGATAGCTCAAGATTGGGATTTGCTCCTTTGATGATGGAGAGATATATCTGGGCCCTCTCGGTGTTACGACATCCATCATCGTCTGGCCAGACCCTTTGTGATTTGATCACGGGGATGCCGGAACACGGGAACAAGAAAAGAGAACAATACCGGTAACGAGGTAACTGGCATAGTGGACAAGTTGTTGATCCACGGGGATGCCAACATGTCTCACCTTAGGTATTTGTAACATATTGCGAAGCAACAGGAATAGCACACAACAACTGGAGGTTCACTCGAATATTTATTCGTGTGGGTGTAGGGATCGATATGGGTGTCCACGGCTCCGATGTTGATCATTGATCGGAAGGGGCTTCGGGTCATGTCTATGCTTCACCGAACCTATAGGGTCACACGCTTAAGGGTCATCTATCTGCTGAATACTAGACAAGGAGTCCGAGAGAAAGTCACTGAAATAGTTTTGGTGACGACGGAAGAGTTCCGGAGAGAGAACACCGAAAGAGTTTCGGTAAAACCGAAAAGTTGTTTCGGAATATATTATTAGGTCAAAATGGTTTCGGCACTCGCCTGGAAATTCTTAGAGGGTCTCGGAATTGGTTTGGGAACTTCTGGGATTTTTCTGGAGAAAAAACCCGGAAATGTTCCGGTGCCACCGGAACTACTGTTGTTGCTTTTTGGTGATGAAAACCACCATACCGGAAATGTTTCGGCACGAGCCCAGAATAATTTTAGAGGGTACCGGAAATGTTCTGGGACCGTCCGAGATTTTTCATTAGAAACGATCGCAGGAAAACATCTTGTCCCAGCGCGAGGGGACAAGATCCCACGAATCGGGGGTTGCATGTTTGGTGGCTTTTTGTCTAGGGAGCATGCATGTTTCATGGAGACATGTTGGAGGCTTGTTGGGGGGTGCCTGTTGGGGAACGTTGCATGGGAAACAAAAAATTTCCTACGCACACGCAAGATCTATCCATGGTGATGAGCATCTACGAGAGGGAGAGTGGATCTACATACCCTTGTAGATCGCTAAGCGGGAAGCGTTAAGAAACGCGGTTGGTGTAGTCGAACGTCTTCGCGATCCAAATCGCCGAGCGTCCCGCGATCTCATCATGATCCGTCCCGCGATCCAATCACGATCTGTCCCACGAACTCATCACGATCCGTCCCACGATCTCATCACGATCCGTCCCGCGAACTCATCACAATCCGTCCCGCGATCTCGTCACGATCATATGCTACGTTTGTAGTTTGGGGCTTGTCCATCCCATCATTCTCCTAATGATGTGATCCCGTTATCAAATGACATCTCATGTCAATGGCTAGGAAACCTTAACCAGCTTTGATCAACGAGCTAGTCTATTAGAGGCATACTAGGGACATGGTTTTGTCTATGTATCCACACATGCATCTAAGTCTCCGATTAATACAATTATAGCATGGATAATAAACGATTATCATGAACAAGGAAATATGATAATAACTAATTTATTATTGCCTCTAGGGCATATTTTCAACAGTCTCCCACTTGCACTAGAGTCAAAAATCTAGTTCACATCACCATGTGATTTGCATTGTTATGAATCTAACACCCAATGAGTTCTGGGGCTCGATCATGCTTTGCATGTGAGAGAGGTCTTATACTCAACGAGTCTACGACATTCAGATCCGTGTGTACTTTGCAAATTTCTATGTCAAACCATAAACACTGCTACCACACTCCACTTGGTACTATTCCAAATGGCTGCTCCACTATACGTATCCAGATTGCTACTACGAGTCATCCAGATTGGTGTTAAAGCTTGCATCGACGTGACTCTTTACGATGAACTCTTTATCACCTCCATAATCGAGAAACATCTCCTTAGTCTTTTAGTTAATAAGGATAATCTTGACCGTTGTCCAGTGCTCCATTCCAGGATCACTTTGAAACCTTCCGGCCATACTTATGGCAAGGCTAACATCGGCTCTTGTGCACAGCATTGCATACATGATAGAGCCTATGGCTGAAGCATAGGGGATGACAGTCATCTTTTCTCTATCTTCTGCAGCCACTGGGCATTGAGTCTTACTCAACTTTATACCTTACAAATCAGGCGAGAACTCTTTCTCTGACTGATCCATTTTGAACTCTTTCAAAATCTTGTCAAGGTATGTACTCATTGAAAGTCTCATCAAGTATCTTGATCTATCTCTATAGATCTTGATGCTCAAGAATTAGGTAGCTTTATCCAAGTCTTCCTTTGAAAAACTCTTTTCAAACAACCCTTTATGCTTTCCAGAAATTCTATATCATTTCGGATCAACAATATGTCAACCACATATGCTTATCAGAAACTCTATAGTGCTCCCACTCACTTTCTTGTAAATACAAGTTTCTCGTAAACTTTGTATAGACTCAAAAACTTTAATCACCTCATCAAAGTGTATATTCCAACTCCGAGATGCTTGCTTCAGTTCATAGAAGGATCACTGAAGCTTGCACACCTTTTAGCATCCTTAGGACTGACAAAACCTTCTGGTTGTATCACATACAACCTTTCCTCAAGAAAGGAAACGATGTTTTGGCATCATTCTACCAGATTTCATAATTGAAAAATGCAGCAACTGCTAACATAATTCTAACAAACTTTAGCATCGATATGAGAGAAAGTCTCATCGCAGTCAACTCCTTAAACTTGGTGGAAACTTCTTTGCGACAAGTCGAGCTTTATAAATGGTGACATTCACCATCAGCGGCTGTCTTCATTTTAAAGATCCATTTGTACTCAACGACTTGCCGTCCAACGAGCAAGTCTACCAAAGTCTATACTTGGTTTTCATATATGGATCCTTTCTCGGATTTCATGGCCTCTAACCATTTGTCGGAATCCGGGCCCATCATCGCTTCTCCACAGCTCGTAGGTTCATTGTTGTCCAACAACATGACCTCCAAGACAGGGTTGTCGTACCGCTCAGGAGCAGTACACATCCTTGTCGACCTACGAGGTTCGATAGTAACTTGATCCAAAGCTTCATGATCATCATCATTTACTTCCTCTTCAACTGACGTAGGTTCCACAGAAACATCTTTCTGCGCTGCGCTACTCTCTGGTTGAAACAAAGGTTCAACAACCTCATCAAGTTCTATCTTCCTCCCACTCAATTCTTTCGAGAGAAACTTTTTCTCGGGTAAGGATCCGTTTTAGCAACAAACACTTTATGCTTGGATCTGAGATAGAAGGTTCACCCAACTGTTCTTAGGGTATTCTATGAAGATGCATTTGTCCGCTTTGGGTTCGAGCTCATTAGGTGAAAACATTTTCCACACAAGCGTTGCAGCCCCAAACATCAAGAAATGACAGCTTAGGTTTCTATCAAACCATAATTCACACGGTGTCATCTCAACGGATTTAGATGGTGCCCTATTTAAAGTGAATGTAGTTTTCTCTAATGCACAACCCCAAAATTATAGTAGCAAAAGGATAAGAGACATCATAACATGCACCATATCCAATACAGCACGACTATGACATTCGGACATACCATCACACTATGGTGTTCCAGGTGGCGTGTGTTGTGAAACAACTTTCACATTGTCTAAAGTTGTATGCCAAACTCGTAACTCAGATATTCACCTCCACGATCATATCGCAGATATTTTATCTTCTTGTCACGATGATCTTAAACTTCACTCTGAATTTGCTTGAACTTTTCAAACGATTCAGACTTGTGTTTCATTAAGTAAACATACACTATATCTACCCAAATCATCAGTGAAGGTAAGAAAATAACGATATCCACCGCAAGCTACAAGACTCATTGGATTGCATACATCAACATGTATCATTTCCAATAAATCACTTGCCCGCTTCGTCAAACCAGAAAACGGGGTCCTTAGTCATCTTTGACCAAGAGGCATGGTTCGCATGTCTCAACCGATTCAAAATCGAAAGAGTCCAAAGATCCATCAGCATGAAGTTTCTTCATGCGTTTTATACCAATATGACATTTAGCGGCAGTGTCACAAGTATGTGGTACTATCATTATTAATTGTGCATCTTTTGGCATCAATGTTATGAACATGTGTATTACTACGATCAAGATTCAACAAACCATTCTCACTGGGTGCATGACCATTGAAGGTATTATTCATGTAAATAGAATAACCATTATTCTCTAACTTAAATGAATAACCGTGTTGCAATAAACACGATCTAATCACGTTCATGCTCAACGCAAAACACCAAATAACACTTATTTAGGTTTGTTACTAATCCCGAAGGTAGAGAGAGCATGCGATGTCGATCACATCAACCTTGGAAACACTTCCAACACACATCGTCACCTCATCCTTAGCTAGTTCTTCGTTTATTCCGTAGCTTTTATTTCGAGTTACTAACATTTAGCAACCGAACCGGTATCCAATACCCAGGTGGTACTAGGAGTACTAGCAAGGTACATGTAACATCCCAATTTTGTTAAATTAGGATGTTAATAGAATCATCATATTGCATGTCATATTTTTATTGCATTTGGAGTGTATGATGTTCAAGGTTTCCATTCACATAAAATCATAGAGAGGGGATAATATGACTTCCTCAAAATTACATATATATACGAGTGGGAAAGTATTTTCTTTGCATTTGATGTTTTAAAATTTGCATTGGGAAATTATTTTTGTTAGCCAAAAGTTAGGTTATTGCATTAAATATATATATAGAATTTCTAAAATTATATAGGCAGGATTAATGTTCCTTGTGCACTATTTTACAAATAGGAATCTTAGGATTTTTTCTGACATATATATAAATATATATATATATATATATATTTCTTTTTCTGCTTCAGATCTAATAAAAAAAGGTTTTCAAAAAGAAAAAAAACACACAACGCCCCACGCACCTAGGAGGCCCAACCAGGCACGGCCACCCCAGCCAACGCTAGGGCTGGCCAGCTAGCGAAGCCAGGGGCGAGCGCTCTCCTCACTAGCGCCGCAAAAGGCAGCAATGAAAAAAAAAGAGAAAATGCTCGCTCCCTCCCCACGTCTCTCTCTCTCTCGTAATCTCTCCCTCCCTCTCTCACCCACCTACAGGTGGGGCCCGACTGCAGTCGTCACCAACCTCCCGCCTGGAGCGCTCGGATAGAGCAGCGCTCGCAGCTTCCGCAACCGCCGGCGAAGCTCTTGGGATAATCCTTATCCCGCGACCCCAGCCCTCCTAGCTGCGCCTATAAAAGCCCCTCGACGTCCTCTCTCCATTCAGCCAACCCGCACCTCCTCTCGCCGCTCATAGCCGCCGCAGTCGCCGTTCGCATCTCGCGGGAACCGAGTCAGTTCACCGGAAAACTGCGACGCCGGTGAGCCACCATGGCCTATTTTCTTCAAGGGAATCGAACCCCCTAGTCCACCCGCATCTCCCTAACATCTTCGTTGCCCCTAGGACCCACCGGAGACGCCGCCCGTCCGACCATCGTCGCCGGAGTTCGTCGGAGACCGGAGCTCGGCCTGCTCCCTACGGTTGTCGCCGTCGGGTGCCGTCACCACCGACCGAGCTGCACCCGTCGGACGTCCTCACCCGCGTCGGCGATCGCCGGAGCCACCGCCCCATCACCGTCGAGTTCCCTGCCAGACGCACACACGTGCTCTTTGTAAGCGCTCGCCTGTACATAGATTAGTTTAGTTTTTTTAGGTTTTTCTTATTAGACCGAAGAGGCACCGGTTAACCGCATTTTAATATAAACCGTGCGGTTTATTTTAAACCGAACATCGGTTTTGGTTATAGTTTTAGCCGAACCAGTGATTTGCTTAATTTGCGAACGTTCGTTGCGTAGCAGCCGCAGTGAACATAGTCAACCAATCAGATCTTTTCACTTCGCGCTCTAGTCGCAAACGTCCACACTTTAGAGTTTTCAGAAATTGTTCTATAGCAGTTTTTTTTTCAGATTTTATTCCAAACTTCAAACAACCGTAACTTTTTAACCGAAGGTCGAAGCGAGGTGAAACAAGCGGCTAAACTTTCGTCTCGAATAGCCCTAACCAGAAAAGCCATAGTTGCAGATTATTGCAAGTTCAAATTTGAAATTATTTCAGATTTGAATTTAAATTTCATTAGGCCATATCTTTCAAACGGTATACCCGTTTGAAGTGATCCTTTTTGCACCACGTCACACGAACCAAATCCTTTGCCATGACATTTTGCCACTATATATTCTACACCATTATTTTCTGTTCACCATAATTTTACTAGGATGCCTTGTAGGAGCACTAGTGCACGTCACGAATTTTTAACACTAGTCATACTTTGAAAATTTTCATGCTAATGACTTGTGTTGGATTTTTATTTGGCTTTTGCAAATATTTTTTTGCATGTCTCTGAATTATATGAATGCATGTTTATGTGTGTTTTTATTTACTTTGCGATAGATTGTCCGGAGTGCGAAGCAGAGTACTATCATTCGCTAGAACTTCACTCCCAGCACGAAGGCAAGTTACATTTTGATCATGTCAGTTTTTACCTATGTTTTATTTTTGCACTTAGTCCTTTGATGTAGGAATGCATGATAGGAGTTTATACTTGTTGGATTTTCTTCACCCAGTAGTTCATTTGAGGTAGGTCTGAACCATGCAAACTTTGTCGCCACCGCGTTATGTTACAATGCCTCGCCAAAGTAGACGTGGATTGGAGAGTGCTATCACTTTGAGATGTGAGTGACAAAGTAGTAACTAGGACCAACTTTAATGAACTACCTGGGTGGAAACTGGTTTGTATGGTGGCGAAGTATAGTGGGAGCATTCATGGGAATCCATGGGAGTGCACACTAGTGGTCCGTCCACCCAGGCTCAAAGGGATCAACCGTATTTTCATGTCTATAAGCTTCCGTGTGCAGCCGCAAGCCAATATGGGCTCTAGCTTAGTTGAGTAGGTGGTGTGACCTCTTCCGGGATAGGCTAGCAGATGTAGATGATGTAGGTGTACCGACCTATCCGTGGGTTAGGGGAAATGCTATCGAAAGACTATGTCTCGATCTTCCGATCAAGGAGGTGGTTGAGTCTTGTGGGGAAAAGTGCACAACCTCTGCAGAGTTAAAACCTAATCGATTAGCCGTGTCCCCGATCATGGACAACTTGAGCTTTTAGTAGTGGGAATGTAGGGAGATCTCATCACTCTTAATTAATTGATTGGGTATAAACTGTTGGAATGGTTGAGATGGGCATCATCTCAGACTTATGATATTTGTAGAAATAGAGCAATCATTTCTGATAGGGAAAAACTAGCTTTATGCAAAACTAAACTTAGAGCTTTCCACCAGCCAAATTGCATGTACTATGTAGGTTCATTACACTGTATGATGTGACTTGCCAGTACATTCCATGTACTGACCTACACGGCTGCAACTTATCATGTTGCAGATTTATCTGACGATGAATGAGGTGCGATAGGTCGTTGTTCTACACTCAGCTTGCTCGTGGAGTTGATGGACTCGTTACACTTTTTGCTTCCGCATGTTTTTGTTTTACTTGGCCTTAGGCCACATTATTGTAATAAATACTCTTTGAGGATTCTCGATGTAATAAATGTGATTGAACTCTGTTGTAAATCCTCAAGTACTGTGTGTGTCAGCATACCGATCCAGGGATGACACTTAAGCACAGAGACTCCGATCCCTTGAGATCGGGTCGCTACAGTACACATCAATAACACGTATATCAAATATACTTCTGTTGACGTTGCCAGCCTTCTTATCTACCAAGTATCTAGGGTTGTTCCGCTTTAGCGACCGCTTTCCTCATAATCGAAGCACTTAGTTCGGGTTTGAGTTCAACTTTGGGTTGCTTCACTGGAGCAGCAACTGACTTGCCATCCATGAAGTTTCCCTCCTTGCTCTTCTCGAAACTAGTGGTTTTACTAACCATCAACACTTGACGCTCCTTCTTGATTTCTACCTTCGCGGTGTCAAACATCGCGAATAGCTCAGGGATCATTATTTCTATCCCTGGCATTTTAGGGTTCATCACCAAGTTCTAGTAGCTTTAGTGACAGTGACTTGGAGAACTATATCAATCACTACCTTATCTGGAAGATCAACTCCCACTCAATTCAAGCGATTGTAGCACCCAGACAATCTGAGCACATGCTCAACGATTGAGCTATTCTCTTTCATCTTGCAGGCAAAGAATCTTGTTGGAGATCTCATATCTCGCTACACGGGCATGAGCCTGAGATCCTAATTTCAGCTCTTAGAACATCTCATATGTTCCGTGACGTTCAAAATGTTTCGGAGCCTCAATTCTAAGCCGTAATGCATGACGCACTAAACTATCAAGTAGTCATCAGAACATGCCTGTCAGATGTTCATAACATCTACAAACGACACTAGAGGGGTTGGCGCACCGAGCGGTGAATTAAGGACATAAGCCTTCTGTGCAGCAATGAGGACAATCCTCAGATCACGGAGCCAGTTCGCAATATTGCTACCATCATCTTTCAACTCTATTTCTCTAGGAACATATAAAAATTCAAGGGAGATACAGCGTAAGCTAGTAATCTACAACACAGTTTGCAAAGACACTACTGACTATGTTCATGATAATAAGTTCAATTAATCATATTACTTAAGAACTCCCACTCAAATTGACATCCCTCCAGTCATTCGAGTGATACATGATCCAAATTCATCAACTCAAGTCCGATCATCACGTGAGTTGAGGTGGTTTCAATGGTGAACATCATCATGTTGATCATATCTTACTATATGACTCATGTTCGACCTTTCGGTCTCTTGTGTTCCGAGGCCATGTCTGTACATGCTAGGCTCATCAAGTTTAACCCGAGTGTTCTGCATGTGCAACACTGGCTTGCACCCGTTGTATGTGAACATAGAGTCTATCACACCCGATCATCACATGGTGTCTCGACACGAAGAACTTTCGCAACGGTGCACACTCGGGGAGAACACAATTTATCTTGAAATTAAGTGGGGGATCACCTTATAATGCTATTGTTGTCCTAAGCAAAAGAAGGTGCATACACAGGTGATTTTGAAGTCGTTTGATTTTGAATCATCTGACACTTGCAACTTTCCTCTGAAAAGTGAAGTGACTAAAATACCGTTCACAGGCCATAAGGAACGACCAAATAACTTATTGGTGATCATACATTTTGATGTATGTAGTCCGATAAATGTTGTTGAAAACAGTGGATTTGTCTACTTTCAAAAATGAAGTAGAAGTTGTTGTAACAAGAAAATTATGTTTCTACAATTCGATTGTAGAAAGGAATATTTGAGTTACAAGTTTAGAGAATGTCTGATGAGTTGTGAAAAGAGTTTCATAACTTGCACCTCCCGGAACACCACTGCAAGTGGAAAGTCTGTGAAGATGTAGTCAAACCATTTATGACATGGTAAGATCAAAGATGACATAATTTTTTATGCCATCATACCTTTTAAGGTGATGCTTTAGAGACTGTGGCTTTTACACTAAAAAGAGCTCCATCGGGTCTGTTGAAATGACGTCACGGTATGGTATGCCCAACCATGTTATATATTTTCTTAACATTTGGAATATGAGGCTTGTGTAAAAGGTTACAAACCTATTCCAAATCAGACAAGTGCTACTTTGTAGGTTATCCCAAGAAAATGGGTATTCCTCCCTCAACTATACCGAGGCAAATAGGTTTGCCACAAAGGACGGTATGCTTTTTAAAGGAAATAGTTCTTTGAAAAGGGGTGAGTGGGAGAACACTGCAACTCGACGAGATAAACAGTATCTTCGTCATCAGTTCAAAGGAAAGGATCCTTGGAAGTGATTCCAGGGTTTCCTTCTGCGACTGATACGGAAGTCTCTACAATAAATTGTATGGACTTCGGTCGAACTTGCAGCTGAACCTCGTAGGCAAGGCTCGTGCAGACCTCTCAGGTGCGCAAACGAGATATTGTTGTTGGAAAATAGTATACCTACGATACACAAGGAAGCGGTGATGGTCCCTGACTCCGGAATTGGCTAAATGCCAATACAATCCGAGATAGTTTCCATAAAAGTGATTCAAGATTAAAAGCTTGATACACCTTTCGGAAGACTTAGAGTCTAACGAATATTTATGGAACTAAAACTGATACGGATAAAATGTTTTATCCATATAGCTCAACTTGTTGAAATAACAAGTTCAAGGAGGTGACTATGGTGAGGTTGATTCACCGTAGCGATGCTTAAAGTCGGTTCGGGTTGAACTAGCAATTAATACATATTTCAAACTTGAGATATGAAACATGGATGACGAGAGGATTTCCATCTGATGGAAATGAAACCTAAGACTTGTATGTGATACAGTCCGAAGTAATTTGTCGATCCAAAGGATGCTAGTAAGTATGCAAACTTTAGAGTTCCAGCAATGGACAGAAGAGAGCAAAGTGGAGTTGGAATCTTCGTTTTTGATGGAATGGTCAAAGGGGTTTGACTTCATCAAATGAGTATCGAAGATGCTTGTGATTCAAGAAAGTAAGTGGGAGCATAATAATATTTCTAAAAACCTTGTGTACTTGACACATTGTTAATTGGAAATAAATTTCTTGACATGAATTAGGACTTTATTGGAAAATAGTTTTTCGATGAAGTGCTTAGGCTAAATAGCCTCAATATTAAGCATGATGATCTATGGAGATAGATTTACCTAATGGGGCTAAGCTATGAATACATATTGACAAGATGCTAAAACTTTTAGCATTTAAAACGCCAAGGAGTGATTCTTGCCGAAGTCACATGGAAAGAGTTTTTGCAAGACTCGGTGTCCCAAAACACTGATGAGTAAAATACATGATGAAGATTCCACACACTCTTGTGTTTGGATTAATCATGTATTCCATGGTATGTAAAACAACCAGATATGTCCAATACTCCAAAGTTGTTGCGAGTATAGATACCAAAGTGATCAAAGTACTGATCATGGGACAATAGTGAAAGATGTCATTAAGTACTAAAGTAGTACTGATGACATGTTTTTCTCGCAAGCAGAAATCATGAAGAGTTCGTTGTAATATGTTACATCGATACAGTCTTCACCATTTCTCCATACGATTTTCGATTTAATTGAGGGTTTTGTGTGATACACAATATGGTGGCACGGTAGTTGGAAATTGTTCCAAACAAGATACTGTGGCGAATTCTATAACAAAGGCTTAGTATGTTGACGCTTTAGAAGCGACAAAGAAGTTGTTGAATCATATAGTTCATTCATGAACTTAGTATGGTTCCAAGATGGCTTTGATCTATGGGACACTATTGCAGATAGTTGCTCCATAGCTCAGTATGAGGAATTAGGTTTTGACCAATGATTCACACATATGCAAAACCAAGTCCACACAAAATATGAATTTTGTGGAAGCGTGAAAATGCAAGGATATGCAAAGTTACACACGGAGCTGAAGTTGTCAGATCCGTTGGACATCAGGCTATACCACAAGCGAAGCATATTTTACACCAGTATGTCATAGGTGTAAAGTGCATTAGCATTGACTAGATTATTGACTCTAGTGCAAGTGGGAGTCTGTAGGAGACATGCCCTAGAGGCAATAATAAATGTTATTGATCATCTCCCTATTCATAATTAGGTTTATGTTCCATGCTATAACTGCTATGGTTCTCGAGTCTGCAAGAACCACGAGGCTTGAAGGAAGACTCATATGCACGTGTGGAATAATAAACGGTAAAATGTATTCCTAGTCTGGCCTCTAAGACTGGCTCAAGTATTGCATGATGATCCTGTTTTCCTGATCATGGGCATGGCTATGCCGACAATTTTGAGGGCACAATGTTAGAAGAACATTTGTGTTGAATCAACCCGAATTGATGTTATGCTATGAGATACATTCGTAATAAGTTAATGGTTAATAACACAGAGAAGTTAATGTTTGCATAATTCCTTAGACCATGAGAGTATCGAGTTTCTTCATGCTTGCTTCATAAACTTTGGGGTTTGTTAAACGTCATCTGTAAATGGGTGGCTATTACGGCGGCTTACAGGTTCATGGAAAAGTATGTCAAGTAACTTGATAGCTCAAGATTGGGATTTGCTCCTCCGACAATGAAGAGATATCTCTGGGCCCTCCCGGTGTTACGGTATCCATCATCGTCTGGCCAGACCCTTTGTGATTTGATCACGGGGATGCCGGAACACGGGAACGAGAAAAGAGAACAATACCGGTAACGAGGTAACTGGCATATTGGACAAGTTGTTGATCCACGGGATGCCAACATGTCTCACCTCGGGTATTTGTGACATATCATGAAGCAACAGGAATAGCACATGGCAACTGGAGGTTCACTCGAATATTCATTCGTGTGGGTATAGGGGTCAATATGGGTGTCCACGGCTCCGATGTTGATCATTGATCGGAAGGGGTTCCGGGTCATGTATATACTTCACTGAACCTATAGGGTCACACGCTTAAGGGTCATCTATCTGCTGAATACTAGACAAGGAGTCCGAGAGAAAGTCACTGGAAAAGTTTCGGAGACAACGAAAAGGTTTCGGAGAGAACACCGAAAAAGTTTCGGTAAAACCGAAAAGTTGTTTCGGATAAAACCATTGATCCAAAAAGGTTTCGGCAAGCATCGGGAATGTTTTGGAGGTTGCCAGAGTGGTCTGGTAATTTCTGGAATTTTTTCGGAGAATAAACCGAAAAAGGTTTTCAGAGTTGCCGGAATTGTTTACCGGGTAAACGAAGATGGTTTTAAATTAAACCACCATACCGGAAATGTTCCGGAGCGTGTCCAGATAATTTTAGAGGGTGCCGGAAATGTTCTGGGACCTTCCAGAATTTTTCAGAAGTAATAGTCGCGGAAAACATCTTGTCCCAGCGTGAGGGGACAAGATCCCACGTTGCGTGGGGCTGTTTTGGGGTGCCTCCCTTTTTGAGGGCAGCCCCTTGTGGCTAGACAAAAGGTGTTGAGGGGGCCCATGGTGGGGCAGCCTCCACAAATGGTGGAGAATGTTGGGAGGAAGGTGGGGCCCCATGGGGGAACACCATGGACAAGGGAACATGTTTTCTCCATGTTTGGTGGGAACATGCTTCCTTGTTTTGTGGGTGCTTGTCATGTGGCTGAAATTTCAGCCACCACCACCCCCTCCTTCACCTATAAAAGGAGGTGGAGAGGAGCTCTCCATCACCACTCCAACTCTCATACACATGCCATGCATTATCTGGTTTCTTCTCTCCCTCCCACGAAAAGAGTTTCGTAGAGCCGAAAGGCTGTCTGGGTTCCGGTGGGAACTAGTTCTGGACGGCGAAGCCCTGCCGGATAGATGACACCGTATGTGTGCAACTTTGTAAAGAGATCGTAGTTTCGGTCTTAGTTCGAGAGTGCCTCCCGAAGGGCAGTCCGTGTGACCGTCCGAGTTTTGGAGGTCCTCCCAAAGGGCTGCCCGAGTGACAGTCCAAGTTTCGGAGGTCCTCCCGAAGGGCTGTCCACGACACCTTCCGGGGGACTGTCTGACCGCCTCCCGGAGGGCTGTCCGCGGGGAAGATGATGGTATACATCCTCGCGGTTGGGAGGTTGTAAAATCTTAGCTGCGGGGATCTGCACCGCCGTTCGTCATCGACTCTACTTCCGCTGCGCTACGAGTCGGGAACGAAAATGATCAAACCTTGTATGCAGTCTCCATAGTGGTCCTGGGCTGGTGCGTAGGTCGGAAATTTTTTGTTTTCTGCTGCGTCACCCAACATAGACAAGGAGTCCGAGAGAAAGTCACTGAAGTAGTTTCGGTGACGACGAAAGAGTTCCGGAGAGACAACACCGAAAGAGTTTCGGTAAAACCGAAAAGTTGTTTCAGAATATATTATTAGGTCAAAATGGTTTCGGCACTCGCCTGGAAATTCTTAGAGGGTCTCAGAATTGGTCTGGGAACTTCTGGGATTTTTCTGGAGAAAAAACCCGGAAATGTTCCGGTGCCGCCGGAACTACTGTTGTTGCTTTTCGCTGATGAAAACCACCATACCGGAAATGTTTCGGCATGAGCCCAGAATAATTTTGGAGGGTACCGGAAATGTTCTGGGACCGTCCGGGATTTTTCAGAAGAAACGATCGCGGGAAAACATCTTGTCCCAGCGCGAGGGGACAAGATCCCACGAATCGAGGGTTGCATGTTTGGTGGCTTTTTGTCTAGGGAGCATGCATGTTTCATGGAGACATGTTGGAGGCTTGTTGGGGCCCCCCATGGGGGGGCAAGGTTGTGGCCGGCCCAAGTGGTGTCCCCTTGGTGGCCCACTTGTGTTACCTTTTCACCTTACATGTGGGACATGTTGCATGGGTGTTTTGGTATTTTCCTCCACCACCCCACCCCTTGCCTTGGCCTATAAAAGGAGGAGATACGGTTGCCATTATCCTCACCCCTTGCTCTCATACACATGCCATGCATTATATGGCTTCTTCTCTCCCTCCCACGAAAAGAGTTTCGTAGAGCCGAAAGGCTGTCTCGGTTCCGGTGGGAACTAGTTCTGGACGGCGAAGCCCTGCCGGATAGATGACACCGTATGTGTGCAACTCTATAGAGAGATCGTAGTTTCGGTCTTAGTTCGGGAGTGCCTCCCGAAGGGCTGTCCGTGTGACCGTCCGAGTTTTGGAGGTCCTCCCGAAGGGTTGTCCGAGTGACAGTCCAAGTTTCGGAGATCATCCTGAATGGCTGTTCGCGACACCATCGAGGGGACTGTCCGACCGCCTCCCGGAGGGCTGTCCGCGGGGCAGATGAGGGTATACATCCTCGCGGTTGGGAGGTTGTAAAACCTAGCTGCGGGGATCTGCATCGCCGATCGTCATCGACTCTATTTCCGCTGCGCTATGAGTCGGTAACGAAATGATCAAACCTTGTATGCAGTCTCCATAGTGGTCCTGGGCTGGTGCGTGGGTCGAATTTTTTTGTTTTCTGCTGCGTTACCGAACATCCGTCGTCTGAACGCAGAATCGTATCGAGGGGGAAAGAGAAAGCAAAGCAGCAGTGAGTACTCATCCAAAGTACTCGCAAGACTGACATCAAAACTATGCTAAGTATGCATCATTATCAAGGGGTGGGGTTATATCTAGACTGACTGCAGAAAGCAAGAATGAGGGGAAGGTCTAGTCCTATCGAAGACTAGCATCTTCAGCTCTTGCAGCAATAGAAGAGAGTAGACTGATATCTCACATATAGTCATATTATTGTAGCAATTTTATTAAGTAACCACGCCCAGAGATTCTTCCTTGACTCCCTACGAGGAAGCAATCCCGGAGCCTCATTTCATTTCAATTCGAATCACAATTATAGTTGTATAAGGTCAAGGTACAACTCCAAGTCGTTCTATTACCGTGGACACGGCTATTCAAACAGATAATTTCTTCCCTGCAGGGGTGCACCGCATTTCCAACACGCTTGATCACCTCCGGCCGGACACACTTTCCGGGGTAATGCCCGCCCTCGGGATCCAAAACGTCGTTGCCCCACCTAGACTCAACAAAGAGACCAGCCCGCAGTCTAACTCCTAAGCACGCAGGTTCGTGGGCCCACTTGCCCTTGCACTCCTACACGATGCGTACGCGGCCGGAAGCAGACCTAGTACACTCAGTCTGGGAGCTGTACCTTTCAGCACAATCCGGCGCGCGCCGCTCCATTGCTGACGTCCGAAGAGCTTCGGCTGATACAACGACGCTGAGTACCCATAACTTCTCCCACGTGAAGGTTTAGTGCGTAAAAGGTCAAACGACCAACTCAGATCAAATACCCAACCCATTAGCATTTTATTAATGCGGGGCAAGCGCGAACCATAATGCAGTCCGTCGCCCCGCCAATAACCCTCGGTTGCCTTAACGACGCACCCCACCAAGTCTTCGGATGCCTTACGGCGCATCCCACCAAATCTTTCTCACACGGGTACCCTTGGGGCTGACCCGTCTCAGAACTGTCGGGAACTCAGGTCCACCTCAACAGAGTGGTACCGCCTGTCCCTTCAGTCTCGTCATGTTAGTACAGTGCCAAGTCAATAGTAATTGTGTGGTTATACGCCAAGTGGAAATCCAAGGAATCACCCTCGATGGATCCCACTTGAGGTATGTGTATGACAAGAGTCACTATCGATAAATGGGGAGGAGGAATCACCCTCGTTACCCACGATCGATTAGCTATGCTACAGAATTAACACCGGAGTGCTAAGTGAGGTATCACCCTCGGCACACGGTAGTAGCTCTGCAGTGCCATAGTAAAGGGGGTGTGAGGTGATGAGTTAGTAATGGTTTGTCAGTCGGTCATGATGACCGAGTCTTTTGTCTTCAAGTCCTCGGTGTCGTCGATGAAAGCAGGGGCAACTGGGACTAAGGGGTCATCGGGGATTCACTGATCAACCTATACTAAGCATTTGATATGATTGCAGGTGTAGTAGCAGTTCACCAAAACAGGCTATGCATCAGAATAAGAGCTAAACTAAAACAGTAGCAAAATTCTAATGCAAGAATAAAAGGAGGGAGAGATGGGTGATATCAGAATGCTCAAGGAGGTTTTGCTTGCCTTGCTGCTCTGCGGCAAAGGCCTGATCATCAACGGCGTAGTAGTACCTGGCAACAGCGTCAGTCTCGGGGTCTACCGGTAAGAAGAGGGGGGAGAAACAATAAATATAACGCATAGATGCAACACGATGCATGACATGGCAATATGCAGAGCTAGGCATGCACTAACGCAGTATTACACGTCGCAAACGGTTCAGAAGAATATCTGATGATATTTTCCGGGTCTCGGGCTACTACCAGACAAACGAAAACGATGGAGAAGTTTCATATTTGCTATGCTAGAGGCATGTAACAGACAAACAGACAGCGTATTCGGATTCGCGGGATTTTTTTGATCAACTTTCATATATAAAAAATTTCCATCTGACTTACGGTTTATTTTAAATGTTTTTTCTTAGTTCAAATGATTTTATGGAATTGCTACAAATTCAGAAATATATTAAATACTTCCTCCGTCCGAAATTACTTGTCACCAAAATAAAAAAATAGATGTATTTAGACATGTTTTAGTTCTAGATACATCTATTCATTTTTATTTTGGTGACAAGTAATTCCGGACGAAGAAAGTACTAAATGCTACGGGTACACAAAAGTGTACCCAAGGATGTGGCTGTTTGACCGACAGGTGGGGTCAGTTTGACTGAGTCATCAGTACAGTAAGCGTTGACTGGGTCAATGTTGACCAGTCAACAGGGTCCACGGGGCCCACATGTCATGGACTTAGACATTTTATATTTGTTTTGTTTGCTTAATCTATTTGTGGGTCCACATGACATCTCCTATGAGACTTAACCTAGCATTAACTTTAATCCTAATCCAAAGTAGTCCTGATTAAAGAAAGGCTGGTCGTACTAGCAAATGGCCTAAGCCGGCCATACACGCGCGTGTACATCACAACACATGCGCTCGGCCATGGGCACGGCCACAGCCGAGGCCAGCGCAGGAGCAGCCAGTAGCGGCAGCAGGTAGCAGCATCAACCGGTAGCAGCGAGCAGCAGCAAGCGACGGGCAGCAGCAGAAGTTGCAAGTAGCAGCGCAGGTAGCAGGACAGAGCAGCGGCGGCAGCACGCAGTAGAGCAGCTGCGGCTGGGCACGCAGTTGGGCGCGGCTTTGGAGCGCCGGGCAGTGGGGCGGAGGCGGCTGCGAGCACGCGCTGGTGTGGCTGGGCGAGCGCGTAGCAGAGAGCAGCGGCAGCAATACACACGCACGTACGTACGCATTCGCGTATGCTCGGACGAGTTTAGGGACGGGAGCTACGGCAACGAATCGAGAGGAAAAGAGGGGGGATTCGGAGGAGGAGCTCACGTTGAGTCGGTTAGCGAGGTCGGGGAGGCCGACAGTGGACCGGAGCAGCAGAAATGGTGACGCGAGATGCGACGGCCGAGACAGAGGAAGACGATGCAGGCGTCGTGGAGGGGGCGTCCCGGCTTGAGATGGTTCCCTGAACGGACGAAGACGGCCGCGGCGTACATCCCGGACGAGCTCGAATCGAGCTAGAGAGGAAGGGAACGATGGGGGATCGGTGGGGGAATGAAAGAGGGCGATCTAGGGTTGAGGAAGGCCCAGTTGGGTTGGGTTGTGCACTCTGGCCACTACGGTCCAGTGACATGGTAAGTCTTTCTCTTTTTACTAATCCTTTTCAGTTTTGTAAATATATTTTTATCACCAATTTGTATTTTATTGTGCTATTAAATAAATTTAGTTGAGAAGGAAACTTGGCAAACAAATACTAGGACTTATTGTGGGCTCGCACAAAAAGTTTGAGGCCACTTGGAAAGGTTTAAATATTTTTAGAATTTAAAATGATCAAGTTATTTGCGGCTGTAGCAATAAAATATTTACTAGGTCAAAATTGGGATTCAAATGAAGTTTCTGATATTTTTATAATTACTCGGGTAATATTTAAAATACTATCAACATTTTTGTTTTACTGTTTGAAGAAATAATTTACATGACTTTATTCTAAATTTGAAATTGGTTTTGATTGTCATCAATTGGAAATTTGGCTTAGTTAACTAGATGACATGGCACATTAGTGTGAGGTCACTGTAGCATGACACAGGGGGTGTTACAATGCACTTGCTGTCAGAAGGTCTCCCTTTGCTTTTGCCTACGAAATCCGCGAATACGACTAGCCACGTATCACACAACAACTCATCCTCCATGATTGAGTATCCCACGCATCCTTCTTACTATGAATAATGACATGGCGTCTGAAATTAAGCTCAATGGCATTTGACACAAACACCTGCCGGGGGCCACCATGGAGGTCGTCGACGGGGTGGCGAAGTGTACCTGGGTACAAACAGCTCCAGGGTGGATAGCGCCGTCGTAAAAGGCAAGCGACCCACTGGTTGCGAATGTTTGTCAATGCCTGTGCGGTGACCAGAGAGGTATAGCGGTGGCGATGGAGTTGGAGGGTGCATATGCAAAGCAAGGGAGACAAGTGATGGAGTGGAAGAAATTGGACCAAAATGACGGATTTAGTGGGCCTTGGGTGTCAGAGTCTAACGTGACGGATTTAGTGAACGACTCTGCTAAAAATCAGTCGACTAAGACTTCGCGAAGTCTCAGTCGACACTATAATCTGTTGATCTTGCATCAAGATTCATGCAAACAATTTTTTTTTCAGTTTTTTTCTTCTTGCATACTATACTATCACGAAGTCTCAGTCGACTGAGAACTAGACACTCCTTTAGTGAAAGAAAGGTGAAAGAACATTTTCAAGAGTTCGACTGCATCATTTCTCTCTCTATATCAAATATAGTATTAAGAAATATTTTAAAAATATTCTTGTTGAATTCAGTTCTACAAACGAAACTATTCACATAAGAATCAAATTTCGTATTGTTCCCCCGAAAAATAATCTGATGTGGGAGTTTTGTGTTACCAGCGAGGCATGAGCGTGCTTTTGGCCACTTGCTAGCTCTGGAAGAAAGCGCACTCGCCGCGCTCTGTCGTACTTTGACACGCAGACCACGCAGATGCTGCGGAAGTCCGGCACCCAGCGCCGGCAGCCGGCGCTGTGGCGGCGGTGCCGTAGCCTCCGCCAAATCAAGCAGGTCCACACGCTGCTGGTCCTCCGGGGCTTCCTCTCGGACCCGTCCGCGCTCCGCGAGCTCCTCTTCGCGTCCGCCGTCGCCGTTCGCGGCGCCATCGCCCACGCCTACCACGTGTTCGAGCAAATCCCGCACCCGGACCTCTTCATGTACAACACCCTCATCCGCGGCGCCGCGCACACCTCAGTGCCCCGGGACGCCGTCTCCCTCTACGCGCGCATGGCTCGGCGCGGTGGTGGTAGCGGCGTGAGGCCCGACAAGATCACCTTCCCGTTCGTGCTCCGGGCGTGCACTGCCATGGGCGCGGGTGGCACCGGGGCGCAGGTGCACGCGCACGTAGTGAAGGCTGGACTGGAGTCCGACGCGTTCGTCAAGAACGCGCTCATCGGCATGCACGCGAGCTGCGGAGAGCTGGGCGTTGCAGGTGCTCTGTTTGACTGCAGGGCGCGTGAGGACGCCGTGGCATGGTCGGCGATGATCAGCGGCTGTGCAAGGAGAGGGGATATTGATGCTGCCCGGGAGCTGTTCGACGAGTGTCCTGTGAAGGACCTTGTGTCCTGGAACGTGATGATCACCGCATATGCCAAGCGGGGGGAGATGGCACCAGCAAGAGAGCTGTTTGACCAGGCACCTGAGCGTGATGTCGTGTGCTGGAATGCCATGATTTCTGGGTATGTGAGATGTGGCTCTCACAAGCATGCCATGGACCTGTTTGAGGAGATGCAGCGCATGGGCAAAAAGCCAGATGTTGTCACAATGCTGTGCTTACTGTCAGCTTGTGCCGACTCCGGTGATTTAGATGTTGGCCGAAGGTTGCATTCCTCTCTGAAAGAGAAGTTCTCAGGAACTGGTTTCACTGTCGTCCTGGGCAATGCACTGATTCACATGTACGCAAAATGCGGGAGCATGAAGTCTGCACTTGAGGTGTTCTGGGTGATGCGAGATAAGGATGTCTCAACTTGGAACTCTATCATAGGAGGGTTGGCATTGCATGGTCATGCTTTGGAGTCTATTGACGTGTTCAAGAAAATGCTGAAAGAGAAAGTCAGGCCTGATGAGATCACCTTCGTCGCGGTCCTTATCGCATGCAGCCATGGTGGTAAAGTTGACAAGGGACGCGAGTACTTCAAGCTGATGCAACAGCAGTACAGGATTGAGCCCAATGTCAAACACTACGGTTGCATGGTTGACATGCTGGGTCGTGCCGGGCTTCTAAAAGAAGCATTTGATTTCATTGACACCATGAAGGTGGAGCCTAATTCTGTCATCTGGAGGACGCTCCTTGGGGCTTGTAGGGTCCATGGTGAGATTGAATTGGCTGAGCATGCTAACAAACAGCTGCTAAAGGTGAGGAGTGATGACAGTGGGGATTATGTGCTCCTCTCGAACATATATGCTTCAGCTGGAGAATGGTTGGAGTCGGAGAAGATGAGAAAGTTGATGGATGACAGCGGTGTCAACAAGGAGGCAGGTCGCACGGTTGTAGATGGCAGCACGAAGGATCCAGTGCAGTCTTTCAGACGGTCGAAATCACATCCTGGACTGAAAGAATTTATTGATTGAGTATGTCAACTTTTGGGCTCACAGCTTCTGGTATAAAACTTAATATCTAGCACCGATAAAATTGAGATGTGCATTTGATTCCAATACTGTCACAATATAAAATCGCCAATAATTCACATCTTACGGAGTAATGGAGTAACACAACATAAAAACAAGACCAAATGCCTAATATTCTCCCGAAGTAATAAGGTAAAGTTATGCAGCACTTGGGCTTCTCACTGTTTTACTAACAGAGGATTAGGCTCGCGTTTCTTTGCTCTCTAGCCCATCCAAAGATATTCTTTCTTTCTTTCTTTTGTGGGGGCAGAGATATGCTTTCTGAACTATAAATATTGAAGTATCCTAAATCTTGTTCTGATACGTCTTTTGAAGTTACATTGTAAATGGCATCACATAAAAATTAATTCCACTGGTCAGTCACTTGGAAGCCTAAAAATTTACATGCCAAAGAAAGACTGATGCATACATACTGGCAGGATTTGCAACGGAAACACGTCAACTCCATTACCGACCTCTCATGGATCTAACTCAAATATCAAACCATGACCCCATTATACTGATATAAATCCCAAAACTTTCCTGCAGTTACAGGCAGTTCAACAACAACACAACAGATCCAAAGTAAATGACAGATCATACATGCTAAAGGTAGAGCAACGACATCCCAAATTATGGTGCACGACGAGTTCCATCCATCCCAAAGATATTGGAAATTAACAAATCCGACAATTCTCATAGACGACGTGACACTAAATATGTTGGGTTCACCATGTAGTCAGGCCCTTCACTGAAGAGCCATCATGAACCAAAGAATACAAACTTAAATCATGAAGAACAGTTATGCAAGCAACATCAACTTTCCTGGCTAGTTTAAGTTCTGAAAATAGGACGGCTATGAAGGAAAACAACTCATCAATTGGAATTTCATGTTTGGCAATTTAGCATGTAGATGACAGAAATAATTGAGCACAGTTTCCTACAGTGAGCAATGGTATGATGATAGAAATTATGAAATAACACATGTCGGGAGCATATATTTTCATTTCTAAAATTGCATCCTCATACACTATACTTAAAATGAAAAAGCCTTATAAGAGTTCGAGAGCATTGCTAGTTTTTTTTTGAAACGCGTTCCCTTAGGGCCAGATTCATTAAAAAGGGTCGAAGAGAGTTGCCCCAGTTAATTAACGGAAAACCGGGCAAAAACCGTCACAACATGCCCGCAAAAACGAGGCACCCAGGACGACCTGGCAACCCACACAAGAACGCACACACGCCGTCACGAAGAAAAGCATCGTTGAGGTTGCAATCCGGTGTCATCGTCATCACACCTCCGCGAGGGCGACTCCGACGCCATCAACGACCATCGAAGAAGCCCTCACCACTCAAGCGTTGACGCTACGCCGGTCGATGCCAAACAGTCCACCAGACGCGCCGACGACCAGGCAGCTCTGACTCTGTCGACAAGCATTGCAAGGGAAAAGCAGCGCGCCTGCGCCAGCCGGCACCGGAACCGAACACCCGTCTCGTGTCATCGTCACCGCGGAGACTCCTCCTCTACAACTCCGACTTCAGGAAGACAAGTGAGGCACGACAACCCCTCGAACACGCCGGATGAGACCGACTACCAAAGCTCAGCAACCGCCCAACTCCGCTCAAAGTCGCCATCGTTGCCACACAAGAAGCCGCGCCACATGACCATTGGCGGACGGACACCTGCCGACCGCAATGCCGCGAGCGTCCAGCCCATGGAGCGCGCAAATGGGATCCAATGCTCTTCAAGATGACGCCCCAAAGAAGGAAGGGATGATGCCGACGCTGTCGCCCGACTCGACTGGGCCTTAGGCATTCACCTGTAGAGCTGGAACCGAGGGTGTGCAGGGGGTGGATTCCACGACGGTGCCTCCAAGGAGGTGACACGACGTCCGCAGACGTCGATGCCGTCGGCCGGTAAGAGTCCGGCAAGCTTTCGCCCAGAACACCGCCAAAAACCACACCCTTTCACGGACTGCACCTTCGCTGACCCGCACACCTCCCATCAGACCTGGCCAAACGGGCCGGCCCGTCCTGGCCCGGCCCGGCCCGCCGTAAAACGTGCCTGGCACGGCACGGCCCGCCTCGACACAATTAGTATACGGGCCGTGCCGTGCCGGCCCGCGTGCGCAGCCTTGCGGTCCAGGCACGACCCGTTTGCTAATCGGACCGACCCATCGACACGCCAGGCCCGCTAATATGCCTACTATTTGACGCATTGGACGTTTTTAGTCTATTTTTACTTGTTGGGCCATATAAAAAAATAAAATAAAATAAAAATAATCGGGCCGTGCGGTGCCGGCCCGCATGCTGGTGGTGACGGTCCAGGCACGGCCCAAGACGGACCGCGGGCCTGACACGGCCCGTTTAGCTCGTGCCGGTCCGTGCCGACGCGACGTGTCCCTGGACCGGCCCGTTAAGCCTGGCCCGTTTGGCCAGGTTTGCCTCCCACGAAGCCATCGCGCTAGAAGCCACCGCAATTCTCGTTGCCGGTCAGAAGAACCAGCGAGCCAGCTCCAACCGAGCCCGGGCAGATCTGACGCCCTCCATGCCGAACCACCACGCAGCCACCACACTACCACTGACTCCATCCACGCCGGAGACGGGGGTCCCCAGCCAGGGTAGCCTCCCCAAGGCGCCCGAACCTGCCGGATGGCCAGATCCGGCGACATCCGACGACAAGCTCGCACAGGAGGAAAAGGGGGCCGCCACCCCGTCAAGACCTGTCGGAGGGGAGTCACCATGCGACGCATAGGAGGCCAGGAGGCGCCAACGAGCGCAGAGGTAGCGGGAGGGCCGAGCTTCCCCACCGCAAGGCGCACCGATGTGCCCGCGTCGCCGGAACTGGAGCTCCAGGTCCCATCGACGCCACACCCAGCTCCATGGAGGGATGGACCTCCGGCCCCGGAAAGGCCACCGTCGGCTCGCCACAGGAGAGCTGCCACCACCAGGAGGGTGCGCCATCGCCGAGGAAGACCCTGAGCACCACTTTGGATCCGAAGAAGAAGCACAACGCTAGAGAGGAAGCCCCCCCGCCGCCGTCCGCGGCACATGCTTAGCCCAGCCACATCTTCCGGCAGCGGCGAGGGAGGGTGGAGCAGAAGTGGGCGCGCCGAGGCGCGGTGGTGTGGTTTCCCCCGTGCCGCCACTGAGAGCGACGCGTGGGAGAGGTTGAAGCAGTTTAGTTTCACATCTGAGCTGAGCATTGATAGTTGATCAGTCATAAATGACATGAGTGCTTAGATGTCAGAATAATCTAGAAATGGTTGCCCTTATACACTTGATAATATGTCGATACATGCAAATCCGCAATGTGATAAGGGAAAGAAAACAAGTTCACAAATTTGGATCCAACCACTCTTTTTGGGGTTGACAAAGAGTATCCAGGCACTAGTTGATCAACTAAAGATTAGTTGACCCTGCAGGAAACATGCAACTGTGCAGATTGCAAGAATACTTTAATGCTTAGTGACACCAAACATTACCTAAATAGAATCAAATTTATCTATATAGCCGAGGAGACACTCAAACCAACTAGCGCCTAGCAGGTACAATGTATTTCCCGCTTCCCTGGCCATCATCTCTCTTGGCCAAACTAGCATCCTCTCTCTTGGCCAAACCAACACCCACTCTCTTTGGCAGAATAAGACGGTGCTGCCAGGGAGAAGGCGCCGCGGCAACATGCATGTGTTGTTGTGTACATCGAAGGAAGAGTAATCAGACTATGTGTAGCCTTCAAGGTGGGTATGCATGTGGTTACTCTCATACTGGTCCAGTCCGAAGAGAAGCGAACAATGTGATTCCTAAGGCTTGTACGACATCCACGCCGTCAAGTTCGATCATGTCCTTGCTGGAGGTGATGTCAAATGTTCTCATGGTTAGTTTTCTGTGATAATTGATAAAATATTCTCAGCTTTTTACTCCTTGCTTCATTCTCTACCATATATAGCATTTTTCTCTTGAGATACACAATCGTTCATCTTTGTGTGTAACATGAAGGTCAATATGCCCATAATAGATAATCTTTGCACTTGAGCTAGGCATTAAAATTGTTCAGCATAAAGATATTACAATTATTATCTGTTCATTGAACAAACCTAATCCACGTGCTACTATTAAGATACACAAGCTGTTTATTGGTAATCCTTGGTTACAGCTGAGAGGTAATATCCTTGGTTTATTGGATGGCATCGATGCAGCAGCAATAGCATCAATCAGGATGAATTCAACTAGTGTGATGAGTTATTGGATGACATAATACGGTTATGATGTTGATTGATGATGGTACTCTAGCGTCAACCAAACTCGGACTCATCCGGTTTAGGTCACTATTCATCAGTTTTACTACTACGTATTCTTATTTGGATTATACGTGCTGCACAAAATTAACCGTGAGCAAGAAACTCTTTTTTTGTTTGGGTAGGGTCCTTAGTTTGTTCGGATGATTGTCCTTGGACATCATATTTCAAAAATTTTTTTTTGCAGGATTTTGTAAATGTTGTGGATAACAAGTTGGTGAGAGTTGATAGTTCACTTAGACCCTGTCACTTATATTATGCGGCTATGTGGATGGTTGTTGGTGGTGGTCTGTTTAGTTACCACTGTCTACACGGAATAATTACTTTACTTTAGAAATGTGGTAAATTGCGTTTCATTACAGATGGATTTGCAGCAAATTGAATGAGTGAGTGGTTCATGCATATTTTTTCATCAAGTCGTACACTTTTTAGTTAGGATGGAAGGGTAAATGCATTGGTTGGTTGCTTCAAGAGTTAATAACGAATATCATCATATTTTTGTTTTGTGTTAATGCAAGATACTCAAATATACGTTGCAATGTGGCAATGTCTCAGGAGACACCGGGCGATGGGGACATGGCAGAAAACTTACTTCTTTTTGAATGCCCTTGTAGAAACGATTGCTCGGACTTGATCCAGTTGTCCCGCACATGAATGGAAACATATTATCCCTGGCAATATGGGCATGGAATGAATGGCAGCATCTCCTATGGAGACTTTCGCTGGCTGGAAGAAGATGAAGACGCCATTGGCATGGTGGATGAAGTTGTGTGTAGTTGCAGATATTTTGGTTTGGTGGCGTATGGAGGAAGACTACTGCGACACTTGTTAAGTGAGGTTGGGTGAGGGGCGCGAGCATGGACGGCCGTTTGTGCAGGTGCAATAGAATCGACCCTCTCATCTATCGGCGTCATATACTAAATGTGTTGGGTGGGGTCGCAAGTGGATTCCTGTCCATCGAATACGAAATGGATACAAGGTTGTGCACGCATCGCGAGGCACCTGGTCGGTCAAGATTCCAGGTTCATCTGGATCCGAGAGCTGAATTGCATTTTTGGGTGTTTTGGCTCATTTTTTTATCTCACATTCCATTATAACGCTTCCTAAATCTGGGATGTTAAGGTATAAAAATAGATCTGAGTTTGTAAGAGATAATTGGTTGGATCATTGAAGTGGATTTCAATTAGTTCTCATTGTTACATGCTATAATTTCTATGCATGCAAATTTTGACATGCATTGTGATCATGTTTGCAACTGATAAAAATATATTCATGGCCCGTGACGACGCACGAGCATTATACTAGTAGAGCTAGGAAACCACGTGGAAAACCCTTGTACACCGCGCGCCGGCCAAAACTTTGGCTGGTCTCGCCCGGGTCGTGCGACCGCAAAGCAATACGTGGCTAGGATTCGTCCCCTTATCCTCTCCCTGGGTCGTCCAAATCCATCTTTATTCTACCTCTCGCCATGACAACCCTCTCTCCCAACTTTGATCCTTCCTCTCCTCTCTCCCTCGTACACCTTCTATAGCCATGAGAGCACCCCGTTGCTGCTACCCTGCCGTGCATCTCCTCCCCCGAATCACGTGTTGCCACGACTATGCCGCACACTGCAACCGCTGCTTTTTTGGGACGATGGTGGCCAGCGACGTCTCTCGGCTTCGGCTGCTACATGGTTACAACTGGCAGCACCGGCTACTACAATCGGTGACTCTGGTTGTTACAAGCCGCCGACAGACTGGACCCGGGGCCACGAGATGCTACCCCTCTGACAATGGCGTTTTGCTACGGCTATGGTCGAGAAAGCTGCAATGAACATCTGTAGAAGCTGGAACCGGTCACCGTCAAAGTTGCAACTAGCATTTTGAAAAGCTGCAATGGTGACGGCTTGGTGCTACGACGGAGAGCTCCAACCGACGACACCATTGCTACAAACGTTTGCACAATTTGCTGGAACTGGCCGGTGACAAAGCTGGAACCTTGGCCGCGAGATGCTACAACCGACATGGCGTTTCACTACAGTTGTCATGGAGAAAGCTGCAACATTGTCAAAAGCTAGAACTGGTCACCGACAGAGCTGCAAATGGCTTCTACAAAAACTGCAACGATGATGACTGGGTGATACGGTGCTACAACCGGCAATGGTGTTTGCTACTACTGGCGTTAACAAATGACGCAATCAATCATGGTGCGGGATCTCCGTCGACGAGGAGCTACTATGGGGATGACATGCCTTGACGGTAGAGCTCAACGAACCTTGGACATGGCGGTCCCTTGGGAGCCATGGAGGCATGATACGTCTCCATCGTATCTAGTTTTCCAAACTCTTTTGCCCTTGTTTTGGACTCTAATTTGCATGATTTGAATGGAACTAACCCGGACTGACGTTGTTTTCAGCAGAATTGCCTTGGTGTTATTTTTGTGCGGAAATAAAAGTTCTCGGATTGACCTGAAAATTTACGGAGAATATTTTTGGAATTAATAAAAAATACTGGCAAAAGAATCAACCAGAGGGGGCCACCCACAGGTGGCAAGCCTGTCAGGCGCGGCCACCCCTCTGACCGTGCCTAGCAAGCTTGTGGGGCCCCTGCTGCTCCACCGATCTCAATTCCACTCCTATTTATTCCTATTCGCGGAGAAAAATGTTGGGGAACGTTGCATGGGAAACAAAAATTTTCCTACGCACACGCAGATCTATCCATGGTGATGAGCATCTACGAGAGGGAGAGTGGATCTACATACCCTTGTAGATCGCTAAGCGGGAAGCGTTAAGAAACGCGGTTGGTGTAGTCGAACGTCTTCGCGATCCAAATCGCCGTGCATCCCGCGATCCAATCACAATCCGTCCTGCGATCCAATCACGATCCGTCTCGCGATCCAATCACGATCCGTCCCACGAACTTGATCACGATCCGTCCCACGAACTTGATCACGATCCTTCCGATCTAGCACCGAACGGACGGCACCTCCGCGTTCAGCACACGTACAGCTTGATGACGATCTCCACCGTCTTGATCCAGCAAGAGGGAGTGGAGAGGAAGAAGAGTTCTCCGGCAGCCTGACGGCGCTCCGGCGATGGTGGTGGAGCAATTCCGGCAGGGCTTCGCCTAAGCACTGCAGAAAACCGATCTAGAGGAGAAACTATGCACTTGAGGAACGGGTAGCACGTGGCTGGAATTCTAGTGCAAAAACCCTCAATACCACCAGTATATATAGGAGGAAGAGAGGAGGTAGCTTGGCCCAAGGGCCAAGCCACCAAGGAGTCGGCCGAACCAAGGGTGGAGGTGGAGTCCACCTCCAATCCTAGTAGGACTAGGATTCACCATTTTTTTGCCTTTTTCCACCTTTTCTCTTAGGACTTTTTCTTCTAGCCACATGGGCCTCTTGTGGTTGTTCCACCAGCTCACTAAGGGCTGGTTTCCACTCTCCCACAGCCCATGTAGCCTCTTGGGTCGAAATACTCCTCCCGGAGGCCTCCCGGTACACTACCGGCACTCCCGGTACACTACCGATGAGCCCGAAACTTTTTCGGCGACCAAAACGGGACTTCCTATATATGAATCTTTACCTCCGGATCATTCTGGAGATCCTCGTGATGTCCGGGATCTCATCCAGGACTCCGAACAAACTTCGGTCACCACCATACACAACTCTATACTACCGAAACGTCACCAAACCTTAAGTGTGCAGACCCTGCGGGTCCGAGAACTATGTAGACATGACCGAGACACCTCTACGGTCAATAACCAATGGCAGGACCTGGATGTCCACATTGGTTCCTACATATTCTACGAAGATCTTTATCGGTCGAACCTCTATGTCAAGGATTCAGTTAATCCCGTATGATGTTCCCTTTGTTCTTCGGTATGTTACTTGCCCGAGATTCGATCGTCGGTATCTCCATACCTAGTTCAACCTCATTACTGGCAAGTCTCTTTACTCGTTCCGTAATACAAGATCTCGCAACTAACACTTAGTCACATTGCTTGCAAGGCTTATTGTGATGTTGTATTACCGAGTGGGCGCTGAGATACCTCTCCGTCACACGGAGTAACAAATCCCAGTCTTGATCCATGCCAACTCAACAGACACCCTCGGAGATACCTGTAGAGCACCTTTATAGTCACCCAGTTACGTTGCGACGTTTGGTACACACAAGGCACTCCTCCGGTGTCAGTGAGTTGCGTGATCTCATGGTCATAGGAACAGATACTTGAAATGCAGAAAACTATAGCAATAAACTGATGATGTGATCCCGTTATCAAATGACATCTCATGTCCATGGCTAGGAAACCTTAACCATCTTTCGATCAACGAGCTAGTTCACTAGAGGCATACTAGGGACATTGTGTTTGTCTATGTATCCACACATGTATCCATGTTTCCAATTAATACAATTATAGCATGGATAATAAACGATTATCATGAACAAGGAAATACAGTAATAAACACTTTATTTATTGCCTCTAGGGCATATTTCCAACAAAAAAAATCAAGATGAATAGTTCATCGCGTTTCACGACACGAAGCCGCCGCCACCTCCTGTTCTTCCTAGGGAGGCCAGATCTGGAGTCCGTTTTGGGCTCCGGAGAGGGGAAACCGACGCCATCGTCATCACCAACCATCCTTCATCATCAATTCCATTATGCTCTCCACAGTTCATGAGTAATCCCATCATAGGCTTGCTGGACGGTGATGGGTTGGATGAGATTTATCATGTAATCGAGTTAGTTTTGTTAGGGTTTGATCCCTAGTATCCACTATGTTCTGAGATTGATCTTGCTATGACTTTGCTATGCTTAATGCTTGTCACTAGGGTTCGAGTGCCATGATTTCAGATCTGAACCTATTATGTTTCCATTAATATATATGTGTTCTTGATCCTATCTTGCAAGTTGTAGACACCTATTACGAGTTATGATCCACATCCCCCAGGGTGACAATAACTTGGATTCTTTCCGATGATTACCGTAGTTTGAGGAGTTCATGTATTCACTAAGTGCTAATGCTTTGGTACGGTTCTCTATTAAAAGGATGCCTTAATATCCCTTAGTTTCCATTAGGACCCCGCTGCCACGGGAGGGTAGGACAAAAGATGTCATGCAAGCCCTTTTACATAAGCACGTATGACTATATATGGAATATATGCCTGCATTGCATTGATGAATTGGAGCTGGTTCTATGTCACCCCATGTTATAACTGGTGCATGATGAATGCCATCCGACACAATTATCCATCACCAATCCATTGCCTATGAGCTTTCCACATATTGATCTCTACTAAGTTACTTCTCCGTTGCTACTGTTACAATCACTACAAAATTGCTACTGTTACTTTTGCTACCATTATCGTTACTTCCATACTTCTTTGCTACTGAATACTTTGTTGTAGGTATTAAGTCTTTCGGATGTGGTTGAATTGACAACTCAACTGCGAATACTTGAGAATATTCTTTGGCTCCCCTTGTGTCGAATCAATAAATTTGGGTTGAATACTCTACCCTCGAAAACTGTTGCGATCCCCTATACTTGTGAGTTATCATGACACCCCTTTGTGCGGAGCTCGAGGATCACGACATGGCATCCCTAGCAGGCATGGCGGGTCTATGAGCACGGCGAGCCTGGGTGTGCATTGGTGCTTTGATCTCCGGCTAGGGGATTAAGACGAGGGTCGACGACGTTGATACGTCTCCATCGTATCTACTTTTCCAAACTCTTCTGCCCTTGTTTTGGACTCTATTTTGCATGATTTGAATGGTACTAACCCGGACTGGCGTTGTTTTCAGCAGAATTGCCTTGGTGTTATTTTTGTGTAGAAATAAAAGTTCTCGGATTGACCTGAAAATTTATGGAGAATATTTTTGGAATTAATAAAAAATACTGGAGAAAGAAGCAACCAAAGGGGGTCCACCCATTGGCTACAAGCAAGGGGGCGCGCCTAGGTGGCTTGTGGGCCCTCTACAGATCCACCAACCTCAATTCCAACTCTATATATTCACATCCGTGGAGAACAAAAATCATAGAGACGAGTTCATGGCGTTTCACGATGCGGAGCCGTCGCCACCTCCTATACTTCCTAGGGAGGGCAGATCTGGAGTCTGTTTTGGGCTCCGGAGAGGGGAAATCGACACCATCGTCATCACCAACCATCCTTCATCACCAATTTCATGATTCTCTCCGCTGTTCGTGGGTAATTCCATCGTAGGCTTGCTAGACGGTGATGGGTTGGATGAGATTTACCATGTAACCAAGTTAGTTTTGTTAGGGTTTGATCCCTTGTATCCACTATGTTCCGAGATTGATGTTGCTATGACTTTGCTATGCTTAATGCTTGTCACTAGGGCTCGAGTGCCATGATTTCAGATCTGAACCTATTGTGTTTTCATGAATATATATGTGTGTTCTTGATCCTATCTTGCAAGTTGTAGACACCTATTACGAGTTATGATCCGCATCCCCCAGGGTGACAATAACTGGGATTCTTTCTCGTGATTACCGTAGTTTGAGGAGTTCATGTATTCACTTAGTGCTAATGCTTTGGTACGGTTCTCTATTAAAAGGAGGCCTTAATATCCCTTAGTTTCCATACGACCTTGCTGCCATGGGAGGGTAGGACAAAAGATGTCATGCAAGTTCTTTTCCATAAGCACGTATGACTATATATGGAATACATGCCTACATTACATTGATGAATTGGAGCTGGTTCTGTGTCACCCTATGTTATAACCATTGCATGATGAATGACATCCGACATAATTAACCATCACTAATCCATTGCCTATGAGCTTTTCACATATTGATCTTTCCTAAGTTACTTTTCCGTTGCTACTATTACAATCACTACAAAACTGCTGCTATCACTTTTTGCCATCGTTACCGTTACTTCCATACTACTTTGCTACTAAATACTTTGATGCAGATATTAAGTCTTTCAGGTGTGGTTGAATTGAAAGCTCAACTTCTAATACTCGAGAATATCCTGTGGCTCCCCTTGTGTCGAATCAATAAATTTGGGTTGAATACTCTACCCTCGAAAACTGTTGCGATCCCCTATACTTGTGGGTTATCAAGAACTTTTTCTGGCGTTGTTGCCGGGGAGCATAGCTCTATTCTCTGAGTCACTTGGGATTTATATCCGTTGATCACTATGAAGAACGTGAAAGACGCAAAAACCAAGACCTATCCCTCTACTACGAGGGGAGGTAAGGAACTACCATCTGTTGGGGAACGTTGCATGGGAAACAAATAATTTCCTACACACACGCAAGATCTATCCATGGTGATGAGGATCTACGAGAGGGAGAGTGGATATACATACCCTTGGAGATCACTAAGCGGGAAGCGTTAAGAAACGCCGTTGATGTAGTCGAATGTCTTCGCGATCCAAATCGCCGATCGTCCCCCGATCTAATCACGATCCGTCCCGATCTAGCGCCGAACGGACGACATCTTCGCATTCAGCACACATACAGCTCGATGATGATCTCTACCTCCTTGATCCAGCAAGCTAGGATGGAGAAGTAGATGAGTTCTCCAGCAGCACAATGACGTGGTGGCGATGGTGGTGGAGCTGATCCGGCAGAGCTTCGCTAAGCTATACCGAACATATCTAGAGGAGAAGCAATCTAGAGGGAGAGAGGGCAGCACGTGGATTTTCTAGGTTGCCTTCCCTCTCCTCATCTATATATAGGGGGAAGGGAGGAGGGGTGGCGCCCCTAGGGTTTCCCTAAGGGGGCCGACGGCCTAGATGGGCAACCCTAGATGGGTTTTGGCCCTCCCACCCCCTAGGAGCCTTGGCCCCCAAGGCAAAGGGGGCGGCTGCCCTAGGGAGGGCGCCCCACCTCCCCTGGTTATGTGAGATGGGATGAGAGGGGTTCTCAGCCCCTTAGTGGGATGGTGTGCCCCCTCCCCTTGGACCATGAGGCCCCGAACACTTGCTGCCCCCCCCCAGAAAACCCTTTCGGTACTCTCGATCATAACCTGATACCCCCGGAACGCTTCTGGACTCTGATTCCCTTCATCCTATATATCGATCTTCACCTCCGGACCATTCCGTAGTTCCTCGTCATGTCCGGGATGTCATACGGGAGTCCGAACAACCTTTGGTCACCAACACATATAACTCAATACTACCGAAACGTCACCGAACCTTAAGTGTGCAGACCCTGCCGGTTCAAGAACTATTTAGACATGATCGAGACACCTCTATGATCAATAACCAATAGCGAGACCTTGATGCCCATATTGGATCTTACATATTCATACGAAGATCTTTATCGGTTGAACCTCTATGTCAAGGATTCACATAATCCGGTATGCTGTTCCCTTTGTTCTTTCGTATGTTACTTTGCCCGAGATTTGATCGTCGGTATCACTATACCTCATTCAATCTCATTACCGGAAAGTCTCTTTACTTGTTCCGTAATAAAAGATCATGTGGCTAATACATTAGTCACTTTGCTTGCAAGGCTTGTTGTGATGTCGTATTACCGAGTGGGCCCCGAGATACCTCTCTGTCACACGGAGTAACAAATCCTAGTCTTGATCCATGCCAACCCAAAGACACCCTCGGAGATACCTGTAGAGCACCTTTATAGTCACCTAGTTACGTTGAAACATTTGATACACACAAGGTACTCCTCCAGTGTAAGTGAGTTGCATGATCTCATGGTCATAGGAACAGATACTTGACATGCAGAAAACTATAGCAATAAACTGACACGATCATATGCTATGTTTATAGTTTGGGTCTTGTCCATCACATCATTCTCCTAATGATGTGATCTCATTATCAAATGACATCTCATGTCCATGGTTAGGAAACCTTGACCATCTTTGATCAACGAGCTAGTCTATTAAAGGCATACTAGGGACATGGTGTTGTCTATGTATCCACACATGTATCTGAGTTTCCGATCAATACAATTCTAGCATGGATAATAAACGATTATCATGAACAAGGAAATATGATAATAACTAATTTATTATTGCCTCTAGGGCATATTTCCAATAGTCTCCCACTTGCACTAGAGTCAATAATCTAGCTCACATCTCTATGTGATTTACATTGTTATGAATCGCACACCCAATGAGTTCTGGGGTTCGATCATGTTTTGCTTGTGAGAGAGGTTTTAGTCAACGGGTTTGCAACATTCAGATCCGTGTGTACTTTGCAAATCTCTATGTCATACTGTAGATACTGCTACCATGCTCCACTTGGAGCTATTCCAAATGGCTGCTCCACTATACATATCCAGATTGCTACTAAGAGTCATCCAGATTGGTGTTAAAGCTTGCATCGATGTAACCCTTTACGACGAACTCTTTATCACTTCCATAATCAAGAAATATTTCCTTAGTCCTCTAGTTCCTAAGGATAATTTTGACCGCTGTCTAGTGATCCACTCCTGGACCACTCTTGTACCCCTTGATAGACTCATGGCAAGGCACACACAGGTGCGGTACACATCATGTCATACTATGTAGAGTCTATGGGTAGGGTATAGGGGACGACCTTCGACCTTTTCTCTTTCTTCTGCTGTGGTCAAGCTTTGAGTCTTACTCAACTTCACACCTTGCAAATTAGGCAAAACTACTTCTTTGACTGATCCATTTTGAACTCTTTTAAAATCTTGTCAAGGTATGTACTCATTGAAAGTCTCATTGAGCGTCTTGATCTATCTCTGTAGATCTCAATGCCCAACAATTAACCAGCTTTATCTAGGTCTTCCTTTGAAAAAAAACTCTTTTAAAACAACCATTTATGCTTTCCAGAAATTCTACATCATTTCCGATCAACAATATGTCTAGCACATATACTTACCAGAAATTCTATAGTGCTCTCACTCACTTTCTTGTAAATACAAGTTTCTCATAAACTTTGTACAAACTCAAAAACTTTGATCACCTCATCAAAGCATATATTCCAACTCCGAGATGCTTGATCCAGCCCATAGAAGGATCGTTGGAGGTTGCATACCTTTTAGCATCCTTAGGACTGACAAAAACCTTCTGGTTGTATCACATACAACCTTTCCTCAAGGAAACCGTTTAAGGAAACGATGTTTTGACATCCATCTGCCAGATTTCATAATCGAAAAATGTAGCAATTGCTAACATATCCCAACAGACTTTAGCATTGCTATGGGTGAGAAAATCTCATCGTAGTCAACTCCTTGAACTTGTCGGAAACTTCTTTGCAACAAGTCGAGCTTCATAAATGGTGACATTCACCATCAACGTCTGTCTTCTTCTTAAAAGTCCATTTGTACTCAATGACCTGTTGTTCAACGGGCAAGTCTACCAAAGTCCTTACTTGGTTTTCATACATGGATCCTTTCTCGAATTTCATGGCCTCTAACCATTTGTTGGAATCCGGGCCCATCATCGCTTCTCCATAGTTTTTAGATTCATCGTTGTCCAACAACATGACCTCCAAGATAGGATTGTCGTACCACTCAGGAGCAGTACGCGTGCTTGTCAACCTACGAGGTTCGATAGTAACTTGATTTGAAGCTTCATGATCATCACCATTAACTTCCTCTTCAACTGACGTAGGCTCCATAGAAACATGTTTCTACGCTGCGCTACTCTCTAGTTGAAACAAAGGTTCAACAATCTCATCAAGTTGTATCTTCCTCCCACTCAATTCTTTCGAGAGAAACTCTTTCTCGAGAAAGGACCCGTTTTAGCAACAAACACTTTGTGCTTGGATCTAAGATAGAATGTTTACCTAACTGTTACGTCAGGGTATTCTATGAAGATGCATTTGTCCGCTTTGGGTTCGAGCTCATTAGGTGAAAACCCCTTTTCACATAAGTGTCACAACCCCAAACATTAATAAATGACACCTTAGGTTTCTGCCAAATCAAAACTCATACGGTGTCATCTCAACGGACTTAGATGGTGCCCATTTTAAAGTGAATGTAGTTGTCTCTAATGCATAACCCCAAAACGATAGTGGAAAATTGGTAATAGACATCATAGTTCGCACCATGTCCAATAGAGCACGACTAAGACGTTTGGGGACACCTTCACACTATGGTGTTCCAGGTAGCATGAGTTGTGAAACAACTTCCACTTTGTCTTAAGTTGTATACCAAACTTGTAACTCTGATATTCACCTCCACGATCATATCGTAGGCATTTTATCTTCTTGTCATGATGATCTCAAACATCACTCTAATTTTGCTTGAACTTTTCAAATGATTCAGACTTGTGTTTCATTAAGTAAATATACACTATATCTACTCAAATGATTAGTGAAGGTAAGAAAATAACGATATCCACCGCACGCTACAACACTCATTGGACCGTATACATCAACATGTATCATTTCCAATAAGTCACTTGCCCATTCCTTCAAGCCGGAAAATGGGGTTTTAGTCATCTTGCCCATGAGGCATTGGCCGCATGTCTCAACCGATTCAAAATCAAAAGAGTCCAAATATCCATCAACATGGAGTTTCTTCATGCGCTTTACACCAATATGACATTTTAGCAGCAGTGCCACAAGCATGTGATACTATCTCTTTTAACTTTGTATCTTTTGGCATCAATACTATGAACATGTGTATCACTACGATCAAGATTCAATAAACCATTCTCATTGGGTGCATGACCATTGTAGGTATTATTCATGTAAACAGAATAACCATTATTCTCTAACTTAAATGAATACACGTATTGCAATAAACATGATCTAATCACGTTCATGTTAAACGCAATCACCAAATATTTATTTAGGTTCATCACTAATCCCGAAGGTAGGGAGAGCGTGCGATGGTGATCACATCAACCTTGGAAAAACTTCCAATACACATCATCACCTCGCCCTTAACTAGTCTCAGTTGATTCTGTAGCTATTATTTCGAGTTACTAACATTTAGCAACTAAACCGGTATCTAATACCAAAGTGCTACTAGGAGTACTAGTAAGGTACACATAAATAACACATATATCAAATATACTTCTGGTGACGTTGTGAGCCTTCTTATCTACCAAGTATCTAGGGTTGTTCCGCTTCAGCGACCGCTCTCCGCATAATAGAAGCACTTAGTCTCGGGTTTGGGTTCAACCTTGGGTTTCTTCACTGGATCAGCAACTGGCTTGCCATCCATGAAGTTTCCCTCCTTGCCCTTGCCCTTCTTGAAACTAGTGGTTTTACTAACCATCAACACTTGATGCCCCTTCTTGATTTCTACCTTCGAGACGTCAAACATCGCAAATATATAGCTATGGGATCATCCATCCCTAGCATGTTTATAGTTCATCACGAAGCTCTAGTAGCTTTGTGACAGTGACTTAGCAAACTATATCAATCACTATCTCATCTAGAAGATCAACTCCCACTTGATTCAAGTGATTGTAGTATTCAGACAATCTGAGCACATGCTCACTGATTGAGCTACTCTCCTTCATCTTGCAGGCAAAAAATTTTTGTTGGAGGTCTCATACCTCTCAACACGGGCACGAGCCTGAAATCCAATTTCAGCTCTTGGAACGTCACGTATGCTCCGTCACCTTCAAAACGTGTTTGGAGCCTCAATTCTAAGCCATAATGCATGACGCATTGAACTAGCAAGTAGTCATCAGAATGTGCTTGTCAGATGTTCACAACATCCACAAATGCCGCTTCAGGGGGTTTGGCACACCGAGCAATGCATTAAGAACATAAGCCTTCTGTGCAGCAACTGAGGACAATGCTTAGATCATGGACAAAAGTCTGCATAATTGCTACTACCATCTTTCAACTTACTTTTCTCTAGGAACGTATCAAAGAAAGAGGGGAGCTACAGCGTGAGCTATCTACAACATAATTTGCAAAGACAACTTTAGACTATGTTCACGATAGGGAGTTTAGTTAATCATATTACTTAAATACTCCCACTCAAATTGACATCCCTCTGGTCATACGAGTGCTACATGATCCTAATTCACCAACCCAAGTCCGATCATCATGTAAGATGAGGTGGTTCCAATGGTGAACATCTTCATGTTGATCATATCTACTGTATGACTCATGTTCGACCTTTTGGTCTCTTGTGTTCCGAGTCCATGCCTGTACATGCTAGGCTCGTCAAGTTTAACCCAGGTGTTCCATATGCGCAACACTGGCTTGCACCCATTGTATGTGAACGTAGAGTCTATCACACCCGATCATCACGCGGTGCTTCGAAATGATGATCTTTCGCAATGGTGCACACTCAGAGAGAACACAATTTTATCTTGAAATTTTAGCGAGGGATCACCTTATAATACTACCGTCGTCCTAAGCATAATAATATGCATAAAAGTATTAACATCACATGCAAATCATAAGTGACATGATATGGCCATGAACTTGTGATTTTGATCTCCATCTCTAAAGCACCGGCATGACAACATGATCTCCATCATCTTGATCTCCATCAACGTGTCTCCATCAGGGTTGTCACGCCCACCATACTTCTACTACTATTACTACTGCTTAGCGATAAAGTAAAGCATTACATAGCGCTTAATGATTGACACGTAGGTCATACACTAATTAAAGACAATCCTATGGCTCCTGCCGGTTGCCGTACTCATCGACATGCAAGTCGTGATATTCTATACAAAACATGATCATCTCATACATCACAAATATATCATCATGTAATTGGCCATATCATATCACAACATACCATGCAAGAACAAGTTAGACGTCCTCTAATTGTTGTTGCATGTTTTACGTGGCTGCTATGGGTATCTAGCAAGAACGATTCTTACCTATGCAAAACCATAAGGTGATACACAAATTGCTTTTCAACCTTCTCAAGGACCACCTTTGTCGAATCTGATCCAACTAAAGTGGGAGAGATAGACACCCGCCAGCCATCTTTATGCAACAAAGTCACATGGCAGTCGATGGAACTGGTCTCTCGTACGTGGACGAGTAAGGTTGGCCCGGGCCGCTTCATCCCACAATACCGCTGAATCAAGAAAAGACCAAGGGAGGAAGCAATCTGAATATCAGTGCCCACAAACTCCTTTGTGGTCTACTCGTGATCTCATCTATGCATAGACTTAGCTCTGGTACCACTGTTGGGGAACGTTGCATAGGAAACAAAAATTTCCTACGCACACGAAAGATCTATTGATGGTAATGAGCATCTACGAGAGGGAGAGTGGATCTAAATACCCTTGTAGATCGCTAAGCGGGAAGCGTTAAGAAATGCGATTGATGTAGTCGAACGTCTTCGCGATCCAAATCGCCGACCGTCCCTCGATCCAATCATGATCCGTCCCGATCTAGCACCGAACGGACGGCACCTTCGCGTTCAGCACACGTACAACTCGATGAAGATCTCCATCTCCTTGATCTAGCAAGCGAGCATGGAGAGGTAGATGGGTTCTCCAGCAGCACAACGGTGTGGTGGCGATGGTGGTGGAGCTGATCCGACAGAGCTTCGCTAAGCTATACCGAACAGATCTAGAGGAGAAGCAATCTAGAGGGAGAGAAGGCAGCATGTGGCTTTTCTTGGTTGCGGCTACAATCCCTCTCCTCATCTATATATAGGGGTAAGGGAGGAGGGGTGGCGCCCCTAGGGTTTCCCCTAAGGGGGTCGGCGGCCTAGATGGGCAACTCGAGATGGGTTTTGGCCCTCCCACCCCTAGGAGCCTTGGCCCCCAAGGCAAAGGGGGCGGCTGCCCTAGGGAGGGCACCCCACCTCTCTTAGTTATGTGAGATGGGATAAGAGGGGAGCACAGCCCCTTAGTGGGCAGGTGTGCCCCCTCCCCTTGGTCGATGAGGCCCCCCAACACTTGGCGGGCCCCTCGAAAACCCTTTCGGTTCTCCCGGTCATAACCCGGTACCCCCTGAACACTTCCGGACTCCAATTCCCTTCATCCTATATCTCGATCTTCACCTCCATACCATTCCGGAGTTCCTCATAACGTCCGGGATCTCATCTGGGACTCTGAACAACCTTTGGTCACCAACATATATAACTCAATACCACCGAAACGTCACCGAACCTTAAGTGTGCAGACCCTGCGGGTTCAAGAACTATTTAGACATGACCGAGACACCTCTATGGTCAATAACCAATAGCGAGATCTAGATGCCCATATTGGATCTTACATATTCTACGAATATCTTTATCGGTTGAACCTCTATGTCAAGGATTCACATAATCTCGTATGCTGTTCCCTTTGTTCTTCGGTATGTTACTTGCCCGAGATTTGATCGTCGATATCTCTATACCTCATTCAATCTCGTTATCGGCAAGTATCTTTACTTGTTCCATAATAAAACATCATGTGGCTAACACATTAGTCACTTTGCTTGCAAGGCTTGTTGTGATGTCATATTACCGAGTGGGCCCCGAGATACCTCTCTGTCACATGGAGTAACAAATCCTAGTCTTGATCCATTCCAACCCTACAGACACCCTCGGAGATACCTCTAGAGCACCTTTATAGTCACCTAGTTACGTTGCAATGTTTGATACACACAAGGTACTTCTCCGGTGTCAGTGAGTTGCATGATCTCATGGTCATAGGAACAGATACTTGAAATGCAGAAAACTATAGCAATAAACTGACACGATCGTGTGCTATGTTTATAGTTTGGGTCTTGTCCATCACATCATTCTCCTAATGATGTGATCTCATTATCAAATGACATCTCATGTCCATGGATAGGAAACCTTGACCATGTTTGATCAACGAGCTAGTCTATTAGAGGCATACTAGGGACATGGTGTTGTCTATGTATCCACACATGTATCTGAGTTTCCGATCAATACAATTCTAGCATGGATAATAAACGATTATCATGAACAAGGAAATATGATAATAACTAATTTATTGTTGCCTCTAGGGCATATTTCTAACATCATCTAGATCTGCACTTGATTCACCTTCTGTTATGAGTAAATTTGCGACACCACCACCCGGTATTGATTCTGATATGTCGTAAGTAATTGATGATGCCACTTCTTCTATGCATGATGCTTATGATGATACTTTGCTTGTTAATACTGTGCCACTGGGTGAATTTCTTGATGAACAAATTGCTAGAGTCAATGCTGAAACTGATGATATTTTGGAAACTGATGAAATTATTGAAACTGAACACTATGAGACACCTGTTAGACCTAGCTCTCCTAGATATGAGTTGCCTAATATACCTAAGGGTTATGTTATGGAGAGAGAGGTAGCTAGGGACTTTCTTGCTTGTAAGGATAGAGATGATCTTAAGAAATTGCTATGCAAGTGGAAGGAAGAATCTTTGAATGCTAGAATGCAATATGATCCTAAGTTTGCTACTTCACCTATCTTTGTTATTGATACGGATTATGACACTACTAGGGAAAACCCTAGTAGTAGAGCTCGAAATATGCATAGTAGTAGCGTTGGGTCCAACGCTACTGCTATCGTACTACAACTAAGTTTTAGTAGTAGCACTGGCCTGGCAAGCGCTACTACTATTTGCTGTTAACAGTAGCGCTTGCCATGCCAGCGCTACTGCTAACTATCTATAGCGCTTGGACGAACGAAGCGCTGCTGCTAATCCAGCGCTTCTATTAGATGATTTCTAGCGCTACTGCTAGTATTCCTGCTTTCACAGATTTACACCCTCTACGTATTTGTGATGTATTTATATAGGATCTATATAGTAGTTTCATCAGATCATACTAAACATACACTATTATCATCATATCATAGACATACATTACTCTCGTCATACCATCATCATCATTCAACACAAATATCATCACATCTCGAAAATAGCGATACACAAGAGTGATCATGTCATGTCTCGAATAAGTACAAATGCATGGTCATGGCACAAACACAAGTTTTCATCATCTCTATCTAAACCATGATGTAGAGGAGAAGAGCGATCAGCATGAGCAAGAGCGCGACTATGTAGTACTTGAGGCACCGGCGGTCCCGCCCCCGCTCATGCTGGAGTGTCCACCTCAAGTAACTACTTTCCGCTTCGGCTCTGCTATCGAACCCTCTATGGCTAGCACCCGGGTACCTGTACACCTGGGCCTGAGCATGTGGCCAGTGGTCGTAGACTCCTGGAACCCTCCCAACAAACACGACGTGCCAGTCCTTTGCCATCTCTGATCTATGTACCTGCATCGACAGTTGATTAATTGAACGATAATATGCAACATAATGTACTTAAGAAAACAAATAGGCATAATTAGCAAAATACAAGCAACTTATAGTAAACATAAGTGACAAAGTTCCTCATATATGCCCAAACTAATTAACTAGCAAGAGCGATCGGTCCTCCATGTCAGCGGTCCAATCTTCATAGTCAGGGATGAAGCACCCGAGCTTCGTGAAAGGCTTAAGGTCCAGACACTGAGCTAGTAGCAGTGCTCAGACATCATCCCGCATCATTGTTGGCTCATGGTAGAACATCCCTGTTGGTTCGAGGACATGCTTCATCATCACTTGGGCAAGTTCACACTGTACGTGATAAAACTCAGCTCGGAGTCGATGATCCGGTGTCTGTCCTATGCTTGTGGCCCAGCTAACAATCTCAGCATCTTCGGTACTAGGTGACATGCGAAGGCGTTGATTATCCCTTCTGTACTCGAGCAGGTGATGCATGAGGTAGAATCCATCAGCCTGATTGGTGTGTGGTTGCTGTGTGCAGCAGAAATCGGTCTTATGGTGGAAAACCAGCCCGTCCTTCCTGTTCCTTTTCACCTTTATATATCCATCAGACATGCTGAAGGTAAACAGGGCACTATTGAGAACTCTCTTTACGTGCGTGTAATCATTTGTCTTGATGTTCTTCGATGAGTCCAAGTATTTAGCATGGGAGTATTCCGGGTACAGAACGATGAGCATGGTGCCGCCCCCGCTGTGCAAATGAAGTACACACCTCTAATTAGCCTCCATGCTTGCAAAGGAATGATTAATGACACTTACTAAAGGATATGCACGGGTGACTTACATGGGATGATAAGGCAGGAGAGTCGCTTCCTTGTCCTTATTAACGGTCATGAATCTGCCGAGGTACTTGCTCGCATAGTCACGGTGCTCTTTGCAAACTGCCAAGTAGCTCTCGTGCATATAGAACGGGTCCGCGACACAGATATATCGTATGTTCTCGATCCTCATGAAGTAGTTGAGATACATCGCATACATGCGGATGAACTGGAAATCCAGCTTGGTCATGTGGAACATGTTGTAGATGTAGTAAAATCGCAGGATGAACTGATTCGCGGGCTAGGTGTCGACGTACAACTTCCCACCCGGCACCTGAGCCGTGTAAGCGGATATCCTGGTTTTTCTGCGATCAGAACGGTTTTTTATCTGGCCAGCACATCTTCATGGAGTCTCCTTGGATCATTGTTCAGTATGTTATCTAGCGCTTTGGGGGGTAGGATCGGCTCATCGGTGACATGGAAACAATTCTTACCTTCGACAGGTATTCTGTCTACCACCCGGGGCTTCAGAGGCGGCTGGCTGCTTGAAGCAGCTCTGGCGCCTTTAGGGCCTTTCTTTTCCGGTCTCCTCCTTGGCTTCTTGGTGGGTGGCAGCGGTAGTGAGCCCAACATACCTTCCCTAACCACCCCCAAGTGTTGTCGGGCTAAACATTGGACGGGCCTCGGGGGGTTGCTGGGTAGAGGCGGCATCTGGAGGCGTCTCCTGTGAGGATTGCTTGAAGAGAGACTTTTTGCATTCCGCCTGAGGATGTTCCGACTCCGGCAAATCAGGCAGCATCAAGTCATCATATCCATGCTCATAGCCTGAGTCTTCATCGTCCCGAGCCATCAACCTTCCATCATCGTAGGCGGTATTGAAATACTTGTCTGGGTCATCATCATCCTCTTCCATGTAATCAACATTTGCTTCTTCGACAGCGGGGGCGACATGATCTGGCACTAATGGAGGCTCTCCCTCATGTCGTCCGCTATCACCCGCCACGACAGGTGCTGGTAATGTGGTAGGTGGGGTGGTGTTCATACCTTCTTGAGAAGGTGGCGTTGGCGTGATACTAGGCGCCTCGAGACGAAGAAGAGACTTCGGCCAAGGCAAGAACCAGATCTTGCATGCGCCAATCCTCGGGGGGGGGGGTCTCGTCATCATTAGCTGGTATTGGAGGAGGCAAATCGTTGAAGCCCGCTAAGACACTGGCCACCTTCGGGCATCTCTCGGTTGTGGAACATGCGGTCCTTTGGCTTCACGATCGTTGCCTTTACCACGGCCACCTTCTGGCCCTTGATGTCGTACAGTAGGGTGCACGGGGTATCATCGGCCTACGAACAAGACATGTCTGCGATGTCAAACATCCGGAAGGCAACTGAAACGGAAGACTATAGATATGCTGGTGAAAAGGGTATGAAGCGTAATTACCGTGAAGGTGTCGAGCTCAGCTAGCGATGAAGGCCTGCCGAGCATGCAAGAGACAAAGGTCGGGCTGCTAGAACAGGAGCGGGACCTTTTGCGGTTGCTTGAGCCAGTGCCGGTGCTGTGGTGTTTGCCGAATTGCTCCCGACAAAGCTGGGAAGGGGAAAGTCCTCCGACCATGCATTTGGATAGTTCTTCGTGAAATCGAAAAGTGTCGGAATCAAGCTAACCACCGCATTAGTGACTGCTGCATTGACGGCCCCGCGCAACTCTTCTTTGGTCTCAGCTTTGGTCTTATTGACCGCAATCGTGATCTTCTCATCGATGGTCTGCTGAGTGACGATCGACCGTCTCTTCCTTCTTTCCTTTGGCTCCTCGCGGTAGCACATCTTCCACAAGGCGCCATCTCCGACGCCGTGCACACGTCCATAGGACGGCGGCTTGTCCACCAGGACCTTTTTTAGTATGTTCAGGGCCTGGTTGAATGGGGTGTCCCACTTGGGCCTCGCCGACGATTGTGACGACTCGTCGCTTTCGGCTGCCTTTTGGTGCTGCTCTTTCTGCAAAAGGGACATGGATGGTTTACTAATGTAACAAAACTTGTAGTCGAACTGATTGTAAGCTAATATGATAATGTGTTAATATAACAATTACCAGAAGTCTCATGAACTCCCTCGTGCTCGGGTCTATGTAAAAGATCTTGTTGACTTTGTCCCACTTGTACCGGGCCCTGATCCAGTCATGCTCCAGCGGGTCGGTGAACTCTGCCAAGGGGTCTAGGATTCCGTGATTTTCACGTTCGGCGTCCTCCTTGGACCATACGTGCCTCTTCCCCTCGTAACCACGGCTTCCGAGGCGGTGGGAAGGTGTGTTCCTGGCCTGGAGCGCCTTCATTTTCTCCAACCTTGCCTTGACTTCTTCTTTACCACAATTCTCCTTGAATTTTTCAAAGTCCTCTTCCCTTATTGACGAATTATCAACATGAATCTTGGACCACGGTTCATTCTTCGCAATCGCTTTTTTCACCCGAACATTCCAGGAGGACAAGTCATTGTTGAATTTCTTGGCGTTTATTTTTGTCATGGCGATGTTGTCCCACGGGTCTTTAAATGTGCTTTCATGCCGGCCGAGGAACATGAACCTATTGTGCAACTTCTTTAGGAACATGTGCTCCATATGTGGTATCTTCTTCAACAAAACGTCATTGATGTTCACGGTTTCCCTAAGGATGCATCCTAGTTGATTGCCCCAGCACGAGCGCGCTTCCTTCGGCACCGTTGGCTCTAACTTCTTGGGGTGCATCTCCATGACCACAATTTGTCCGATGCCGAGCTCGTTTGGTTTTCATGACCTCTTCTTCTTCGGTGCTTTACCAGCTACGACAGCATTGTTGCCGGTCCTGGGGGTGGTGTCGGTGCTGGTGCTAGTGCTAGTGTCGGTGTCGGTGTCAGGGTTGGTGCCACTGCTGCCACCATGCAACCCCATCTGGTGTTCGTCCAAGTAATCGAAATAGTGATCTGCTGCCTCGTGGGGGTCTACTATGAGGCGAGCAGAACCCCCCGCTTCGGCGTCGGTAGACATGTTTCCTATTCAACAATTGTAAATAAAAGATATAATGAAGAGAAAAAAGGGGCCTATATATATTTGGTCAGAATGTTGATTCATTCCCCTTTCGGCAAATCCCGGGTACTCCATATGTCCTAGTTTCTAGCACAAGTTGCGCCTGAAATTTTCGGCATGACCTTTGCTAAAAAGTGGACATATGGAGCGCCTGAAATTTGCCGGAACGGAAATGAATCAACATTCCCGCAAAACATAGGCCACTCGGATATTTCTCGACATTCAACCAACACAGGACGTCACAATATTTTGACAGTGATATACATCTGTGTCCAAGAAAAGCAAACAAGTATAAACGGCACATCCACTTGCCAGCAGTCTTATATTTGTATCCTATGCCGGTAGAGATTTTTGTAGCTGTGATGCGGCCACCATGTCAATGAACAAGCAATTTACTAATAGAAACAAAGAAACTATGTGCTTGGCTGAAACTCCCAAGAAGGCCGTGGTGACAGTCTGGAAGCGAGTTTTGTATGTATCTATCTATCTGTGCAAGGATCGTCAGATGCCATGAACAAGAGCGCTAACAATAACATAATAGTCTGAAAATTAAGGTGCCAAACAAGAAACATACTAATGCTACACACGTGTTGTTGGTCGTTCATCCCAAGAGATTGTAATAAAGAAACCCTAACAGATTTTCTGCCGCCGCAGGACGAGATGCGATGTCGAATCCAAAGAGACAGTCGAAATTGGACAAGGGCCGGAGAGAGCAACTTTGCCCAAATCACTGCCGGAATCGATCCCCGCCCACAAGAAAGCCCTGGCCTGGCTAAAGCAGGGAGGGGAGGGGAGGGGATCGATTGGTTGTGGGAGACCTAAAGAAAATCGCCGCTGCCGCGGCCGGCCGTAAGGAGATGGGATTGAGGGGGGTTAGGTCGAGCAGGAAACGAACCTTGCGTCGAAGGGTGGCGGCGCTGCGTGCTGACGAGCCTGGCTTGCTGGTTGGATTGCTTCATCGTCCCCTCATTCGGCCGGTCGTCTGCTCTGCTTGAACCCTTGGTTGGGTTGGCTTCTTCTTCCGCCTCCCCTCCGCCACTTATAGTTGGGAGCTGCGGCGCGGGGAGGCGCCTGAGCTGGCCGAAATCGGCCGGCGACAACGGTAGCAGAGGGGGGATCAGGAGGAGGCGTGCTGAGTGCAGTGGGGGGGGGAGAGCGATAGGTGGGAAGGAGAACGAGGGAGCCCGCGTGGGGTTTTTCCTTTTCTAGTTTTTAGTTTTCTTTTCTTTTCTTTTTTTCCTTTTCTTTTCTGTTTAGTTTTCTTTTCTTTTGTATTGCTTTCTCCCTTTTGTTTTTTTGTTTTTTTGTTTTTCTCCCGACGACGGCGTCTCCCTCTCACACACTGCGCGAATATTATCACCGGAACCATGCATGTGGTGGTAACATATCAGTTGACCGATAATGGTTACTTAAGTGCATACACAAAATAGATACATATGTATAAATGATGGTTTCTGATCAACTCCGTCGACGACGTTTCACATTGACCTTCTTCCCTTTCTTGTTCGTTGCTGAGTAATTGAGCCCCTCCTTGTGACTTTTCCAGAGCCATGGAGTATGATCTTTCTTAGGTAATGTAGCATTTATTCTTCTTTTCATGTATGCTTCATCATCATCGTTATCTTCCCTCATTGGTTGTCGTATTGGTCATAGTCTTACTCGTTGGTGACTCCATCCATTCTGATGATGCTCCTTTTGGATCTCCTCATGACAACACGGCTGGGATTGGCCGGGTCGGTTATTAAGAAGCATTGTGTCACATGCTTAGCGTGTACCCATGGCTCATTTTTGGCAATGACGTTAACATTCACGGGAGTGCTCTTCACGTCGGGTATAGACATGGTGGTGAAATACTTGTTTTCTCTTACACGTCCTTGGCCCATCTGACATGGAACATCGTCGCATCGTGCATTCCAGCATAGTCAAGCTCCCAGATCTCTTCGACCCTTCTATAGAATCTTTCAGTTGTGCCGTTGGCGTCGGTCATGCATTGAATTGTGACCCCAGAGTTCTGGTAATCACTGTCCATGTTTTTGGCCTCCGTGTAGAACGTGTACCCATTGATATCGTAGGACTGATAGGTCGCGAGCTTGGGTGCAGGCCATGTGCTAAGGCGTGTATTAGAAATCCGTTCGAACTGCCCTCTTCCGGGGGATTTTCAAGAACTTTCTCTTTGAACCAACGCAAGAAAGTGGCGTTGTGCTCTACAGTAACTTCATTGTCCGTCTTGAGCATCCCCTTATCACGGTACTTCTTTGTGATGCTTTCTTTGTGCCGTGCCACATAATCATCTACCACATATAGGTGTTGTAGCACTACTAAGTTAGACATGTCAAAGTCGTTCCGTCGATCCGAGTAGTCCACGTGCAATTCCCTCCGGCCGTTGTTATGACCATCTCCTTCGAGCTTCCCATCGTGCTTCTTGACGGGCAAACCAACAACAGGGTCTCCAACACCTATATAATTCTCGCAAAAGGAGACACACTCATGCGTCAGATACCCCTGGACGATGCTCCCTTCGGGACGGGACATGTTATGAACGAATCCTTTGATGACCCCATTCATCCTCTCAAACAGCATCAAGCTGTCAAGGAATGTCGACCCAAGGTCGATGATGTCGTCCACAATGTGGACACACAGATGCACCATGACGTCAAAGAACGCGGGTGGGAAGTACATCTCAAGCTCACATAGTATGACAACGATCTCTTCCTGTAGCCTTCGGAGCTGCTTCACACTTATGGACTTTCGGGAGATAACGTCAAAGAAGTTGCAGAGACTAGTAAGAGTGTCACAGACGTGCTTCTCCATTATCCTTCTAATGGCAACCGGGAGTATCTGCGTCATCATCACGTGACAATCATGAGACTTCATCACACTGAACCTTTTATTCTTGGGGTCTAGAAATCTGCTTATCTTCCCACAGTAACTAGAACTTACTTTGATTCCCATAAGGCACTTGATGAATTGATCGATCTCCTTTGCACTTAAGGTGAAGCAAGAAGGGGGCAATAATTCTCCTCCTTCTTGTTGACTTTTCTGCCCCTTTCCCCCTCCTCCGTCTCTGTCTCCATCTCCTCCATTGACTTTTTACGATGGAGATCTTTCCTGATCTTCAAATCTTCTAAGTCTTTCCTTGCCTTCGTCCCATCCTTGGTCTTCTCCGGCATGTTCATCAGTGTGCCAAGCAAGCTCTCGAGGACATTCTTCATGATATGCTTTTGATCAAGGCAATGAGACGTTTCGTGATTGGGCCAGTACTCCAAGTCCCAGAAAACAGACCTTGTTTTCCATACCTTCAGCAGCGACTCCGGTGCCTCTTTGATCTTTCCCGGCGCGAGGCATTGTTCCTAGTTTCTCAACAGCTTGTCAATTTCTGCCGCTCCTCTTACGTGGAGGTACTCGAAGCTCATCCAACCCATTGAATAGATCTCCACGCTTTCTCCACGGGTCATCCTTCTTGAGCCATCTACGATGCCCCATGTACACGATTTTCCTGGACCCGCCATCTTTCGTTGACGTAAGCTGCTGAGATGTTGTATCATCCATGCACCTCGTGCATCCGTAGTATCCGTGGCGCACCTGGCCTGAGGTGTACCCGTAACCGAGATAGTCGTGCACGGTCATCATCAGCGCGGCTCTCATATGGAAATACTCTCCTTTGCTGGCGTTCCATGTCCATGCCGGTGTTTTCCATAACGTGTCTAGATCCTCTTGCAAAAGCCCCATATACAGGTTAATACTATTTCCCGGTTGTTTCGGCCCTTGAATCATCATGCTCATGTGTACATACTTTGTCTTCATGCACTTCCATGGGGGGAGGTTGTACATCCATACAAACACGGGCCATGTGTTGTGGTTGGTGTTCTGGTTTCCAAACTGATTCATGCCATCGGTACTCGCACCAAGCATGATGTTCCTTGGATCTTCTGCAGCAAATCCATATAAGGCGTTGAATGCTCTCCACTGGCTACCATCTACGAGGTGTCTCAGCTTCGGATCATCTCCATCGTCGGGCTTCTTCCTCTCCGCATGCCAGCGCATGAGCTTTGCTTCCTTAGGATCTACGAAATACTGCTGTAGATGGGGAGTGATCAGAAAGTACCATACAACTTTCTGAGGAGTTTTCTTTCCTGCCTTCTTGTATCGAGAAGCATTGCACACTGGACACCTGGTTTTTTTCGCGTGCTCCCCCCGATAAATGATGCAATCGTTGATGCATGCGTGGTACCTAATGTGCGGCAAATCAAAAGGGCAAATGATTTTCTTGGCCTCCTCGGCACTAGTAGGACACAGGTTCCCCACGGGAAGAACTTTATTATGTAGATACTTCAAATGCTCATCGAGGCTTTTGTTTGTCCATTTGTTTTTGGCCTTCGTCTTCAAAAGTTCGAGCACGAAACTCAAGCAGGTGACCTCGGGATCGCAACCGTCATACAACAGAGTCTTCGAGTCTACTTCAAGTTGCGCCAGCTTGGCCTCCTCTCTAGAAGCAGCTCTCTTGCTAGTCGTACTCTTGCGAAGGAGGTGTCGAACATGAGGGTCCTACACGATTGCACTTAGTAGCATCGAAGACTACGACGTGACCTCTTCTCCACCATGTCCGGCTCTTCTTCGCCATGTCCGGAATCTTCTCCGATGCTATCATTTCCAGACTCTTCCCCGGCGCCATCGTCGTGTCGATCAGTCATCTCTTCGTCGAGCCCCATGTTGTTATTCCCTGCCATGTGGACGTCCTCCTCCTCATCAGCTTCTTCACTTATCCACTGAGTATAGCCATCCATGAAACCATTCTTTAGCAGGTGCGCCTTCAAAGTGCCACGATCAAAAGGGTCCAAAAGTACTCCTTCCTTGCATCTTGCACACGGACATCTAATCATAGTCCGATTATTTGCATACATGTCCATCACCGCAGATTGCTTGTACCGCTCGACCTTCCATCCACTCACCTTCATGACCGACTGCATGGTATAACAAGCAAAAGGGTTATAAAATAAATAATGCATGCATGCTTCAAAGTCATATAAAATTTTGGCATGACCTTGCCTAAAAATAGGACATATTGAGTTTGCTCGAAATTCACCGAAACGGAAATAAATCAACATCTTGACGAAACATAAGCAACTTGAGGGCATGTCACTCACACAAATATCTCCATATATTCCAAACACACATATTCGCATTCACACACATATTCCCATTCTTGAAATGAACAACTTTTTACTCACCTATATATCTCCCGAGAGCGATACCGATCGAGAGAGCACGCTGTTAATTAGATGATGAGAGAGACCGATCGAGACGTGTGGATGGCTAAATAGCTAGCTAGATCTAGTTCTTGGGGAGGAGAGGTGAATCTAGCTAGCTAACTAATGGAGAGGGAGTTATGTTGGAGGGGGACATTAATGGGGGGAGAGGAAGAGAGGTAGGAGAAAGAGAGATAATGTGAGAGAGGCCATTTATGGAGGAGAGTTATGGTGGAGGGGGACATTAATGAGGAGAGAATTAAAGAGGTAGGAGGAAGAGAGAAGAAGATCAACAATGGTGGAGAGTGGAGAGGGGAAAGGAGGGGAGAGAGGGCAAAGTGGGGGAGAGAGGGAGGGGATGAAAAGGTGGCAGCAGCCGCAACTAGCAGTAGCGTTGCTTACAAAAAAGCGCTGCTACCATGTGTGGCACATTAGCAGTAGCGCTTGCATGTCAGAAAGTGCTACTGACAGTGGCCTTAGCAGTAGCGCTTCCTCCCACCCAGCACTGTTACTATAAATAGTGTTGGCAGGGTCGTCGGGGCCACCTTATTAGTAGCGCTTTCTTAGCGCCCAACGCTACTGCTAAGCCCTTAGTTGTAGCGCTGCAGGAATACATCGCTACTGGTAATTAGCAGCAGCGGTTTTATTTTTCCAGCGCTACTAGTAGGCTCCTGTCTATAAGCTTTTCCCTAGTAGTGTGAATTCTTTGTCGATCCTGAGTTAATTACTTTGGTTAAATCTGATCCTTTCCATGGTTATGAATCTGAAACATTTGTGGCACATCTTACTAAATTGAATGATATATACACCCTATTTAGTCATGAGGAAAAAATTCGTTATTACTATATTATTAAGTTGTTTCCTTTCTCATTAAAAGGTGATGCTAAGATATGGTTTAATTCTCTTGCTCCTGGTTGTGTGCGTAGTCCCGAGGATATGATATATTACTTCTCTGAAAAATATTTTCCTGCCCATAAGAAAAAAGATGGCTTGCAGGAAATATTTAACTTTGTGCAAATTAAAGAAGAGAGTCTCCCACAAGATTGGGGGAGGCTTCTCCAATTACTTAATGCTTTGCCTGATCATCCTCTAAAGAAAAACGAAATACTTGATATCTTTTATAATGGACTAACTGATGCTTCTAGGGACCACCTAGATAGTTGTGTTGGTTGTGTTTTGAGGGAACGAACTGTTGAACAAGCTGAACTACTATTGAATAATATATTGAGCAATGATAATGATTGGACTATTCCCAAACCACCTCCAAAGCCCACTCCGAAGAAAAGAGGTATTCTGTTTCTTAGTCTTGAAGATATGCAAGAGGCAAAGAAATCTATGAAAGAAAAAGGTATTAAAGTTGAAGATGTTAAGAATCTACCACCTATTGAAGAAATACATGGTCTTGATAACCCGACAGAGGTAGTAGAAGTAAACTCTCTCCGTAGATTTGATGAAGGTGATATTACTTATAATAAGTCTGCTAGCCAATGCTTGGATGAGTTTGATAACTTTATTGTTAAGAAAGAAAATTTCAATGCTTATGTTAGTAGACAATGGAAACAAAATTCTTACATGCTTGATCGCTTAGGTGATTATATGATTAGAACCATTAATGATCTTAAGATTATTAGTAATGCTTCCATGGTGACTACTCAAGTAGAACAAGTACTTAAGGCACAAAATGATTTGCTTAATGAGATGAATGGTAAGAACAATGATCATTCTGTTAGAGTTGTGACTAGAGGTAGTAAAATGACTCAGGAACCTTTGTATCCTGGGGGCCACCCTAAGAAAATTGAGCAAAATTCTCAAAGAATTAATACTGATGCACCTAGTCATCCCAGAAATAAAATGAAAAAGAATGATGATAAAACTTTGCATGCTGCTAGTGAACCTGTTATAGATACACTTGAAAACCCAAACAATATTTCTATTTCTGATGCTGAGACACAATCTGGTAATGAACATGAGCCTAGTGATAATATTAATGATGATGTTCATGTTGATGCTCAACCTAGTAATGATAATGATGTGGAGATTGAACCTGTTGTTGATCTTGATAATCCACAACCTAAGAATAAAAGATATGACAAAAGAGACTTTGTTGCTAGGAAGCATGGTAAATAAGGAGAACCATGGGTTCAGAAACCAATGCCCTTTCCTCCTAAACCATCCAAGAAAAATGAGGATGAGGACTTTGAGCGTTTTGTTGACATGCTTAGACCTGTCTTTTTGCGTATGCACTGGACTGATATTTTGAAAATGTCTCCTTATGCTAAGTATATGAATAATATTGTGACAAATAAAAGAAAGATACCTGAAGCTGAGATTTCCACCATGCTTGCTAATTATACCTTTAAGAGTGGAATACCAAATAAACTAGGAGATCCCGGAGTACCTACTATACCATGCTCTATTAAAAGAAATTATGTTAAAACTGCTTTATGTGACCTTGGAGCTGCTGTTAGTGTTATGCCTTTCTCTTTGTATCGTAGACTTGATTTGAATAAGTTGACACCTACTGAAATTTCTTTGCAAATGGCTGATAAATCAACTGCTTTACCCATCAGCATTTGTGAGGATGTGCCTGTCGTAGTTGCAAATGTTACTATCCTAACGGACTTTGTTATTCTTGATATTTCCTAGGACGCCAATATGTTGATCATCCTTGATAGACCTTTTTTGAATACTGCAGGGGCTGTTATTGATTGCAACCAGGGCAATGTCACTTTTCATGTTCATGGTAATGAGCATACGGTACACTTTCCAAAGAAACAACCTCAAGTTCATAGTATCAACTCCATTGAAAAAATTTCAACGATTATTATTGGAGAATTTGAATTCCCTCTCCCTACTGCCAAAAAGAAATATGATATACTTATTGTTGGCGACATGCATATCCCCGTTGAAGTAACCTAGTGCTATTCGAAAATTCTGTGATTCCGTGTCATTCAAAAAAAGTTTGTCAATCAGACTTGATCAACCTTATTGATGGATTATTTTTGATGAGCTTGAGGTGGATGAATTTTGGAGGCACAACCTTATGTACCCAACTTTTACTTTCTGTTATTTAGATTAAACAAATTAAAAATGCTATTATTTTTTTGTTTTCTGATTTATCCATGCAATAAAAGATGACCTAAAAATAAAAGTTCTCCAAATGCCCTGAAAATGTGGTATGATTTTTTCTAGAATATTTAAGAATTTCTAGCACTGCGAACATACCTGGGGCTGCACCAATGGGCCACAAGCGCATCCACTCCCCTGGGCATGCCCCCTGGCTTGTGGGTCCCACGTAGGCCCCCCTCACTTATTCCAGCACCCATCCATTTTGTCTTCCTCCAGAAAAAATCCTACCATTGCTCTAACCCATGTTCTAGCTCATTTTGCTGCCATTTTCTATCCCCTTGTGCAAAGCTCCATTTGCAAAACTGTTTTGGGGGACTGATCTTCGGTATGTGACTCCTCCAATGGTTCAATTAGTTCTTGTTTTAGTGCTTTATATATTTCAAATTTTTGCTGTTGTGGTGACCTTGTTCTTGAGCTTGCATGTCAAATTTGTATGGTCCCAAGTAGTTTTGATGCTTGATATAGCCTCTAGGCACTTGTGGGAGTAGTTGCTATAAGTTGAGTTTTGTTCACCTTTATTTTGAGTGACTAAAAATTTCAGAAATTTTTCAGAGAAAGAAATGATGAGGAGATTGTTAAGAGGCTCTTCAAGCCGGGGCTCTAAAGAAGATGAAAATGAGGTGAAGAAGAAGTCCAAATACAATCTTCCTCGCGTCATAGAGATTCAGCCATGTGAATGGCCAAGTGATGCATTCTTGAGGGTGGCCGAAATTGATGAAGATTTCTATTGTTTGGTAGAGAATGCAGGCATCACCGACTTCCTCAACGATAAGTGTGACCGGTACCTCCTACTCACTAATATATTCGTGCAAACCTTTCACTTTTATCCTAGGAAGTATCCTCCCATGGTAGAGTATTACTTGTGTCGTGTGCCTAAGAAAATGAAACTTTATGATTTCTGAAATGTTTGCAAAATACCTTATGAGGGCAGCATCAGTGAACCACGTCCTAGAGACACGGAGGACTTTATTGCCGCAACCACTTTGGGGGAAGAGAGAGGGGTGTCAAAGGCAAGAGCAGCTAGTTTACATTTTCCCGTCCTATGCTATTATTCATTATTTTCGGGGAGATGTTTAGTTGGTCGTGGGGAGAGTGGAGGCCTTAGTGCTCCCGACCTCACCATTCGGCGCCACGCTTTACTTGCTGATAGAACTTTTAGTTTGAACGCTATGGTGGCCCAACGATTGAACTTAAACCGTTCGAAGGGCCCCATATTCAGAGGTATCTATGCATCTCATCTAGCCAAACACTTTAAGATACCCATTAGGCTTGACAAAGAAGAGGAAATGCCTCTACCTACAAGATATTTAGACTATGACAATATGGTAATACATGATTTTATTAGGAAGGATAATGATAGGAGTTTACTTTACAACTTAGTATTTAGTCAAGTACTTGTGAGATTATTACTCTGCCTGCTTCTTCTTTGTTCGATATTCATTCAGGCAGGTACACTATTATGCCCGAGGACATCTACATATATTGGGGTCTGTCGCAACCCCCAACACCTGAGCCGGCACCAGCCCTTGATCCGTATCAGGATCCAGTCTTTTAGTGGGAGCCACAGGAGATCGCCAACCATTGGAACCCTCAGGACCCTCTAGAGTATCCAGGAGATGCTTATTTTCAGCCATGGCCCTAGACCAACTTAGGCCAAAATCCTAAGCCTTGGGGAGTACGTATTTCTCACCGGCATTACATTCATGTTCACACACTCATCTTAGTAGTCGGTGCTCATACTTTTTCATTGTACCATCCATGGTAGTTTGTTTCTTCTTTCTGCTTTCTTATTGTGTGCTTAATTAACCTTGAGAAAATTTGAAAAAATTTAGTTCTAGATTTACCTTCTAGTATGTTTAGTTGTAGCATTAAAAGAAAATCCAAAAAGATTTCTCGTTCTTCTTTTGCTTGTTGGGAGCTTTCCCGTGTAAATAGTTGTTCTCGTTCTTGTTTTGAAATTTCTTTCTTTGGGTCGTAAGGAGAAGACCACAATGAAAATGATGAGTGTATCTCATATGCATTATTGTTTATCTATCAGAGAGCCCATATTACCTTGCCTTCTCCCTCGAGTTACTATTTGCAGATTCCAGCTTAGTCCAATGCATGTGCACTCTTATTATTATTCACACCGTTCGGTCGTGCTAGTGAAAGGCAATAATGATGATATATGATGAAGTGGTTGAGATGGAGAAAAGCTGGTACGAACTCGACCTATTTTGTTTTTGTAAATATGATTACCTCATCACTCTGGATTCAGCTCATGATGGATGAAACATGTTTGCAATCACAATTAGAGATTATAGTTACTCATGCCATGCTTAATTAGCTAAGAGTGTATAATGGTTTGTCTTGAGTGCCAACATGCATTTTAAAATGGTTGTGATGTAGTATGATAGGATGGTATCCTCCTTTGAATGATTCAAGTGGCTTGACTTGGCACATGTTCACACATGTAGTTGAAACAAAATCAACATAGCCTCCACGATATTTATGTTCATGGTGATTTATATCCTACTCATGCTTGCATTCAATGTTGGTTAATCTCAATGCATGTTTATGACTGTTGTTGCTCTCTAGTTGGTCGCTTCCCAGTCTCTTGCTAGCCTTCACTTGTACTAAGCGGGATTACTGCTTGTGCATCCACTTCCTTAAACCCAAAGTTGTTCCATCTGAGTCCACCATACCTACCTATATACGCTAGTTACCTGCCGTTCCAAGTAAATTTTCATGTGACAAACTCTAAACCTTCAAATAATATTCCGTTTTGTATGCCGGAATCGCTCATTTAGCGACTGGGGCAGTCAGTATCTTCCATGCTAGGTGGGTTATTCTCACAATATGTGTTGATTCACTATCATTCATGAGAAAGTGGCTGGTATTTGGGATGCCTAGTTCCATGCTCAAAAATCAAATCAAAATATAATGAAAAAAACCTCCCCTAGGATTGTTGTTTGTATGGACGGTACCCGTGGATTCGGCCAGCCATGGAGTGTGTTCGATTGGTGGAGGGGGAGTAAAAACTTTATCATTCTATTTGGGAATCGCCTATAATGTATCTAGCATGGAGCATGGTGAAATCTCTTGGTTCTTATGTTGACAATGAAAGCATACTGCTCAAAATTATTATTCATCCCCGTTTTAAAAGCTCGAGCTCTGGCACCTCTGCAAATCAATGCTTCCCTCTGCGAAGGGCTTATCTTTTTTACTTTACTGTTGAGTCATGCTCCTCTTATAAAAAGCACTAGTTAGAGAGCACCACCGTCATTTTTATGCTTTGTTATTAATTGATATTGAGTATGATTGTGACTGGATCTATTTTACCATGAATTACAATTTCCAGCTAGTCATTGTTCTTTAGGGGTGCTCTGCATTTATGTTTTGCGGTCTCAGAAAGGGCTAGCGAGATATCATTATATCATATTGTATCTTGATTGTTTTGATAAAATTGTTGTCATCCAAGATTTATTGTTATTGCTCGCTAGTTTATTATGCCATTGATATGAGTAAATGTGAGACCTAAATGTTATTGTGAACGTGGTTACTCTATAATCTTTGCTGAAAATCTGAACATCAGTTAGCCATATTTACAACAACAAGATCAAAAAGAGTTTGTAAAGGTTTTTCTTTTGTCACTTTCAGTTTGTCAACTGATTTGATTGAGGACAAGCAATGGGTTAAGCTTGGGAGATTTGATACGTCTCCATCATATCTACTTTTCCAAACTCTTTTGCCCTTGTTTTGGACTCTAATTTGCATGATTTGAATGGAACTAACCCGGACTGACGCTATTTTCAGTAGAATTGCCTTGGTGTTATTTTTGTGCATAAATAAAAGTTTGCCGATTGACCTGAAAATTTACGGAGAATATTTTTGGAATTAATAAAAAATACTGGCGAAATAATCAAATAGAGGGGGTCCACCCATTGGCCACAAGCGAGGGAGTGCCCCCTAGGGCGCGCCTAGGTGGTTTGTGGCCCCCTACAGCTCCACCGACCTCAATTCCAACTCTATATATTCACATGCGTGGAGAGAAAAAATCAGAAAGAAGAGTTCATCACATTTTACGATACGAAGCCGCCGCCACCTCCTATTCTTCCTCGGGAGGGTAGATCTGATGTCTGTTTTGGGCTTCAGATAGGGGAAATCGACGCCATCGTCATCACCAACCATCCTTCATCACCAATTTCATGATGCTCTCCGCCATTCGTGAGTAATTCCATCATAGGCTTGCTGGACGGTGATGGGTTGGATGCGATTTACCATGTAATTGAGTTAGTTTTGTTAGGGTTTAATCCCTAGTATCCACTATGTTCTAAGATTGATGTTGCTATGACTTTGCTATGCTTAATGGTTGTCACTAGGGCCCGAGTGCCATGATTTCAGATCTGAACCTATTATGTTTTCATGAATATATATATATATATGTGTGTGTGTGTGTGTGTGTGTGTGTGTTCTTGATCCTATCTTGCAACTTGTAGACACCTATTACGAGTTATGATCCGCATCCCCCAGGGTGACGATAACTGGGATTCTTTCCGGTGATTACCGTAGTTTGAGGAGTTCATGTATTCACTAAGTGCTAATGCTTGGTTATGGCTCTCTATTAAAAGGAGGACTTAATATCCTTTAGTTTCCATTAGGACCCCGCTGCCACAGGAGGGTAGGACAAAAGATGTAATGCAAGTTCTTTTCCATCAGCACGTATGACTATATATGGAATACATGCCTACATTACATTGATGAATTGGAGCTAGTTCTGTGTCACCCTTTGTAATAACCATTGCATGATGAATGCCATCCAACATAATTAATCATCACTGATCCATTGCCTACGAGATTTTCACATATTGATCTTTGCTAAGTTACTTTTCCGTTGCTAGTGTTACAATCACTACAAAACTGCTACTGTCACTTTTTGCGATCGTTACCTTTACTTCCACACTACTTTGCTACTAAATACTTTGCTGCAGATATTAAGTCTTTCAGGTGTGGTTGAATTGACAACTCAGATGCTAATACTCGAGAATATTCTTTGGCTTCCCTCGTGTCGATTCAATAAATTTGGGTTGAATACTCTACCCTCGAAAACTGTTGCGGTCCCCTATACTTGTGGGTTATCAGACGATCGTCGCATCCTCTCTCTCCCCCATGCACGACAACTGCTTCCTTTTTTTGACTGAACAATGTGGGAGAAGTAAGAAGCAAGGAGGAAGGAGGGGTCGAAGCATGCCTGGGGTGGAGTGGTGGGGGTGCTCAATTGTGCGTCCTGCGGCACACACATCGTGTGGCTACGATGCAGCCGGCCAAAACTTTGTGCTGGAGCCTCGAGTACTACCCAAACCACATTATCGAAGCCAAAGAGGTTGGGAAAGAAGAAGATAGGTGAAGTTGGTATGTATCCTAAAAGTATTACTATCGCAAGTTACTCCCCTTATTTATCAAAAGACATGATAGAAATTTCTTCGAAACAGGCTTTCACCCTACTTGATAAATAAAGCAACCAATCAGTCCATCGTACCAAGTACAACATACTAACATAAGGAGTCTGCTGGGACCACATGCCCACAACACAAGCAAGTCCAAAGAAACATAAGATAAAACATAAAAAAGACCGCCTGACGAAGCTAGTCAACGCACCGAGGCATGTAGCACATCCAGCATCTGCCCCAGGTATAGCTGGTCCCGTTGCCTAGCCAGCGGGTGAATGTGCTGCAAGAACGCACGAAATTCAAAGAAAAAGTCAGAGATACATCATAGAAAGAACCTCTTGATCAACATCTTATAGTGTATGGTACACATCGGCCGAATGATAATCCTAAAAGATTGACCGCCCTGACCTCCCTTGATTGAGCAATGGACAACTATTTGATTCTTCCTCATGGGCCGCTAAGCCTTTGCAACAAGCCTCATCTTATGCTCGGTGTTTTTGAACATGAGCCTTATTGCAATCCATCAAACATGTTTTTTCTTCCGCGTGAGCCGCTAAGTCTTTACAACAAGTCTCGTGTCTTGCTCACACTTTGCAAGAAGAGCTTTGTTAAAATTCCCAAACAGTTTTTATTTTTACTTTTTCTGAATGACAGTCATCCGATTGTCAGCTATTTGCAACATGGCTCATGTTATGCTTGGGGTTTTGCAAAAAAAGCCATGTCGCACTCCATTCAAAGCATTTAATGAAGCCTATGTGCTCACAGATTTTGCAAAAAGTCTCACATTGCAAACAAATGTGGGGACGGGGTTGCTGCGCACCCAACTTCATCACTCTGCAATATCGTTTGTGTTGCATCTTCATTAACCAAGGGCACGTGGCGCAAGGACGATGTGGTGGATGCAAAGACAACGTGGCGGACTTTATGCGTCTGAACGGCCAACTGGATAGAAGTATTTCCCTATTTTGTTTTTTGCCCGAAGTCGAACGATGAAAAGTTTGACCAAATTTATGAGAATACCTATCAAAAACTACAATACCAAATTGATTGTTAGCTGAATGCTAAAACACATTTTCATATTATATCTATGTAGTATTATAGTTATGGATGGTTTTCCTTACAAGCATTGTCAAACTATGCACCCTTTAACTTTAGACAAAATATATAAGCCTTTTTTAGGGCCTGCATGGAGTACTACACTTTTTACGTCCCAAAATATAGTGCATATTAGATTTTTGTGAACTTTGAGTATATAGAATACCAAAGTTATATCATCATATTTATCATGAAATATACTTTCATATGATATTTATTTGGTATTATAGATATTAGATTGATGGAAATATATTTCAAGCCTGTTGTTTGAACATTTGTTACTCTGATTTTATTGTGATCAATGGAAGGGGCACTACAGGAATCAGGCACTTTGTCGTCAGCCATCCCGGACGGCAAAGACATGCATCCCGGACGGCAAGGCTTTGTCGTCTGCCAGCAAACAACCAACCGTCCGGATGAATAAGCCACGGTAAAGGGCGCTTTGCCATCTGCTGGCGGACGGAAAAGACCTTTGCATCTTTATCGTCCGCCAGCAGATGGCAAAGGACATGGACGGCACACGTGGCAACTTAGGTCCGTTAAGGGCTTAACGGCATGCTTTACCGTCCGTTGGCAGACGGTAAAGACCTTAGTTCTTTGTCGTCTGCCAGCGGACGACAAAGCACCTGTTTCTTTGCCGGCCTAGGTGGGTTCTTTGCCGTCTGCAGGCAGACGACAAAGACCAGTTCTTTGCCGTCTGCCAGCGGACGACAAAAAACCCACCTAGGCCAGCCTCGTGCTATCCCAGGTTGCACAGGTAGCTGCCACGTGGCAGCTTTGCCATTTGCTGGCTGATGGCAAAGCTCTTTGTCGTCCGCCAGCAGATGGCAAAGTGGCTATATAGCCCCTGTTTTTTCTGTTTTTTCTTAAAATCATTCAATCTGACAGAATATCACATATATATCTAACATATCAACAAAACAAGTTTCCAACAAGCATACCAACAATTAGTTTCAACAAGCATACCAACAATAAGTTCCAACAACATATCCAACATACAAGTTTCCAACAACATATCCAACATACAATGGTTTCCAACAACATATCCATACATACATATCCAAAACAAGTTTCCAACAAGTTTCCATAAACAAAAAGGAAGCACAAGTAGAAGAGTACACTCCATCAATGCAAGCTTCCTCATCTATAGCAAATCTGTAAATTAGGAAAGATGAAAGTTAGAAGAAGAAGAAGACTAGGTAGAAGAAAAAGAAGAAGAAGAAGAATTTATCTTCTCTTTCTTTTTCTCCTCTCCTCTCCTCTTCTCCAAGGTAGTAATGCGATTTTCTAGCTAACTAAGCATATCAAGTCATTTTGGAGGAAAAAAATGCTAAGTATAGGCCATTTTATAGCTATCCTAGGTAGAATATATCATTTTGGAGGTAAGTAAGGTTATTATGTCATTTTTGAGGAAAATAAGCTAAGTTTAGGTCATTTTGGAGCTAAACCAAGGTTATTATGCCATTTTATTTACCTAATTGAGCTAATTATGTCATAAATGAACTAGCTAAGCTAATTATAGATCATTATTGAGCTATCCTAGGTAGTTATGCCATTTTGTACCTAAGTGAGCTAATTATGTCATAAATGAACTAGCTAAGCTAGCTATAGATCATTATTGAGCTATCCTAGGTAGTAATGCCATTTTCTAGCTAACTAAGCATATCAAGTCATTTTGGAGGAAAAATGCGAAGTATAGGTCATTTTATAGATATCCTAGGTAGAATATATCATTTTGGAGGTAAGTAAGGTTATTATGTCATTTTTGAGGAAAATAAGTTAAGTATAGGTCATTTTGGAGCTAAACCAAGGTTATTATGCCATTTTTTACCTAATTGAGCTAATTATGTCATAAATGAACTAGCTAAGCTAATTATATATCATTATTGAGCTATCCTAGGTAGTTATGCCATTTTGCACCTAAGTGAGCTAATTATGTCATAAATGAACTAGCTAAGCTAGCTATAGATCATTATTGAGCTATCCTAGGTAGTAATGCCATTTTCTAGCTAACTGAGCATATCAAGTCATTTTGGAGGAAAAAATGCTAAGTATAGGTCATTTTATAGATATCCTAGGTAGAATATATCATTTTGGAGGTAAGTAAGGTTATTATGTCATTTTTGAGGAAAATAAGCTAAGTATAGGTCATTTTGGAGCTAAACCAAGGTTATTATGCCATTTTTTACCTAATTGAGCTAATTATGTCATAAATGAACTAGCTAAGCTAATTATAGATCATTATTGAGCTATCCTAGGTAGTTATGCCATTTTGTACCTAAGTGAGCTAATTATGTCATAAATGAACTAGCTAAGCTAGCTATAGATCATTATTGAGCTATCCTAGGTAGTTATGCCATTTTCTAGCTAACTGAGCATATCAAGTCATTTTGGAGGAAAAATGCTAAGTATAGGTCATTTTATAGCTATCCTAGGTAGAATATATCATTTTGGAGGTAAGTAAGGTTATTATGTCATTTTTGAGGAAAATAACCTAAGTATAGGTCATTTTGGAGCTAAGTAGGTCATTTCTTAAGCTAAGTATGCATTTTTTAATGAAAACACTTGAGAAAACTTACCATCATCACGGAGGTGAAGGACCGGTAGGGTTTGCGCCTGGGTGAGACGTAGAAGGACCGGTCGGGGTTGCGACAGATGCAGAAGGATCGGTCGATGCTTGTCGAGAGGCACGACACACCAAAGATCATTTGCAATGTCTCCTTAGCATGATGCAACTCAAATGTGAATACTAGTAACTAAGGACCATTCAAATGAAACTCACCGTGGGTGCTATAGCAATATGGGGCATCAATGGAGGGGTCTGACCATTGTTCTGGCACATGGTCTACACATTTTGTTTTCACAAGTCATTCATATTAGTTAGTGATGAAACGAACATTACGTGCATGATTTGGCTAATATACAGGACAAACTTACCACGAGGAGCTCGTATAGGGCCCGATGAGACGTGTCATTCTGGTTCCTCTCCTCCTCCAACAGCCTAGCCGTCCTCTCCTCCATGTCCTTCTCCCTCTGCGCCGCCTGCCTGTTTGCCTCCGCCAGAAGCTCCTAGGCCCTAGCCTCAATGGCGAGCTCCATTGGCCGTGAACAAGGCCTTATCTCAGGATCAGAGCTCGTCTGGCACTTCTTGATCTCCGGGAGAGTTCTAGGACAACATATCAGTCCATCCCCAATGGCTATCGAGCCATGGGGTCTCCCGCCACCAGATATCATCACGAGCTCTGGATCAAAAGGACTCTGGTTCGGGTTCAAGTGCTCCCCTTTCCTCCCCTTCCACTCGTCTCTATACCTCACGAGCTTGTTGTGGGAGGAGATGTTGCTGAAGCTCTCTGGATGATCGAGGTCATCCTCAGAGAATGCCTTGGCCTTCTTGTACGAGGCAGTATGGGCCATGGCATAGAGGTCGAACAGAGGTGGCACCTCCTTGTTTTCTCGCGCCTAAAAGAGAGGAAGAAAATATTAGTTAAGGGCTCAAGCTAGCATGAAGAATGAAATTGCATGAATCATGAAGCAAACCACATACCTAGTTATCCCCAAAGTCAAGCAGGTTGGAGCTCCCTTGATGGTGTGGCACACCTCTCATTTGGGCACGCCTATCCTTGGCCATGTTGTGTTCGGCTAGCCATTGGGGAGAGCACCACTCATCCACCCGAGTATGTGTAGATTGGGTTCGTTTTCCCATGCTCTGCTTCGGATCCGACGCACAATTTCGGCAGCACCTCCCCGCTGTTCTCCTGATACACATCTCGGCAATAAGCAGAGAGGATGTGTACCCGGAGAACAACAGGGAGGCACTGACGAAATTCTGCATCGGATCCGGAGCAGAGCATATGGGAAAACGAACCCAATCTACACATACTCGGGCTGTCCATGGATAGCATTGGACAATTCGAAAGAATCACGGTTATAAATATGCTAATGAATGCATATTTATAGATGCAACCCTTTCGAACGGGAGAGGCATAGTGGTCACACATACTAATGATTGAAGACACCTATAGCTAGCAAGTTTCATTGGCACGAAGACCGGAATAGAGGAAATGAAGGGGGCAAGAGGAGATGTCATTTGTGCTCACCCACGAACGCAGTGGCGGAGCTCGTCGAATGCACCGGGTGGTCGTCGAACACCAGACCCTCATAGCGACGAAACAACTGCACATTTAAATCCACCTGATCAACATAAATATGATGTTTTGTATAACAAAATCGAAAAATATATGACCTAACTCATAATTCATAAATATATGACCCTGTCGTGTCGTGTCGGGGTGTCGGGGGTGTCATGTCGGGGTCGGGGTGTCGGGGGTGTCATGTCGGGGTCGGGGTGTCGGGGGTGTCGTGTCGGGGTAGGGGTGTCGGGGGTGTCGTGTCGGGGTAGGGGTGTTGTGTCGTGGTCGGGGGTGCCGTGTCAGGGTGTCGGGGTGTCGTGTCGGGGTCAGGGTGTCGGGGGCGTCATGTCGAGGTCAGAGTGTCAGGGGTGCCGTGTCGGGGTCGGGGTGTCAGGGGTGCCGTGTCAGGGTCGGGTTGTCGGGGGTGCCGTGTCGGGGTCGGGGTGTCGGAGTGTCGTGTCGGGGTTGGGGCCGGTGGTGTCAGGGGTTCAGGATCGGTGGCGTCGGAGGTTAGGGGTTAGTGGCGTCGGGGGTTGGGGGGCTCCTTTCTTCTTCTTCTTCTTCTACTTCTTCCTCTTCTTCTTCCTCTTCTTCTTCCTCTTCTTCTTCCTCTTCTTCCTCTTCTTCTTCTTCTTCCTCATTTTCTAATTATTCTTATTTTTTCTTTTCAGAACTAAATCTAAAACTAAAACGAAACTAAACTAAACGTAAACCTAAAACTAAAACAAACAAAATCTAAACTAAGCATAAACCTAAAACTAAAAAAAACAGAAAAAAATAAGAGGAAGATGAGGAGCTCACCTTGGGGTAGGGGGTCGGGCTGCCGGTGGAGGAGGGGGCCGGTGGAGGAGGGGGAGCCCCACTACAGGGGAGGGGGGTGGCGCTGCGGCCTTCCTCACGGCGGGGGCGCAGGGTGGCGGGCGGCCTCGGTGGAGTGGCCGGGTGGCGGGGCGGGGTGAGGCGGGGGAGGCAGGGCGGGGCGGGGCGGCGGCGCGGAGAGGCGGGGCGGTCGGGCGGCGGCGCGGCGGGGTGGGGCGGGGCGGCCGGGCGGCGGCGCGGCGGGGCAGGCGGGGCGGCGACGGCTCGGGCATGGGGGTGAGAGAGGGGAAAGAGAGAGAGGGAGAGAGAGAGAAAGAGAGAGGGGAGAGAGATATTTAGGTCATCTCTTTGCCGTCCGCTAGCAGACAGCAAAGAAAGTGGCCGTTAGCAGTCTGGTAGCTAGGCTCTTTGCCGTCTGCTAGCAGACGGCAAAGAGCTGGCTGACGGCAAACATGATCTTTGCCGTCAGCAGCATCTTTGCCGTTAGCTTTTTGCAAGCTAATGGAAAAGACCTTCTTTGCCGTCAGCTAGCAGACGTGAAAGATGCTGATTCGAGTAGTGGGGGTGGCTTTTTTGGCCTCCATGATCTTCTAAGACAATAATGTTTTTTCACATATCTAGTATCAATATGGTATTTATAGATATATAGGGTTTTTGCATCACAGCTTTGTGCTTTTTTGACAAAAAAGCTGATGCCTGAGGGAATACTCAAACCAACTAACATCTAGTAGGTACAATGTATTTCCTGCTTCCCTGACCACCATCTCTTTCGGCCAAACCAACATCCTCTCTCTTGGCCAAACCAACAGGAATTCTTGCACAATCCGGTTTTGGCAGAATAGGAGGTTCATCAGGGCACTGAAGGAGAATAATAGCACTTCAGTAATATTATTAACAAGTACCAACCACACAATATGTAAACATTACCTTGTATATATGTCTTATCCTATCCTCCTCATTTGCCAACCTATCCTCTTCATTCTGGATGTGTACAGGTAACCCTAGATCGAAACTACGAGATAGTTCGAATGGGCGAGAATGGCGACCTTCATATTTATCAGCATCGACAGGGTGCTTCAAATCATCATTCTTGTAACTCATACAACCATAACATCGGCCTTGGAAAAAAATACATGTGTACACAGTCACTACATATGTCTGGGCATGAACTAGGTTAGACATTAAAACTACAGTAAAGCTCGGGGCCAGTGGAAGAGATGAAGGGAAACATGAAACTAGGGGCAAGCAAATGACGCCTACCAGAAAAATGTGACCACCAACTATATGAACAGAACTTAATCTAGGGCGAAAGAAATACCATTGTCATTGTGTTTCACCATACAGAAACAATTGAGCACATATTATACCTTTTCTCCCTTTATTCGTGTGACTTCATCAAAGAATAGATTGTTGGTATCGCATGAAAATCATCAGCTCCTTTAGTCTTTGTAGTAAAATTGAGATGATAGTACATACCGAGGCAGCCAGTTACCCCATATAAAATTCTCAAAAGATTACAAAATCATCAAGTTCATAAGCAAGATCCTAAAAGGCATGCATGGATTGTATTAGCAATTAGTACATGAATATAAGAGAATTAAGGCTACCGCATAACAATATAAGGTTTGAGGACGTCGAGGAGGGAGAGAGGGCAAACCCCCAAAAGATGGTGATCTTCGTTGTATATGTCGAGTAAAGCTTGAACCAATAGGCTGATATTCCTATCCTGTAGAGTGCTTTTGGAAGACTTCTTCCTCGTACCATCAGGCCAGTAAAGGGCATGTCATATACGAATCTCCACCTCCGAAAGCCCATCCGTGCACCTAGTTTATGTTAGAGCATTATATATTTTATTAGTAGATTGTAGTTTCTATTGTGATGAAGATTCATTTAAAAGTTGAGAAAATTCACATTATTGGAGAGCGTAGGTTGACAAGATGGTTGCAATAGAATTCTTAGCTTCATGCAAGCTCTGGACACTAGTAGAAAATAGACCTTTCGTCCGCCTCATTACTCCCGGTTGGCTTTTGAACCGGCACTAATGTGCTCATTAGTCCCGGTTCATGATGGACATCATTATTGCCAGTTTGTTCTGGACCTTTAGTCCCGGTTCGTGCCACGATCCGGTACTAAAGGTGTGGTGGCAGGCTGGCGTCAGCCTTGGGCCCCATGGAAACCTTTAGTCCCGATTGGTGGCTCCAACCGCGACTATAGGCTAACCTTTAGTCGCGGTTGGAGCCACCAACCGGGACTAAAGGTCCCCTATATGAAACCCTTCGGTGCTAGCCCGAGCACACTCCTCTATGTTCTTCCCCTTTCCTCTCCTCTGTGTTCTTCCTCTCTTCCTCTATCTCATCCTCCATTTTTGCCAGTCAAGATTTGGAGGCATCCCATCCATACAAGTGTTCACAAAGGTTAGCAACTTTGTCCTTTCATCTCTCATTGCAAGATTAGCTCTTGCAATGCTCTATAAGTATAGTAATTTGTGGGTTTTAGTTTGTATGTGGTAGTTTATTTGATTTATGAAATTTGAGCTCAAATTAACTTCTTACTTTGCATTTGTAGGTGTGGTTTACTTAGTGCCTTCCCGTCCCCGTCCTAACCACCGTCGCTCGCCCGCACCGTCCCATCGCCGGCACCACCTTGGTGAGCCTCTTGTTCTTATCCTTTTTATAATAAACATGTTTGTAAGATTTAGTTAGTTACCTGTATAGTTTTCTTACCTATATGGTTGTTTGTTATACATAGTGGCATGGTTTTGAAATCCATTCCCGTCGGCCCTCGGTCGGTTTATGATGCGGATATGGTATATACTCTCTTTTATAACTCTTTGTTGCATTTCGTGTTTATGGCAATTATGCCAATCAAGTTGACATAGATATTTTTATCTAGGAGGTATGTGAACCGGAGTTTCCAACCGACATAGATATTCTTGTCAAGAAGTCAAATTTAGTTGAAAAAGAAAATGAGTATTTGAAAGAAAAATTGAAAAGAGTTGAAGAAGAGAAGATGAAACTGGAGTTGTATGTTGCCGATGTCGTCGATGATCACAAGATCAAGATGGGTGCAATGCGCTTGAAGATTAGAAAATTTAAAAGATATGCCATTGATAGTGAGGCTTGGTATCACTATGCTGTTGGATCAATTGTTATGTTAGTTGCGATGTTGATCGCATTTGTTGTTGTATTTAAATGCTTTAGCTAGAGAGTTTGTATGTTGTTTTATGAGAACAAGTGTGTATGAACTTTATGTACAGACTTGTATTAATTTGGTTTTTTCGGTGTTATGTAATGAAGATGAGATGGCAATGGATGTACGACGACCGATGCTCTCCCAAGTTCATTAATGGCATGCATACTTTTTTGGTTGTGGCTGAGGCAAACAAGCGGCCGGATGGTTTTATGTATTGTCCATGTGCTGGCTGTAAGAATGATCGAAATTACTCTAACTCAAGAACCATTCACGTCCACATCCGGTTTCATGTCCGGCTATAACAATTGGACCAAGCACGGAGAAAGAGGGGTCCTAATGGAAGAGAATGAAGAAGAAGAGGATGCCAATAGCTATCCTGGCCATGGTTTCCATGAATATGATGGTACAACAATGGGGGAAGAAGCTGAGCCGACAATGCGGGAAGGAGCTGAAGAAGAGGCATCAGATGAGGCCGCTGATGATCTTGGTCGGGCCATTGCCGATGCAAAGAGAAACTGTGCAGGTGAAAAGGAGAAGCTAAAGTTGCAGCACATGTTAGAGGATCACAAAAAAAGGTTGTACCCAAATTGCGAAGATGACAATAAAAAGCTGGGTACCACACTGGAATTGCTGCAATGGAAGGTAGCGAATGGTGTATCTGACAAGGCATTTCAAAAGTTGCTGATAATGTTAAAGAAGAAGCTACCCAAGGACAACGAATTGCCAGAGAGTACGTACGAAGCAAAGAAGGTTGTATGCCCTCTAGGATTAGAGGTCGAGAAGATACATGCATGCCCTAATGACTATATCCTCTACCGCGGTGAGTACGAGGATTTGAATGCATGCCCGGTATGCTGTGCATTGCGCTATAAGATTGGCCAAGCGCCTCAGGAACAAGATTCCTGCCAAGGTGATGTGGTATGCTCCTATAATACCACGGTTGAAATGTTTGTTCCAAAACAAAGAGCGTGCCAAGTTGATGTGGTGGCACAACAAAGACCGTAAGAAAGACGGGAAGTTGAGAGTGTCTGCTGACGGGTCGCAGTGGAGAAAAATCAAGAGAAAGTGGAAGGACTTTGCAAAGGATGCAAGGAACATATGGTTTGGTTTAAGTGCATATGGAACTAATCCTTTTGGGGAGCAGAACAACAATCATAGCACATGGCCTGTGACTCTATGTATCTATAACCTTCCTCCTTGGTTATGCATGAAGCGGAAGTTCATTATGATGCCAGTGCTCATACAAGGCCCCAAGCAACCGGAAAACGACATTGATGTGTACCTAAGACCATTGGTTGAAGAACTTTTACAACTGTGGAATGGAAAAGGTGTACGTGCGTGGGATGCGAAAGATCGGGAGGAATTTGACGTACATGTGTTGCTGTTTGTAACCATCAATGATTGGCCTGCTCTCAGTAACCTTTCAAGACAAACAAACAAGGGATACCATGCATGCACCCAATGTTTAGATGATACCGACAAAATATATTTGGATAAATTTAAGAAGAATGTGTATCTAGGGCATAATCGATTTCTTTAGAGCAGGCATCCCATAAGAAAGAAAGGCAAGCATTTCAAAGGTGATTCAGATCACCGGAAGAAGCCTTGCCACCGTACGGGTGATGACATACTTAATATGGTCAAGGATTTGAAAGTAATCTTTGGCAAGGGTCCTGGCGCACAATCTGTTCCGAATGACGCTGACAAACGCGCACCCATGTGGAAGAAGAAATCTATATTTTGGGACCTACCGTGTTGGAAAGACCTCGAGGTCCGCTCTGCAATCTATGTGATGCACATGACGAAGAATCTTTGCGTGAACCTGCTAGGCTTCTTGGGCATGTATGGGAAGACAAAAGATATGCCGGAGGCATGGGAGGACCAGCAACGTATGCACAGAGAAGATGACATGGATCCGAAGCAGTTTCAGGGTCATGCCAGCTACGCTCTTAGCAAAGAAGAGAAGGAAATCTTCTTCCAATGCCTGCTCTGTATGAAGGTCCCATCTGGCTTCTCGTCGAATATAAAGGGAATAATAAATATGGCTGAGAAAAAGTTCCAGAACCTAAATTCTCATGACTGCCACGTGATTATGATGCAACTGCTTCCAGTTGCATTGAGGGGGCTTCTACCGGAAAACGTTCAATTTTCATTGTGAAGCTATGTGCATTCCTGAATGCAATTTCTTAGAAGGTAATTGATCCAGATATCCTACCAAGGTTAGAGAATGATTTGGTGCAATGTCTTGTTAGTTTTGAGTTGGTGTTTCGACCATCCTTATTCAATATCATGACACACGTCCTAGTTCACCTAGTCGAGGAGATTGCCATTCTGGGTCCTGTATTTGTACACAATATGTTCCCGTTTGAGAGGTTCATGGGAGTCTTAAAGAAATATGTTCATAATCATGCTAGGCTAGAAGGAAGCATCTCCAAGGGCCATGAAGCAGAGGAGGTCATGGAGTTTTGTGTTGACTTTATTCCTGACATTTAGCCTATTGGTGTTCCTGAATCGCGGCATGAGAGCAGACTTGGTGGAAAAGGCATGATAGGAAAGAATTCACTAATATGCCGGGACGGGCATTCTTTAGTACAAGCACAATACACAGTTCTACAAAGTTCTGCCTTGGTGGCTCTGTATATCAAGCAACACAAGAATATTCTATGCTCAAAACACCCGGAGAAGTCTGACGAGTGGATTACACATGAACAAATGGTGACTTTTGCCGGTTGGTTGCAAACACGTCTCATGCATGACGACACTGTTGAAGATGACCTATACTTGCTGTCCAAGTTACCATCTTCGACTATATTGACTTTCAAAGGGTATGAGATAAATGGGAATACATTTTACATGATCGCGCAAGATAAAAAGAGCGCCAACCAAAACAGTGGTGTCCGCTTTGATGTAGCAAACAACAATGGGCCAAAGGACACATATTATGGTTACATAGACGAGATATGGGAACTTGAGTATGGACTTGGTTTGAAGGTCCCTTTGTTTAGGTGCAAATGGGTCAATCTGACAGGAGGCAGGGTAAAGGAAGACCCGCAGTACGGAATGACAACAATGGATCTCAACAATCTTGTGTACATAGACGAACCATTCATCCTAGACAACGATGTGGCACAGGTTTTGTATTTGAAGGACATGTCTACCAAGCCAAGAAAAATAAAATATAAGGAAGCGAATACATCATGTGATGAGCCAAAGCGCCACATAGTTCTTTCAGGGAAAAGAAGCACGTGGGAGTGAAGGACCAGACAGACATGTCAGAAGATTATGAATGGTTTCATGAAATTGCTCCCTTCACAGTGAATGTTGACCCGAGCATCAAGTTAAACGATGAAGATTGTCCATGGTTACGACGCAAAGGGACACACGCGAAGAAAAAGTTTTACACCCAAAGATCCCACTCTGGGATGTGACCGGCTTCTCTAGTTAGTTTCCGGACTTATATATCTAGAAAGTCCCACTTCGGACAAATCGAAGGGAATCTTTCTAATAGTAGTGTACTTATGTGTTTTGTGCGTTCAGTATGCACCATTCGAAGGCAGGCCATCAATTTTCAACCCTTTCTGACTTCATTTGCTATTTTTCATGCATTTACCGATTTTTTGAGCTAAATGCCCCTAAAATTGATAAGCACTACAAATGAACTCTAAAAAGGTTGAAAGTTGGCATGGTATCATCATTTCACCCACATAGCATGTGCTAAAAAGTTGAGAGGGTTACGGAAAAAACTGGATGCACTTCGTGTACAAAATGGACAATCTCTTTCGAAGTATGAAGGTTTCAGACGAAAACTAGCTTGTTACAAAGGCATTTCATTTTTTAACTTATTTCAACTCCAGACTTTTTGTGCATTCAGTATGCATCATTCGAAGCCAAGTCATCAATTTTCAACCCTTTCTGACTTCATTTGCTATTTTTCATGCATTTACTGATTCTTTTTTGAGCTAAATGACCCTGAAATTGATAAGCACTACAAATAAACTCTGAAAAGGTTGAAAGTTGGCATGGTATCATCATTTCACCCACATAGCATGTACTAAAAAATTGAGAGGGTTACGACAAAAACTGGATGCACTTCGTGTACAAAATGGACAATCTCTTTCGAAGTATTAGGGTTTCAAATGAAAACTCGCCTGTTAAAAAGGTATTTCATTTTTTAAACTTATTTCAACTCCAGACATTTTGTGCTTTCAGTATGCACCATTCAAAGCCACGTCGTCAATTTTCAACCCTTTCTGACTTCATTTGCTATTTTTCGTGCATTTACAGATTTTTTGAGCTAAATGACCCTAAAATTGATAAGCACTACAAATGAACTCTGAAAAGGTTGAAAGTTGTCATGGTATCATCATTTCACCAACATAGCATGTGCTAAAAAGTTGAGAGGGTTACAGCAAAAACTAGATGCACTTCGGGTACAAAATGGACAATCTCTTTCGAAGTATGAGGGTTTCAGACGAAAACTCGCCTGTTACAAAGGCAGTTCATTTTTTTAAACTTATTTAAACTCCAAACTTTTTGTGCATTGAATATGCACCATTCGAAGGCGGGCCATCAATTTTCAACCCTTCACTACAAGAAATAAGCTATCTTGTGACCTTCTTTCAATGACCTTGAAAAACATGGTCGTAAATCTATGACCTTTTGAGGCAAATTGGTCGTAAGTTGTCGGGAGGGGTCCTAACCCTAAACACCAATGACCATTTTGGTCAGAAAGGTTGTAATTTCATTGCACCAGAAGGTCATAAAGCAGATGCCACTGGTCCGGTGCCTTATTTCTAACTGATCATGACCAATATAAAGGTCATTGCACTTGAGTTCTAATGCATTAGGATGATTAGGCAGCCACCTCTGCAATCTCGCTTATGTGTCAATGTCTACGTGTCATTTTTGCTGACATGATCACACTCTGACAGGCGGGACCCATTTGATAGACGCCTTAATTCGTTTATTCACTTGTTAAAAAAGAAGCGCAGCGGGGACTCGAACCCGCGACCTCAGGTAGTGGGACTCGAACCCGTGCTCCCAGCCATTGGGCTAGAGAAGCTCTGTTGCTCAACTAGCAGTAGTATTGTATCTATTATATATCGAGTAGATGTCTTAACTCATTGACAAGTGGGACCAATTCACTCCGACGACAGCATCGAGCGGGGACTAGAGCGGCAGCTGTCTCCAACACTTAGCAAAAATTCCCCCCTCTTGTTTCTTAGGTCTAGCGTAGGCGGCAGCGGAAGCCACTGGTGGGGGTGACAGGGATGGGGATGGCGGCGGAAGCAACCGACGGGGGTGGCAGGGCTGGGGCCAGCGGCGGAAAAAACCGGCGGGGAGGTAGGGTCGTGGGCCACCGACGCTGGTGTTGCCTCGGCATGCGCCTCGCCCACGACGGCGGAAGCAACTGGCAGTGGTCGCTTGGCTCGATAGGAGCGGCTTGCCAAGCATGGGGAATTCTCCGCCGCCGCTGCCGCCGCCGCCGCAAGTAGGCCTCCCAGTGTGCTCTCCGCCCTCACCTCTCCCCCTCTCCTCTCCCTCTCTCTTCTGATCTTAATCTATTAAAGAACCCTAGATGCACACTGTTAGGAGTTAGGAGCTAGATGCGCAACTCGGCATGCGCATAGATGAATTTTGTTGATGCAGATTGTTAGGAGGTAGCTAGCTTGGTCTGTAGATTGTTAGGAGTTAGGTGTTCATCAGCTTGTTTGTCTGTAGATTGTTTGTGTGCAGATTGTTTGTCTACATAGTTATTGTTAGGAGCTAGCTAGCTTGGTCTTTCCCTGAAACAAAATCTTTCTAAAATGTTGGTTTTGTTTGATTTGATTTATCCTTGTCAGGAATTTAAATTCATGCCAATTTCAATATTGGTTTGGTTTACAAATTGGTTTGTTTCTATGTTGTGGTTAGGCAATTAGCATATAAAATTTTCTAGATTTTTAGCTGCCATTACTGCCATCCATTTTCATTAATTAATGTTGATGCACTTAGATTGGTTGCTAAGTTGCAACAATTTGTTGTCTTTGGCAGATGGACAGAAGCTGGATTACAAAAGGAGTTAGAAGGTGTCGGGACCCCGATCCTAAGTCATATGATTCCATACTGTAACAAGCCACATCACCTTGCGGCCTCACGCACGGTACTCCACGGCTGCCACCTTACCTTGACCGGGACCGTTTGCGTCTTTTGTCTCACATATGTGAACATGCCGCTGGCAATCACACAACAAAGAACCCGGGCCGACATGACTAGTCATAGAACCCAAGTAGCACATCCGTACGGAAACAGGCATACATAACCCAGCAATGCAGGTGTCGGCCTCAAGCATGTGTAGACGAGTCGTAGCGAGTTACAATGACTCCATTACGTCGCGAGACACGAATGTCATCACTGCACGTAGACGAGTCGTAACAGGCTACAGGGACTCCATTACACTGCGAGACATTTCCCCGAAGGGACAGACACAGCAGCAAAGAAGGATACATGCCAGTCAATCAGTGTGTCCGGAGCAGTAGCAAGCTACCATGGCTCGGTGGAAGCACAAAGAGGCAGTTTCCCGTAAAGAGTACTACTAACGGCACACGACTAGGTGTCGGATCCCATACATACCGTTGCACGTCACACGTACGCACGACATGCCCGATATGCATAGATACAACCATGGCATCACAACATAACCATACAATAACATGACTTTTATTTAAGAGGCTCAGACGAGCCTTGCATAATATGTTCATACAGACAGGGGTCACATGACCCGACACTCAAGTCATACAAACATAGTCATACAAGCCAGCGGAAACTTAAGTTGTCTGAGTATAGACGGCAAAATATAAAAGAGGCACAAGGCCTGACTATCTACAGCCCACCACACGGGCAAGATCGTAGCTGGGACACCAGCTATTCGGCATCGTCAACGTCCAGATAAAACCCACCTGATGGGTCCTGGTTTTCTTCTGCAACATTATTTAAGCAAGGATGAGTACAATCGTACTCACCAAGTCTTTAAAGCAAACCTAGTCTAGTTATGCTCATGTATCAACAAAGGGGTGGAGGAGTTTATGCAGAAAGCCAGCTTTGACTCATGGCTAACCTACACTACTCAGTTTTACACTCTTTGTTACAATTTTACTTATCGTACACGAGTCAACTAACTCCATCTCAATACACCACCATGGACTCACCTTCCCCTCCTGGAAGAGTGCCATCCACGGTACTCACACTTGTCTTGAGATTTTTAGAAGTATCCATTTGATTATCTATGAACAGCATAAGTTCTCCAAGTAGTCCATATCCGAGGACGCGGCTATTCGAATAGTTTCATAACCCTGCAGGGGTGTACTTCTTCACACACACTCTCGCCACTTATCGCTGTGTGCCATAAACCATGCACCTCAGCAACCTTCAAGCGGATGCCCAGCGAGCGAGTCGGCCACGACCGTCAATCACATAAGACCTCTAGTCCAGGCTACCACCTATTTGAGGCTGACCCGCATGGAAGTCTGGCCGAAGTTTCCACTACGGTCCCAAACGATGTGCGCAGGGTTCCCAAGCCCACCATTCGGGTGACCCTTGGTACACCGTGCCACTGCCTACCGCGTCATAACCCACCCCGAGGGTCAGCGCTACGCACGGCCTCCAGCATGCTATAAACACCAGAAACTACTTGCAATACCTGGACCAAAGACTAAGCGACTGATAACTCGAGCGGGGTCATATTTCAGGGCCCAGCACGTGGTAGTATCTCGTCTTGGATCACAAACACGAAACCCAGTTCCTAAGAACGGTCCCAATGAGACAACCCGCTATGTACTCCTACACAACCTCTCATCGCTACCTTTTACCAAAACGAATTCGTTATGAGCTCATCACATCAGAACATCACAGTTTCACTCAGTTCATCACCCAGATGAAACAGACCTGACACAACTCTAAGCATAGCAATCATAGCAGGCAAAGTAAGCTAAGCACATCATGGCACGAGCATCTACCAGGTTTGCTAGGTTGCAAGGTTTAGCTATTTACTATAACAAGATCAGGTCATGCATAAGAATGGGATCATCTACCGTGTATGCCTCACATGTGATCGTTTGTCCTGATGCAACAAATGAGAGCAGGAGCGAGAGAATCGGATGTTATCGGAATGATCAATGGGGTTGCTTGCCTTGCTGGGAAACGGAGGGATTCTCTCCTTCGTCGGGGTACGGAGTAGTATCGTCCGGATTCGGACCTACTGCAATGCAGATAAGAACAATCAATACAAGCAGATGCAACAATATGATGCATGAACATGGCATGATAGTATGCATGGATGAGCTAATGTATCTAGTGTTCATGTCAATTTGAAATGTATTTGAATATAGATTCAAAGTTGTTCTCATTTCAAATTCCATATATTGACCTAATGTTAAAATGTCCATGTTCACCTATTTAGGTTGCTCTAACATGCATGAGAATAGCACCATTGGATTCATTAGATTTTTCTGATCAATTTTCATATATAAATTATTTTCATGTGAGTTACAAATTAATTTATATGATTTTTCAAAGTTTTAAATAATTTCTGGAATTATTGTTAAATAGGAAATTGACTTATGACATCAGCCTGATGTCATCATGACGTCAGCTGGTCATCAGACCCGGCCAGGGTCAAACCTGACATGTGGGGTCCACATGTCAGTGTCTGATTAGCTTAGTTAACTAAATTAAACTAATCTTAATCATTAACAATCCCTGGGCCACATGTCATAGACTAATTAGCTTAATAATTTTAATTAATTATTTTCTTTAAACTAACCAGGGTTAACCAGGGGGTGGCCCCACCTGTCAGGGTCAACTCTCGTGGTCAAAACGACTAGAGCCACCGGCGACGAGCCGCCGGCGAGGCCCGAGACGACGGAGGGGCTCGGAAATGGCCCTCCGGCGACCATTCGGGAGGCGGAGACCAGGAATGGGCAGCTGGGGGACGCGTGCGTCCATCTAAGGTAACGGGAGGACGCGGCGACGCCGGAATCGACGGCCACGTCTGTTTTGGCGGCGGCTGGAGCTCGGCACAATGGGGAAACGGCGCTAGGGGGCGAAGAGGTCCATGGGGAGAGAGGGGAAAGCACGGGGAGCTCACAGAGAGTCGGTTAGGCTGGTCAGCGGGCTCGGGGACGACCGGGTGGCACGAATCGACGAAGGCGTCCGGCGACCGGAGTCGGAGAAGATGGAGTGGACAGCGTCTTCGGGGCTTCCCGACGCGATTCCTCTAGTGGGCACAGGCAGCTTGACGCTGCGAAGCTTTTGGACCGACTGGGGAGGGCGAGGGGTGGCCGGTGGCTACGGGGCAACGGCGGCGGTGCTCTCGGTCCGGGAGGAAGGGAGGCGGAGAGGAGAGGGGAGAATGCGCGAGAGAGGAGGGAGCTGGCTCGATCCGGACGTCTCTGGCGAGGTCATCCACGAGGCCTCGCTGGCCGGAGAGAGACGGGCAGGCAGGGAGGAGGTGGAGGCCTCCCGGCGCCGCGCGGCACTTCGCCTCTGCCTACTGGCAGAGGTTAAAGATGACCGCTTGGCCCTGGTGGGCTGGGCCGTCTCCTTCTCTGGGCCAGGTAAGCCTCTTCTGGCTTTTTTTTAAATTCTGTTTTCTGCTTTCTAACATTTGTTTTTATTTCTTTGCAGGTCCAAATAACTTTTCAGAATGACCCACATATTTTCTAAATTGAAGTTTGAATATTCCAAACTTATAATAACAGTTTCAGATTATTTTGAAAATAGTGATAATGATATTTGCTTTATTTATCATTTTTCAGGGACTTAAACCATCAATTCAAATTATTTTAAATGTTCAAATAATTCAAATGTCCCCTGGTATATCCATGTCCCTAATTATCAGGCATAGGGGACATTTTTGATGGGCATTTTCGATTTGTTGAAATTTCATTTATCTGGAATTTCTTTAATTCATGAATGCTTGGGGTTTCTTTTCTTTCTCCCCACTTCATATTGATGCAATGATGATGATGATGATGTAAACACATTGCTAGCCTATGATACTTGGTAGGGTTGTGACAGAAGGTTTTCCAAAGAACATATGAAGGGAGTTAATGAATTTATGCAATTTGTTCTGGAAATTTTTGCCAAGGATGCTGCCATTCTTTGCCCATGCTGCGAATGCCTCAACCATAAAATAAAAGAACAAGGAATGGTGGAAGATCATCTACTTCTTCATTGGATGGCCAACACATATGATAGATGGATATATCATGGAGAACCTTTAGATGGACAACCTCAACATTTTGAAGATGATACACATGCCCGTCATATGATGGGTGGTGGTGATGCTGGCATTGATTTTATGGACAAGGTTTTGCGAGAGAATGCTAGTTTGGAGGAATAGGATGGGCATGAAGATGATAGGATTCCTGACCTGTTGAAGGATCTCTACAACTCTGAAGGCCGTGCTGATGGACATAAGTCAATGTTTGCTGAGGTGTTAGAGGAGGCGAAGCGCGCAGCTCACGAAGGGGCTAAATTTTCAAGATTCACCTTCACCGTGAAGTTACTCCACATCAAGTCTTTCTACTGGATTAGCAATGCTGCATTCAACGCAATACTCTGCCTTTTGACCTTGCAATTCCCTGATAGCTGCATTCCCAGGTTTTATGATGAAGCACTGAGCATAATCCACAGGCTGGGGCTAGGTTATGTTTCAATACATGTGTGCCCAAATAACTATGTCTTGTTTCGGAAGGATTTAGCGAAGTATGACAACTATCCAAAATGTAATGCCTCTAGGGGGAAAGATGCTGATGGGAAGAAGTCAATACCGGAGAAGGTACTGATGCACTTTTTGTTGATACCAAGGCTGCAACGGATGTTTATCTCCAAGAAATCATCGCTGGAGGTACAATGGCACAAGCTGAAGCGACAACCTGTGGACAATGAGCTGAGCCATCCAGCGGACGGAGATGCATGGAAAGAATTTGATAGTAAACATTTGGATTTTACTGCAAATCCAAGGAACATAAAATTTTGCATTGCCACAGATGGCTTTAATACATTTGGGAACATGAGCACGTCTTATAGCATGTGGCATGTTTTTGTAGTGTCGTACAACCTTCCACCATGGGCATGCATGGAACAGTCCAACTTCATGATTTCGTTGCTTACCTCGGGTCCAGAGTCTCCAAGAAAGGATTTTGATGTCTTTATGGAGCCCCTCATAGAAGAACTGCTCCAACTCTGGACTAGTGTACCTACATATGATGTCTATAGTCCGGAAGAAAAGTTCAATCTACATGCTGCAATCATATGGTCCATCCATGATTTCCCGGCGCTGCACAGTTTGTCTGGGAGGATCACAACGGGTTATCAGGCCTGTGTCCATTGTGACAAAGACCCTTGCTCAAAGATACTAAGGAACAAGATCTGCTATATAGGGCACCACAGCTTTCTTCCGCGAGACCATCGCTAGCGAAGAAGCAAAGATTTTAATGGTGAGAATGAAACCCGTGACAAGCCAGCTGAATTCACTATAGAAGAGATGGAGCAGCAACTTGAAAAGGTGAAAGATGTGAGACCAGGAAAGCTTTCCAAGAAAAGAAAGCATGAGGAAGGTCAATGCTGGGACCGGAGGTCTTGTTTGTGGGACCTGCCATACTGGGTTGATATGAAATGAAGGCATAATCTTGATGTAATGCACATTGAGAAAAACATATGCGAGAATCTGCTAGGGACGTTTCTGAAAATTGAAGGGAAGACAAAGGACACAGTTAGTTCTAGGATTGATTTGGAGGACATGGGCATAAGATTTTGTTGCATCTATAGCCTAATGAAGATGAAGATTCATTTGAAATGCCATGAGCAAGGTATACAATGACTAAAGAACAAAAGCTTGCATTCTGTGAATTCATAAGAGCGGTGAGATTTCCAGATGGTTATGCTGCTAACCTAGCAAAGTGTGTTACTTCTGATGGATTCAAGCTTTCAGCACTGAAAACCCATGATTACCACATCCTCCTCCAAAGGATTTTACCGACGGGCCTTCAAGGAATCATGGACAAGGATATATATGAAGCGGTTGCTGAGCTGGGAAATTTCTTTAGATAACTATGCTGCAAAACACCCCAGGTAACTGTTCTGTAAAGACTTGAAAAGGAAACACCAATTATTCTTTCCAAGCTCGAGAAGATTTTCCCTCCAGCTTTCTTCACCGTGATGGTCCATTTGGCAGTGCACTTACCAAAAGAGGCAATGCTTGGAGGCCCTATGCAATATGGTTGGATGTACCCAATCGAAAGAAGGCTGCTTACTTGTAAGCGTTATGTGCGAAACACGGCAAGACCGGAAGGTTCGATTGCTGAAGCAAATGTCGTTGACGAGTGCTTGACATTTTGCTCTAGATACTTTGAAGATGTGGAAACGATATGGAACCGGCCGGCTAGAAATATAGAGCGGTCTAATTCGCAAAGTGGTGATGTCTCGGTTTTCAACCATGGTGTGAAACTTCTTGGAGCCTCAAAATACTTGGAGGCTGGTGATGAGTATGACAAGATGGTTTGGTATGTGCTCAGCAATTGCGCCGAGGTTCTACCATATATCGAGTACGTTATATCTTGTGCACTCGTTATATTCTTTTGCTTGGGTTTGCACTAGCCTAATGTTTTAATTCACATGTTTTGTTGGCATTGCAGGAAATGCAAGGAAGAGTTAAATTAGGAAGGAAGTCCGATTCATGTTGATAAAAGGGTTGCCAAGGGATTTGCTAAATGGTTTAAGAACCATGTGAGATCTTTAGCCACATGTTTTATGTTTTCTGTGTTATTCACCAACTATTAAATACCATTGTTGCTAAATCGTTTATTTGTGCAGATTGGAAAGTTGCATGAGGAGAAGAAGGTCAGTGATGATCTATTTGCTTTGGCATGCTTACCGGATAAGCGAGTGAGAGTGTATTCAACATGCAATGCTGACGGTGTCCGATACCACACCGTTGACCACGGGGAAAGAAGAAAGACACAGAATAGTGGAATTGTCACCGAGGGGTCACATGATGGTGAGAACATTGACTTCTATGGTCAGCTGAGAAGCATCGTAGGGTTGCAGTACAACTCTAGTGGAGGCATCCATCGCTCGGTTGTCTTATTTCGCTGTGACTGGTTTGAGCTTGGTGGCAAGAAGAAGAGAAACTCTTTTGTCAAATATGATGGCCACTTCAAAAGCATCAACACTGGAAGGTGCTGGTATAAGAATGATCCCTATATTCTACCAGCACAAGCAAAAAATGGTGTTTTATCTGCCAGACACACTTTGGCATGGAAAATGGCGAGGTGTGCAAACCTTTCAGCACAGACACTTGTGGAGTGTGACTGAAACTGAAATGGAAAAGGGCCCCGGTGATAGTGGACTAACATACCAGGATGATGAATCTACGGAAGTTCCGGTGCAAGCTGATGATGACTCTATGGAAGTTCCGGTGCACAGCAGAGTGCGAAGGGACCGGGAATGTGTGCTCGTTGATGCTGCAGCAGTTGAAGGCATTAAGAAAAGAAGAAAGGTGGTAGCGGATGGGCATGAGAGCAAGGATGAGGATGAGTAAAACAGGACTGATCATACCATGCGGCAATATTGTAGTGACAATGAGGAAAACAGGAGTGGGCATAGAGTTCCTTTGGTTGGTATCGACGACTATGAGTAGCAAATGGACATGAAGGTAATTTTTGTCTCCTTGGTGACCTAATACTATTACTGCATGTTCCTTGTTTTGATTAGTGATCAACCTTCTCTATAGTTTTTGTTGATGTGATCCTTATGTAGTTTTTCTACTACAATTCTCTCCAGGTAGCAAAATGCATGAGACTTTGGTGATGAAGAGGCAGATGGTGAAGATACAATGCAAAACCATGTAGTTTTGGTGCCATTTTGGCTGATGGTGAAGATGGCTGTAGTGACTCTGGTGCCATTTTGGCTGATACTTTGGTGCCATTTTGGTGCCATTTTGTGCTGTAATATTGGTTTGGTGACTATGATGCCATTTTGGTGCCATTTTTGGATGGCTGCAGTGATCATTAATTTTAGAGCAAAATATTATTTTATTTTGTTTTAGAGTTGAAGGAGCAAAATATTGTTTTTTTGTTTCAGAAACGGCCAGAGCATGCGAGAAGGCCATTAAACGAGAAACCACGCTTGCGAGAGAAGGCAACTGGCACTTGGGCGGTTGGGTTTTTGAGGCAACCATGCACACATCAAGGCAACCAACCCCATGATGCCATCGAGGCAACTCCCCACGATGCCAGACCGGGTTTTTCTTCCAGGTAACCAACCCCACATCTCCCCCCCCCCTCTGCCTCTCCATTGCCGCTCCCTCTACCTCTCTCTGCCGCTCCATCTGCCTCCACCATCTGCTCCCCTCTACTCTATCTCAAGCCCTCCCCTCCGTCTGCTCTATCTAGGAGGGCAATGGCGGGGGAATTGTCGTGGAGCAACTCCCCTCCGTCTGGCAAGACAATGGGATCGTGGAGCAACTCCCCTCTGTCTGCCAAGCATCACCATGGTGATGAGGCATCTGGCGACGATGACGTTGATGTGGAGCCACTGGTGGTCGACGACGATGTTTCGGTCCCCACTGGGCAGAAGCTAGACTACACCACGGAGCTCAAGGTTGAAATCCACCTGAAAGAGCCGTTGGATGTCATCTGCACCAACAATCTAGAAGTCGCCGACAAGAGGATCCATGAGATGAGGATGAAGCTCGGCGGCATGTTGAAGCGGAACATCGGCGTTGATGTGGAGTATACCAGGGAAGATGAACCTCCATAGATTGCAGCAGTTCTGTAGTTATGCGCGGAGGATCTCGTCTTGGTATACCACATCACCGCGGCAAAAAAATGGTAAACCATCCTACTCATTCAATTTGAACATGCATTTGTCTAATTAGTAGTATTTGAAGTTTTTGTAGTTCTGAAGTTTCTGAAGTTTCTAAAGTGGATGCAATACTAGTTCTGAAGTTCTGAAGTTGTTTTCTATTGGATTGGATTAGGTTTCTGAAGTTTCTGTAGTTCAGAAGTAGATGAATTTGATGCACCATATTAATTTATGAAGTAGATGCATCAGATTAATTTCTAAACCTGATGCAGGCCCAAGGAATTCCGCCCGCTCCTGCATGAGAAGAAACTGTACACCTTTGTTGGCTTCTGCATTGGAGGTGATAAGGAGAAGCTAGAGTTGTCTGGTTTGGAGATCAACCCCGACAAGTACATCGACCTGCAGCGCAAATGGAGAGTTCCAAACACTAGAAAGCAGTATCAAGCTTTGTTTGAGTTTGCAGCCAGCCTGATCCACCCATCCTTCAGGGCAATGAAGCAGAAGATCAATGGGGAAGAGGACCACAAACTATGGGGGATCATCCCACTGCCAAAGCACCTCATCGAGTACATAGCAAAAGATGCGTACATCACCTATGAGGCATGGAGAAAATCGAAATCATCAAGCAAGGTTTGGAGTTATGGCAAGATGCGGAGGAGAATTGGGATAACCCCTACTACTGGGGGAGAGTAATTGCTTGTGCTTGTGCTTGTGTTTGCTAGACAATGATGCCACTACTCGTGCAATATGCTTTTGTTATGTTTGATATTATGTGTCTCAGTTTCTAGTTATGTGGTTGGACAAGTTTGCTTTTGTTATGTTGAACAAGTTTGCTATTATGTTTATCCATGTCTAGTTGAAGATTGCTATTATGTTTATCCATGTCTAGTTCCTGATGGAGCTATTTTTTATCCATGTCAAGTTGAACAAGTTTACAAAAAATGGTTCCTGATGGAGCTGTTGTTCATCCATCCATCATGTTAAGTTGAAGATTGAGCAAATATGGTTGCACAGAGAAATGGATTTTGATGGAGCTGTTTTTTGTCAATTTTGATGTTCAAAAAAAGTTGATCAGACAATTGATGAATTCCCGATGCAAAAAAAGTTGATCTTGTTTTGATCTTGTTTTCATCAATGTTGATGTGGTTCCTGATGGTTATAGAGAAATGGTTCCTGATGCAACACAGAGAAATGGTAAAATAATATGCGCGAGCGGGAACTCGAACCCACGACCGTGCGCTCATTTCTCGGTGTTTCCACCACTGGGCTAGGAAGAGGCTACTGGTATGTAATCTATGCCATCTCTTTTTAAAGCATCAAACCAGTCAAGTATCAAACACACAACTCACTGACAAGTTGGCCCCACCCCCACCCCAACCGCTGTCATTTCCCCCACTCCCACCGCAGTCATTCCCCCACTCCCACCGCAGTCATTTCCCCCACTCCTCTCCTCCTCCCTGCCGCTGCTGCCGTCTCATCCCCACCACCATCGGGGGATCAGCCCACCGCCGCCGCCGACTCCTCCCCACCGTCGCCGCCGACTCCTTCCTCTCTCGCGGAGGTATGAATCCGCCGTTGACTCCTTCCTCTCCCGCGGTGGTTTTCTGCTGCTGTTTAGATTAGGGTTTGATTCCATTGAATTAGGATTCTTGCCGCCACTGTTGTTTTCTATTGGATTGGATTAGGTTTTGATTAGGGTGGTTGGATTAGGTTTTGATTAGGGTGGTTGGATTAGGGTTCTTGTGGCCCGCTGTTGATTGTATTGTATTGGATTAGGATTCTTTTAGAAAATTATAGTTCTAGCTGTGTTTGCCTTTTATAGTAGACATTTATAGTAGATATGGTTCTAGCTGTGTTTGCCTTTTATAGTAGACATGGGCACATGGGCAGATATGGTCCAAAATTAGAGTAGTGATGTAGATAGAGTAGTAGCCATGTTAACAGAATTGTTCTCTATTCAGCATGAATTGTTTTTCCATTTATAGTAGTATTCCAAATTGTAGTACTACAGAGGTGTTCTTGCCATTTATAGTAAATGTTTGCTACATCCCTGCTTTTCAGATGGCCGACTTGGAAGGTTTCGAGTTCTTCGCGATCATACTTGAGATATCCTTCAGCAGTAGGCTGGTAAATAAAAGAAGAGATCTCCCCTTCACCCGTCTCTTTATCATAACTCTGTTGTTTGCTAAATCACTGCTTGACACTCGCTGAAGTGGCTGCCTAACACTTTTATGAAAATGCTGGATGGCCGTCGGCCACAGAAAGTGAAGCGGCGATAGGCCGGTAGCGGGCTTTGCAGGCTGTGGGACGTGGAGGTGGTGGTCGACACCGACGGCCACATGTACCTAGATCATGGCTGGAAGCAGTTCGTCCGTGCCTACGACCCGCGGCATGGGTATTTCCTTGTCCTCATGTACGACGGCAATGCCATGCTCACCGTGAAGGTGTTCAGAACGACTATGTGCCGCATTCGCTACCAGGACAATGATCCTGCCAGTACGCTCTGCCTCTTCTTCCTCTACATTTGCCTTTGTCTCACACCGATTGTTAAATAAACCTACTTGTTGCATTTGGTCAGGAAATAGGAGCAGCAGCAGCAACTCTGGCTACAGCAAATGCAGCTGCAAGGATGAGGAGGAGCAAAGCGGGGATGAGGAGGAGCAAAGCTAGGATGAGCAGGAGCAGAGCGAGGATGAGGAGGAGCAGAGCGAGGATGAGGAGGAGCATAGCTGGGATGAGGAGGAGCAGAGCGAGGATGAGGAGGAGCAGAGCGGGTATGAGGAGGTGGCTGGCGATGACCACGCGATGGTGGTGGCTGACGATGTCCTCGCGATGGTGGTGCCCGAGGATGGCCTCGAGATGGTGGTGGTGCGTGAGGATGACCTAGAGGTGGTGGTGCTTGACAATGGCCTCGAGATGGTGGCGGTGCCTAACGATGGCCTCACGATGGCGCTAGCGATCCCACCACTGGGCAACAGGACCATGCCAATTGTGGTAGAGGAGTACATCCCACAGCCTGGCCACCGTAGGCCACTTCATCCAATTCGCCGCTCTAGGCGCATCAAGATGATGAAGGAGAAAAAGAAGAAGGAGGAGTGAAGATCTTAAGAAAATAAGTCAATGTTAAGTATGTCAGGTCATGTAAATCTGAACATGTCAATGTTAAGTATGTGGTCATGTTAATCTGTCCGTTACCTTCCAAGCTCAGTTTGCTAATTGATGGGAATCGAAATTTTGTGCATGCTTTTGGATGCTCATGGATGAAAGATAAAATTGTGTGTTTTTGTGCATGCTCATGGATGCTCATTCGTTGAATAGTTTGTGATAATATGCTCAAATTTGGCACATGCCTCCATCTTTGTGATGGCAAATAGTGTTGCCAAAGAGAGGTTCCAGCTTGTTTTAACAAAAAAACAATTTTTCATTTTTTGAGTGCCGAAAACACAAGTTTTTCGTGAAGCGGCTACAAAGAGGGACATTACAAATGAATCCATTCCATGTATATCTCAAAGTAGACCCTATTCTACGGAGGGTTGCCAAAAATCATGCATTTCCGACCCTCGTAGCTACTCCCGACCATTCAGACAACCATCGGGCAATTCTATTGGAACCATCTGGAATTTGAACTGCGGATCCTCCATAGCTTGCCCGTTATTTTTGCTAAAAAATCATTTTTAGCTTCATAGGTCGGCATTTCATCATAGAATCACCAACATATATGCATGATCAAACCCCTAGCCACGGACGACCGACGCGACAAGTTAGACCGGTTTTTGAAAACACCGTAAAAAATTCAAAAAATGGGAGACCTCCGTGCCACATCATCAAATGTGGCCTACCAACTAGTAAAAATATTAAACTTGGACTACCGATGTTTTCTTGAAAAAGTGTTCTCAAAAACGACCTACCATGAACGAAGATTCATGGCTTTCAAGCCAAACGAGCAATGATATGGCCACATTCGTTGAATAGTTTGTGATAATATGCCCAAATTTGGCACATGCCTCCATCTTGTGATGGAAAACAATGTTGCCAAAGAGAGGTTCCAACTTGTTTCACAAAAAAAACATTTTTCATTTTTTGAATACCGAAAACACATGTTTTTTGTGAAGCGGCTACAAAGAGGGACATTGCAAACGGCGCATGTCTATCTTAAAGTAGACCCTATTCTACGGACGGTTGCCAAAAATCATGCATTTCCGACCCTCGTAGCTACTCCCGGCCATTCAGACAACCATCGGCCAATTCTGTTGCAACCGGCTGGAATTTGAAATGCGGGTCCTCCATAGCTTGCCCATTATTTTTGCTAAAAATCATTTTTAGCTTCATAGGTCGGCATTTCATCATATAATCACCAATAGATATGCATGATCAAACCCCTAGCCACGGACGGCCGACGCGACAAGTTAGACCCGTTTTTGGAAACACCGTAAAAAATTCAAAAAAAAATCAAAAAAATGGGAGACCTCCGCGTCACATCATCAAATGTTGCCTACCAACTTGTAAAAATATTAAACTTGGAATACCGATGTTTTCTTCAAAAAGTGTTCTCAAAAACGACCTACCATGAACGAAGATTCTTGGCTTTCAAGCCAAACGAGCAATGATATGGCCACATTCGTTGAATAGTTTGTGACAATATGCCCAAATTTGGCACATGCGTCCATCTTATGATGTCAAGCAGTGTTGCCAAAGAGAGGTTCCATCTTGTTTCACAAAAAAACATTTTTCATTTTTCAAATGCCAAAAACACATGTTTTTCGTGAAGCGGCTACAAAGAGGGACATTCCAAATGGCGCCATTCCATGTCTATCTCAAAATAGACCCTATTCTACAGATGGTTTAAAAAAATCATGCATTACCGACCCTTGTAGCTACTCCCGGCCATTCAGACAACCATCAGGCGATTCTATTGGAACCGGCTGGAATTTGAACTGCAGGTCCTCCATAGCTTGCACGTTATTTTTTCTAAAAATCATTTTTAGCTTCACAGGTAGGCATTTCATCATAGAATCACCAACAAATATGCATGATCAACCCCCTAGCCATGGATGGCCGATGCGACAAGTTAGACCGGTTTTTGAAAACACCATAAAAAATCCAAAAAAATTCAAAAACTGGGAGATCTCCGCATCACATCATCAAACGTGAACTACCAACTAGCAAAAATATTAAACTTGGAATACCAATGTTTTCTTGAGAAAGTGTTCTCAAAAACGACCTACCATGAACGAAGATTCATGGCTTTTAAGCCAAACGAGCAATGATATGGCCACATTCGTTGAATAGTTTGTGATAATATGCCCAAATTTGGCACATGCCTCCATCTTGTTATGGAAAACAGTGTTGCCAAAGAGAGGTTCTAGCTTGTTTAAAACCATTTTTCATTTTTTGAATACCGAAAACACATGTTTTTTGTGAAGCGGCTACAAAGAGGGACATTGCAAACGACGCCATTCCATGTCTATCTGAAAGTAGACCCTATTGTACGGACGGTTGCCACAAATCGTGCATTTCCGACCCTCGTAGCTACTCCCGGCCATTCAGACAACCATCGGCCGATTCTGTTGGAACCGGCTGGAATTTGAAATGCGGGTCCTCCATAGCTTGCGCATTATTTTTGCTAAAAATCATTTTTAGCTTCATAGGTTGGCATTTCATCATATAATCACCAATAGATATGCATGATCAAAACCCTAGCCACGGACGGCCGACGCGACAAGTTAGACCAGTTTTTGAAAACACCATAAAAAATTCAAAAAAATTCAAAAAAATGGGAGACCTCCACATCACATCATCAAATGTGGCCTACCAACTAGAAAAAATATTAAACTTGGAATACCGATGTTTTCTTGAAAAAGTGTTCACAAAAACGACCTACCATGAACGAAGATTCATGGCTTCAAGCCAAACGAGCAATGATATGACCACATTCATTGAATAATTTGTGATAAAATCCCCAAATTTGGCACATGCCTCCATCTTGCGATGGAAAATAGTGTTGCCAAAGAGAGGTTCGAGCTTTTTCACACAAAAAAAACAATTTTCATTTGTTGAATGCCGAAAACACATGTTTTTCGTGAAGCGGCTACAAAGAGGGACATTCCAAACGGTGCCATTCCATGTCTATCTCAAAGTAGACCCTAATACACAGACGGTTGCCAAAAATCATGCATTTCCGACCCTCGTAGCTATTTCCGGTCATTCAGACAACCATTGGCCGATTCTGTTGGAACCGGTTGGAATTTGAACTGCGGGTCCTCCATAGCTTGCTTGTTATTTTTGCTAGAAATCATTTTTAGCTTCACAGGTAGGCATTTCATCATAGAATCACCAACATATATGCATGATCAAACCCCTAGCCACGGACGGCCGACGCGACAAGTTAGCCAGTTTTTGAAAACACCATAAAAAATTCAAAAAAATTCAAAAAATGGGAGACCTCCACGTGACATCATTAAATGTGAACTAGCAACTAGTAAAAACATTAAACTTGGAATACCGATGTTTTCTTGAAAAAGTGTTCTCAAAAACGACCTACCATGAATGAAGATTCATGGCTTTCAAGCCAAACGAGCAATGATATGGCCACATTCGTTGAATAGTTTGTGATAATATGCCCCAATTTGGCACATGCCTTCATCTTGTGATGGAAAACAATGTTGCCAAAGAGAGGTTCCAACTTGTTTCACAAAAAAAACATTTTTCATTTTTTGAATACCGAAAACACATGTTTTTTGTGAAGCGGCTACAAAGAGGGACATTGCAAACGGCGCCATTCCATATCTATCTCAAAGTAGACCCTATTCTACGGACAGTTGCCAAAAATCATGCATTTCCGACCCTCGTAGCTACTCCCGGCCATTCAGACAACCATCGGCCGATTCTGTTGGAACCGGCTGAAATTTGAAATGCGGGTCTTCGATAGCTTGCCCATTATTTTTGCTAAAAATCATTTTTAGCTTCATATGTCGGCATTTCATCATATAATCACCAATAGATATGCATGATCAAACCCCTAGCCACGGACGGCCGACGCGACAAGTTAGACCAATTTTTGAAAACACCATAAAAAATTCCAAGAAATAGGAGACCTCCACGTCACATCATCAAATGTGGCCTACCATCTAGTAAAAATATTAAACTTGGAACACCGATGTTTTCTTCAAAAAGTGTTCTCAAAAACGACCTACCATTAACAAAGATTCATGGCTTTCAAGCCAAACGAGCAATGATATGGCCACATTCATTGAATAGTTTGTGACAATATGCCCAAATTTGGCACATGCCTCCATCTTATGATGGCAAACAGTGTTGCCAAAGAGAGGTTCCAGCTTGTTTCACAGAAACAAACATTTTTCATTTTTTGAATGCCCAAAACACATGTTTTTCTTGAAGCGGCTACAAAGAGGGACATTCCAAATGGCACCATTCCATGTCTATCTCAAAATAGACCCTATTCTATGGACGGTTTACAAAAATCATCCATTACCGAAACTTGTAGTTAGTTCCAGCCATTCAGACAACCATCAGCCGATTCTGTAGGAACAGGCTAGAATTTGAACTGCAGGTCCTCCATAGCTTGCCCGTTATTTTTCTAAAAATCATTTTTAGCTTCACAGGTAGGCATTTCATCATAGAATCACCAACATATATGCATGATCAAACCCCTAGCCATGGACGGCCGATGCGACAAGTTAGACCGGTTTTTGAAAACACCATAAAAAATTCAAAAAAATTCAAAAAATGGGAGACCTCCACGTGACATCATTAAATGTGAACTAGCAACTAGTAAAAACATTAAACTTGGAATACCGATGTTTTCTTGAAAAAGTGTTCTCAAAAACGACCTACCATGAACAAAGATTCATGGCTTTCAAGCCAAACGAGCAATGATATGGTCACATTCGTTGAATAGTTTGTGATAATATACCCCAATTTGGCACATGCCTTCATCTTGTGATGGAAAACAGTGTTGCCAAAGAGAGGTTCCAGCTTGTTTCACAAAAAAACATTTTTCATTTTTTGAATACCGAAAACACATGTTTTTTGTGAAGCGGCTACAAAGAGGGACATTGCAAACGGCGCCATTCCATGTCTATCTCAAAGTAGACCCTATTGTACGGACGGTTGCCAAAAAACGTGCATTTCTGACCCTCGTAGCTACTCCCGGCCATTCACAAAACCATCAGCTGATTCTGTTGGAACCGGCTAGAATTTGAAATGCGGGTCCTCCATAGCTTGCGCATTATTTTTGCTAAAAATCATTTTTAGCTTCATAGGTCGGCATTTCATCATAAAATCACCAATAGATATGCATGATCAAACCCCTAGCCATGGACGGCCGACGCGACAAGTTAGACAAGTTTTTGAAAACACCATAAAAAATTCAAAGAAATTCAAAAAAATGCGAGACCTCCACGTCACATCATCAAATGTGGCCTACCAACTAGAAAAAATATTAAACTTGGAATACCGATGTTTTCTTGAAAAAGTGTTCTCAAAAACGACCTACCATGAACGAAGATTCATGGCTTTCAAGCCAAACGAGCAATGATATGACCACATTCGTTGAATAATTTGTGATAAAATGCCCAAATTTGGCACATGCCTCCATCTTGTGATGGAAAACAGTGTTGCCAAAGAGAGGTTCGAGCTTGTTTCACAGAAAAAAACAATTTTCATTTTTTGAATGCCGAAAACACATATTTTTCGTGAAGCGGCTACAAAGAGGGACATTCCAAACGGTGGCATTCCATGTCTATCTCAAAGTAGACCCTAATCCACGGACGGTTGCCAAAAATCATGCATTTCCAACCCTCGTAGCTATTCCCGGTCATTCAGACAACCATTGGCCGATTGTGTTGGAACCGGTTGGAATTTGAACTGCGGGTCCTCAATAGCTTGCCTGTTAGTTTTGCTAAAAAACATTTTTTGCTTCACAGGTAGGCATTTCATCATAGAATCACCAACAGATATGCATGATCAAACCCCTAGCCACGGACGGCCGATGCGACATGTTAGACCGGTTTTTGAAAACACCGTAAAAAATTCAAAAAAATTCAAAAAAGGGAGACCTCCACGTCACATCATCAAATGTGAACTACCAACTAGTAAAAATATTAAACATGGAATACCGATGTTTTCTTGAAAAAGTGTTCTCAAAACAACCTACCATGAACGAAGATTCATGGCTTTCAAGCCAAATGAGCAATGATATGGCCACATTCGTTGAATAGTTTGTGATAATATGCCCAAATTTGGCACATGCCTCCATCTTGTGATGGAAAACAGTGTTGCCAAAGAGAGGTTCCATCTTGTTTCACAAAAAAACCATTTTTCATTTTTTGAATACCGAAAACACATGTTTTTTGTGAAGCGGCTACAAAGAGGGACATTGCAAACGGCGCCATTCCATATCTATCTCAAAGTAGACCCTATTGTACGGACGGTTGCCAAAAAACATGCATTTCCGACCCTCGTAACTACTCCCGGCCATTCAGAAAACCATCAGCCAATTCTGTTGGAACCGGCTAGAATTTGAAATGCGGGTCCTCCATAGCTTGCCCATTATTTTTGCTAAAAATCATTTTTAGCTTCATAGGTCGGCATTTCATCATATAATCACCAATAGATATGCATGATCAAACCCCTAGCCATGGACGGCCGACGCGACAAGTTAGACCAGTTTTTGAAAACACCATAAAAAATTCAAAGAAATTCAAGAAATGCGAGACCTCCACGTCACATCATCAAATGTGGCCTACCAACTAGATAAAATATTAAACTTGGAATACCGATGTTTTCTTGAAAAAGTGTTCTAAAAAACGACCTACCATGAACGAAGATTCATGGCTTTCAAGCCAAACGAGCAATGATATGACCACATTCGTTGAATAATTTGTGATAAAATGCCCAAATTTGGCACATGCCTCCATCTTGTGATGGAAAACAGTGTTGCCAAAGAGAGGTTCGAGCTTGTTTCACAGAAAAAAACAATTTTCATTTTTTGAATGCCGAAAACACATATTTTTCGTGAAGCGGCTACAAAGAGGGACATTCCAAACGGCGGCATTCCATGTCTATCTCAAAGTAGACCCTAATCCACGGACGGTTGCCAAAAATCATGCATTTCCAACCCTCGTAGCTATTCCCGGTCATTCAGACAACCATTGGCCGATTGTGTTGGAACCGGTTGGAATTTGAACTGCGGGTCCTCAATAGCTTGCCTGTTAGTTTTGCTAAAAAACATTTTTAGCTTCACAGGTAGGCATTTCATCATAGAATCACCAACAGATATGCATGATCAAACCCCTAGCCACGGACGGCCGATACGACATGTTAGACCGGTTTTTGAAAACACCGTAAAAAATTCAAAAAAATTCAAAAAATGGGATACCTCCGCGTGGCTTCATCAAATGTAAACTACCAACTAGTAAAAATATTAAACTTGGAATACCGATGTTTTCTTGAAAAAGTGTTCTCAAAAACGACCTACCATGAACAAAGATTCATGGCTTTCAAGCCAAACGAGCAATGATATGGCCACATTCGTTGAATAGTTTGTGATAATATGCCCCAATTTGGCACATGCCTTCATCTTGTGATGGAAAACAGTGTTGCCAAAGAGAGGTTCCAACTTGTTTCACAAAGAAAACATTTTTCATTTTTTGAATACCGAAAACACATATTTTTTGTGAAGCGGCTACAAAGAGGGACATTGCAAACGGCGCATGTCTATCTTAAAGTAGGCCCTATTCTACGGACGGTTGCCAAAAATCATGCATTTCCGACCCTCGTAGCTACTCCCGGCCATTCAGACAACCATCGGCCAATTCTGTTGGAACCGGCTGGAAATTGAAATGCGGGTCCTCCATAGCTTGCCCATTATTTTTGCTAAAAATCTTTTTTAGCTTCATAGGTCGGCATTTCATCATATAATCACCAATAGATATGCATGATCAAACCCCTAGCCACGGACGACCGACGCGACAAGTTAGACCAGTTGTTGAAAACACCATAAAAAATTAAAAAAAATTCACAAAAATGGGAGACCTCCACGTCACATCATCAAATGTGGCCTACCAACTAGTAAAAATATTAAACTTGGAATACCGAGTTTTCTTCAAAAAGTGTTCTCAAAAACGACCTACCATTAACAAAGATTCATGGCTTTCAAGCCAAACGAGCAATGATATAGCCACATTCGTTGAATAGTTTGTGACAATATGCCCAAATTTGGCACATGCCTCAATCTTATGATGGCAAACAGTGTTGCCAAAGAGAGGTTCCATCTTGTTTCACAAAAACAAACATTTTTCATTTTTGAATGCCAAAAACATACGTTTTTCGTAAAGCTGCTACAAAGAGGGACATTCCAAATGGCACCATTCCATGTCTATCTCAAAATAGACCCTATTCTACGGACGGTTTACAAAAATCATGCATTACCGAAACTTGTAGCTAGTTCCAGCCATTCGGACAACCATCAGCCGATTCTGTTGGAACCGGCTAGAATTTGAACTGCAGGTCCTCCATAGCTTGCCCGTTATTTTTTCTAAAAATCATTTTTAGCTTCACAGGTAGGCATTTCATCATATAATCACCAACAGATATGCATGATCAAACCACTAGCCACGGACGGCCGATGTGACAAGTTAGACCGGTGTTTGAAAACACCATAAAAAATTCAAAAAAACTCAAAAAAGGGAGACCTCCACATCACATCACCAAATATGAACTACCAACTAGTAAAAATATTAAACTTGGAATACCGATGTTTTCTTGAAAAAGTGTGCTCAAAACAACCTACCATGAACGAAGATTCATGGCTTTCAAGCCAAATGAGCAATGATATGGCCACATTCGTTGAATAGTTTGTGATAATATGCCCAAATTTGACACATGGCTCCATCTTGTGATGGAAAACAGTGTTGCCAAAGAGAGGTTCCATCTTGTTTCACAAAAAAAACATTTTTCATTTTTCGATTACAGAAAACACATGTTTTTTGTGAAGCGGCTACAAAGAGGGACATTGCAAACGGCGCCATTCCATGTCTATCTCAAAGTAGACCCAATTGTACGGACGGTTGCCAAAAAACATGCATTTCCGACCCTCGTAGCTACTCCCGGCCATTCAGAAAACCATCGGCCGATTCTGTTAGAACCGGCTAGAATTTGAAATGCGGGTCCTCCATAGCTTGCCCATTATTTTTGCTAAAAATCATTTTTAGCTTCATAGGTCGGCATTTCATCATAAAATCACCAATAGATATGCATGATCAAACCCCTAGCCATGGACGGCCGATGCGACAAGTTAGACCAGTTTTTGAAAACACCATAAAAAATTCAAAGAAATTCAAAAAAATGCGAGACCTCCACGTCACATCATCAAATGTGGCCTACCAACTAGAAAAAATATTAAACTTGGAATACCGATGTTTTCTTGAAAAAGTGTTCTAAAAAACGACCTACCATGAACGAAGATTCATGGCTTTCAAGCCAAACGAGCAACGATATGACCACATTCGTTGAATAATTTGTGATAAAATGCCCAAATTTGGCACATGCCTCCATCTTGTGATGGAAAACAGTGTTGCCAAATAGAGGTTCGAGCTTGTTTCACACAAAAAAACAATTTTCATTTTTTGAATGTCGAAAACACATGTTTTTCGTGAAGCAGCTACAAAGAGGGACATTCCAAACGGCGGCATTCCATGTCTATCTCAAAGTAGAACCTAATCCACAGACGGTTGCCAAAAATCATGCATTTCCGACCCCCGTAGCTATTCCCGGTCATTCAGACAACCATTGGCCGATTTTGTTGGAAACAGTTGGAATTTGAATTGCGGGTCCTCCATAGCTTGCGTGTTATTTTCGCTAAAAATCATTTTTAGCTTCACAGGTAGGCATTTCATCATATAATCACCAACAGATATGCATGATCAAACCCCTAGCCACGGACGGCCGACGCGACAAGTTAGACCGGTTTTTGAAAACACCGTAAAAAATTCAAAAACATTCAAAAAACTGGGAGACCTCCGCGTTACATCATCAAATGTGGCCTACCAATTAGTAAAAATATTAAACTTGGAATACCGATGTTTTCTTGAAAAAGTGTTCTCAAAAACGACCTACCATGAACGAAGATGCATGGCTTTCAAGCCAAACGAGCAATGATATGGCCACATTCGTTCAATAGTTTGTGATAATATGCCCAAATTTGGCACATGCCTCCATCTTTGTGATTGCAAACAGTGTTGCCAAAGAGAGGTTCCAGCTTGTTTCACAAAAAAAACATTGTTCATTTTTTGAATGCCGAAAACACATGTTTTTCGTGAAGTGACTACAAAGAGGGACATTCCAAACGGCGCCATGCCATGTCTATCTCAAAGTAGACCCTATTCTACGGACAGTTGCCAAAAATCATGCATTTCCGACCCTCGTAGGTACTCCCGACCATTCAGACAACCATCGGACGATTTATTTGGAACCGGCTGGAATTTGAATTGCGGGTCCTACATAGCTTACCCGTTATTTTTGCTAAAAATCATTTTTAGCTTCACAGGTAGGCATTTCATCATAGAATCACCAACAGATATGCATGATCAAACCCCTAGCCACGGACGGCCGACGCGACAAGTTAGACCGGTTTTTGAAAACACCATAAAAAATCAAAGAAATTCAAAAAAATGGGAGACCTCCGTGTCACATCATCAAATGTGGCCTACCAAGTAGTAAAAATATTAGACTTGGAATACCGATGTTTTCTTGAGCTATTCGGTATGATTTTAACCATTATTTGCACAAACTTTACAAAAATACCCTAAAATTTTCTGCCTCAAAACCCAAAAGAATTTATCTGCCACCCCAAAATTTTCCCTCCACTCTCCCAAAATTTCCCTCCAAAACCTCTCCCACTAGCAGGCGGGACCCACCACCTCCTCTCCCACTAACCCGCGGGATCCCCTCTCCTCCTTCCCAAAATTTCCCCATTCCGCTACCCTCTCCTCCTTCCCATGACCATGTCGCCCTGCTGCCGCTCCGCCACCCCTCCCCTGCTTCGCGCCGCCCCCTCCCTCCTGTGCTCTTCCACGCACCACACTGCCTCTCCTCCCCTCTCCCTGACGACAGCCACATCAACGACGACCACCGCTTCGTCATCGATGACGGCAGCCACATCTACCGCTACATCATCTACCAGGTACTTCTGCCCTCGCTCCATCTCCCCTCGATCTTCTAGGGTTGGGGTAGATTTTCTAGGGTTCGGTAGATCCCCGTCATGGGTTCTTCTACGGTTCATGGGGTTGGATCGATGGGGATAGGGATGGTTCGGTACATCCCCGTCATGGGTTCTTCTACGGTTCATGGGGTTGGATTGATGGGGATAGGGATGGTTCGGTAGATCCATGGGGTTAGGGTTAGGGTTCATCTGGTACACGTTGCTCTCTGGTTCATGGGTTTCTGGATGGGAATGGATCTCCTGCTTTTCTTGTTCATGGGGAAGGATTGATGGTGATTCTTGTTCAAGATGGATCTCTTGGTTTTGTGTATTTATGCAACATGGCTAAACTATTGATGGGATTAGGGTTCTTGTTGCACGCCATGGGTTAGGGTTCATGTTGTTGCTGCTCATGTTGTAGATAGAGTAGAAGTTGCTGCTCATGTTGTAGATGGAGTAGAAGTTGTTGTGGCTGCTCATGTTGTTATTGCCTACTAAAATCTGTTAATGCCTTGTTATTTTACTACAAGAAGTTGTTGTGGCTACTCATATTATCTAGTACAAGCCTGCCATGCTCATATTTGCCATGAACAACACCTGTTGCATGTAGTTTGCTAGCTCTAAACATTGCATCATGAATCTGTTTTCTGTCATGAACTGTGTTTTTCACTCACTCTGGAAATCTGTATCACTTGTCAATTAGCCATGCTGTTTTCCTAATGATATAAGAAGTTTTAGAAATAGTTCAGTAAGCCTGTTTTGTACTCAATGTTATCAACTATCATTCCATTTCATTTGTTTCCTTGTCTGCGTTCTTCATCATAATTAAATGTTGCATATAAATTGCCATGTTGATGTAGTGAAGATATTAAGAGATGCCTCATATCTTTCCAGTGTACATGCATGCTTGTTTAGTGCACTTACATGTTTGCTTAATTAATAACACTACATCACTACATTGTTGATCCATCAAGTTTACTTCACATGTATTCCATGTATGTGCATGCTGGTCCAAATGCTTTCCTTTATTGATACAAGTGCATCATTTTACTTTATCCCTGTTGTATCTGATTGTTGTTTATTCTTTTTTGCAAGCACCACCTAAGAATCATCCATGGCAAGGATGACAAGGTCAAGTAATCGGCCAACCGTTGGTATGCAGCTTGCTCCTTGTGGTTATACTCTCAGTTTTATAAAATATGTGTCTTAATATGATAAGTGAAATTTATTGTTGCAATCTGAATAAGCTTTCTTAATTGTGCAACTAGGATTAAATGTTTGTTGTCTTAATTGTGAATAATCTGAATAAGCTGTCTTAATTGTGCAACTAGGATTAAATGTTTGCTATGTTAATTGTGAATAATCTGAATAAGCTGTCTTAATTGTGAAACTAGGATTAAATGTTTTTTGTCTTAATTGTGAATAATCTGAATAAGTTGTCTTAATTGTGCAACTAGGATTAAATATTTGTTGTCTTGATTGTGAATGATATGAATAAGCTGTCTTAATTGTGAATAAGATGTCTTAAATGTTTGCTGTTAGTCTTTCGTACCCGAATAACTAGGATTAAATGGTAATAAAATCTTATAAGATATGTTTGGCTGTCTTCCATGCATTCCAACCATTCACCTAATAATTATGTTTCCTTTATCATGCAAAGAGGATCTTCTCACCGAGTATGAGAAGGTTAGGGCTAGAAATATCATGAGGAACAATCCAGTCTCTTGGCATCGGTGCAATAGCGTCGGTGATTAGGAATTCGAATGTTGTACAAGAAGGTAGAACTGAAGAGGTTCAAGAATGTAGTGGAGTTATCAATGATGACCCAGAGTACAATCCTAAGGAGGATGGAGTTATTGATGGGGAGGAAGTGGACGATGTTGTAGTGCAGAAGACTGTTAAGGTGCAAACTTTGTCTTGCTTGGAGGGTTGTGGTTCTTGTATGCTCTGTGTTTCCTTGTGCTCACATATTTGTCTTGTGATCTAATGCTTTTTTCCGTAATATTTATACGAGGCACTGAAGTATCTGAAGAAGAGGCCTGCTGTTAAGAAGACAGTCAACAAGAAGAGGAAGAGCTCAGAAACATCTGTTGCAATGCCTCCAGGAAGGGTGATGGCCCCACATCCAGGACAAACAAAGAGGATCCTGGAACCTGATGAACCGGCCCCTGCTAGATTCACGAGGCAGAAAGCAAAGATGCCGACTGTGATGGACCATCAGGAAATAACGTTGCGCATGGACTCCGAGAGCTCGGTGCAAATGGGTGATGAGTTTCCTCCCATGGATGATGAAACCACTGTCTGCATGGATGAAAGAGGCACTCTATGCCCAGATGGAGGAGCTATCTGCATGGATGAAGCAGGCACTGTCCACACAGACCTCGGCCCTGTTGCACCTTCTATTGGTAGGAATGCTGTCATCAGTGAAGAAGAACACCAGCTTGTGCTTCAATCGGGCAAGTTCACCTTTGCAATGCTCTCTTTTACTAGTGCATTTTCCAAATGGAAGTGATCATGTATGGTTACCTGTTTAGCAGAATCATTCCTGCATTTGTCGATTTCTCTTCAAATTTATGAGTTCAATTTCATTTTCAGATGCACTGACTACCAAGATTAGACAGAGAAAGGGCAAAGGGCTAGAGAAAATCACCAAGTCGCTTGGTATCAAGGTGCCTATCCAAATTGCCGAAGGGATGAAGCGTCCAGAGAAGCCCCTGCAGGCAGCAAAGCTTGCTTCTGAGTGTGGACTCGTTGCAAGAACCCATCTGCCAGTTCTTCCTCACTTCAAGGAATACAAAAAAAACTCTAATCTAATGGCGGACTACATTGGGAAAGTTGTTGTAAGCTACTTTCTTTGTAGTTGATGTGCTATCTTTTTTCTGTTACACCTATGTATGATCACTAATATTGTTCCTACCTTGTTTGCTGTCTTGGTACGCAAATTTTGAGATGAACACCGACTCAGAGATCATCAAGACCGCTTGCAAAGATATTCTATAGAAAAATTCAAAGAATAGACGCCATCAGATCAAGAAGAAGTATTTTGATACAGTAGTAGCAAACAAAGTCATCATCAAGTCTCCGGTGCCGGATCTGACAGACCGTGAATGGCAAGCTCTAGTGGAGATGTGGTCTACCCCAAGACACAAGGTTTGTCTCTCCTTTGTTTGCTGTTTTATGTTCTGCACATGATATGCTAGTGCTAGATCATGCTGACAGTATGCTTTTTTTGTAGGAAACCTGTCTGTGGAACAAGATGAATCGAGAAAAAGTTGTGTACCATTAGACAACTGGTTCCAGGCACTACACATCACACATTTTTGCCACTGTGAGAACTTTTGTCTAGAGACCTAACCGTTTGATCCTCGTTGAATAACATTTTTGATTCTTGCTGAATAACATTTTGATTTTTGCTGAAAATCATTTCAGAAAGAAGAGCGGAAGGGTGAGGATGTCTGTGATTAACTTGTTCAAGGCCACCCACAACACCAAGAAGCACGGGTTTTCGGAGCCAGTAAAGAAAGCTATAGTAAGTCACTCCATGCTTTGTCCAGCCAGTTCAAACTTTTGACTAGATTTGGTATGCTTTGAGGCTGTTTGCTAGAACCTAAGACAGGTTTGATGTTGTTTGATTCACAATTCTGTCATGCCCTGTTTGATTCAGAGCCAGTTCAAACTTCTGTCATGCCCTATTTGATGTTATTTGACTGGTTTGTCCAGCCAGTTCAAACTTCTAGAGCCTAAGATAGGTTTGATACTGTTTGACTGGTTTGTCCAGCCAGTTTAAACTTCTGTCATGTACTGTTTGAGTCACAACCAGCAGGAACACAAACTATGTTCCATGCTTTGATGTTGTTTGCTACTGCCTAAGATAGGTTTGCTATCTCAACAAAGATATCAGAATTTGTTGTATAGTTCTAAACAAAGATAACATAATTTGTTGTAGCTATTTGTTGCATTTTTATGATATGGTAAAATATCTACGCATAGATTTTGTGTGATAGTTTGGTTACTTCAAATAATTCATTTTGTGTGCTGGTTTGGTGGCATTCTTGTTTGGTTTCTCTTGCTTGGTTTGGTTTGCAAAATGTGAAATAGATTTGCCACTAATGTCTAGCATTTTCCTACATATGCTAGCTTGAGATGGAGAAAAAGAAGGACGCGCCGGTACCAGATGGTGAAGAGCCAAAGTCTGCTGTTGAAATTGTTGACGAAGTGCTCAAGACCGAAGTAAAGTAAAGCACATTCCTCAGGAATGTTGGGCTCCAGTCATCTACGAACAACTCGGCCAAAGCAAGTGCTGCTATGGCTGCTCATGTTCGTGATCTTGAGCAGAAGCTGGAGAGGTCAGAGCTTCAAGCAGAGTTGATGCAAGAAGAAGTGGCGGCAATCAAGATGAAGGCGGAAGAAGCTGAAGCTGCACGTGACAAGGAACTTGAGCTGCTGCGCAAGAAGGCTCAAAGACAGGATGAGAAGTTAGCCCACTTGATGGCTCTCTTTGGAGCTAAAGCATTATGATGGCTGAAACATCGTCGAAGCTCTATGCTCATTTTGGTGAACATGTGAAGTTTAACCTGTCGTACGACCTGTTTTAGATAGATGGCTCATTTTGGTGATGCTGAACTGGTGAAACTATGAAGTTATGCATTTTGTGAAACTGTGAAGTTATGCATTTTGTGTGAATTATTTGAGTTTTGTTTGGACCATTTTGTGAAGCTGAGCACCTGGTTCACAAGATAATTATTGAGTTGGGCTCTGACCTTAGTTGGACCGCAAAAAGGCTGAGGCCCAAACAAGAATTAGACTAAAATGGCTTGGGCCTAAAAAAGAGTTAACTATAAAAAAACCTAGTCTGTAAAGGGCTGCAACCCAGAAAATAAAAGGCCAAGGCCCAAACAAGAACTAGACTAAAAAGGTTGTGGCCCAAAAAATAGTTGACTAGGAAAAAAAGTGGACTGCAAAAGGCTACATCCCAGAAAACAAAAGGCCAAATTATTGGGCCAGGCCCATGCAGCTAAGCAAAATAAAGAGGAAAAAACATAAAATGGGCTGAATTATTGGGCTTGGCCCATGTAGGCGGTCGAAATGGACCGGGCTGATTCTAATTTATGACCTTCTCATTTGGTCATAATGATGCCACGTCAGCTTGCCACGATGGATCTGAGGTGGCGTGGGCGGATAGCTAATGACCAAAACAATGGTCGTGAACCTATGACCTTTTTTTGGTCATAAACTTCTACGACCTTTTCAGAAGAAAGGTCATTAATTTCCATTCTTGACCCTCAGCTTTTGACCATTAGTTTTTGGTCACAAAAAGGTCACAAACGGAAAACAGTGACCAATAGTGAAGGTCACAAAATAGCATATTTCTTGTAGTGCTTTTTGACTTCATTTGCTATTTTTCATTCATTTACTAATGTTTTTGAGCTAAATGACCCTGAAATTGATAAGCACTACAAATGAACTCTGAAAATGTTGAAAGTTGGCATGATATCATCATTTCACCCACATAACATGTGCTAAAAAGTTGAGAGGGTTATGGCAAAAACTGGATGCACTTAGTGTACAAAATGGACAATCTCTTTCAAAGTATCAGGGTTTCAGACGAAAACTTGTCTGTTACTAAGGCATTCATTTTTTAAAAACCTAAGAATTACCAAATTGAATATAATGATAAAACACACAAATATTAAGCAACAGAAAAAAAGAATCACTAGAAAATCTATTTATGAATTAAAGTTATTCACAAAAGTGATTCACACAAATTTCAAATAATTCAAATTTAAACTATTCAAATTTGAAAACTACTAGCACTAAAAGAAAGTTTATAATTCTTTTACCTAAAGAAAAAAGATTCACAAAGAAACTCTAAATAAAGCAAAAAAACAACTCAGAAATAAAAGAAAATAAATAAAGTAGAAAACAAAAAACAAAAATATATATTGATAAATAGCCCTCCTACTGGGCTGCCACGACCTACATATGACTAGAAACCCAACCTCTTATTGGGCCAGGACGCAGGCCCGTACGACCCAGTAGGCCCCACAGGGCAGCAGAGGTGCGGTAGGCCCAAAAGGCCTGCTTAAGAGAGGAGCTCAACACGATAGTCACGGCGGGGCTTATAAACCGATGCGAGCTCCTCTCGACTAGCGAGGTGAGACTAAACATCCACCCCGCCACTCGCCTGGCCTTTAGTCATGGTTGGAGCCACCAACCGTGACTAAAGGGTTTTGCTTCCTGCCACTTCGGCTGGTGAAATTCACCTTTAGTCACGGCTGGTGGCTCCAACCGCGACAAAAGGGGGAGGGGTCTTTCGCCGCGGTTGGAGCCACCAACCATGACTAAAGTCCTCCTTATATATACAACACTTCAAAAAAATCAATTACTTTGCATTCTTCGACCTCTTCGCGACATCCCCGGGCCGTCGCCGTCTCACCTTCCCGATGCTGGAGCTCGTCGCTGCCCCCGACACTGGCTGCCCGCGGCTCCTCGCACCGATCTTCGACGCCGCTCACGCCCGCTCCTCCCGAAGCCAAGGCTGACGCCGCCCGGGACGCCGCCCGTGCCTGCTCCTCCGGCCCCGAGCTCCTCACCGTCGCCGCCCCCAACTCGCCTCGCCTCGCCGTCGCCCCGTCGTCCCGCTGTGAGCTCCCCCCTCACCTTTGCCCCCTGTGCCTCCATGGAGGCCGCCGGTCCCTCCGCGAACGCTCCCCCCAATTTTGATGAACACACACACACAATTTTGATGATTAGATGATTAATTAGATGTATAGATGATTAGATGCAAGAATTTTGATGTATAGAAAAAAGTTAAGGAATTTTGACATAGATGCAAGAATTTTGACATTTTTTCACTAGATGATTAATTAGATGTATACAAAAAAGTGAAGGAATTTTGACATTTGAGGAATTTTTACATTTTGATCCAATATATGTATAGAAATTAGTATATATATATGTATGAATACAATGTATAGGAAAAAGTTGATGAATTTTGACATTTGATCCAATGTATAGAAATTAGTATTTGTAAAAGTTGCATATTTTAATTGCAAAAGTTTGTTATGTATTAATTTGCAATTAGTATTTTTTATGTATTTGCAAAAGTTGCGGGTCGTAAGGTTAAGAGATTCCGTTAGGATTCTGAAGTTCTTCGTATATAAGAAATCACAATCAAGCATTTAAAAAATGTTTAATTTGCATAGAATTTGTTCTCAGAGTCAACGATGCCTGGCCCCCATCCTCCTCGTCGACTCGTTCGCAACGACGTCCTGCTTCAAAGGCGCTATGTCCGGGACTGGGCTCCGCTGGGCTGGCATTCGGAGGTGCTACCTTCAGGGGGGCGCAACTTGGTGAGGAACCCGGGTCCCGTCGTCGACCCGGAGATTCTTTGGTGGCGTTTGCGTGGGCCACTTTCGGTGCGGAGGCAGCCGGCCCCGCAGGAGGTGGTACATCGCCACATCAGGGAGGAGCACGAGCACGTCCGTCGCTACATGGATGCGTTGGACGTCAGGTTCTCCAATACCTGGCAGGTTCTTCAGGGATCTCATCCGAGCTATGATCCTGTCATAGTTCCTTCTCATTGGCTGTCCACCGCCTGCCGCATGAGACTCAAGTGGATCTGTAGTAGTGATATTATATAATCAATAATATTCGAGATGTATTGGTAATAATATTCAAGTTGTATTCGAGATTATATTCAATAATATTCGAGACGAGATTTATTTGAGATTATATTCGATGATGCATATTATGTACTATGATTCAGTTTTCCTTATTGATTGCATGCATTCTAATTTGAATACTAAATTGTTTTATCTTTCTTCTGGGTTAGTTAAATAAAAGCTATGGACAATACCGGCAGAGAAGGAGAAGAGGCTCTGTTCAACATCCTATGCTCCACGAGCCCAGAGCATGAACATGAAGATGATGACGGCTCGCAATATCTGAACAATTCCGGTGAGGGTTGTATGTTTGATGAAGACGAAAAAATAGATGAATTCGATAACGATGTTGACGAAGAAAATGTTATTCAAATAACAAAGACCGGCGAGGTATATTTATTATATAAGCCATCCGGTGATCATTACATGTCTTAATTGAGTTGTATATGTATTAACTAATCGATCTTTCTTCTTTTAGGCCTCCGGATCAAGCAAATCTTCTACAAGCGATATGGTAGTTCAAGGCCCGACCAAAAAGTTGGACCCTGGCGTAAAGTTCAACATCGATTCCATCAATACGTCAACTGGCGAACCGCTTGAACCTAAGAAAAATGTGACCAAGTTCAAGAATCAATGTAGAGTTATTGTCAGGGACCAAATCCCGATCTCCACACAAGAATGGAAAAATTCAGCAAAGGGAGATCGAGAAGGAGTTACTTTTGTCAATGAAAGAGCAAAAGATGTGCTTTGGACCGAGCTGATGTCACATTTCACACTACCAGATAACTTGACAGCTGCAGATCTGAAGAAAGTCAGAAACTATGCTCTGAAAAAGATGGCGATCGCATTCAACACCTTCAAGAAAAATGCATGGGCTGCGTACGTCAAAGCAAACAAGACGACTCCAAAATTCGAGGGAGCACTAGTGAAGGCAAAAGATCACTTGGACGATTTCGTGAAGTTCAAGGTATCGGAACTAGCTAAGGAACGGTCGAGAAAGAACAAGATTAATGCTGCGAAAAAGCAGTGGCACCATACTCTAGGGCGAGGTGGCTACCAGACGGCCCTGCCTAAGTGGGATAAATCCGAACAAGATATGATTAGTGCAGGGGTCACTCCAGTTACAGTGACCTGACCCCCGAGGTGCAGGACATGGTTTTATGCGCATGGGGGAAAGTTGGACCCAAAGACAGGGGCTATTATGGTGAAGGCAAGTCTTAAAAAAATGACAGGCGAAATTCTGATGAAAATAGAAGAAGCTCGAATGGGGGTGTTCACGCCCAACAGAGAGGATGACGAGCTTACGCGCGCCCTGAAGAATCCTGAACACCTAGGAAGAACACGAGGGAAAGGCGTTGTTCCGTGGTATGAGGGGTTTGCTGGTTGGAACGATGACTACAGAAGCCATGCGAGAAAGAAGATGCAGGAGGAGCGGAAGAAGAAGGAGGAAGCACTCCGCCCTGAAGGCCTAGAATCAAAGCACCTAGAGTTGGAATCCAGAGTCAGGTGGCAGCAGGAGCAGATCGACTCACTCAGCTAGGAAAGGGCGTCTCATCGGCAACATGAGCAGATCGATCTAGCATTGGATACCACCATCCCATCTATGCTGAGAAGCAGCGTGGGTTCCGCCCCGGCCGATATCAATGACGATGCACTGCTAGCTAGCTAGCCCGTGGATGATATCAAAGACAAGACTAACTGTGAGCTACACATGAAAGTGAAGAACTTATCCATGAAGGTGGTGGATGGCTATGCTTTAGCAAATCCCCTAGAAGCAAACTTCCATTGTAATCCCATTCCAGATGGCTATGCTCGTGTCGGGATTGATGAAGTGATGTCAGGATATCACGAGCTACAACTTGACATTCTTGGAGGTGACAAGGAGATAACACTGGGAGAGGCCATACATAGTATCATTCTATGGAAAAAGATTGCATCGTCTTTCCAAGGCCACCGACTCCTCCTCCTCCAAGTTTGACGCCGCATCAATCGACTCCTCCTCCTCCTCCAAGTCTGGCACCGTGTTAGCCGACTCCTCCTCCAAGTCCGGCATGGCGTCAGCCAACTCCTCCTCTTCCAAGTCCAGCACCGCGTCAGCCGACTCCTCCTCCAAGTCCGGCACGGTGTCAACGTGCTCCGTCGACTCAGCGTGCTCTGTCGCCTAAGCAACAACGGAAGAGAGAGGCCGCAGCTACGACGACTAGCGGTACAACATGCAAGAAATTCAAATATGGTCCAAGCCTCAAGCATCTTCCGAAGTTGCCTTACCACCTGATCGAGGAGGAACTCGAGAGCGTAGTGGATGCCAAGGTGAAGGCCCATTTTGGACCGAAACCGCCCCAGCCGCCAAAGGAGAACGTACCTGAGCATGTCTCACAACACTTCATTGATATGGCTTGACCGGCTGTCAATCAGAAGGATAACGACTATGTGCGGTCTATCAAGAAGTCATATCTTGCAGGACAAAAGGAGTCAAGCTCGAGCTCGAACCAAGGAGTTGGCAAAAAAAGCGGGAAAACTATCCCCCAGTTGGGAGAACAAGCAGTGCAATCGACCCCCCCCCCCCCCGCTCATTGTACAAACACCTATGAGTACCGCCTGTCGGCCAGGAGTAACCGAAGATCATATTAGGATGGCTAAAGAGGCCGATGTCAGTGTTGAACAACTCCTAGGCCTTGAGGAAATGCCCGGGCTTAAAGAGTCAGAAGTAAAATATCAATATGCTCGCGGCAAACATCTGGTCAAGCCTGAAGATGTCAAGCTTCTACCAACGAGATTGTACAATTTGCATACGTGGTACATGTAAATAACAACAAATACCAATCAAGAGTCCCTCATGGTGAGAGTCAAAGGGATGCATTACTTCCATAAAGAAGATCTGTGGATTCATTATTCAGAGTTGTTTCAGTTATTCAATCAAGACGCACTCGACAAATCTTTAGTCAGTTCCCATTGTCTATAAGTGATTTCTTTCTATAATTTAAGTCTCTAGCTAGCTATGCTCTCATTCATTACCTGTAATTATCCTCACTATATTCATTTATGTGGTTGACCTTTGATGTCGGGCCGTGTTGAACCGGGACTAAAGGGGCGTAGGCTTTAGTCCCCACCAGCACTAAAGGCCCTTACGACCCGCAACTATAGGTCAATTCTACACTAGTGGAATGACCCACCCAAAGGAGGGTATGTGTGGAAAGAACCCCCAAGATCTGTTCTGATGAAAAACTGTAAATGACAACTATGAAAGTAACAATACAAAATAGTTGGAGACGAGTGCCTTGGCATTGACGAGACGTCATGAGTTGCCGGCTGTTCCTGCATGGAGGAAGAGGATGTATTCAAATATGGCTATTCCTAATTCTTTGCGCGCACAATGCCTATCACAGCCACTGCTTCAACATATGGATTCAGACCCTTTTGCATGTGCATGACTCCTCTTTCTCTCTTTTCCTTCTAACCGGCTGACACATGCATGTCTATAGTTACACATGCATGCCTATGCTATTTTCTCTCTCTCCTCAAACTCCATTACTTTTAGTTGTTTTTTGACCGTTGAGATGGTTGATATTTTTAAAATCAAAAATTTGTTTTCAAAACTTTGTATACATTTGAACTCTTGATGCTAAGATCTTTAAAACAAGATCGGTCATGGATAACTTTTGAACACACTTTTGTTAACTACAACTGAAATGTAGTTTTTTAGAAGATTAGCAGCATTTTCGTGTAAGGAACTTTGCTGGACCTAGATGAAGAACTTTCTTAATAGAGGGTCTGCACTTTACTTAAAATATTAAAGAAATTTCCCAGAAAATGTATTTGAAACCGAAGAACTTTACGAACAGCTTGTCTGAACTTTGATGAAAAGAGAATGGAACTTTGTTAGAAATATATCAATATTGGACTTGTTTCGTAAAGCTTGTCGTGAGAAACTCAAATACATAATCGACTTTAAATTTGCACAATTTATTTAGAAGTTATGGTGACATATAAAATTTCCTAGCAATACTAGTATAGTGGAGTAGCCCGACACCCTCTTTCTCGTGTCAGTTTTTTTAGTATAGGGTCTATTGATTTTACATGCATGCATGGGACCATCTCGCATGTTGATTTGATGTGTAAGATGGATGGATGGACCAGATATACGTTGTGCGGGCAATCAGTTAGGAAAAATCCATTCTCGGATGTGTTGGTGTTCTTTGGCTCCAGTAGCGGCGTTTCCAACCTCGCAGGTACATAATGATAAGGGTACTCACAGTAGAAACATGTCACATGGTTAGTAGACAACAAATAATCTTTGGAGATGAATAAGCTAATATTATCATAGATATAAACTAGAAATAAGGGAACAAGAGGAAGCCACGGTGTGTGTGAAGCCCGTGTTTTCTCCAGGAAACATGACATTCTAGGGTCATGAATAGACGTTTTTCCATATGCCCCATGCTCCCTTCTGAAGGGGAACACAAGTTGGATGAGTTGAAATATAGACTTATTTGTCATGGGAAACGTATAAATGATGTTGAATCAATCTATAGTGCAACATCGAGAAAGAGGGAGGAGAAAAAAAGAAATAATTTTCTTTAGTTTCTACTATCTATATATGAGATTTACCTTTCTTTACTTTATATTTAGTTCCCAGATATAAGATGTTTTTGTAGTTCAAATCTGAAGTGCAAAAATGTCCTATATTTAGGAAGAGATGCAGTAGTTGTGAAGAGCGGGCTGCTATGGTGACCTCCCAGCTTCTCTAGCACGTGCATGTATGAAACTAGGAGGAAGGAAGAAAACTCGACATTACGCTCAACTAACCAAGTATTTAATGTAGCAACCAGCATGTGAATAGCAGAGGATTGCACATTACTTTGTGAGGATATATATAGTAATGGAAGTGAAGAGAAGGACGGTGCGACAAAGTCCATACTGTAGAAGTGCATGCTCTAGCCAATGCAATCAAAAGACCGATCTGATGGAAGAGATTTGCTCTGATATCATGTTAAGCTTCATGCACTAACCAACGCAACCAAAAGTCCGAACTGATGGAAAGGAGTAGTGCAATCCACATATACTGTAACACCCCCTCTCACGTGTGCCGGGAAAGATAAGTCAACATGTGCAACCGGAAGAGAGCGATGACACGCGAAACTCACGTATGACTCAAGAGGCCACTACGTGGACACAAAGGCGGCTACCAGCAATTTTTTAAATAAATTGCGAAAGCCAGGACTTGAACTGAAGACCTTAGCTCTGATACCATGTAGAAGTGCATGCTCTAGCCAATGCAACCAAAACACGGATCTGATGGAAGAGATTAGGCAATACATTTATACGTCAACACCTACATACCGTGGTTGTGTTGGGGAACGTTGCATGGGAAACAAAAAATTTCCTACGCACACGCAAGATCTATCCATGGTGATCAGCATCTACGAGAGGGAGAGTGGATCTACATACCCTTGTAGATTGCTAAGCGGGAAGCGTTAAGAAACGCGGTTGGTGTAGTCGAACATCTTCGCGATCCAAATCACCATGCTTCCCGTGATCAGTACAATCCGTCCCGCGATCCAATCAAGATCCATCCCGCGAACTCATCACGATCCGTCCCGCAATCTCATCACGATCCATCTCGCAATCTTGATCACGGTCCTTCCGATCTAGCGCCGAACGGACGACACCTCCGCGTTCAGCACACGTACAACTCGATGACGATCTCCGCCTTCTTGATCCAGCAAGAGGGAGCAGAGAGGTAGAAGAGTTCTCCGGCAGCGCGACGACGCTCCGGTGATGGTGGTGGAGCTATTCCGACAGGGCTTCGTCTAAGCACTGCATAAATCCGATCTAGAGGAGAAACTATGCACTAGAGGAACGGGTAGCATGTGGCTAAAAATCTTATGCCAAAACCCTAAAACCCTCTAGTATATATAGGAGGAGAGGAGGAGGAGGCTTTCCTCCCAAGGAGGCAGCCCTTGGGTCGGCCGAACCAGGAGGGAGGAGTCCTCCTCCTTCACTCCTAGAAGGATTATGACTCCTTCCTAATTTAGTCCTTTTTGCCTTTTTCCACCTTTTTCCTTTTGGGATTTTCTTCCCAGCCGCATGGGCCTTGTGTGGGACTTCCACCAGCCCACTAAGGGCTGGTATTCATCCTCCCACAGCCCATGTAGCCTCTTGGGTCGAAATACCCCTCCCGATGGTCTCCCGGTACACTACCGACACTCCCTTACGGACCTTGGGTCTCCAAACAACCTTAGGTCACCACCATACATAACTCTATACTACTGAAACGTCACCAAACCTTAAGTGTGCAGACCCTGCGGGTTCGAGAACTATGTAGACATGACCGAGACACCTCTACGGTCAATAACCAACAGCAGGACCTAGATGCCCATATTGGTTCCTACATATTCTACGAAGGTATTTATTGGTGGAACCTCTATGTCAAGGATTCAGTTAATCCCGTATGATGTTCCCTTTGTTCTTCGGTATGTTACTTGCCCGAGATTCGATCGTCGGTATCTCCATACCTAGTTCAACCTCGTTACCGGAAAGTCTCTTTACTCGTTCCGTAACACAAGATCCCGTGACTAACACTTAGTCATATTTCTTGCAAGGCTTGTTGTGATGTTGTATTACCGAGTGGGCCCTGAGATACCTCTGCGTCACACGGAGGAACAAATCCTAGTCTTGATCCATGCCAACTCAACAGACACCCTCGGAGATACATGTAGAGCACCTTTATAGTCACCCAGTTACATTGCGACGTTTGATACACACAAGGTACTCCTCCGGTGTCAGTGAGTTGCATGATCTCATGGTAATAGGAACATATACTTGACATGCAGAAAACAGTAGCAATAAATTGACATGATCATATGCTACATTTGTAGTTTCGGTCTTGTCCATCACATCATTCTACTAATGATGTGATCCCATTATCAAATGACATCTCATGTCCGTGACTAGGAAACCATAGCCATCTTTGATCAACGAGCTAGTCTATTACAGGCATACTAGGGACATGGTGTTGTCTATGTATCCACACATGTATCTGAGTTTCCGATCAACACAATTATAGCATGGATAATAAACGATTATCATGAACAAGGAAATATGATAAAAACTAATTTATTATTGCCTCTAGGGCATATTTCCAACAGTCTCCCACTTGCACTAGAGTCATTAATCTAGTTCACATCACCATGTGATTCGCATTGTTATGAATCTAACACCCACTGAGTTCTGGCGCTTGATCATGCTTTGCATGTGAGAGAGGTCTTATAGTCAACGGGTCTGTGACATTCAGATCCGTAAGTACTTTGCAAATCTCTATGTGAAACTGTAAACACTCCTACCACACTCCACTTGGTACTATTCCAAATGGCTGCTCCACTACACGTATCCGGATTGCTACTAAGAGTCATCCAGATTAGTGTTAAAGCTTGCATCGACGTAACTCTTTACGACGAACCCTGTATCACCTCCATAATCAAGAAAACATCTCCTTAGTATTTTAGTCACTAAGGATAATCTTGACCGCTGTCCGGTGATCAACTTCTGGATCACTCTTGTACCCCTTGATGGACTCATGGCAAGGCACACACAGGTGCGGTACACAGCATGGCATACTATATAGAGCCTATGGCTAAGGCATAGGGGACGACGTTCGTCCTTTCTCTTTCTTCTGCCGTTGTCGAGCTTTGAGTCTCACTCAACTTCACACCTCACAAATCAGGTGAGAACTCTTTCTCTGACTGATCCATTTTGAACTCTTTCAAAATCTTGTCAAGGTATGTACTCATTGAAAGTCTCATCAAGCATCTTGATCTATCTCTATACATCTTGATGCTCAACAATTAGGTAGCTTTATCCAGGTCTTCCTTTGAAAAACCTTTTCAAACAACCGTTTATGCTTTCCAGAAATTCTACATCATTTCCGATGAACAATATGTCATCCACATATACTTATCAGAAATTCTATAGTGCTCCCACTCACTTGATTGTAAATACAAGTTTCTCGTAAACTTTGTATAGACTCAAAAACTTTGATCACCTCATCAAAGTGTATATTCCTACTCCGAGATGCTTGCTTCAGTTCATAGAAGAACCACTGAAGCTTGCACACCTTTTAGCATCCTTAGGACTGACAAAATCTTCTGGTTGTATCACATACAACCTTTCCTAAAGTAAGCCATTTAGGAAACTATGTTTTGATATCCATCTGCCAGATTTCATAATTGAAAAATGCAGCAACTGCTAACATAATTCCAACAGACTTTAGCATTGCAACGAGTGAGAAAGTCTCATCGCAGTCAACTCCTTGAACTTGTCGTAAACTTCTTTGCAACAAGTCGAGCTTTACAAATGGTGACATTTACCATGAGCATTTGTCTTCATTTTAAACATCCATTTGAACTCAACGACCTGCCGTCCAACGAGCAAGTCTACCAAAGTCTATACTTGGTTTTCATACATGGATCCTTTCTCGGATTTCATGGCCTCTAACCATTTGTCGGAATCCGAGCCCATCATCGCTTCTCCATAGCTCGTAGGTTCATCGTTGTCCAACAACATGACCTCCAAGAAAGGGTTGTCGTACCGCTCAGGAGCAGTACACGTCCTTGTCGACCTACGAGGTTTGATAGTAACTTGATCCGAAGCTTCATGATCATCATCATTAACTTCCTCTTCAACTAACGTAGGCTTCACAGAAACATCTTCCTGCGCTGGGCTACTCTCTGATTAAACAAAGGTTCAACAACCTCATCAAGTTCTATCTTCCTCCCACTCAATTCTTTTGAGAGAAACTCTTTCTCGAGAAAGGACCCAGTTTTAGCAACAAACATTTTATGCTTGGATCTAAGATAGAAGGTTTACCCAACTGTCTTTAGGGTATTCTAAATTTGTCCGCTTTGGGTTCGAGCTCATTAGGTGAAAACCCTTTTTCACATAAGTGTTGCAGCCCCAAACATTAAGAAATGACAGCTTAGTTTTCTATCAAACCATAATTCACATGGTGTCATCTCAACGGATTTAGATGGTGCCCTATCTAAAGTGAATGTAGTTGTCTCTAATGCATAACCCCAAAACGATAGTGGTAAAAGGATAAGAGGCATCATAATTCGCACCATATCCAATAGAGCACGACTATGACGTTCAGACACACCACCACACTATGGTGTTCCAGGTGGCGTGAGTTGTGAAACAACTTTCACATTGTCTTAAGTTGTATACCAAACAAGTAATTCAGATATTCACCTCCACGATCATATCGCTGGAATTTTATATTCTTGTCACGATGATCTTAAACTTCACTCTGAATTTGCTCGAACTTTTTCAAACGATTCAGACTTGCGTTTCATTAAGTAAATATACACTATTATCTACTCAAATCATTAGTGAAGGTAAGAAAATAACGATATCCACCGCATGCTACAAGACTCATTGGATTGCATACATCAACATGTATCATTTCCAATAAATCACTTGCCCTCTCCATCAAGCCAAAAAACGGGGTCCTTAGTCATCTTGCCCAAGAGGCATGGTTCGCATGTCTCAACCGATTCGAAATCGAATGAGTCCAAAGATCCATCAACATGGAGTTTCTTCATGCACTTTATACCAATATGACATTTAGCGGCAGTGCCACAAGTATGTGGTACTATCATTATTAACTTTGTATCTTTTGGCATCAATGTTATGAACATGTGTATTACTACGATCAAGATTCAACAAACCATTCTCACTAGGTGCATGACCATTGAAGGTATTATTCATGTAAACAGAATAACCATTATTCTTTAACTTAAATGAATAACCGTGTTGCAATAAACACGATCTAATCATGTTCATGCACAACGCAAAACACCAAATAACATTTATTTAGGTTCATCACTAATCCCGAAGGTAGAGAGAGCGTGCGATGTTGATCACATCAACCTTGGAAACATTTCCAACACACATTGTCACCTCACCCTTAGCTAGTGCTCCGTTTATTCCGTAGCTTTTATTTTGAGTTACTAACATTTAGCGACCGAACCGGTATCCAATACCCAGGTGCTACTAGGAGTACTAGCAAGGTACACATAAATAACACGTATATCAAATATACTTCTGTCGACGTTGCCATCCTTCTTATCTACCAAGTATCTAGGGTTGTTCCGCTTCAACGACCGCTCTCCTCATAATCGAAGCACTTAGTCTCGGGTTTGGGTTCAACTTTGTGTTGCTTCACTGGAGCAGCAACTGACTTGCTATCCATGAAGTTTTCCCTCCTTGCTCCTGCCCTTCTTGAAACTAGTGGTTTGAGTAACCATCAACACTTGACGCTCCTTCTTGATTTCTACCTTCGCGGTGTCAAACATCACGAACAGCTCAGGGATCATTATTTCTATCCCTGGCATTTTGTAGTTCATCACCAAGTTCTAGTAGCTTAGTGACAGTGACTTGGAGAACTATATCAATCACTATCTTATCTGGAAGATCAACTCCCACTCGATTCAAGCGATTGTAGCACCCAGACAATCTAAGCACATGCTCAATGATTGAGCTATTCTCTTTCATATTACAGGCAAAGAATCTTGTTGGAGATCTCATATCTCACAACACGGGCATGAGCCTGAGATTCTAATTTCAGCTCTTAGAACATATCATGTGTTCTGTGATGTTCAAAACGTTTCGGAGCCTCAATTCTAAGCCGTAATGCATGACACACTAAACTATCAAGTAATTATCAGAACGTGCCTGTCAGATGTTCACAACATCTACAAACAACGCTAGAGGGATTGGCGCACCAAGCGGTGCATTAAGGACATAAGCCTTCTGTGCAGCAATAGGGACAATCCTCAGATCACGAAGCTAGTCCGAAATATTGCTACAATCATCTTTCAACTCTATTTCTCTAGGAACATATAAAAATTCAAGGGAGCTACAACGTGAGCTAGTAATCTACAACATAGTTTGCAAAGACACTACTGACTATGTTCGTGATAATGAGTTCAATTAATCATATTACTTAAGAACTCCCACTCAAATTGACATCCCTCCAGTCATTCGAGTGATACATGATCCAAATTCACCAACTCAAGTCCGATCATCACGTGAGTTGAGGTGGTTTCAATGGTGAACATCATCATGTTGATCATATCTACTATATGACTCATGTTCGACCTTTCGGTCTCTTGTGTTCTGAGGCCATGTCTGTACATGCTAGGCTTGTCAAGTTTAACCCGAGTGTTCTGCATGTGCAACACTAGCTTGCACCCATTGTATGTGAACGTAGAGTCTATCACACCCGATCATCATGTGGTGTCTCAACACGACGAACTTTCGCAACGGCGCACACTCAGGGAGAACACAATTCATCTTGAAATTTAAGTGAGGGATCACTTTATAATGCTAGCGTCGTCCTAAGCAAAATAAGGTGCATAAAAGGATTAACATCACATGCAAAACATAAGTGACATGATATGGCCATGAACTTGTGCTTTTGATCACCATCTTGAAAGCACCGGCATGATCTCCATCGTCACAGGCAAGACACCATGATCTCCATCATCTTGATCTCCATCAACGTGTCGCCATCGGGGTTGTCGCGCCCAACATGCTTCTACTACTATTGCTACAGTTTAGCGATAAAGTAAAGCATTACATAGCGCTTAATGATTGATACGCAGGTCATACAATAATTAAAGACAACCTTATGGCTCCTGCCGGTTGCCGTACTCATCGACATGCAAGTCGTGATAATCTATACATCACATGATCATCTCATACATCACATATATCACATCATGTAATTGGCCATATGATATCACAACATACCCTGCAAAAACAAGTTAGACGTCCTCTAATTGTTGTTGCATGTTTTACGTGGCTGCTACGGGTATCTAGCAAGAACAATTCTCACCTACACATAAACCACGACGGTGATACATAAGTTGCTTTTCAACCTTCTCAAGGACCGCCTTGGTTGAATCCGATCCAACTAAAGTAGGAGAAACAGGCACCCGCCAGCCATCTTTGTGCAACAAGGTTACACATCAGTCGATGGAACCGGTGTCTCGTAAGCATACGACTAAGTTTGGTCTGGGCCGCTTCATCCCACAATACCACTGAACCAAAAAAAGACCAAGGGAGGAAGCAATCTAAGCATCAACGCCCACAAACTCTTTGTGTTCTACTCGAGATATCATCTACACATAGACCTATCTCTGATACCATTGTTGGGGAACGTTGCATGGGAAACAAAAAAATTCCTACACACATGCAAGATCTATCCATGGTGATCAGCATCTACGAGAGGGAGAGTGGATCTACATACCCTTGAAGATCACTAAGCGGGAAGCGTTAAGAAACACGGTTGGTGTAGTCAAACATCTTCACGGTCCAAATCGCCGTGCGTCCCGTGATCTTATCACGATCCGTCTCGCGATCTTGATCACGGTCCTTCCAATCTAGCGCCGAACGGACGGCACCTCCGCGTTCAGCACACGTATAGATCGATGACGATCTCCACCTTATGATCCAGCAAGAGGGAGCAGAGAGGTAGAAGAGTTCTCCAGCAGCGCGACGGCGCTCCGGTGATGGTGGTGGAGCTATTCCGGCAGGGCTTCGCCTAAGCACTGCAGAAATCTGATCTAGAGGAGAAACTATGCACTAGAGGAACGGGTAGCACGTGGCTGAAAATCTTGTGCCAAAACCGTAAAACCCTCTAGTATATATAGGAGGAGAGGAGGAGGAGGCTTTCCTCTCAAGGAGGCAGCCCTTGGGTCGGCCGAACCAGGAGGGAGGAGTCCTCCTCCTCCACTCCTAGTAGGATTAGGACTCCTTCCTAATTTAGCCCTTTTTGGCTTTTTCCACCTTTTTCCTTTTGGGCTTTTCTTCCCAGCCGCATGGGCCTTGTGTGGAACTTCCACCAGACCACTAAGGGCTGGTATTCATCCTCCCACATCCCATGTAGCCTTTTGGGCCGAAATACCCCTCCCGATGGTCTCCCGGTACACTACCGGCACTCCGGGTACACTACCGATAAGCCCAAAACTTTTCCGGCGACCAAAATAGGACTTCCTGTATATCAATATTTAGCTCCGGACCATTCCAGAGCTCCTTGTGACATCCAGGATCTCATCCGGGACTCCTAACAACCTGAGGTCACCACCATACATAACTCTATACTATCGAAACGTCACCAAACCTTAAGTGTGCAGACCCTGCGGGTTCGAGAACTATGTAGACATGACCGAGACACCTCTACGGTCAATAACCAATAGCGGGACCTGGATGCCCATATTGGTTCCTACATATTCTACGAAGATCTTTATCGGTTGAACCTCTATGTCAAGGATTCAGTTAATCCCGTATGATGTTCCCTTTGTTCTTCAGTATGTTACTTGCCCAAGATTCGATCGTCGGTATCTCCATACCTAGTTCAACCTCATTACCGTCAAGTCTCTTTACTCGTTCCGTAACACAAGATCCCGTGACTAACACTTAGTCACATTGCTTGCAAGGCTTGTTGTGATGTTGTATTACCGAGTGGGCCCTGAGATACCTCTCCGTCACACGGAGTAACAAATCCCAGTCTTGATCCATGCCAACTCAACAGACACCCTCGGAGATACATGTAGAGCACCTTTATAGTCACCCAGTTACGTTGCGATGTTTGATACACACAAGGTACTCCTCCGGTGTCAGTGAGTTGCATGATCTCATGGTCATAGGAACATATACTTGACATGCAGAAAACAGTAGCAATAAACTGACATGATCATATGCTACGTTTGTAGTTTGGGTCTTGTCCATCACATCATTCTACTAATGATGTGATACCATTATCAAATGACATCTCATGTCCGTGACTAGGAAACCATAGCCATCTTTGATCAACGAGCTAGTCTATTACATGCATACTACGGACATGGGGTTGTCTATGTATCCACACATGTATCTGAGTTTCCGATCAACACAATTATAGCATGGATAATAAACGATTATCATGAACAAGGAAATATGATAATAACTAATTTATTATTGCCTCTAGGGCATATTTCCAACAGGTGGAGGCTGCCGGCGATGGTGGGGTTGGAGCCTCGCCTGGGCGTCGGAGCAGGTGACTTCCACGTTTACATCTGCTACGCGTCGTTGAGATGCCCAATCCACGTCAGCGAGGGTTTCTCGTCCCCATCAGCATCGGCACAGATATGGCTGCCGTCGGGAAGACACGCCGCACAAGCATGGCGAGGCATGACAGGGAGGGGGCGCTGGGGAGGGTAGTCGTCCGGGCGGCGTAAAGAGGTTTCCTAGGAGGGGGAGCGATGGTGCCCCAACGTGCTCGTGTCGCCTTTGTTTATAACGTGCATAGGAGATCATACCATGACTCCAACTCAGACTTGGAAACGCTCTGCCGCACACATATACAGAGCTGGCAAATTTTAACATGCTCCCTTTTACCCTTATTTTTACATGTGAGACAAAAAGGTAAGAGTTAATTAGACCACTAATTAATAAGATCAATGGCTCAGATCTATTATAGACTCTTACCTTTCCTGTGAAAAGAGAGAGAGTAAGAAGGGGCATGTTAAAACTGCTCGACAGAGCTAGAAAACCACATCAATCGATGCCAAAGCGCCCGGGAAGAAAAGGAGAGAAGAAGGTAGTATGTGTCCTAAACGGATGCTCCGGATGATGGCGTCATCAGGCTCGGGATGCTTCGGGGAAAATCCTAGATCTGAGTCTTCCTGGATCGGTCATGATGGCAATTTATTGCTCTTCCTCCTAGGGGCATCGTTTTGGAGCAAGTGTTGGCTGGAGGGATGGTGGAGCGGTGCTTCATCTCACACATTGATGGCGGCGGATATCGACGGCATGGCGTTGTGGAGATCCGGCGTCCGATGCGTGGAGATGGACTCGCGCGTGAGGAGGTATTTGTCTGGCGTCATGGTGAGGTCGATGGCAGAGTGGCTAGACAAGGTAGAAGCCTCAATATCTGCTCTGAAGACGAACTGGTGGAAGATGGTGGCGATAGCACACGAGTGCGTCTGATCGGTTTGTGCCCCAGACCCGGTATGTGGCTCGGCTGGGGCTTCTGGCTTTTGATGTTAGGCTTAGGTGAGTGGTCCGGGTAGTGGCCCAGCTAGCACCCCTTCATCATATGGATAGGAGTAGCGGCACTTTTTGCCAAGATGATGGATTCAGGCATATTATGATCATACTTTGTTAGGTCCTCGAGAATAATCAATAAAGTGACCGTATGCATCTTCCAGATGCAGAGGCCGGGGGTCATCCTCCTTTTCTAAAAAAATGTGTCCTAAACGGATTACTACTGCTAGAAGGTACTCCCCCGTTTCCGAAAAGAAGTGCTATGACTTTTATCCGAAGTCGAATCGAACGATGAAAAGTTTGACCAAATTGATAGGGAAAGCTATCTGAAACTACGACACCAAATTGATAGCGCTAGATACATATACCAAAATGTGTTATTATATCTATTTTAACACATTCTTATATCTAATTGGTATTGTAGTTATTGATAGTTTTCCTTACAAGCATGGTCAAACTATGCACCGTTTGACTTCATACAAAATTTATAGGGCGTTTTTAAGAGACAAAGTTCATACAAGCATGGTCAAACTATGCACCGTAGAAAGGAATGACACTCACTTTTTATGCCCCAAAATATTACAGACGAATGGAGTGCATATTAGATTTTTGTGAACTTTGAATATCCAGAATATCAAAGCAATACAATCAGACTTATCATGAAATATATTTTCATATAGTATCTAGAATATCAAAGCGATGCAATCAGATTTATCATGGAACATATTTACATATGATATATAATTGGGATGCAAATTTTTGGATCTGGTGAGCATGTGCTCCCTATCGAACTGTAAAATCAAAATAAGTAGTAAATAACTTTTAAACATTCTGATTTTTTTGTAGATGTTCATATTAGTGTATTAAGTGTGCTTGCCAATTTTCATGCCATATGGGATAGCAGTGCTTCGTCGGTGGAAAAACAAAATTAAGTGTAACATTTGATTTTCAACTTTTTTTTGCACAAGCCAATATGTTTAAGTTTTTCCCCTGAAAATTTACATGTATCATTTGGGTGTGACAGTGAACACATCTTTCTTGCATGTGCTCCCTAGAGCCAAAATGGATTACCGATATATTTGATATTATAGATTTTATATTGGGGAAAGTATTTACGGCCATGTTCATTTCACCTCTGTTATTTCCATGTGATCAATAGAGGAGGTGGGGAAGAGGGGGAGCTTTGGCAGCCCTGATCTTCTAAGAAAAGAAATGTTTCCCACAGTACATATTTGGCATTATAGATTTTAGGTTTGCCTCGCAAAAAAGGAAAGATGTAAATGGCTTAAGCATCACAGTTTTGCGCTTTCTTAACAAAAAGATAAAAATACCCCGAAAGCAAACAAATGCCTGAGGCGATACTTAAACCAACTGACGCCTAGCAGGTACAATGTATTCCCCCCTTCCCTGGCAATTATCTCTTTTGGCCAAACCAACATCCTCTCTCTTGGCCACACCAGCATCCTCTGTCTTGCCTAAACCAGCAGACATTCTTGCACCATCCGATTTTGCCAGAACAGGAGGATCATCAGGGCACTGAAGAAGAATAATAGCACTTCAGTAATATTACTAACAAAGTAATGAGTACCAACCATGCAAGATATAAACATTACCTTGTATATATGTCTTATCACAGCCTCCTCATCCGCCAGCCTATCATCCTCATTCTGGATGTATGCACGTGCACCATGGCCAGGAACATCCCGCTCTGGAACGACAGCGCACCATAGTTTGAATGGACGAGAATGACGACCTTCATATTTATCAGCATTGACAGGGTGCTTCAAATCAACATTTCCATAACTCATACAACCATAACATCGGCCTTAGGCAAAAAAGAAAACACGAGTACATAGTCACGTCGTACGTCTGGACATGAAATAGCTTAGATATTAAAATTACAGTAAAACCTAAGGATAGTAGATGAGAAGAGAGAAATATGACACTAGGAGCAACCAAATGACGTCGGACAGAGAAATGCGACCCAAATTGTATGAACAAAACTTAATTTCGTGCGAAAGAAATACCGTTGTCATTAGGTTTCACCATATGGAAACAATTGAGCACATATTCATCATTTTCTCCTTCTATTTGTGCGACTTCAGCAAAGAATAGATTGTTGATGCCGTCATGAAAATCATCAGCTCCTTTAGTCTTTGTAGTTAAATTGAGATGATAGTACATATTGAGGCAGCCCATTTCCCCCATATAAAATTCTCGGAAGATCACAACAGCATCAAGTTCATATGCAAGATCCTAAAAGGAGGCACATATTGTATCAGCAATTAGTGCATGAATATAACACAAGGCTAATTTTAACATTGTCCCTCTTACCTCCATTTTTCACATGGGAGGTAAGAAGGTAAGAGTTACTCAAATCACTACTATGAAATCAACCGCTCTGATCTATTTTATACTCCTACCTCTAATGTGAAAAAAGGTGGTAAGAGGGGCCATGTTAAAAATGATCATAGAACAATTAAAACAACGACATAAAGCGAGGGTTGGTAGGAGAGAAAGATACACACACACGGGGAGAGAGAGAGAGAGAGAGAGAGAGAGAGCAAACCCCGGAAAGATGGCGATCTTCATTGTGCTTGTCCAGTAAAGCTTGAACCAATAGGCTAATATTCCTATGGTCCGGATTGCCTTTGAAAAATTTCTTTCTTGTTCCATCAAGCCAGTAAAGGCCATGTCGTATACCAATCTCCACGTCCGAAAGCCCATCCGTGCACCTAGTTCAGGTCAAAGCATTATAAATGTTAGTAGGCTCTAATATCTGTCATTACAGAAATCCATGGCAAAATTAAGAAAATTCACATTATTGGGGAGCACAGGTCATCAAGATGGCTAATGATAGCATTCTCGGCGTCCTGCAAGCTCTGGAATGGCCCACTCAGTCTAGGATACGTGTGGAAAGAACCTCTAACATCTATTCTGATGAAAAACTGTATATGCCAACCAGAAGGATTACAAGCAAAAACAGGTGGAGACGACTGTGGTGACATTGGCGAGATGTCATGAGTCATCGCGTCTGCCTTCATGGAGGAAGAGGAAGTGTTGGTGTTGTTTTGCTCTGGCATCAATGTTTTCAACGACGCAGGCACATCATGATAAAGGTACTCACGCCTGAAGTGAAACATTGTCACAAGGTTAACAAATTTCAATCTTGGGAGACTGAATAATCCATGTTATATATCATGGATAAACTAGAACAACGGAAGAGAGGCACATACCGTCGAGGCAGCGGCAGATTGCGGGAAGCCCGGGTTGTGTCCACGGAACCGGACATTTGAGGGTCAGGAATAGACGTTGTTGGAGATGCCGCATGCTCACGTCTGTAGTGGAACACAAGCTCGATCAGTGAGGAATACCTTATTTATCAATTTACCAACCATCTACTGAATATGGCAACCAGCATAGCAGAGTAGCAGACACGAGTAGTGGAAAGCTAGTGGTGGATCATGGTTAAGATCATAGGATAGCTGAGGATTGCACACTGCTTTGATGTAGATGTGGTAACTCCAAGTGAAGACGAGGTGCTAGAATTTGGCCAAGTTGGTTCAGGTACAGTACAATGACTTGTACAAAAACAGAGAAGCGAGGCTAGGAAGTTCATACCGTGGAGGCTGCCGCCGATCGTGGGGCCTCGTCTGCACCCCGGAGCGGGGACCGTCCACGTGTGCATCTGCTACCCGTCGTGATATCCGATCCACGTCGGCGAGGGGTGGTCGACCACAGTCAGCCTCGGCACCGATATACCGGCCGTCGGAACGATACGTCGCACGAGTGCGGCGGCGAGGCATGACAGGACCGGGTTGGTGTGTGTGTCGTCCGGGCGGAGAGGACTTATCGTCGTCCGGGCGGGAGACGAGGGGAAGGGAGAGGGGAGGTAGGCCCCAACCCGCGCGTATCATCTCTGTTTATAACGTGCAGATCGAGGGAACTCTGACATGTAGTATTACTAGTATAATGCCCGTGCGTTGTCACGGGTCATGTATTTTTTTTTATCGGTTGTTGTATATAAAATAATGCATGTCAAATTTTGGATGCATAGAAAGAATACCCGTAACAATGGAAACGTAACTTGAATCCACTTCAATTGTGATGTGGGTTGATGTGTACATATACAAAGATCACTGAGACAACTAATAATCTCTTGAAAAGTAAGATCTACTTGTGTTTAAAATATTTTCACACAAGGAATGTTGTATTTAGCTTTACTTGCATGGTAGAATGTGAGCCACATCCTGATTTTAGTGAGCTATAAATTTTAAGCTACCTATTGGTTATTTGGTTGGTATTTTTCTCTAAAAATGACTTGTTAGGCTATGTGATATTTATGTCACCGGATAATAGCTTCTTCTTTCTACTTTTCTTGAGGAAAAAAAGCATCCACTCCTCTCATTCAGCCAACTCACTCCCTCATCGTACAACCACCTCCTCGTCTCCCAGCGATGTAGGCCAACGACCTGATGTAGCCGCATCTCATCTTCCTGCTATGCCATCACCACCGCCATATCTCCTAGGCACTTCATACACAACTTATCATTGATAAAACAACGGCCACTCAAACCTCATGGTGCGTGCCCTCGCAAGCAACTCTCTCCAGCAAGGTCTTTCATGTCTATGGACACGAGGAGCCCATTAGATACACACATACATCCCCGGCTCCTTTTTTTTCCATCCTCTGACGCCCCTTGTCACTCGGGCCATCATGTGGACTAAATCAGTAACTGTAGGATGTGTGGGAGATGTTCGATTTGGATTTGGGTCTTAAGAAACTCAACCGGCACACAAAATATGGTATTGTGCCTACATAAGTACAACACACACCATTCTGAGGATGAAAAAACATAGAAAATATGATGTAATATGGCAAAAATCCTAATGTGCAAGTACAATCGTTATGTTTTCATTATTTAGCCCATACATAAAAAAACAAGTAAAGTGTGCAGTCTAAGTGTGGTCCGAAGACGATGAACTCGGTCATGCATGTTACATTTGTCACTAAACCGCATATGGTGCAAAGGAATCTTTTGAAACTTAAAAAACCTAATCTCATCGAGCTAGATATGAGAGCCGCCCTCCATGAGCTACTCCTCACACCTAGTCTATGAGCCGCTCCTTATACTCCCGTTCACTTTTAACTTGTATAATCGTGGACTTGTTTCATGGAGGTGGAGCGGATCCTACTCTTAAGGTACATATTTTGTCTTACACTCTCATTGTCTAGGCTTCTCCATCGTTCCTCTTCTCCTTGACCCGAACAAAATCGTAACCCATATCAATCTTCCACCCCGTTGGAGCCTTCACTACATAGTTGTGATTCTAGTAGAAGCTCACTTCCATAGCTTGCCGGCCAAGACTCCTATAGGCGAAGGGGAAAAGGAGGCACATGTCGCATTGGTAATACCAATGACTCGTACTCCCTCTGTTCCGTATTACTCTGTGCCATCATTTTTTTGTTTCTTTTTTCCGTAATGGTTTGCACGATCCTAATTTTTAGCGATTGTTTTCAACTATGCTAATCTAGCATGTTGCCAACAACAGTTCATGGGGGAGAGGGAAGCATGTGCATGCATGTAGTGCCCGAGAGCTATGTATACAAGGCATGCAGGAACTTCAGCCAACCATAGCACCTGTATTTATCATGGTTCATGCATGCAGATCACACAAGCTGCGGATAAAACCGTCTAGTTCTGTTGCTTCACTAGCTCTCCTTGGTATTGGTGATTAGAGTTATGCGTAAAGTAAATAGAATCTGAGGGAGTATTTCTACAACTCAAGAAGAGGTTGTATGGTTCAGAATTTAGACTATGGCATGAATGAAGAAAGCCGTGAGAACCAATACTGCATCCTTTAGAAATTTCTTTTGTCACATAAGCATATGATCAACTTGCAACTAATACAAGAAATATCTTCATTTTTGGTGGAAAAATAAAAGAAACAAAATATGCCATCAATAGTAATCAAAACATTTGAATCATAAATCAACACTAAGCTTTTATTATAAGTGCACCTTTTAGCCATCATTGTTCTTATTTATGAAGTAACAAAAGTGAAATAGGAAACACCATCTTGGAAAAACAAAGTTGTGGTTATCTATCAAAAATAAGAATATACAATAGATTAGAAAAGAGATATGATGTGGCATCTTGCTTCCGGTCTCTTAATATGCAATAATGGTACATTTACAACAATCTAAGGTAAGGGTCCCTTATTTTAATCATTATAATATTGTATAAGAATAGTTGTGCAAGAATGGTACAATTACAACCCTGTATATTTATTTATTTAAGTGATCATAAAAAGCCAAAATGTTGCTAATTTACTGTATAAGAATAGTGCAGTTCATTTCCATATAAAAACATTTATGGCAGAAAGCCAAAGGAATGATACAAAAACAAATTAACGCATTATAGACCCATAATCCATTGTTCAAATACATGAAAGATAATCTTGTCTATCATTGACTCGCTGAGAGTTGTTGAGAGTAGCAAGTGGAGTTCTACACTATTTTCCCACAAAAAGGTAACATCATGCTCATCAAGATTGCAACAAACACTTTCAACTACGAAGTGATATACACAGGTAAAACCTTTGGCAAGATAGTTATGCATACCAATAAACTATTATTTCTGTACCATAGAATTAACCTTTATAGAATAGCCATGTCAATATAGAATTACCAAGTGCACTAATTTTCTTTAGAATACATATATGCCCCTACAGTAATGAAGAACAAAGCTGAAATTAGCAATCAGTTAGTGCGTCTATAAAAGTAATATTGACTGATTACCTTAGTGGTACAAGGTTCATAATATTGTTCCTGGTCTGTTTATGGGAGAAGCTGAAAGAACAGAATAGTTAGTAAAAATATTAGTCATGAACAACACACTTAGATACAAAGTGCAGATGCAGTCATTTAATGTTCATAAAACAACACTCTTGCTAACACCGTACCGTTGTAACCAAAATATGAAAATATTTGCTAATTATCTACCCATGCCACAAACGATGTTACCTCACTTGGAAGGTTGTAATATAGAATTAGATGGATGCCTTCTTTTTTATAGAACACAATATATTAGGGAAGGGACGCTTGATCCAGCTTACTTAGTATTCTCCGACACCACCTGTAGATATAACACTGATAGCATATAAAAAAGGTGAAGAACAGATGCTATGACGTATCTTCAACAAATGGGAAAAAGAGAAGAAAAACCCCATGACCATGTACAACCCATAAAATAGCAGTATATCACCAATGCTATACATAAGGAAAGGCTAAACTTTTATTATTTCATTAGTATTTGATTTTGATATACAACAATCTAGTCTTTTTCCTTCTGTTAGTAGGACTGAATATAAAAGGGTCGGAGCACAATTTTTTATCGAAGATAAGATGAACTTGTCATTAATTTAGGAGATGATCTTTTTTTGCGGAACTGTCATTATGAAGACTATGGGAAGCTGAAATAACATGTACAATTGCTAGCATGCCCCAAATTTATGCAATGATAACAATCAGCAAGCCGTTGCTGCCCTCAAGTTTAACTCCTCTCCACGCATCAGATATTTTCCCAGTTGAGCAACAGACTCATCACAAAAATATAATTTTCTACCAAAACAGTATTCGAGCACCTGAAACCAAGAATGCATACACAAAATGACTTTAACCATTAACACGCTTTTGAACGGTGCAGACCTTCTACTGAAGGTGGTAGAGGAGCCGCATAAGGTGCCAGCAGCAAGCACACCCCCGCACCATCGTCTACACCTTCCTCTCCTGTCTTCACATTCACAACTGCAACCAAGAAGAGCAAAAAAGTCACCCTCTTTGTTCTCAAAAGTAAGGAAAAGCAAACACTTTCAAGACGGTGGACAAATGACCAAAGAGTCAGTTACTGACCTTCTTGTCAAGCTTGATCTTTCTCACCCCACGTAATCCATGTCAGATAGACACCACTTCCCGGAAAATCAGCAGCCTCCGTGCTCTCCCCACCTCCTAATCCCACAAGATTGGCACGATAGCAGCAACAACACAGGGAGGGTCTTGTGCACCCAAATGCAGATTCAAAATTACAGGATCAAGGACAGAACAAAATGACAGACCAAAATGCTAATTATGCCTTATACTCCATAGGTAATGGATGGCTCACACTTTCAAAGAAACAAAGCAAGTTCTAGCTTGTACAACACAATGTGCATGTGGACACACAGGGAAAAGGGAAGACCAAAATAAAAATAATACGGAAGAGTGCCTTCGGCTGCATCATCTTCTATCCACTCTGAGCTGCAAAGATATGAAGTTGAAAGATAGCTGAACAGTTTTTCTCTTATTAATATTCATGCGAGATCAGTCTACCAAGAATTACTGCACATCATGGTATAAGAATTTTGAATAAATCTCAATGAAATCGGGAAGAAAAGATGCAAGTTTTGTTCCTCTCCGTATTGAAGTAGAATACGTGTAATCAAGTTCATAATATTGCAGCAAATCATAGGATGAAAATCATACAAAGATAAATCAAGTCTTTTCTAATTGTATGGTAACTATCCATGCGCCTGTGAAGAACTTTCTATTAATTTTTTTCAAAGTCACATTTGTACAGTTAGTACGACATCAGACAAGCATAGAATATGCTTCTTAATTATAATTTTAGATATTGAATTTACCTTTGGTTCTCAACATGTCAGTTAGGATCAGGCAACTCTAGTTTTAGATATTTTTTCTCAACATGTTTCAACAAAATGTTGAAAGCTGGCAGGTGCTAGTTCGATGTAATCCTCCAGAGACTGCTCCCTCTCCAGTTGTGCCTTTGTTGCTTCCAACACATTCTGGATTCATTCAGACAACATTCATTGGCTGATCATCATTAGCTCAAATTACATGACATACTATGTTAATCATAAGAAACACATTTTACAATGAACCGTATATAGAAGGCATGTGTAACCAAGCCACCATACCGAAATCATCTCCAATGCATTGATGTAATTGTACAACAGTTCTCCTCTCTGGAACTGTACGTTATTTCAAGTAGCTGAAATTGTAGCTGCAGATGAAAATGAGTATATGCTGAATGCTAATATATTAGTAAGTTTGTAGCCCAATAAATTATCATTAGAAAAATTAACTTTCTAGCTCATAGTAGCTCGTCGTATTGCAGATCATGATATTGGTACACGTTTGCATAAGGAAATAAAGGAAAATCAAGTGCCATGTTCATGCAGAAGGAAAATAATCATGCTCAAATAGAAAGAGATGAATTATTAGTAGAAGGAAGACACCTATTATAGCATAGATAACTGTTCAGTTTGGCCGCAATGGTAAACAAAATTGACAAATACTTTATGGGAGGGGAAGAACGACCACATGAATGAGACGACGATGATGGTCAGTTGTGGGTTCAGTTTCACTGAGGCTACGGTAACTGCAAGTAGCGAGCCTTGAAGGCAGACATGGTGATCGTGCAGTCCGTCTGTCTGAGTCGGCGCACGCGTCCGTCGAACCTGTACACAACTACAAGATTTGGTGGGAGTGGACTCAGACATTTATGTTGAGTATATATATTGTGTTGCATGTATATTGCGTTATGGCCCACCTCCTAGTCATCTATAGTTGAGGTTGAGGCCTACCCTGTACTTATATATACGTGCATCGACACCCTATCATTGCCTTTCATATGGTATCAGTTTTCTCGTTCCTACCCTAGGGTTTGCCGTCGCCGTCGTACCCCACCACCGCCACACCCCGCCGCCGCCGCGCACCTCCTCTTCTCCCGTCGCGCCGCCGCCGCCTGGTGCCGCCCCGCTTCCGCCACCCCGCCGCGCCGATCGCCGCCGCTGCACCACTCTCGCTCGTGCCGCCGCCGCCCGCGCCGCCCCTCCCTCCCGCCGCCGCTGCTTTCCCACCCTCCAGCAGCCGCGGTCCCCCGCAGCGCCGCCTGTCACCGTCGCCACTGCCCTAACCCTAACCCTACCCATCGCCGCCCCTCACCGCCGCCACCGCACCCATGGACTCCTCCCCGGGCTCCTCCATGACCCGCTTGTCGAACCCCTTCGCCGGTCCCGAGCCATCCGTCGCCGCCATCCGTGACCTCAACATTGAGGCCCGGGTCCCCATCTGCCTCGACAGCTCCAGCACGTCGTACTCCGCGTGGAAGACCTACTTCAACCTCGTCTTCCGCGAGTACTATCTCACCGAGCACATCGACGGTTCCGTGGACGGTGCCTACATGCGGGGCGATCCGGAGTGGTCCGCCATTGACGTCACGCTCATCCAATGGTTCTATCAAACCGTCTCGAATGACATCTTCCACACGGTTGTTGCCGAGGACGACGACGCCTGCGTCGTGTGGACCAAGATCAACGCGCTCTTCACCGACAACAAACTTCAACGCCTTGTTTTCTTGCAGCAAGAGTTCTTCGGCAGTCACCAGGACAACTCCACCATCGATGAGTACTGCATGAGGCTCAAGATGCTCGCCGACGAGCTTCGCGACATTGGCGCCAAGGTCTCCGACGACGTCATGTTGAGCACCCTCGCCGTAGGTCTCAATGAGGACTTCGGCAACGCGGCGTCCAACCTCACCCTGCTGTCACAGCCCACCTTCCCGTGCGTCGTTGCGTACCTCAAGCTTGAGGAGCGCCAGATGACGAAGCTGAAGCAGCGGGTCCAGCACACCGCTCTCGCCGCCGGCACCACCCGCGGCGGCCATGCTCCCCCGGCCGCGCCTCGTCCGCCTGCACCGCCTGTGGCCGCCGGCTACCCTCTGTTGTTGCCCACACCGCCCGGTCCCCCGCGCCTCCCCAGCAGCCGTAAGGTGGCGGGGGCCGGCACAACCGGCGAGGCAGCGGGGGCCGCCGCCAGCAGCAGCAGCCGCAGCAGGCACATGGCGCAAGGGGGGCGCCCCACTACCAGCAGCCTCCTCCGCCATGGGCCGCCGGGCAGAACCAATGGACGGGTGTCGTCCACGCCTATCACATGCCCGTCCCGCGGGCTCCTGCACCGGGTCTTCCTAGTCCTCGCCCCGCGGGTCACCAGGCGTTCTTCGACGCCCCCTACCAGCCCTACGGTGCCCCTCTCGCGCCGCCACCTCTCGGTGGCTATGGCGTGCCTGCCCATGCGCCGCCCTACGGGGGACAGCCGCCGCCGCAGGTACCTGCACCGTGGGATCCCGCTCTCCTGGCCGCCCTGCACTCTGCGCCGACGCCGAACAACTATGGCTGTGAAGGCGACTGGTACATGGACTCAGGTGCTACTGTGCATATGACAGCTCATCCCGGTAACCTATCCTCTTCCACTCCAGTTAACACATCTACTCGTATCACCGTTGGCAACGGTTCTTCTTTACCCATCACTCATGTTGGTATCACTAGTTTTCCATCTAATTCCACACCTATTACTATGTCTAACGTCCTTGTCTCACCTGACTTAGCCGCTAGTCTAGTTTCCGTCAAATGTCTCACCCGTGAGAATCCACTTACTGTTGAATTTGACGGTGTTGGTTTTTCTGTGAAGGACGCCCGTACCAGGATGGTTCTTCACCGATGTGATAGTCCCGACGACCTCTCCCGTACACGCCGGCGCCTCCACCTCCACACACGTCGTCCTCGCCGCCGGCGTCGATCTTTGGCATGCTCGCTTGGGCCACCCCAATCCCGCCGTTTTGTGTCAAATTCTTCGGAGTTTTCTTTCTCATGTAATAAGCTCGACGAGCACACCTGTGAGGCTTGTCGTTTGGGCAAGCATGTTTGTCTTCCTTTTAGTGCGTCTACCACAGTTTCCACCTTTCCGTTTCAGTTAATTCATAGCGATGTTTGGACGTCTCCCGTTGTAAGTAACACGGGCTATCTATAGTACTTGATGATTTTAGATGATTACTCTCATTATGTGTGGACTTTTCCTCTTTGTTGTAAATCCGATGCTTTCGCCACACTCACTGCCTTTTATTCCTATGTCACCACCCAGTTCGGTCGCCCTATACTTGCACTCCAAACTGATAACGGAAAAGAGTTTGATAACGTCGCTCTTCACACACTTCTTATCTCTCATGGCGCCACCTTCCGCCTGACTTGCCCATACACCTCACATCAGAACGGTCGCGCCGAGCGTATCCTCCGTGCTCTTAATGACTGCGTTCGCACGTTACACTTTCACTCTAACGTGCCCGCTCGGTTTTGGCCCGATGCTCTTGCCACCGCCACTCTTTTAGTTAACATTCGTCCATGTCGTCCTCGGTGGAACTACGCCCCTCATCACCTTCTCTTTGGTACACCGTCGTCCTACGATGGTCTCCGCATCTTTGGGTGTCTCTGTTACCCTAGCACCGCGTCAACTACGCCACACAAACTCGCCCCACGTTCCGTTCCTTGCATCTTTCTTGGCTATCCCCCCAACACCAAAGGTTACCGGTGCTATGATCCTGTCACTCATCGTGTGTACACCTCGAGGCACGTGTATTTTGTCGAGACGGTGTTTCCTTTTTTTAGGTTCCTCCGGCCTCGGCTCCCTCGACGCCGACTCCCGCGCCCCCTTCTTGGAGTGATACGCGGCGGCGCCCCCTGGAGGCCCTCCCAGCACGGCGCCTTCTGCCGCCGCCGCCCGGTTTTTCGACTCCCTCTCCCGAGGTCGAGTCTGACCGGGCCCCCGGGTCCCCGTCTCCCTCCTCCGAGGTTGAGCCGGTGGCCACCCCGACTGGTGACGCCTCCCAGGCGACGGGCTCGACTGCCACCTCGTCCGTCGCCACCTCTACTGCCGACTCGGATGCCGTCACCACCGTGGCCCCTGTTGTCGCGGCCCCCATCTCTACCGCGGCCCCCACCGCCGTCGTGGCCCCCGCCGCTGCTGCTGTCCCACCTTTAGGTGTGACGACCCGCGCCCGGGCCGGGGCGGTTCGGCCGAGCAGGCGCTACTCCTCCAATGAGTATGTGTGTGCTGCCTCGACGACGACGCCGTCCCCGGTTCCTACCTCTGTTCCGCTGCCCTTCGAGATCCCCACTGGCTAGCAGCGATGCAGGAGGAGTTCGACGCCCTCCAACGCAACCGCACGGGGCAACGTCATCACTGGCAAGTGGGTGTTTCGCCATAAGACTCGTCCGGACGGTTCTCTCGAGCGCTACAAGGCTTGGTGGGTGGTTCGCGGTTTTCGGCAGCGCGCAGGTGTGGACTTTACCGACACCTTTGCTCCGGTTGTCAAACCGGGCACGATCCGTGCTGTCCTTCAGTTGGCGGTCTCGCGAGCATTGTATGTGCATCAGTTGGACGTCTCCAATGCCTTCTTGCATGGTCACCTTGCCGAGTAGGTGTTCTGTGAGCAGCCCACTGGTTTCGTCGACACCGAGCATCCGGACTCCGTGTGCTTGCTCTCCCGTTCTCTCTACGGGTTGAAGCAGGCGCCTCGAGCCTGGCACCAGCGCATCACAGCTTTCCTGTAGTCTCTGGGATTTCGGTCCACTCGCTCCGATGCCTCACTCTTCGTGTATCATCAGGGAGCTGACACTGCATATCTACTGCTCTATGTTGACGACATCACCCTTACAGCATCCGCCCCCGAGCTCCTTCAGCGGCTGATGGCCCGTCTTCGTGATGAGTTCGCCCTGAAGGACTTGGGGCCCCTGCACTACTTCCTCGGCATCGAGGTGGTCCGACGAGCCGACGGATTCTTTCTGCATTAGCAGAAGTATGCCCACGAGCTTCTGGAGCGTGCCGGCATGCTTAATTGCAAGCTGGTGTCCACCCCCGTCGACACGAAGGCGAAGGTTTCTGCTCTGGAGGGGTCTCTCGCGTCCGATGCAGCGTTTTATCACTCCATTGTTGGTGCTCTACAGTACGTGATGCTGACTCGCCCCGACTTGCAGTATGTTGTCCAGCAGATGTGCCTCCACATGCATGCCCGCGTGACTCTCATTGGACCCTGGTGAGGTGTATTCTCCGTTACATACACGGCACCATGTCTTTGGGACTCACCCTGACGGCCTCCGCCTCCACTGACCTCGTCGCCTACTCGGATGCTAATTGGGCCGACTGCCCCGACACCCGGCGTTCCACGTCCGGCTACTGCGTCTACCTTGGGCCCTCGTTGATCTCTTGGTCCTCGAAGCGGCAACCCACGGTTTCCCGCTCCAGCGCCGAGACAAAGTATCGTGCCGTGGCTAATGCCGTGGCCGAGTGCTCTTGGATCCGTCAGCTGCTTCAGGAGTTGCTTTGTGATGTTCACAAGGCCACCCTTGTCTACTGCGATAACGTCAGCGCGGTCTATCTTTCTGCCAACCCGGTGCACCATCGACGTACGAAGCATATTGATCTCGATATTCACTTCGTGAGAGAGCAGGTAGCCCTTGGCCGTGTTCGGTTTCTCCACGTTCCGACGTCCCAACAGTTTGCTGACGTGATGACTAAGGGATTGCCTACTTCTGTCTTCGAGGAGCTTAGGTCCAGTCTCTGCATCTCCGGCGACGCTTCGACTGGGGGGGGGGGGGGGTGTTGAGTATATATATTGTGTTGCATGTATATTGCATTATGACCCACCTCCAAGTCATGTATAGTTGAGGTTGAGGCCTACCCTGTACTTAAATATACGTGCACCGGCACCCTATCAATATATCGATAATTGTATTGCCTTCCATAATTTATATGTATATTTTTTAAGAAGTGTTTAACATTTAGAAAGTAATTATTCCACTCTGGTGCCAAAAGGTAACTCAAGAACATGACTTACAAAGAAATTTTGGCTAAGCTTTATACCCACCACCAGCAGTAAATTACTAAATCTGTTGTTAACCCACACAACATGATAACGAGTGTGCATGTTGTTCCCTAGATGACCTCTGAATTCTGAATCAACAATTAGACTAAATATACAAATATACTACAAAAATAAACTGGAATCAACAATAAGATAGGGAGGCCCAACCTGAAATGAAATCTTTGCAAATATGTAAACAGGGTTGATTAGAAAGTTAGCGTATTCCAAAAAAGAAGAATAAAAGACTAAAAAAATGAACTGCTTGAACTCCTCTGCAAAGAATAAGCGATCATAGAAAATCCATTGTTGGCACCTCACTTCTTCTGTGAAAATGCATTCAACTACATTAATGTTTCAAAATTGCAAGTGTAGTCATAGGTGAAAATTGAAATTTTCTACGATGGACATGTAAAACAGTCTAGGTGAATTAGGCAAAGCTGATAGCACAAAGAATGAAGAACCAAGCTGATAGAGCAACGACTGATTAACTAAGTTGATAGCACAAACAAAAGCAACCACTGATAGCAAACAACAATATGATCTACGAGTACATGAGGAAGAAATATGTAAAAAATAATGCTAGCTATCTGAGTGTCTAAGCAGTTCGTCTAGATGGCAGACATAGTCAGCAAACAAATAGCTGAAAAGAAGACTGAAGTTGTACCATAATTCATCCATGTCAGCTATGTAGGATGCATTATGATGTGGTTCTTTCCGAAAGAGGCTCCCTATTCAGTCCAAAACCTAAAATCGAAATGACACAATGTTTGATCTATCAGTAAATTTCCGACAGAGGACCATCTCATTCTGAAGCTTTATACTCATGCTCAACTTTTTCCAACACTAATACTTTTACTTGTATCTGTTGAAAAGCATCAATAAAATAAAGCATGTACCTACACTGATCTTGACGGCATCAATGGCCTTGTCATTCCTTCAGAAACAACCATAATGAGACCACTTTGGCTTTCTCTTTCAAATTGAAAAAGATAATACCTGATCAAAGCTTATTTCTGAAAATAAGTTGCTGCTCACCGAGGTAGAAGGTCTTGGCATACTCGGCGCAGACCTTGCCACATCGATAATAGGCGTCGCCGAGGAGGCCCCACTCGAGCTTGGCGTCTCCCTCCTGCTCGAGCTGGTCGTCCCGCCATCGGCGGCGCCTGCCCGCCTCGGCCTCTCATGACAGCCGCCCTGCAGGTCCTCCACCAGTGCGGCCTGCCGCAGCACCACCTCGTAGCCTCCTCGGTCGTCGTCCGCGCCGCCACCAAGCTTGCCCTCGCGCCGGGCCGCCCCTCGCCCTCCATGCCGCGCTGGGGAGCAGGCCTCCGCCCTTCTTCGCCACATCCAGAGTACACACACGTGGATCCAGCCCCTCTGTCACCCAGAAGCTCACCGCCGGAGAAAAAAAATCCAAGCTTTGTCCGACGAGGTGGGTGAGGTTGTGGCAAAAGAGAGGCGACGGGGAGAAGAGAGGGTGACAAGAGCGACGAGCGCATGGATGCTGAGGTGGAAGGCGCCGCCATGGTTGAACTTGCCGGTGTGCATCATCGTCACGGAGGCACTTGGCGGCGGTGGGGCGTGCGTCGTGGTCGTCCTGCGGTGCCGGATGCATGGAGGCAAGCGGGGAGGGGAGGTGTGGGGGGGAGGCTGGCGGCGGCGCGGTGCGTGGGGGGAGGCTGGCCGCGCGATGTGCAAGGGGACAGATTGTTAGGTCGAAAAAAATTGTTAGAGAAAAAAACCAGAGACCAGTTGGTTTAAGTTGAAAAATTGGTGGGTGGAGATGGGCAGGGGCCTGGCGGTGAAAAAAATTGAGGGAGGTGGGATCGATCGATGGGATGAGGTACGAACGAAGGAAAAGACGTGCACTGCTCCTTTATTAGCAGAGATCCTAAACGGATTAATACTAGTACGAGCTACTACAGGAGTACTAGTATTTTGTAGGCTCCCGTCTTTTCACACGAACGCCACGTTGAAAGAGACGATTTCGATCACCATCGAGATCGCTCCTAGAGAAACGACAAGTAAGAGCATCTCCAAGGTCATTTTTTTCACCGGTAAGAAGTGAGCCGACGACTGGTGGTTTGTTTATTCCCAGTCGGCCCCTCATGTCATGTATTTTTCTTGCTTTTGATTGGTGCATGCCGTATGCTGGTCTTGCTCCATCCGTGATCCCGTTGCATGCACATGGGAGAAAAAGAGAGGAGAGAGGAGAGAGAGATCCAATAGTCCCATCGCCAGCCATGCAAAAAAGTATCGCCAACGTCCCTAGTTGCCCCCAGGATCTTGGATTTGGGGTGGGTTCGCCGGTGCTATTTCATATCCGGCGCTAATTGAGCTCATGGGGGCGTGAGCGGAAACTTTTTCTTCTGCCGACACAGAAAAATTGCTCCTGGGTCCTTCCTCGGGGGACGGGTGGAGATGTTCTAATTAAACACGATGAACAATGAACGACCGCGAAAACAATGCAACGCGGTCTTGTACCGGTCCGCAGAACGGTCCGGACAAGATTTCTCCTGTAAACCGGAGACAAATGTGGGGAATTTTGCAAGATTCCGGGCTGCTACCTCCACTAGTAGAAAACGACTCATTTATCCCGGTTCCAGAGGCCCATTAGTCCCAGTTCTGGAACCGGGACTAAAGGGTCGGGACTAAAGCTCTAAACTAGTCTCGGTTCGCTTACAAACCGGGACAGAAGGGGCTCCACGTGGCCGCTGCGGGGAGCCCAAGCAGGAGGACCTTTAATCCCTGTTGGTAACACCAACCGGGACCAAAAGGCATCCACGCGTCAGCATCTGCAGGAGCTGGGTTTTTTTTGAAAGTGGGGGGGGGGAGTGTGTTTTACGGGATTTTGTAGGGTTAATTTAGGGGTTTCATACTGTGTTAACTAGCTAATAGAGAGAAGTGTCCTCTTTTTCTTCGTGCTTGGTCGACGCTAGCTACTATAGAGGCAATAATAAATTAGTTATTATCATATTTCCTTGTTCATGATAATCGTTTATTATCCATGCTATAATTGTATTGATCGGAGACTTAAATGCATGTGTGGATACATAGACAAAACCATGTCCCTAGTATGCCTCTAATGGACTAGCTCGTTGATCAAAGGATGGTTAAGGTTTCCTAGCCATGGACATGAGATGTCGTTTGATAACGGGATCACATCATTAGGAGAATGATGTGATGGATAAGACCCAAACTACAAACATAGCATATGATCGTGTCAGTTTATTGCTACTGTTTTCTACATGTCAAGTATATGTTCCTATGACCATGAGATCATGCAACTCACAGATATCGGAGGAGTGCCTTGTGTGTATCAAACGTCGCAACGTAACTGGGTGACTATAAAGGTGCTCTACAGGTATCTTCGATGGTGTCTGTTGAGTTGGCATGGATCGAGACTGGGATTTGTTACTCCGTGTGACGGAGAGGTATCTCGGGGCCCACTCGATAATGCAACATCACAATAAGCCTTGCAAGCAATGTGACTAATTGTTAGTTGCGGGATCTTGTATTACAGAATGAGTAAAGAGACTTGCCGGTAACGAGGTTGAACTAGGTATGGAGATACCGACGATCGAATCTCGGGCAAGTAACATACCGAAGAACAAAGGGAACGTTATACGGGATTAACTGAATCCTTGACATAGAGGTTCGACCGATAAAGATCTTCGTAGAATATGTAGGAACCAATGTGGACGTCCAGGTCCCGCCATTGGTTATTGACCGTAGAGGTGTCTCGGTCATGTCTACATAGTTCTCAAACCCGCAGGGTCTGCACACTTAAGGTTCGGTGACGTTTCGGTAGTGTAGAGATATGTATGGTGGTGACCGAAGGTTGTTCGGAGTCCCGGATGAGATCCCGGACGTCACGAGGAGCTCCGGAATGGTCCGGAGGTAAAGATTCATATATAGGATGTCCCAGTTTGGTCGCCGGAAAAGTTTCGGGCTCATCGGTAGTGTACCGGGAGTACCGGGAGTGTACCGGGAGTGCCGGTAGTGTACCGGGAGGCCTCCGGGAGGGGTATTTCGACCCCAAGAGGTCCATGGGATGTGGGAGAATAATAACCAGCCCTTAGTGGGCTGGGAAAACAGCCACAAAGGCCCATGGCGCAGGAGAGAAAGTCCTAAAGCAAAAAGTGGAAAATCAGCCAATAGGAGGCAATCCTACTCCAACTAGGATTGGAGGTGAAGTAGGATTGCTCCCACCTCCTATTTCGGCCGACCCAAAGGCCTTGTCTGCCTCTCCTCTCCTCTCCTCCTATATATACTAGTGTATTGGGTGGTTTTTGGACAGAATTTCCGGCAACGTGCTACCCGTTCCACCGGTGCATAGTTTCTCCTCTAGATCGTAGTTCCGCAGCGCTTAGGCGAAGCCCTGCCGGAATTGCTCCACCACCATCACCGGAGCGCCGTCACACTGACGGTGAACTCTCTCTCCTCTCCACCTCCTCTTGCTGGATCAAGACGGTGGAGATCGTCATCAAGCTGCACGTGTGCTGAACGCGGAGGTGCCGTCCGTTCGGTGCTAGATCGGAAGGACCGTGATCGAGATCGCGAGACAGTTCGTGATGAGATCGCGGAACGGATCATGATGAGTTCGCGGGACAGATCATGATCAAGATTGTGAGACGGATCGTGATGAGATCGCGGGACGGATCGTGATGAGTTCACGGGACGGATCGTGATTGGATCGCGGGACGGATCGTGATGAGATCGCGGGACGCTCGGCGATTTGGATCGTGAAGATGTTCGACAACACCAACCGCGTTTCTTAATGCTTCCCGCTTAGCGATCTACAAGGGTATGTAGATCCACTCTCCCTCTCGTAGATGCTCATCACCATGGATAGGTTTGCGTGTGCGTAGGAAAATTTTTGTTTCCCATGCGACGTTCCCAACAGTGGAATCATGAGCTAGGTTGATGGTTCGATGAGATCTCGAGTAGAACACAAAAGGTTTGTGGGCGTTGATGCTTAGATTGCTTCCTCCCTTGGTCGTATTTTGGTTCAGCGGGATTGTGAGATGAAGCGGCCCGGACCAACATTACTCGTACGCTTACGAGAGACCGGTTCCCTCGACGCAACTTGTTGCCTAGATGGCTTGCGGGTGACAGTTTCTCTCACTTTAGTTGGATCGGATTCGACAAAGGCGGTCCTTGAGAAGGTTGAAAAGCAATCTATGTATCACCATTGTGGTTTATGCGTAGGTGAGAATCGTTCTTGCTAGATACCCGTAGCAGCCACGTAAAACATGCAACAACAATTAGAGGACGTCTAACTTGTTTTTGCAGGGTATGTTGTGATGTGATATGGCCAATTACATGATGAGATATATGTGATGTATGAGATGATCATGTGATGTATAGAATTTCATGACTTGCATGTCGTTTAATACGGCAACCGGCAGGAGCCATAGGGTTGTCTTTAATTATTGTATGACCTGCGTGTCAATCATTAAGCGCTATGTAATGCTTTACTTTATCGCTACGGTAGCAATAGTAGTAGAAGCATGTAGGGCGTGACAACCCCGATGGCGACACGTTGATGGAGATCAAGATGATGGAGATCATGGTGTCGTGCCGGTGACGATGGAGATCATGCCGGTGCTTTCTAGATGGAGATCAAAAGCACAAGTTCATGGCCATATCATGTCACTTATGATTTGCATGTGATGTTAATCCTTTTATGCACCTTGTTTTTCTTAGGACGGCGGTAGCATTATAAGGTGATCCCTCACTTAATTTCAAGATAAATTGTGTTCTCCCCGAGTGTGCACCGTTGCGAAAGTTCGTCGTGTTGAGACACCACGTGATGATCGGGTGTGATAGACTCTACGTTCACATACAACGGGTGCAAGCCAGTGTTGCACATGCAAAACACTCGGGTTAAACTTGACGAGCCTAGCATGTACAGACATGGCCTCGGAACACAAGAGACTGAAAGGTCGAACATGAGTCATATAGTAGATATGATCAACATGATGATGTTCACCATTGCAGCCACCTCAACTCACGTGATGATCGGACTTGAGTTGGTGAATTTGGATCATGTATCACTCGAATGATCGGAGGGATGTCAATTTGAGTGGGAGTTCTTAAGTAATATGATTAATTGAACTCATTATCATGAACATAGTCAAAGTGTCTTTGCAAATTATGTTGTAGATTACTAGCTCGCGTTGTGGCTCCCTTGTATTTTTATATGTTCCTAGAGAAATAGAATTGAAAGATGTTGGTAGCAAAATTGCGGATTGGGTCCGTGATCTGAGGATTGTCCTCATTGCTGCATAGAAGGCTTATGTCCTTAATGCACCGCTCAGTGCGCCACCCCATCTAGCGTCGACTGTAGATGTTGTGAACATCTGACAGGCACGTTTCGATGACTACTTGATAGTTTAGTGCGTCATGCATTACGGCTTAGAATTGAGGCTCCAAAACGTTTTGAACGTCACGGAACATATGAGATGTTCTAAGAGCTGAGATTGTGATCTCAGGCTCGTGCCCGAGTTGCGAGATATAAGATCTCCAACGAGATTCTTTGCCTGCAAGATAAAAGAGAATAGCTCAATCGTTGAGCATGTGCTCAGACTGTCTGGGTACTACAATCGCTTGAATCGAGTGGGAGTTGATCTTCCAGATAAGATAGTGATTGATGTAGTTCTCCAAGTCACTGTCACTGAGCTACTAGAACTTGGTGATGAACTATAAAATGCCAGGGAAAGAGATGTTGATCCCTGAGCTGTTCGCGATGTTTGACACCGCGAAGGTAGAAATCAAGAAGGAGCGTCAAGTGTTGATGGTTAATCAAACCACTAGTTTTGAGAAGGGCAAGAGCAAGGAGGGAAACTTCATGGATAGCAAGTCAGTTGCTGCTCCAGTGAAGCAACCCAAAGTTGAACTTAAACCCGAGACTAAGTGCTTCTGTTATGAGGTGAGCGGTCGCTGAAGCGGAACAACCCTAGATACTTGGTAGATAAGAAAGCTGGCAACATTGATAGAAGTATATTTGATATACGATTTATTAATGTGTACCTTGCTAGTACTCTTAGTAGCACCTGGGTATTGGATACCGGTTCGGTTGCTAAATGTTAGTAACTCGAAATAAAAGCTACGGAATAAACGGAGAACTAGCTAAGGGTGAGGTGACGATATGTGTTGGAAGTGTTTCCAAGGTTGATGTGATCAACATCGCACGCTCTCTCTACCTTCAGGATTAGTGACGAACCTAAATAAATGTTATTTGGTGTTTTGCGTTGAGCATGAACATGATTAGATCATGTTTATTGCAATACGGTTATTCATTTAAGTTAGAGAATAATGGTTATTCTGTTTACATGAATAATACGTTCAATGGTCATGCACCCAGTGAGAATGGTTTGTTGAAATCTTGATCGTAGTAATACACATGTTCATAACATTGATGTCAAAAGATACAAAGTTAATAATGATAGTACCACATACTCGTGGCACTGCCGCAAAATGTCATATTGGTATAAAGCGCATGAAGAAACTCCATGCTGATGGATCTTTGGACTCATTCGATTTCGAATCGGTTGAGACATGCGAACCATGCCTCTTGGGCAAGATGACTGAAGGACCCCGTTGGATGGAGTGGGCAAGTGATTCATTGGAAATGATACATGTTGATGTATGCAATCTAGTGAGTCTTGTAGCATGCAGTGGATATCGTTATTTTCTTACCTTCACTCATGATTTGAGTAGATATAGTGTATATTTACTTAATGAAACACAAGTCTAAATCGTTTGAAAGGTTCAAGCAAATTCAGAGTGAAGTTTAAAGATCATCGTGACAAGAAGATAAAAATGACTGCGATATGATCGTGGAGGTGAATATCTGAGTCACGAGTTTGGCATACAACTTAAGACAATGTGAAAGTTGTTTCACAACTAAATGCTACCTGGAACATCATAGTGTGATGGTGTGTCCGAACATCATAGTTATGCTCTATTGGACATGGTGCGTGCTATGATGTCTCTTGTCGTTTTACTAATATAATTTTGGGGTTATGCATTAGAGACAACTACATTCACTTTAAAAAGGGCACCATCTAAATCCGTTGAGATGACACCGCGTGAATTATGGTTTGATAGAAACCTAAGCTGTCATTTCTTAATGTTTGGGGCTGCGACGCTTGTGTGGAAAATGTTTTCACCTAATGAGGTCGAACCCAAGGCGGACAAATGCATCTTCATATAATACCCTAAGATCAGCTGGGTGAACCTTCTATCTCAGATCCAAGTGCAAAGTGTTTGTTGCTTAAACGGATCCTTTCTCGAGGAAATGTTTCTCTCGAAAGAATTGAGTGGGAGGAAGATAGAACTTGATGAGGTTGTTAAACCTTTGTTCAACCAGAGAGTAGCGCAGCGCAGAAAGATGTTTCTGTGAAGCCTACGTTAGTTGAAGAGGAAGTTAATGATGATGATCATGAAGCTTCAGGATCAAGTTACTATCGAACTTTGTAGGTCGACAAGGATGTGTACTGCTCCTAAGTGGTACGACAACTCTGTCTTGGAAGTCATGTTGTTGGACAACGATGAACCTACGAGCTATGGAGAAGCGATGATGGGCCCGGATTCTGACGAATGGTTAGAGGCCATGAAATCCGAGATAGGATCCATGTATGAAAACCAAGTATAGACTTTGGTAGACTTGCTCGTTAGACGGCAGGTCGTTGAGTACAAATGGACCTTTAGAATGAAGACAGACACTGATGGTGAATGTCACCATTTCTAAAGCTCGACTTGTTGCAAAGTTGTTTGTGACAAGTTCAAGGAGTTGACTGCGATGAGGCTTTCTCACTCGTAGCGATGCTAAAAGTCTGTTGGAATTATGTTAGCAGTTGCTGCATTTTCAATTATGAAATCTGGCAGATGGATGTCAAAACATCGTTTCCTTAACGGTTTACTTAAGGAAAGGTTGTATGTGATACAACCAGAAGGTTTTGTCAGTCCTAAGGATGCTAAAAGATGAGCAAGCTTCAGTGATCCTTCTCTGGACTGAAGCAAGCATCTCGGAGTTGGAATATACACTTTGATGAGGTGATCAAAGTTTCTGTAGTCTATACAAAGTTTACGAGAAACTTGTATTTGCAATAAAGTGAGTGGGAGCACTGTAGAGTTTCTGATAAGTATATGTGGTTGACATATTGTTGATCGGAAATAATGTAGAATTTCTGGAAGGCATAAAAGGTTGTTTGAAAAGTGTTTTTCAAAGGAAGACCTGGATAAAGCTACCTAATTTTTGAGCATCAAAATCTATAGAGATAGATCAAGATGCTTGATGAGACTTTCAATGAGTGCATAACTTGACAAGATTTTGAAAGAGATCAAAATGGATCAGCCAGAGAAATAGTTCTCGTCTGATTTGTAAGGTGTGAAGTTGAGTGAGACTCAAAGCTCGACAACGGCAGAAGAAAGAGAAAGTACGAATGTCGTCCCCTATGCCTTAGCCATAGGCTCTATATTATGCCATGCTGTGTACCGCACCTATGTGTGCCTTGCCATGAGTCTGTCAACGGGTACAAGAGTGGTCTAGGTGTGGATCACTGGACAGCGGTCGGAATTATCCTTAGTAACCAGAGGACTAAGGAAATGTTTCTTGATTATGGAGGTGATAAAGAGTTCGTCGTAAAGAGTTACGTCGATGCAAGCTTTAACACCTATCCGGATGACTAGTAGTAGCAATCTGGATACGTATAGTGGAGCAGCCATTTGGAAATAGTACCGAGTGGAGTGTGGTACCGGTGTTTACGGTTTGACATAGAGATTTGCAAAGTACACACGGATCTGAATATCGCAGACCCATTGACTATAAGACCTCTCTCACATGCAAAGCATGATCGAGCCCCAGAACTCATTGGGTGTTAGATTCATAACAATGCGAATCACATGGTGATGTGAACTAGATTATTGACTCTAGTGCAAGTGGGAGACTATTGGAAATATGCCCTACAGGCAATAATAAATTAGTTATTATCATATTTCCTTGTTCATGATAATCGTTTATTATCCATGCTATAATTGTATTGATCGGAGACTTAAATGCATGTGTGGATACATAGACAAAACCATGTCCCTAGTATGCCTCTAATGGACTAGCTCGTTGATCAAAGGATGGTTAAGGTTTCCTAGCCATGGACACTAGATGTCATTTGATAATGGGATCACATCATTAGGAGAATGATGTGATGGATAAGACCCAAACTACAAACATAGCATATGATCGTGTCAGTTTATTGCTACTGTTTTCTACATGTCAAGTATATGTTCCTATGACCATGAGATCATGCAACTCACAGATATCGGAGGAGTGCCTTGTGTGTATCAAACGTCGCAACGTAACTGGGTGACTATAAAGGTGCTCTACAGGTATCTTCGATGGTGTCTGTTGAGTTGGCATGGATCGAGACTGGGATTTGTTACTTTGTGTGACGGAGAGGTATCTCGGGGCCCACTCGGTAATGCAACATCACAATAAGCCTTGCAAGAAATGTGACTAATTGTTAGTTGCGGGATCTTGTATTACAGAACAAGTAAAGAGACTTTCCGGTAACGAGGTTGAACTAGGTATGGAGATACCGACGATCGAATCTCGGGCAAGTAACATACCGAAGAACAAAGGGAACGTTATACGGGATTAACTGAATCCTTGACATAGAGGTTCGACCGATAAAGATCTTCGTATAATATGTAGGAACCAATGTGGACGTCCAGGTCCCGTCATTGGTTATTGACCTTAGAGGTGTCTCGGTCATGTCTACATAGTTCTCGAACCCGCAGGGTCTGCACACTTAAGGTTCGGTGACGTTTCGGTAGTGTAGAGTTATGTATGGTGGTGACTGAAGGTTGTTCGGAGTCCCGGATGAGATCCCGGACATCACGAGGAGCTCCGGAATGGTCCGTAGGTAAAGATTCATATATAGGATGTCCCAGTTTGGTCGCCGGAAAAGTTTCGGGCTCATCGGTAGTGTACCGGGAGTACCGGTAGTGTACCGGGAGTGCCGGTAGTGTACCGGGAGGCCTCCGGGAGGGGTATTTCGACCCCAAGAGGTCCATGGGATGTGGGAGAATAATAACCAGCCCTTAGTGGGCTGGGAAAACAGCCACAAAGGCCCATGGCGCAGGAGAGAAAGTCCTAAAGCAAAAAGTGGAAAATCAGCCAATAGGAAGCAATCCTACTCCAACTAGGATTGGAGGTGAAGTAGGATTGCTCCCACCTCCTATTTCGGCCGACCCAAAGGCCTTGGATGCCTGTCCTCTCCTCTCCTCCTATATATACTAGTGTATTGGGTGGTTTTTGGACAGAATTTCCGGCCACGTGCTACCCGTTCCACCGGTGCATAGTTTCTCCTCTAGATCGTAGTTCCGCAGCGCTTAGGCGAAGCCCTGCCGGAATTGCTCCACCACCATCACCGGAGTGCCGTCACGCTGCCGGTGAACTCTATCTCCTCTCCACCTCCTCTTGCTGGATCAAGACGGTGGAGATCGTCATCAAGCTGCACGTGTGCTGAACGCGGAGGTGCCGTCCATTCGGTGCTAGATCGGAAGGACCGTGATCGAGATCGCGAGACAGTTCGTGATGAGATCACGGAACGGATCGTGATGAGTTCGCGGGACAGATCATGATCAAGATCGTGAGACGGATCGTGATGAGATCGTGGGACGGATCGTGATGAGTTCACGGGATGGATCGTGATTGGATCGCGGGACGGATCGTGATGAGATTGCGGGATGCTCGGCGATTTGGATCGCGAAGATGTTCGACAACACCAACCGCGTTTCTTAACGCTTCCCGCTTAGCGATCTACAAGGGTATGTAGATCCACTCTCCCTCTCGTAGATGCTCATCACCATGGATAGGTTTGCGTGTGCGTAGGAAATTTTTTGTTTCCCATGCGACGTTCCCCAACATAATTTAGGGGTTTCATACTGTGTTAGCTAGCTAATAGAGAGAAGTGTCCTCTTTTTCTTCGTGCTTGGTCGATGATAGCTACTATAGAGAGAACTCAACACGCTATCTAGTAAGCAAATGAAGAAACCATTAAGTACAGAAGATCGTCATGAACATATATATAGAGAAGTGATGGACCTCTCTTTCTCCGAGAGATTGGTCATACAACAAGTTTTTGTATATCTATCCGACGCTAGTACCTACATATATACAATATAAGATCTCTTACAATCCCTAACATCTAATGTCAAATTCCAAATGGTATTCTCCGGCTTTATTTATGACGTGGTCAAGAAAGAATCCCACCAATTCTTCTTGAATTGCTCGTATGCGATCATGTGGTAGGAGTTCATCCTGTATCTGCCACATCTAATTTGAAAAGGGGGTCAATACATATATATGAATGAAACTCAACACAAATCATTGTAATAAAATAAAATTGTGAATATTATTGCTTATGCACTTCATATGGGTTTTCAGACTAGCCCCGCTTAGGGGTCGTCGCGTTGTACATGAACTCGCAAACGTAGTATCGACAAAAATCATTCTCGACTTCCTGCCACAAGCACTTTATGAGAAATAGAGTTCAATCAAACTGATAATCAAGCATGCTAAATGGTATTGATGAAACTAGAATCAATGGGAGATGCGCGAAGCTAGCTAGTAGTACTTACTTTCGGGTGTGTAAATCACAGCTCCCTCGGCAGTGCCGGAACAATTGCGGTGAACTCTTTCCAAACCCTGCCACACAAAGAAAATAATTACTTGATAGCAGGAAATGAACAAACTTACCAATATGATGAGATAATGATCGATTGAACTTACTTCTGGAGCATTTCAGTCATGTCCACATAATCGTAGGGATCTTCTCGTTTCGAGTCTAAGACGGTTACTACTCCCTGCTCAACCTTAACCTCTAGCAGAATAAAGTGGAAGCTGCGCACGCATGCATAACTCATCAATTACATTACTATAATCTCGAGCAATAAGGGAAACCGAATATGCACAAGACAGTAACATTCACTTGAAGTTGTAAGGAAAGAGTATATATCTTTGTTTTGATTTGCAAGCAACGATTGTAGCAAGTTGTCCTCGGTTTGTGTGGCATTCTTTTTAATCGTATACTCATGTATGATATTTGGGTTAATGAACCCAATGTCATAGATTTGTGCTTTTCTGCATTCGACGATCTTCAATCTGCATAATATAGTGAGGATAATTATATATACATGCAATGAAAGAGCTGAGCTATATATAGAGACTTAATTATAGAAGTAGTACTTATAGACAGTAGGAAGTCATGATTGTTTTGTCGATGGCCTTTTGATTGTATAACTGGAATATATCTTCAATTTTAATAGACAACTTCTCCATTCCAACGAGGGCGTGCTCCTCTTTAATTCTCATCGTCACAGTATCCGGTCCAGATTCGCTGCAGGTTTTTAGGTACCAATCATGGAATCTTATTCGTTGTTAGAGGAGGAGGATCAGGTTTGACTAGAGCCTGCCCGTACCCGTATCTAAATTCGTCCACCTCCAATGGCTCAAACAGTAAATCATCGCTCATGTAATCGGCAGGATTGGTACTGGGCACCATCCCCGGATGATCAACGGCGATATCGCTAGACACCTTGAGAGGGGGCACGATTGGTTCTCCTATTCGCCGAGCTGGGGATTTTTTTCCCACTTCTTCGTTTTGCTAACCTTGCATCATTGGAAGTACTTCCTGACCGCCGCGCATCTTGATATGTCTTTTTAAGACAGTGGGCATAGTTGGAATCTGGCGGAGGCGGTGGTGGTCGCTTCAGGGTATCGATAGTGCGCTTCACTTTCTCTAGATCTGGCTTCTCCTTCGCAGGTGGAGTTTTCTTTGCAAAATGGTCTCTCACTTGGGCACGACATATGTCCTCGGTTTCATGCTCGGTCCTCTCATATGGTAACTTTTCTAGAGGCTTGAGAGATGGACCGTATCTGAATTGCCTCCCGCCTCTGCTTGTACTGCTAGCCACCTGAGCGGTGGCGTCTCTCTTCCGTCCTTGCTGACGAGGCGGAGAAGGAGGCGAAGTGCTCCGACGCGCCGGAGGAGTCAGAGCGGCGGCGTCTGTCTTTCGCCGTTGCCGACGAGGCGGAGGAGGAGGCGTACTGCTCCGACACGCCGGAGTAGGCGAAGGAGGAGGCGGAGTGCCGTCACGCGTCGGAGGAGCCGGAGAAGGAGGCGGAGTGCCCAGATCACTCGCCGGAGGAGAAGGAGGAGGAGGAGGAGTGCCCTACCACGCCGGAGGAGGAGGAGGATACGGAGCCGTCCAGTTTGGAAGCTTGATGTACTCCTTCAGCCATAGACATGTACTCCTAAGAGCATGAACTGGCTTCTTCTCCCCTTCACCAATATGGTGGTTCGAGATCATCGAATCCCTCCATTACTTCATCCACCATCACAACACCATGGCCATGTGGAATCGGAAGGCAGTGAAAAGTTTCGTTGGGTTGAGGAGGTGTAATAGAGCCGAGAGCCGCCTTGAAAGTGAGGTTCCGGAATTTCGTCCAAAGCTCGCAATGTTGAACCTCTATGATAGTATCCACAGGGTAGCTAGGAGCCGTAAAGTCAGGCTAAACGGGCTCCGTGGAAGCCACGCTGCTTCTTCGCTGAGATGGCGGGGTAGCTTCTGGGGTAGCTTGGTGCCATTGAGATGGTTGGCCAACAGCTCGCTGGCTCTCAGCTTCCTCTAGCTTTTCTAGTCTTGCATTGAGCTTCTGCATTTCGCTCAGCTCCGCTTTCCTGTTTCTCTGCCGGCTTCTGTAACCGCCTGCGTCGGGTAACCCAACCTTCCATGAAACAGAGCCTGGTGTGCCTCGTGTTCGTCCAGGGTGCTCAACATTCCCTAGGGCCTCAGTCAGCTCGTCCTTCTCTCTATCGGGAATGAACGTCCCTTCCTGAGCTATAGTGATATACTTCTGAAGCTTCATGATGGGTATTGCAAGTTGCTCGTTCGTCCAACGACACTTCCCTATTTCAGGGTCCAAAGTTCCCCCAACCCCGAAGAACCAAGTCCTTTAACGGTCTAGCCAGTTCAATGTCTCTGGTTCGGCCCCTTTAGCAAGCAGGTCATTCTTAGCTTTGTCCCACAACGGCCGGGCTTTGAGGTAGCCACCTGACCCCGTGTGATGGTGATACTGTTTCTTTGCAGCATTGTTCTTGTTTGTCTCAGACATTTTCTTACTCTTCTCCGATGTCTTGTAGGCCACAAATTTGGGCCAGTGATCTCTTATCTTCTCAAATTGGCCGATGAATTCTAGAGTCTTCCCTTTGTCGACAAACTTTGATTTCAACTCATTCTTCCACCTCCTGAATAGATCTGCCATCTTCTTAAGAGCACACGCCTTGACCAGTGGCTCTATAACTGGGTTATTCGGATCCTCCTCTAGCGGTAGGGTGAAATTTGCCTTCAGCGAGGTCCAAAGATCATCTTTCTGTCTATCGCTGACATAAGAAATTTTAGGGTTGTTCTCCTTAGGCTTTTACCATTGGTTGATTTTGATCGGGATGTTGTCCCTAACAATAGCTCCGCACTGAGCAGCAAATGCGTCCTTGGTCCGCTTTGGTTCAATCGGTAGGCCATCGTCCGCGAGTGCTATGATCGTGAACCTTTCTTCCTTGCCCAACCTTCTCTTCGGGCCTCGTCTCGTTATCGAAGTTTGGCTCGATCCAAAGGGCTATATAAAAGAAGAAATAAGAGTTAATATATGTACATATCAAAACAATTAATGCATCAATTAGCTAGTCAGCACATGCTTAATTAATATATATACCTCGCCGGACTTTGCAGCATCTCCCTCCTCCGTTCGGTCACCGGAGCCGTCACCATGGTCTCCTTCTTCCTCCGGCATTTGGTGACCGGAGCCATCATGATCATGTCCTTCCTCTCCTTCAAGACCATCGGTGTCATTTAGAAATGACAAGAAATCACCTTCGCCTCAGATTATGTCCCCCAACAACTTTTCTTGTTTCAAGTCTGTTTGATCCATAGTTTCTGCAAATATTAAAACATGGCAATTAATATACTTCTCTATGATTTGGGGTGGCCTCGACAATGCTTCCAGGGTTAGGGGTGGACCTCGACGCTTCTATGGTTTGGTCGGGTGAGAGGGCCGGGATTCTCTTAACCTTTTAGGGATTTAACAAAATGGCACCATTCAGGATGTGTGGAAAATGGTACATATTTTTCCTGATCTCATCTAACCTTCTATATGTCACGTTGTCTAGTGTCAAAGGATTCAAGAAAACCATGGCTTCATCATTAGCCGGAAGTAACAGGCGCATAATGGTATGAAGCTCTCCAAAATTGTTTTGGAACGGAGTCCCGGATAGGATAATTAGCTGTTTGGTACGAAGTTCAGCAAGACTATTTGGAAGGCCATTGCTGAAATTCATACCAAAAAGTGAATTATTCTATCCGGAACTCCGTTCAAAAACAACTTTGAAGAGCTTCGTAGCATCATACGCCGACTAATGATGAAGCCATGGATTTCTTCAATACTTTGACACACAACATGACATATAGAATAATATATATATGGATGGGATCAGATATTTTTTGGATCAACTTGTGCACATCCATAATGGGGGCATTCTTGATAAATCTATATTACCGGAGTTTTCTATATGAACATTTTACGTTAGTAGCTTAGAAAATTTTTTTTATCCGGGAGGGGGTATATCGGCAACGCTTTTTGCTAGGGTTTGGGTGGCCTCGAGAGTTGTTCGCCCGGTGTATCGAGAGGGGGGGTGAACATTTTACGTTAGTAACTTAGAAAAAAATGTTATCGGGGTGGGGGTATATCGACAACGCTTTTTTTCTAGGGTTTGTGTGGCCTCAAGAGTTGGTCGCTCGGTATATCGAGAGGGGGGGTGAACATTTTACCTTAGTAACTTAGAAAAAATGTTATCAGGGAGGGGGTATCGACCCCCCCCTCTTGTCGAAGTTATCGGGGAGGGGGTATATCGACAACGACGTACATTCCGGATCCGTTGGAAAGCTCTCGGAGAGCCGATGCCAACGTGATGATAGGGGGCCGGGGTGCTCCCGTGGCCTTGTTAATAGATAGAGCCGATGCCAACGTGATGACACAGCCGATCCAACATTTTCATTTAACAAAAAGACTACCTTCAAAAAAAAGACTTGCTTCGCCGCGGGTGCTCGGTGCGACGTGGACTCGGTGGAAAAACTTTATGAAAATGCGGCGGTGGCCGGGCCGGGCGGTTTTATTTTCCGTCTTCATTTTTTCCTTTGTTTTTCTTATATGTTTGTTTTCGTTTTCACTCTACATTTTGGTACATATGAAAAACAACGAAGACTTTTTACATGAACATATTGTTGGGAGACGTAGTAGTAAATCAAAAAATTTCCTACGTGTTCACCAAGATCCATCTATGGAGAACCCAGCAACGAGTGGGGGAGAGTGCATCTTCATACCTTTTATGATCGCTATGCGGAAGAACTACTAGAATGCGGTTGGTGGAGTCGTACTCGCAGCGATTCAGATTGCGGTGGAATCTGATCTAAGCGTCGAACAACGGCGCCTCCGCGTTCAACACACGTGCAGCCCGGTGACGTCTCCTACGCCTTGATCCAGCAAGGAGGAAGCAGAGGTTGAGGGAGAGCTCCGGTAGCACGACGGCATGGGGACGGTGGAGCTGCGTGGTACTCCGGCAGAGCTTCACTAAGCACTACAGAGGACAAGGAGAGGGAGGAGTAGGGCTACGCCATGGGAGAGAGATGCATGTCCCCGGCTACCCCAAGGGATCCACTATATATAGGAGGAGGAGGAGGGAGGGCTGCGCCCTAGGGTTCCCACCCCAGGGGCCGGCGTCAGCCCCAGATCCCATCTGGTGCGGCGGCCAGGAGGGGAGAAGGGTGCGGCTGCCCTAGGGTGGGCCTTAGGGCCCATCTACTCTAGGGTTTGCCCCTCTCCACCCTTGTGCTGTGCCTTGGGCCCTGGTGAGGGGCGCACCAGCCCACCTAGGGGCTGGTTCCCTCCCACTTGCGGCCCATGCAGCCCTCTGGTGCCAGTGGCCCCACTTGGTGGACCCTCGGAACCCTTCCGATGGTCCCGGTACGTTACCGGTAATGCCCGAAACACTTCCGATGACCAAAACCTCACTTCCTATATATGAATATTTACCTCCGAGCCATTCCGGACCTCCTCGTGACGTTCGGGATCTCATCCGGGACTCCGAACTACCTTCGGTAACCACGTACACTATTTCCCTATAACCCTAGCGTCATCGAACCTTAAGTGTGTAGACCCTACGGGTTCGGGAGACACGTAGACATGACCGAGACACCTCTCTGGTCAATAACCAACAACGGGATCTGGATGCCCATGTTGGCTCCCACATGCTCCACGATGATCACATTGGATGAACCACGATGTCGGGGATTCAATCAATCCCGTATACAATTCCCTTTGTCTACCGGTATGATACATGCCAGAGATTCGATCGTCGGTATCCCTATACCTTGTTCAATCTTGCTACTGGCAAGTCTCTTTACTCGTTCCGTAACACATCATACCATGGCTAACTCCTTAGTCACATTGAGCTCATTATGATGATGTCTTACAGAGTGGGCCCAGAGATACCTCTCCGCCACACGGAGTGTCCCAGTCTCGATTCGTGCCAACCCAAAAGATACTTTTGGAGATGCCCGTAGTGCACCTTTATAGCCACCCAGTTACGTTGTGACGTTTGGCAGACCCAAAGCATTCCTATGGTATCCGGGAGTTGCACAATCTCATGGTCTAAGGAAATGATACTTGACATTAGAAAACCTTTAGCAGACGAACTACACGATCTTGTGCTATGCTTAGGATTGGGTCTTGTCCATCACATCATTCTCCTAATGATGTGATCCCGTTATCAACGACATCCAATGTCCATGGTCATGAAACTGTGACCATCTATTGATCAACGAGCTAGCCAACTAGAGGCTCACTAGGGATATGTTGTAGTCTATGTGTTCACACATGCATTACGGTTTCCGGTTAATACAATTATAGCATGAACAATAGACAATTATCACGAACAAGGAAATATAATCATAACCATTTTATTATTGCCTCTAGGGAATATTTCCAACACATATACACACACATATACATGAACATATATACATATACATGAAAAAACATATACATGAACATATACACATATACATGTCCGCAAAAAAATATACATATACATGAAAAAAAAGCAGGCGCCGTGCTGCCGGCTGGTGACCATGGAGTAGCGGCGACGGGGAGAGGGGACATGGCAAGGGGGGCTCACTGAGGGGGGCACAGCGATGGCTTGATCGGCGACGAGGATGACAGGCTCGGGGGGGGGGGGGCGAGGGTGCAACGAGGATGGCAGGCTCAAGGCCAGTGATGAGGACGACGAGCGGCGAGGGCGAAGGCGCGGGCGAGGGCGAGGGTGCGAGGGCGCGTCGGCGACGAAGACGTCGGGCTCGAGGCCGGGGACGAGGACGGCACGGGCGAGGGCGAGGGCGCGAGGGTGCGTCAGCGAGGGCTCGAGGAGGAGAGCGCGTCAACAAGGGCGTCGATGAGGGCGAGGGCGCGGTCCGACAGCCTGGCGGCGTCATGCTATTCGACACGATATTGGGAGGGGGGTAAGATGAACTGTTCGACACGGCGTCGGCGCGGCGTCAGCTTATATACCTAGAGCCTTTGTTCCCGGTTGGTGGCACCAACCGGGACCAAAGGTCTCTTTTCGTCAGCCCAAAGGACGCGAAGTAGAGACCTTTGGTCCCGGTTGGTGGCACCAACCGGGACTAAAGGTGGGTATTAGTCCTGGTTGGTGCCACCAACCGGGACCAAAGGTCTCTTTCGTTAAGACCTTTGGTCCCGGTTGGTGGCACCAACCAGGACTAAAGGTGGGTATTGGTCCCGGTTGGTTCCACCAACAGGGACCAATGGGTGGCATTATTTAGTTTTTTTTCTAGTATTTTTTTTGTTTTTTTCTTTCTTTATTTTTTATTTTTTTCTAGTATTTTTCTTCTTTTATTTTAGTTCATTATTTTTAACAAATAAATACTTTGATAATTTTAGTTGCATAATTTCCATTATTTTTGTTTTGTTTTTTGCTTTATTTATTTTTGTTTTGTTTTTTGCTTTATTATTTCCAGTGTGTTTTATCATTATATTGTTTTTGCTATTAATGTTTTGAACAAGAAATACTTTGATAATTTTAGTTGCATAATTTTGATATAATTATAGTTTCAAAAATACTAGAGGTTTATAAAAGCTTTTTAGTCGATTCTTTTTGAACTCCACTCCCACGATGTTTTGAAAGAAATTAAAAAGCACTTCAAATGAACTCTGAAAAGGTTGAAAGTTGGCATGGTATCATAATTTCACCCACATAGCATGTGCTAGAAAGTTGAGAGGGTTATGGCAAAAACTGGATGCACTTCGTGTACAAACTGGACAATCTCTTTGGAAGTATCACGGTTTTCGACGAAAACTCATCTATTACAAAGGGATTTCATTTTTTTGAACTTATTTGAACTCCATACTTTTTGTGTGTTCAAAATGCACCATTCAAAGCCACCTCATCAATTTTCAACCCTTTTTGACTTCATTTGGTATTTTTCATGCACTTACTTTTTTTTTTGAGCTAAATGATCCTGAAATTGAAAATCACTTCAAATGAAGTTTGAAAAGGTTGAAAGTTCGCATGGTAGATGATGTGATCTAGGTTACTGCTCTTCGTGTACAAAACGGACAATCTCTTTCGAAGTATCAGGGTTTCGAACGAAAACTCATGTGTTACAAAAGGCATTTCATTTCTTCACATGTAACTGCAATGATATAGTTGTGGAGAGAAAGTATCACTTTTTCTTTGCTTGTGTCCTTTGCTTATTGCGTTGTAATCATGGATAATCTTCATCGTTTAACAGGGTGCTTGGGTAAGCCTTGACTTTGAAGGGAGGAATTTCATGAAACTTTTCATAATGTTCAGACATGTATGTCTTGCCCTCCAATCCCACGATGTCGCCTTTTCCTAAAAGAACTATGTGGTGCTTTGGTTCATAGTATGATGTATTCGCTTACTTATGTTTTCTTTTTCTCGGTTTGGTAGACATGTCCTTCACATAGAAAACCCGCGCCACATCATTGGCTAGACGAATGGTTCGTGTGTGTACCCAAGATTGTTCAGATCCACTTTTGTCATTCCATACTTTGGATCTTCCTATACCCCGCCTCTTGACACATTGGCCCATTTGCAGTGAAACAATGGGACCTTGAAATCATGTCCATAGTCAAGTTCCCATATGTCCACTATGTAACCATAATATGTGTCCTTTCCCCTCTTGGTTGCTGCATCAAAGCGGACACCGCTGTTTTGGTTGGTGCTCTTTTGATCCTGGGCGATCATGTAAAATGTATTCCCATTTATCTTGTACCCTGTGTAAGTCATTACAGTCGAAGATGGTCCCCTGGCCAATGAGTACATCTCATCAAAAACAGTGTTGTCACACATGAGACGTGTTTGCAACCAACTACCGAAAGTCCTGATGTGTTCACATGTAATCCAGTCGTCACACTGCTCCGGGTGTTTGGAGCGTAGAATATTCTTGTGTTCATTGACATATGGGGTCACCAAGGTAGAATTCTATAGAACTGTGTAGTGTGCTTGAGACCAAGAATGCCCGTCCCTACATATTATTGAGTCCGCTCCTAGCGTGCCTTTTCCAGTCAGTCTCCCCTCATAACGCGATTGAGGGAGACCAATCTTCTTAAGGTCAGGAATGAAGTCAACACAAAACCCAATGACATCCTCTGTTTGATGGCCCATGGAGATACTTGCTTCTGGCCTAGCGCGGTTACGAACATATTTCTTTAAGACTCCCATGAACCTCTCAAAGGGGAACATATTGTGTAGAAATACAGGGCCCAAAACGGCAATCTCGTCGACTAGATGAACTAGGACGTGCGTCATGATATTGAAGAAGGACGATGGGAACACCGGCTCGAAACTAACAAGACATTGCACCAAATCACTCCTTAACCTTGGCACGATTTCTGGATCGATCACCTTTTGGGAGATTGCATTGAGGAATGCACATAGTTTCACAATGGCTAATCGAACATTTTCCGATAGAAGCCCCCTCAATGCAACCGGAAGCAGTTGCGTCATAATCACGTAGCAGTCATGATACTTTAGGTTCTGGAACTTTTTCTCTTCCATATTTATTATTCCCTTTATATTCGACGAGAAGCCAAATGGGACCTTCATATTGAGCAGGCATTCAAAGAAGATTTCCTTCTCTTCTTTGGTAAGAGGTTTAGGAAATATGCCCTAGAGGCAATAATAAAATGGTTATTATTGTATTTCCTAGTTCATGATAATTGTCTATTGTTCATGCTATAATTGTGTTAACCAGAAACCGTAATACATGTGTGAATACATAGACCACAATATGTCCCTAGTGAGCCTCTAGTTGACTAGCTCGTCGATCAATAGATGGTCATGGTTTCATGACCATGGGCATTGGATGTCGTTGATAACGGGATCACATCATTAGGAGAATGTTGTGATGTACAAGACCCAATCCTAAGCATAGCACAAGATTGTGTAGTTCGTTTGCTAAAGCTTTTCAATGTAAAGTATCGTTTCCTTAGACCATGAGATTGTGCAACTCCCGGATACCGTAGGAATGCTTTGGGTGTGCCAAACGTCACAACATAACTGGGTGGCTATAAAGGTGCACTACGGGTATCATCGAAAGTGTCTGTTGGGTTGGCACGAATCGAGACTGGGATTTGTCACTCCGTGTGACGGAGAGGTATCTCTGGGACCACTCGGTAAGACATCATCATAATGAGCTCAATGTGACTAAGGAGTTAGTCATGGGATGATGTACTATGGAACGAGTAAAGAGACTTGCCGGTAACGAGATTGAACAAGGTATAGAGATACCGACGATCGAATCTCGGGCAAGTATCATACCGATAGACAAAGGGAATTGTATACGGGATTGATTGAATCCCCGACATCGTGGTTCATCCGATGAGATCATCGTGGAGCATGTGGGATCCAACATGGGTTTCCAGATCCTGCTGTTGGTTATTGACTGGAGAGGTGTCTCGGTCATGTCTACATGTCTCTCGAACCCGTAGGGTCTACACACTTAAGGTTCGATGATGCTAGGGTTATAGGGAAATGGTGTACGTGATTACCGAAAGTTGTTCGGAGTCCTGGATGAGATCCCGGACATCACGAGGAGCTACGAAATGGTCCGGAGGTAAATATTGATATATAGGAAGTCCAGTTTTGGTCACCGGAAAGTTTTCGGGCTCATCAGTAGTGTACCGGGAGTGCCAGGAGGGTGCCGAAGGACCCACGGGAGGGGTGTGAAGACCAAAGGACTTTGTGGGCCCTTAGAGTAGGTGTTCCAGCCCTTTTTGGGCTGGACAAGACCATCTAGAAAGGCCCATGCGGCTGGAATCAAGAGATAAAGGGCAAAAGGATTTAAAAGGAGGAGATCCACCTCCCTTGTGAGAGGTGGACTCTTCCCCACCTTCGGCCGAACCTCTCCTCCTTGGAGGAGGGGCCAAGGAATCCCTCCCTCTCCCTCCTCCTATATATACCCAAGGGTTTGGGATGATTTGAGACACGATTTCTTTCTCTCTCGGTGCAGCCCTACCCTTCCTCTTCCTCGTTCTCCGTAGCGCTTGGCAAAGCCCTGCCAGAGTTCACGCAGCTCCACCATCACCACACCGTCTTACTGCCGGAGCTCTACCTCAACCTCTCCTTCCTCCTTGATGGATCAAGGCATAGGAGATGTCATCGGGCTGTATGTGTGTTGAACGCGGAGGCGCTGTTGTTCGGCGCTGAGATCGGAATCCACCGCGATCTGAATCGCTGCGAGTACGACTCCACCAACCGTGTTCTTGTAACGCTTCCGCTTAGCGATCTTCAAAGGTATGAAGATGCAATCTCTCCCCACTCGTTGCTGGTTTCTCCATAGATAGATCTTGGTGATCGTAGGAATTTTTTTGATTTACTACTACGTCTCCCAACAAGAGCGTAGCTGGCAGGACCTTCATACTGCTCTGGATGCATGCCGAGTTTTTCATGCACACGTTGCTATTCGTCGCGTGCCTCCGGTGTATATTTTGTCTTCCCATACACTCCCAAGAAGCCTAGCAAGTTCACACAAAGATTCTTCGTCACGTGCATCATGTTGATTGCAGAGCGGACCTCTAGGTCTTTCCAATAGGGTAGGTCCCAAAATATAGATTTCTTCTTCCACATGGGTGCGCGTCCCTCAACGTTATTCGGAACAGATAGTCCGCCGGGACCCTTTCCAAAGATTACTTGTAAACCATTGACCATAGCAAGTATGTGATCACCAGTACGAGGGCGGGCTTCTTCCGGTGATCTGCCTCACCTTTAAAATCCTTTCCTTTCTTTCGACATTGATGGTTGGTCGGAAGAATTCGACAATGCCCCAGGTACACATTTTTCTTGCATTTGTCCAAATATATATTGTCGGTGTCATCTAAACAGTGTGTGCATGCATGGTATCCCTTGTTTGTCTGTCCTGAAAGTTTACTGAGAGCAGGCCAATCGTTGATGGTTACAAACAGCAACGCATGTAGGTCAAATTCCTCCTGTTCGTTCTCATCCCACACACATACACCTCATCCATTCCATAGCTATAAAAGTTCATCAACTAATGGCCTTAGGTACACATCAATGTCATTGCCGGGTTGCTTAGGGCCTTGGATGAGCACTGGCATCATAATGCACCTCCGCTTCAATGACAACCAAGGAGGAAGGTTATACATACATAGAGTCACATGCCATGTGCTATGCTTGCTGCTCTGATCCCCAAAAGGATTAGCGCCATCTGCACTTAAACCAAACCATATGTTCCTTGGGTCACCTGTAAAGTCGCTCCACTTTCTCTCGATATTTCTCCACTGCGACCCGTCAGCGGGTGCTCTCAACTTCCCGTCTTTCTTACGGTCCTCTTTGTGTCATCGCATCGACTTGGCATGCTCTTTGTTTCTGAACAAACGTTTCAATTGTGGTATTATAGGAGCATGCCAGATCACCTTAGCAGGAACCCTCTTCCTGGGGTGCTCGCCGTTAACATCACCAGGGTCATCTCGTCTAATCTTATATCGCAATGCACTGCATACCGAGCATGCGTTCAAATCCTTGTACGCACCATGGTAGAGGATGCAGTCATTAGGGCATGCATGTATCTTCTGCACCTCCAATCCTAGAGGGCATACAACCTTGTTTGCTGCGTACGTACTATTGGGAAATTCATTATCCTTTTGAAGCTTATTCTTCAATATTTTCAGTAGCTTCTCAAATCCTTTGTTAGGTACACAATTCTCTGCCTTCCACTGTAGCAATTCTAGTGTGGTACCGAGCTTTGTGTTGCCATCTTCGCAATTGGGGTACAACCCTTTTTTGTGATCCTCTAGCATGCGATCGAACTTCAACTTCTCCTTTTCACTTCCGCATTGTCTCTTTGCATAAACAATGACCTGGTGAAGATCACCATCGGGCACATCGTCTGGTTCCTCTTGATCTTCATCTTCCCCCGTTGCAGCATCACCGTATTTAGGAGGCACATAGTTGTCATCATCCTCTTCTTCTTCGTTGTGTTCCATCATAACCCCTCTTTCTCCGTGCTTGGTGCAAACATTCTAGCGTGGCATAAAACCCTTCTCAAGCAGGTGGAAGTGAAGGGTTTTAGAGTTGGAGAAAGCCTTCGTATTCTCACAGACATTACATGGACAATGAATAAAACCATTCTGCTTGTTTGCCTCAGCCGCTTCGAGAAAATTATGTAGGCCCTTAATATACTCGGAGGTGCATCGGTCACCGTACATCCATTGCCGGTTCATGTGCGTGCGTTATATAATAAAGTGTATTAAAAACCATTACAACATATCATGAATAGAGAAGTGACCAAATTAATACAAATTCATCATCACATTAAAGCCAAAGTACAATAGTGACCAAAATAAATACATACGGTTCATACATAGTTCTCATTATTGAACAACATATAGCTCTCTAGAGCATCTAATTAAAACATACATCGAAACTATGTAAAAAAATTTAAAGGCAACAACAAATGCGATCATAACTGCTACTAAGGTACCAATTGATCCAACGGCATAATGATACTAAGCCTTAGTATGAATGTCATATTTTCTAATCTTTCTAATCTTCAAGTGCATTGCATCCATCTTGGTCTTGTGATCACCGACAACATCGGCAACATGCAACTCCAACTTCATCTTCTCCACTTCAACTCTTTGTAACTTTTCTTTCAAGTCATTGTTTTCTTTTTCAACCAAATTTAACTTCTCGACAAGAATTGCTATGTGGGTTGGAATTTTCGGTTCAACTAGCTCCTCCTAGATTAAATAATCTATGTAACGTTGGTCGGCATAATTGTCATAAACACTAAATAAAACAAATAGTTATAAAACATAATATATACCACATCCGAATCATAGACATGACGAGGGCCGACGGAGGCGGATATGAAAACCATCGCACTATATAATAATGAACAATAATAAAAGTAAGAAAATTACACAAGTATCTATCTAAATCATACAAGTAAAAACTTTTTTCTTTTAGAAAGAAGACAAGACGAAGAGGCTAACCACGGTGGTGCCAAGATCGAGATTGGCGCGGGCAATCGATGGCGGTGAGGATAGGGACGAGACAGGATGGACCGCCAAACCTAGAAATTTTTTGAGGAAAATGGAGCTTGGACAAGGAGCTTCGAGAGGAGAAAGCTTAAGTGCGGCTTGGGCATTTCATTGAACACCTCATGTGCATAGGAGGTGAGCTAGAGCAGCACAAAGCTCTCCTCTCGCCGGCCAGAAAAACAGAGCAATGCGGAGTGCTCTGCTCGCTGGAGAGGGGGTATATATAGGCATTTCATTGGTCCCGGTTCGTGGCTGGAACCGGGACTAAAGGACCCCATTTGGTCCCGGTTCCAGCCACAAACCGGGACCAATGGGTGTGGGCCAGGGGCGAGGCCCATTGGTCCCGGTTGGTGTCTGAAACCGGGACCAAAGGGGTCAAACGAACCGAGACCAATGGCCCATGAGTCCCAACCGGCGCCCTAGCCTCACGAACCGGGACCAATGCCGCCATGGGTCCCGGTTCGTGAGTGAACCGGGACTAATGGGCTGGCGCGACCTGGACCAAAGCCCTGTTTTCTACTAGTGCTCACACGATGCTATCCGCCCTGGCCAATGAAAAAATCCCCCTCCCCCGCGCGCTTCCTGATTGGCTATAGCTGTCCAAATTCATATCATTGTAGAGGGCACCGCTCCACACTGAAGGCCACTCAGTGCGGAGGTTGACCATTCACTGCCTTCGTCATTGAAGCGGCCCATTGACTGAGGGCGCCGCCCGCTGCACGCCCGATTGATCATGCCTCCTCATCGCATTCAAACACCTCCATTAAACTCGTGTGGATGCCGAGAAACCTACTCTGACCACACGCCTGTTCATGAGCTGACTGGCATTAAACGCAACGCCGATCAGGCTCCTCTTGTCTGCCCTCAATTTAAATAAGGCCAGACATTGGGCAAGAATTGCAACCCCTTTGTTGCTCCCCCATCTCCTCCTTCACCATGTTCTCAACTTCCCTGATGGCTTCCGAAGATCAATTCTCCGACATACAAGCCGACTGGATAGCCCGCCGAGCCCGCTGGATACAAGCACGAGCGAGGCCGCTCGCTGGTCTGCCTCCCCTGCCTAGCCCGACGAAGCTTGTAGGCTCCCCAAGCTAATGCATGGTTCAGCAACTCATCGCTCCAATCCAGCTCTATGAGGAGTGGCGAGTTGCTCCACACCGGCACGACGGGGAACATGACGAGAACCACGCCTCTCGTGGCTGTGACCGTGTCATCCGTCGTTGATGTGCGCGTAGCCGCGCCATGCAAGCAAAGAAATAAGCCGGCTGCCATGAGAGCAATGAGTCGGTGGCCAACGCCTTTGCGCCCACTGCCATCATTAAGGAGAAGTAGAACACGATAGGCCGCCACCGCCTGGGTTCCATGAAGGCCACGACCGGGGCGACGTCGACGTGCATAGTCGGTGTCTTACCCGGTTCTTCTCTTGCGAGGACCTTCGTTGACCCCGGATGGGATGCACGGAAGTGGAGGTGCTCACTTCCCCTCCCACTAAACCATTAGTTAGGGTTCCGCTCTGATAAGGCGTCCTTGGCGCTGAAGCACATGCCTCCGGGGCTCCCTGCAGTCCGGTGAACGGGCTGTCGGAGGGAAGACAAAGGGATCCACCGCGGTCGGCCGTAGACTAGTGTACCATATTCGGATCGTGGGAGTGGAGCTCTACGCGATGGTAAGTGCACGTACTTTTACCTTTTTAGTAAAAATATGTTCGAAATGTAATGAAATCTGCCATGTTTGTACGAAATCTATCATGTTTGCGCAAAATTCGGTCGTGTTTGCACGAATTTCACCTGGTTGGTTCGAGTTGTTGTTAAAATGTATGCGGCTAGTGTTGGATGACATCCTCCCACATCTGTGTCCGCGGACTGGTCCCCCATGTCCATAGACGGATGCGAGAGAAAATTTGTGGGTTCCCGTTGGAAATGCCATAAGGATTTAACATGAAAATCCCTTTAACATGAAGGGATGTTTAGTTGTTAAAGTTCCTAAAGATTAAAGTAAATTTACACCTGTAAATTTAGAGCTTGTTCCTATTGCTTGTCCTGTAGTAAAAACTTTAGTTAAAGATTTTGTATATGTTGATGATCTTCTATACGCCTCTGACCTCCCCTCTTAAAGTAACATCTATACTACTAGATGGTGCGCTCTAGGTTACTGCTCTTCCTGCTGGATGATGTTGGTACGTGTTGTACTCTAGGTTACTCCTGCTAGATGATATGCTGTGAGTGTTTGTCAGTGTTAGATGATGTGTTGCAGTAAAATAATTCTCGTAAAATTGCAATAGATGTTCACTAGAGCAGTGTTGCTAGTGTTTGTCCAGTGCTTGTTGCTGCTCACTAGAGCAGCGATGCCCGTGTTTACGTTTGTCAAGTGCTTATTGCAGTAGGATCTAAACTATGTCTAGAGGGGTGGGGGTGGGGGTGATTAGGCTACTTGATCAAATAAAATATATCCTTTTCCTAATTTTAATGTTGGCAAGTTTTAGCAATTATATCATGTCAAGCACACCCTACACATGCAAGTCTAAGAGTATAGCAGCGGAAAGTAAAGACATGCACATATAAGTAGAGGGTAGGGAAGGAGAATCAAACACAATTGGGGTCACGTAGTTTTTTCGTGTGGTTCTGAAATGTGATGCTATCGTAAGTCCACGTTGATGGAGACTTCAACCCACAAAGGGTAACAGTTGCACGAGTCCATAGAAGCCTCCACCCACGAAGGGTCCACGAAGTAGCAACCTCGTCTATTCCATCATGGCTTATGTCCATGAAGGACTAGCCTCACTCGGGGTAGATCTTCACAAAGTAGGCAATCTCATTGCCCTTACAAACTTCTTGGTTCAACTCCACATGAAGTCGAAGGCTCCCAAGCAACACCAAACCAATCTAGGAGGAACCACTCTCCAAAAGGTATTTGATGTAGTATAAATGATGAACTCCTTGCTCTTGTGCTTCAAAAGATAGTCTCAATACTCAATCACCCTCTCACATGTTTGGCTTGGTAGAAGATATTGATTGGGTGGAAAGAAACTTGAGGAGGCTAGAAATCAAGATTCATATGGTTGGAGTGGAAGATCTTGATCTCAACACATGAGTAGGTGATTCTCTCTTAGAAAATGGATGTGCAAGTGTTGGCTTGTTCTGGGTGCTATCTCTGCGAATGAGATGGAGGTGGAGGGGTATCTATAGGCATCTCCAAAAATACAACCATTAGAACATTATTGCCCAACTCGGTGAAACCGAAGCAAACACTCAGATGCACTGACTAGCGCAAAAAGTGGAAAGTTTTGGCATTTCGATGAGACCGATATATAAATCTCGGTGAGTCCGATTTTGGATGGCCTAGTCAGTTCTCCGCTTTGGTAGCCCCAATTCCTAAAACTCAGAAATTATGATTTTTAGAAAATGGATACCTGAGAATTGGTCACTGATTTTGGTTACACCGAAAGCAAACATGGTGTCACAGAGAAGGTTAGGGTTTGGCTCTAGATCTGTCTAGGGTGTAACTCAGTGGGGCCGATTTGCAAATATTAGTGGCACCGAATTTGAGTGTTAGGATTTGGACATGGTATTTTCGTGGGAGAACTCATGAGGGTTTTTGGCGGCTAACTCCAAGCACTTGAGTAACCATATCATCATAGGTACTTCATCCCCTTTTAATAGTATCGGCTTTCCTAAGGAGTCAAAATTGTTTTCTCACGAAATGCAAAATGTAGAGCCTTGAAGTTTGTAGCCAATTGATGTTCCTTGCATCTAGGGGATCTCCTCACAATACTTTGTCAACCCATTCATTAAACTTCTCTAAAATATACTTGATAACACTACTGTAGAACATGCCTATAGTCGCGGGTCGTAAGGGCATTTAGTGTCGGTTCTCGAACCGGCACTAAAGGGTGGGGACTAAATCCTACCCCCCTTTAGTGCCAGTTAAACACGACCCAACACCAAAGGCCCTCCACGTGGCGTCCGACGGTGCCGTGGGCTGGGGGGACCTTTAGTCCCGGTTGGTAACACCAACCGGGACTAAAAGTATTTAGTTTTTTTAATTTTGTTTTAGTTTCCCTTTTAATTCTTTAGGGGTTTATGAATTAATTATGGTTATACGTCGTTATACAAATTTTGATCCAGTACCAATTAAGAGGTTGTTATATCATTATGTTCATGATGAACTATTATATCATTGTGAGGAAGAAACATTGATTTTATTCATCCAAATGAATAAAAAGTGATCAAAAGTTGAATTAGTAGGACGATCGACGATCCTACTAATTCAACTTTTGGTCACTTTTTATCCATCCACATGAATCTAATCCGCTTTCCTTCCCCCAATGATATAACAAATCATCATGATAATCATGATCAACGTCATCATCATATTAATATAAAAACTCTTGCATCATATCATCACCAACAACACTATAGCTAATAATCATCATAGTCATTACCACCAACACTATTTAATCATCATTTTCATTAATGAGATATAATATAAAAAGTTGGCCACTAGTCATAATCACAACTCCTCCTCCTCCTCATCATCAACTCTAACACATTGGATCACATAATAACACATTGTACCTAGGACCTACTCCTCTCTCATAGGACCTACTTTACCCTCTCTTAGGTACAATATCATAAAACAAGATAGGCCCTGACTCTCCATTATGGAGAATAGAGATCATCCTGTCTCCAATTCTTGGCCTACACACAATGTTGCTTCCAAGTAGCTCTCTACGATTGACCATACATTTTTCCAATCTTTGATTGTCATGTCTTCATCGGTTTTAGAATCCGGTGTGGACATGAGTGATGTGTAGGCTGACCTAGCCGTGCTGGCCATAAGCTCATAACATCAACGCGACCTCTCGAAAACATCAAAGAAGGAACACAATCCTTTGGGATTTTCTGTTGAAAAACATAGTAATAACTTTGTAGTTAACAATGTAGTTTAGTTTTAGAAGAATTTATGCAAAAGATGCACGGATGTCGTAATAGTAGAAAATCTTACCATGCAATCTCCATGGATGTTACCGTAGTTCACCACGTGCACTAGTGGTACGTATTGACCAGAATGTGGAGGAGTTTGATAATAGCTATTGTAATTCTCAAGATCATTAAGAAATGCGATAAGATGATCTTTCTCCTTATAAGTTAATTCTGTTTCACCATTGTAGTAGTAGGTTCTGTCTACCATCTTGCATACATTTTTTGAAGAATGAAAATAAGCTATCAATGGAAATAAGTTGTCAAATATTTTTAAATAAACAATATAAATTAATTAATAAATATGGTTGAGAAACTTACATAATGGTAGAACTCGAGGCGTGTGCACATCAACCCAGATGTCGATATTACCTTCAATTTCATCTTCCGAACGAATATCAAAGGTGATAAGCATGTTAGGCTCAAATGCATAAGCCTTGCATAGTGCTCTCCAACTTTTGCAATCAAAATAGGATTAGGTGTCTGCATTGTACAATTTTACGGCAAAAGTATAAGCATGCTCGGTCCTCAGGTGAACTCTTTTTACCTCCATACTATTTTTAGTATTGAGACCAATCTTATCCAAGACATATATTCTTGCATGGCAAGGGATACGCTAGTAGAATAGTAAAAAATTAAAATTATAAGTTGAAGCAAAAGAAGCAAAAGTCATGCTTAATTATGAAAAAAGACTTGTCGTTGTGACTTAGTGTATCCACTTCGAAGGTCTCATCCAGCATGATGCTGAAGCGCCTACCATCAACTAGGAAAGGCTTGTCACACAGGCCGCGCTCGTCTTCGCAGTATTCGCACATAGCGAATTCCATTTCGTCGTCAGACATTTCCTATGTTCATAGTTGAAACATTTAAAATGGATCGAAGGAAACTACGAGAAAACTGATCAACACACAGATCACTATTACTCAATATGCAACAAGTTGACTTTAGGTCTGTCGAGTCTTTCCTTCCTAAACTCTCATCTCATGTATATGGTGGGCCCTCCTTCTGATATTGCGACCGTAGGTGATGGTGGCTCCTCCATTCGTCCTCGAGTGCATTACAACAAAATGTCTAGCACACGGGAACGAAGGAGAAGCGACCCCCTGGACAACAGTCGGGATTCTTCCTCTCTCTCTCATATATATATATATATATATGGTGCACACTCTCCCTTACTGAAAGACACACAAGGAGCCAAAACAGACGTAAAGTCAACCCGTTCCATATATCGAGCAATGACATAGAAAAAGTGCACTATGTTTTGCCAGAATGACTGGCAAATCACAAGCACTCGATATGTCCTACATTGTAGCACACAAGACATTTCCTATGTTCATAGTTGAAACAGACGTGCATTCAATAAGAAAAACTAAATCATAAAACAAATTAGTATTCGAATTAGCATGCATTCAATAAGAAAAATTAAATCATCTCTTGCGTTTGTACATCGTTGAATAGTATCACTAATACATCTCGAATAGTATCATACATATAACCTAAAAGACATTAAAATATGGAAAACACAAAATGGAAAACATTAAAATATGCAACTTTTGCAAATAATAATTGCTATACATTGGATCAAATGTAAAAATTCATCAATTTTTTTCTATACATATATTGGATCAAAATGTAAAAATTCCTCAAATGTCAAAATTCCTTCACTTTTTTGTACACATCTAACTAATCATCTAGTGAAAAAATGTCAAAATTTATGCATCTATGTCAAAAGTCGTCAAATGTCAAAATTCTTCAATTTTTTCTACACATCAAAATTCTTGTATATAATCATCTAATCATCTATACATCTAATTAATCATCTATTTATCAAAATCCTGTGTGTGTGTTCATCAAAATTGGGGGGGGGGGTTCGGGCCGGGGAGGGGCCGACGACCGCCATGGCGGCACAGGGGGCGAGGGAGAGGGGAGAGGGAGGGGAGATCACAGCGGGGCGACGGCGAGGCAAGGCAAGTCGGGGGCGGCGATGGAGGAGCAGGCGCGGGCGGTGTCCGGGCGGCGTCCGCCCGGGCTCAGGGAGGAACAGGCGTGGGCAGCGTCGGAGATCGGCGCGAGGAGGCGAGACGGTGATGGTGCAGTGAGACGGCGACGACGCGGGAGGCGTCGGGGAGGCAAGACGGTGATGACGGCGATGTCGCGAAGAGGAGAAGAATGCAGAGTTACGGATTTTTTTGAAGTGTTGTATATATAAGGAGACCTTTAGTTGCGGTTGGTGGCTCCAACCACGCCTAAAGACCCCCTTTAGTCGTGGTTGGAGCCACCAAACGCGACTAAAGGTGAATTTCAGCGAAGCGGGCGACGGGAAGCGAAAACCTTTAGTCGCAGTTGGAGCCGACTAAAGGGGGTCTTTAGTCGCGGTTGGAGCCACCAACCGCGACTAAAGGTGTGTTCCTAGCATGACGCACTGAAGTGGAAGTTTAGTCCCACCTTGCTAGTCGAGGGGCGCCTTGGCCAGTTTATAAGCCCCATCGCGGGCACTACATTGAGCTCCTCTCTAATGCAGGCCTTCTAGGCCTACCTGTGCTACGATTCCCCGTGGGCCTACTGGGCCTTGCAGGCCTGCATCCTAGCCCAGGTTGGGTTTCTAGTCGTATGCAGGCCATGGCAGCCGAGTAGGCGGGATTTTTTTAATTTATTTTTCATTTTTTCATTTTTTGCTTTATTTATTTTCTTTTGTTTCTGAGTTTTTTTGTGCTTTATTGAGAGTTAATGACTGAATCTTTTTGCTAGGTCAAAAAAATTAGAAACTTTCTGTTAGTGGCAGTAGTTTTCAAATTCGAATAGTTGAAATTTGTGTGAATCACTAGTTTGTGAATAACTTTACTTTAAAAATAGATTTTCCAGTGATTCTTTTTTCTACTATTTAATATTATCGTGTTTTATCATTATATCCAATTTGGTAAATCTTAGGTTATTTCAAAAATGAAATGCATTTGTAACACGCGAGTTTTCATCCGAAACCTTGATACTTCGAAAGAGATTGTCCATTTTGTACACAAAGTGCATCTAATTTTTGTCGTAACCCTCTCAACTTTTTAGCACATGCTATGTGGGTGAAATGATGATACCATGCGAACTTTCAACCTTTTGAGAGTTCATTTGAAGTGCTTTTCAATTTTAGGGTTATTTAGCTGAAAAAAATCAATAAGTGCATGAAAAATAGCAAATGAAGTCAGAAAGGGTTGAAAATTGATGATGTGGCTTTGAATGGTGCATTTTGAACACAAAAAAATATGGAGTTCAAATAAGTTAAAAAAATGAAATGCCTTTGTAACAGGCGAGTTTTTGTCCAAAACCCTGATACTTCGAAAGAGATTGTCTATTTTGTACACGAAGTGCGTCCAGTTTTTGCCGTAACCCTCTCAACTTTTTAGCACAAGCTATGTGGGTGAAATGATGATACCATGCCAACTTTCAACCTTTACAGAGTTCATTTGAAGTGATTTTCAATTTCAGGGTTATTTAGCTGGAAAAAAAATCTGTAAGTGCATGAAAAATAGCAAATGAAGTCAGAAAGGGTTGAAAATTGATGATGTGGCTTTGAATGGTGCATTTCAAACACACAAAAAGTATGGAGTTCAAATAAGTTAAAAAATGAAATGCCTTTGTAACAGGCGAGTTTTCGCGTGAAACCCTGATACTTCGAAAGAGATTGGCCATTTTGTACACGAAGTGCATCCAGTTTTTGCCATAACCCTCTTAACTTTTTAGCACATGCTATGTGGATGAAATGATGATACCATGCAAACTTTCAACCTTTTCAGAGTTCATTTGAAGTGCTTATCAATTTCAGGGTCATTTAGCTCAAAAAAAAATCAGTGAATGCATGAAAAATAGCAAATGAAGTCAGAAAGGGTTGAACATTGATCGCCTCCCTTCGAATGGTGCATACTAAACGCAAAAAACACATAAGTACACTACTATTACAAAGATTCCCTTCGATTTGTCTGAAGTGGGACTTTCTAGATATATATGTCCGGAAACTAACTAGAGAAGTTGGTCACATCCCAGAGTGGGATCTTTGGGTGTAAAACTTTTTCTTTGCGTGTGTCCCTTTGCGTTGTAACCATGGACAATATTCATCGTTTAACTTGATGCTTGGGTCAACATTCACTGTGAAGGGAGCAATTTCATGAAACTTTTCATAATCTTGTGACATGTCTGTCTTGTCCTCCACTCCCACGATGTTTCTTTTCCCTCAAAGAACTATGTGGCGCTTTGGCTCATCGCATGATGTATTTGCTTCCTTATCTTTTCTTTTTCTCGTCTTGGTAGACATGTCCTTCACATAGAAAACCTGTGCCACATCATTGGCTAGCACGAATGGTTCATCTGCGTACCCAAGATTGTTAAGATCCACTATTGTCATTCCGTACTGCGGGTCTTCCTTTACCCTGCCTCCTGTCAGATTGACCCATTTGCACCTAAACAAAGGGACCTTCAAATCAAGTCCATATTCAAGTTCCCATATCTCCTCTATGTAACCATAGTATGTGTCCTTTGGCCCATTGTTGTTTGTTGCATCAAGGCGGACAACACTGTTTTGGTTGGTGCTCTTTTGATCTTGGGTGGTCATGTAAAATGTATTCCCATTTATCGCGTACCCTTTGAAAGTCAATATAGTAGAATATGGTAACTTGGACAGCAAGTACATGTCATCTTTAACAGTGTCTTGATACATGAGACGTGTCTGCAACCAACCGATGAAAGTTACCGTTTGTTCATGTGTAATCCAGTCGTCAGACTTCTCCGGGTGTTTGGAGCGTAGAATATTCTTGTGTTGCTCGATATACGGAGCCACCAAGGTGAAACTTTGTAGAACTATGTAGTGTGCTTGTGCCAAAGAATGCCCGTCCCGGCATATTAGTGATTTATTTCCCTACGTGCCTTTTCCACCCAGTCTGCCCTCATGCCGCGATTCAGGAACACCTATCGGTTTAATGTTAGGAATAAACTCAACACAAAACTCAATGATCTCCTCTGTTTCATGTCCCTTGGAGATTCTTCCTTATGGCCTAGCACGATTATGAACATATTTCTTTAAGACTCGCATGAACCTCTCAAAGGGGAACATATTATGTAGAAATACATGACCCAGAATGGCAATCTCCTCGACTAGGTGAGTTAGGACATGCGTGATGATATTGAAGAAGGATGGTGGGAAAACCAACTCAAAACCGGCAAGACATTGCACCAAATCATTGTCTAACCTTGGTAGGATTTCTGGATCGATTACCTTCTGAGAGATTGCATTCAGGCATGCACATAGCTTCACAATGGCTAATCGAACGTTTTCCGGTAGAAGCCCCCTCAATTCAACCAGAAGCAGTTGCGTCATAAACTCATAATCACTGGCAGTCATGAGACTTTAGGTTCTGGAACTTTTATCTTCCATATTTATTATTCCCTTTATATTCGACGAGAAGCCAAACGGGACCTTCCTACCGAGAAGGCATTCGAAGAAGATTTCCTTCTCTTCTTTGGTAAGAGCATAGCTGGCATGACCCTGAAACTGCTTTGGATCCATGCCTTCTTTTCTGTGCATATGTTGTTGGTCCTCCCGTGCCTCTGGCGTATCTTTTGTCTTCCCATACACGCCCAAGAAGCCTAGCAGGTTCACACAAAGATTCTTCGTCACGTGCATCACATCGATTGGAGAGCGGACCTCGAGGTCTTTCCAATACGGTAGGTCCCAAAATATAGATTTCTTCTTCCACATGGGTGCGCGTTTATCAGCGTCATTCGGAACAGATTGTGCACCAGGACCCTTGCCAAAGATTACTTTTAAATGCTTGACCATATCAAGTATTTCATCACCCGTACGGTGGAGAGGCTTCTTCCGGTGATCTGCCTCACCTTTGAAATGCTTGCCTTTCTTTCTTACGGGATGCCTGCTCTGAAGAAATCGACGATGCCCCAGATACACATTCTTCTTACATTTATCCAAATGTATACTGTCGGTATCATCTAAACAGTGCGTGGATGCATGGTATCCCTTGTTTGTCTGTCCTGAAAGGTTACTGAGAGCAGACCAATCATTGATGGTTAGAAACAACAACGCATGTAGGTCAAATTCCCCCTGATCTTTCACATCCCACGCACGTACACCTTTTCCATTCCACAACTGTAAAATTTCTAAAACCAATGGCCTTAGGTACACATAAATGTTGTTCCCGGGTTGCTTGGGGCCTTGTATGAGCAGTGGCATCATAATGAACTTCCGATTCATGCACAACCAAGAAGGAAGGTTATAGATACATAGAGTCACAGGCCATGTGCTATGATTGCCATTCTGCTCCCCAAAAGGATTAATGCCATCTGCACTTAAACCAAACCATATGTTCCTTGCATCCTTTTCAAAGTCCTTCCACTTTCTCTCAATTTTTCTCCACTGCGACCCGTCAGCAGGCACTCTCAACTTCCCGTCTTTCTTACGGTCTTCGTTGTGCCATCGCATCAACTTGGCATTCTCTTTGTTTTGGAACAAACATTTCAATCGTGGTATTATAGGAGCATACCACATCACCTTGGCAGGAATCTTCTTCCTGGGGCGCTCGCCCTCAACATCACTAGGGTCATCATGGCTGATCTTATAGCGCAATGCACAACATACGGGGCATGCATTGAAATCCTCGTACTCACCGCGGTAGAGGATGCAATCATTAGGGCAGGCATGTATCTTCTCGACCTCTAATCCTGGAGGGAAGACAACCTTCTTTTCTTCGTACGTACTCTCTAGAAATTCGTGGTCCTTTGGTAGCTTCTTCTTTAACATTATCAGCAACTTTTGAAATGCCTTGTCAGATACACCATTCTCTGCCTTCCATTGCAGCAATTCCAGTATGGTACCCAGCTTTTTATTGTCATCTTCGCAATTTGGGTACAACCCTTTTTTGTGATCCTCTAACATGCGCTGCAACTTCAGCTTCTCCTTTTCACTTGCGCAGTTTCTCTTTGCATCGGCAATGGCTAGACCAAGATCATCAGCGGGTTCATCTGATGCCACTTCTTTAGCTCCTTCCCACATTGTCGGATCAACTTCTTCCCCAATTGTTGTGCCATCGTATTCATGGAACCCATGGCCAGGATAGCTATCGTCATAATCTTCTTCTTCATTCTCTTCCATTAGGACCCCTCTTTCTCCATGCTTGGTCCAATAGTTATAGCCGGACATGAAATCGGACTCAAACAGGTGGACGTGAATGGTTCTTGAGTTAGAGTAATTTCAATCATTCTTACAGCCAGCACATGGACAATACATAAAACCATCTGGCTGCTTGTTTGCCTCAGCCGCAACCAGAAAAGTATGCACGCCATTAATGAACAAGGGAGAGCATCGGTCGTCGTACATCCATTGTCGGCTCATCTTCATTACACAACACGGAAAAGACCAAATTAATACAAGTTCATACATAAAGTTCATACACACTTGTTCTCACAAAACAACATACAAACTCTCTAGCTAAAGCATTTAAATGCAACAACAAATGCGATCAACATCGCAACTAAGGTAACAATTGATCCAACAACATAGTGATACCAAGCCTCACTATCAATGGCATATCTTTTAAATTTTCTAATCTTCAAGCGCATTGCACCCAACTTGATCTTGTGATCACCGATGACATCGGCAACATACAACTCCAGTTTCATCTTCTCTTCTTCAACTCTTTTCAATTTTTCTTTCAAATACTCGTTTTCTTTTTCAACTAAATTTAACTTGTTGACAAGAATATCTATGTCGGTTGAAATCTCTCGTTTACATACCTCCTAGATAAAAACATATGTGAACTTGATTGGCATAATTTTCATGAACACAAAATGCAACAAAGAGTTATAAAAGAGAGTAGATACCACATCCGCATCATAAACCGGACGAGGGCCGATGGGGATAGATTCCAAAACCATGCCATTATGTATAACAAACAACCATATAGGTAAGAAAACTATACAAGTAACTAACTAAATCTTACAAACATGTTTTTTTTATAAAAATGATAAGAACAAGAGGCTCACCAAGGTGGTGCCGACGACGGGACGGTGCGTGCAATCAACGGTGGTTTGGACAGGGACGGGAAGGCACTAAGTAAACCACACCTACAAATGCAAAGTAAGAATTTAATTTGAGCTCAAATTGCATAAATCAAATAAACTACCACATACAAACTAAAACCCACAAATTACTATACTTATAGAGCATTGCAAGAGCTAATCTAGCAATGAGAGATGAACGGACAAAGTTGCTAAACCTTGTGAACACTTGGATGGATGGGATGCCTCAAATCTTGACAAATTTTGGCAAAAATGGAGGATGAGCTCGAGGAAGAGAGGAAGAAAAGAGAGGAAAGGAAAGGGGAAGAACAAAGGACTCTGCTCGGGCTGGCGCCGAAGGCTTTCCATATAGGGGGACCTTTAGTCCCGGTTGGTGGCTCCAACCGCAACTAAAGGTTAGCCTATAGTCACGGTTGGAGCCAGCAACCAGGACTAAAGGTTCCCATGGGGCCCCAGGCTGACGCTAGTCTGCGACCACATCTTTAGTGCCGGTTCGTGGCAGGAACCGGGACTAAAGGTCCGTAACGAACTAGCACTAATGATCACCGTCACGAACCGACACTAATGATCATATTAGTGCTAGTTCAAAGGCCAACCACGACTAATGAGGTGGACAAAAGGTCTATTTTCTACCAGTGTAAGATCATTAGTCCAATGAAATATGTGTTGTTATTAATTACCAGAACAACTTAAGGAGAAGTTGTGCTTGCAGTTGCTGCTCACTAGAGCAGTGATTTCTTGTAGGCTCTCTCCTCTCCTCTGTTTGAATTTAGAAACAAACAACTTACTCCAACTATGAAACTAACAAAATTCAAAAACAACTTACTTCCTAGAATTTTATTTCTTCCCTACTTATAAAGTTTACAGTTGGTGATCGGCCGTTCACTCCCATGTCCCACTACCTCCTCTCAGTTCTCAACTTTGTCAAGTGGACCATGCATAGGAGCCTAGGAGGCAACTAAGAAGAATAAAAAATATAGAATATTAAAAAAGGATCCCTTCACTCATCATGTCTTTCCTGCTACCTACACCTATTGGCCTTCACCAATCCCCTTGCTCTGGCTGCAAGCTTTCCCCAATCCAAGTCCATCCATTAGACAATCACTATTATCTCTAATCTTGTTCAACCGATTTCCCCCTCATTCATATGAGCATCCTGTCACACTCAGTCTCCACTATCACACTTGCTACCATCGCCGTAACAAGCATAGGTGTACACAGACGCAATACACCCTACCAGCATGCTTGCTCATCGTCACTAGAACAGAGCCTAGGCGTACGCAGATGCAGTACACCCTTGCTAATGTACTCTCACACTCGCTAGGCACGCTTGTTGGGGAACATTGCATGGGAAACCAAAAAATTCCTAAGCATACGCAATATCTATCCATGGAGATGCATAGCTACGAGAGGGGGAGTGGATCTGCATACCCTTGTAGATCGCTAAGAGAAAGCGTTAAGAAACGTGGTTGATGTAGTCGAACGTCTTCGCGATCCAAATCGCAAGCCGCCCCGTGATCCTATCATGATCTAGTGCCGAACGGATGCCACCTCCGCGTTAAACACACGTACATCTTGATGAAGTCCTCGCCTTCTTGATCCAGCATGAGGGGCGAAGTAGTACATGAGTTCTGGTAGCACGATGGCATGGTGACGGTGGTGGTGAAGAACAATTTCCGCATGGCTTCACCAAGCACAACGGAAACTATGACGGAGGATAAACTAGAGGGACGAGGTTGCCGACACATGGCTTGGTGAAATCTTGATGTTCCGGGTGCTAGCCATGCCCCTCTATTTATATGTTGAGCATTGCGGTCATTTATTGGAGAAAGAGCCTCCTCAAAGTCGGTTTGGCACGCATGGCAAGAGTCCTCCTCGGACTCCAGGACCAGACGTCAGGGTCCTTGGCATATGGCCTTCGCAAAACTCCTTTTGCACCTTCCTAACGCCTTGTGGGCTTTACCCCTTGGCCCAAATAAAGTGTTCTCATACCCGAATATTTTGGGAAACATCCGAAACCCCTTCCGGTGAATGCCGGAACTTTTCTGGAGACCAAACACTATTATCCCATGTATCAATCTTTACCTCCGGACTATTTTAGAGCACCTTGTCATGTTCGTGATCTTATCCGGTACTCCGAACAACCTTCGGTCACCAACATAATAACTCAACTATACTTATATCCTCACAAAACGTTAAGTGTCTTGACCCTGCGGGTTCGAGAACTATGCAGACATGACCGAGACACCTCTATGGTCAATAACCAATAGCGGGACCTGGATGCCATATTGGTTCCTACATATTTGACGAAGATCTTTATCGGTTTAACCTCTATGTCAAGGATTTAGTTAACCCCGTATGTAATTCCCTTTGTTCATCGGTATGTTACTTACCCGAGATTCGATCGTTGGTATCTCCATACCTAGTTCAATCTCGTTACCGGCAAGTCTCTTTACTCGTTCCGTAATAACAGATCTCGTGGCTAAATCTGTAGTCACTTTTCTTGCAAGATCATTATGATGTTGTATTATTCAGTGAGCCCCGAGACACCTCTCCGTCACACGGAGTAACAAATCTCAGTCTTGATCAATGCCAACTCAACAAAGACCGTCGGAGATACCTGTAGAGCACCTTTATAGTCACCCCGTTATGTTGCAACGTTTGATACACACAAGGTACTCCTATGGTGTCGATGAGTTGCATGACCTCATGGTCATAGGAACAGATACTTGACATGCAAAAAACAATAGCAATAAACTGACACAATCATATGCTACATTCATAGTTTTGGTTCTTGTCCATCACGTCATTCTCCTAATGATGTGATCCCGTTATCAGATGACAACTCATGTATATGATCAGGAAACCTTGATCATCTCCGATCAACGAGCTAGTCTAGTAGAGGCTCACTAGGGACATAGTGTTGTCTATGTATCCACATATGTATGTGAGTTTTCGATCTATACAATTCTAGCATGGATAATAAACTATTATCATGAACAAGGAAATATGATAATAACTAATTTATTTTTGCCTCTAGGGCATATTTCCAACAGTCTCCCACTTGAACTAGAGTCAATAATCTAGTTCACATCACCATGTGAGTAACACCCAATGAGTTCTGGGGTTTTACCATGTCTTGCTTGTGAGAGAGGTTTTAGTCAACGGTTTGCAACATTCAAATCCATGTGTACTTTGCAAATCCATATGTCATACTATAGATGCTGCTACTACGCCCCACTTGGAGCTATTCTAAATGACTACTCCACTATACATATCATGTTTACTACTCAGAGTCATCCACATTGGTGACAAAGCTTGCATCGACGTAACCCTTTACGACGAACTCTTTATCACCTCCATAATTGAGAAACATTTCCCTAGTCCTCTAGTTACTAGGGATAATTTTGACTATTGTTGAGTGATTCACTCCTGGATCACTCTTGTACCCCTTGACAGACTCATGGCAAGGCACACACCAGGTGTGGTACACAACATGGCATACTATATAGAGCCTATGGATAAGGCATAGGGGACGACCTCCGTCCTTTCTCTTTCTTCTGCTGTGGTGGAATTTTGAGTCTTACTCAACTTCACACCTTACAAATCAGGGTAGACCTCCTTCTTTGACTGATCCATTTTGAACTCCTTGAAATTCTTGTCAAGGTATGTACTCATTGAAAAATCTTATCAGGCGTCTTGATCTATCTGTATAGATCTTGATGCCCAATGTTCAAGTACCTATATTGAGGTATTCCTTTGAAAAACTCCTTTCAAACAACCCTTTATGCTTTCCAGAAATTCTACATCATTTCTGATCAACAATATCTCATCCACATATACTCATCAGAAATTCTATAGTTCTCCCACTCACTTTCTTATAAATACAAGTTTTTTAAATACTTTGTATAAACCCAAAATTTTTGATCACCTTATCAAAGCGTATATTCCAACTCCAAGATGCTTGCTCCAGTCCATAGCAGGATCACTGGAGCTTGCATACCTTTTAGCATCCTTAGGACTGACAAAACCTTCTAGTCGTATCATGACATGGCTTGAGACTATGTCGGTATTTCCCCAAAGAGGAAGGGATGATGCAGCACAGTGACAGTAAGTATTTCCCTCAGTTATGAAACCAAGATATCAATCCGTAGAGGGAGATCACGCACCCGCGTAAACAACACCTGCACAGAAACAACAAATACTTACAACCCGACGCGAAACAGAGGTTGTCACGCTCTTTATGGTAATATGATAGATTAGATAATGATAGGTAGGAGAGATAGATCTCTCAAGAACACAAAATAAAAAGAGTACATATGAGGCAATATATTTTTGGGTTTTTGGTTTTGTAGATCTTAAAACAAAGATTGCAAAAACGTAGATCGGAAAGCAATATGATGGAAAAGTAGACACATGGCCGTAGGGTTCACTAGTGGCTTCTCTTATGAGTATAGCACAAGGTGGGTGAACAAATTACTGTTGGGCAATTGATAGAAAATCGAATAGTCAAGACGATATCCAAGGCAATGATCATTATATAGGCATCACGTCCAAGATAAGTAGACTGACTCCTGCCTGCATCACCACTATTACTCCACACATCGACCGCTATCCAGCATGCATCTAATGTATTAAGTTCATGGAAAAATGGAGTAATGCAATAAGAACGATGACATGATGTAGACAAGATCTATTCATGTAGGAATAGACCCCATCTTGTTATCCTTAATAGCAATGATACATGTGTGTCCTCTTGCCCCTTCTGTCACTCGGAAAGAGCACCACAAGGTAACCCATCACAAAGCACCTCTTCCCATGGCAAGAAAAATCGATCTAGTTAGCCTAACTAAACCAAAGATTCGAAGAAGAAATACTAGGCTATAAGCAATCATGCATGTAAGAGATCAAAGAAGACTCAAATAATATTCATGGATAGAATCTAATCATGAACTTAAAATTCATCGCATCCCAACAAACACACCGCAAAAGTTTACATCAAATAGATCTCCAAGAGACCATTCTATTGAGAATCATAAGAGAGAGAGAGGAAGCCATCTAGCTACTGCCTACGAACCCGTAGGACTATGGTGGACTACTCACGCATCAGCACAGAGGCACCTATGATGAAGATGAACCCCTCTATGATGGTGTCTAGATTGGATCTCGAGGTTTTGGAACTTGCGCCGGCTGGAATTGTGTTTCGTCGACTCCCCTAGGGTTTTTGGAATATTTGGGAATTTATAGGCATCATAGGCGGTGGAGAGGGGGTCCCGAGGAGGGGACAACCCACCAGGACGTAGGCAGTCCCCCCTGGCGTAGCCTGGTGGGTTGTGGTCTCCTCGGCCCACTCCCCCGGCACTTCTTTAGTCAATTAGGTGTCTTCTAGTCCAGAAAAAATCTCCAATTTTTTTGTCGCAATTGGACTCCATTTGATATTGATTTTTTTGCAAAGTAAAGAACATGCAAAAGAGCAACTGGCACTTTGGCACTATGTCAATAGTTTAGTCCCAAAAATGATATAAAGTGGTAATAAAATGATGGTAAAACATCCAAGTATGATAATATAACAGCATGGAACAAGCAAAAATTATAGATATGTCGTAGACGTATCATTTCGCATGAAACATTTTCTCAAGGAAATCGTTAAGGAAATTATGTTTTGACATCCATCTGCCAGATTTCATAATCAAAAAGTGTAACAACTGTTAGCATAATTTTAACAAACTTCAGCATTGCTACGGGTGAGAGAGTCTCATCGTAGTCAAATCCTTGAACTTGTCGGAAACTACTTTGCGACAAGTCGAGCTTTACAAATGGTGACATCTACCATCAACATCTGTCTTTTTATTAAAGATCCATTTGTACTTAACGGCATGTCGTTCATCGGGCTGGTCTACCAAAGTCCATACTTGGTTCCCATACATGGATCCTATCTCGGTTTTCATGGATCCTAGCCATTTGTTCGAATCCAGGCCCACCATCGCTTCTTCATAGCTCGTAGGTTCACTGTTGTCTAACAACATGACCTCCAAGACAGGATTGTCGTACCACTCATGACAGTACATGTCCTTGTCGACCCATGAGGTTCCATAGTAACTTGATCCAAAGCTTCATGATCATCATCATTAGCTTCCTCTTCGATTTGGTGTAGGCGCCACAGAAACATCTTTCTGCGCTGTGCTACCATCTAACTAAAGTGGCGGTTTGATAACCTCATCAAGTTCTACCTTCCTCCCACTCAATTCTTCCGAGAGAAACTCTTTCTCGAGAAAGGACCCGTTTTTAGCAACAAACACTTTGCACTCGGATATGAGATAGAAGGCATACCCAGCCGTTTCCTTAGGGTATCATATGAATACGCATTTGTCCGCTTTGGGTTCGAGCTTATCAGGTTGAAGTATTTTCACATAAGCATCATATTCGCAAACTCTATGAAATGACAATTGAGGTTTCTGCCAAGCCATAATTTATACGATATCATCTCAAGGGATTTAGATGGTGCCCTTATTAAAGTGAATGTAGTTGTCTCTAATGCATGACCCCAAAACAATAGTGGGAAAACGACACGAGACATCATAGTACGCAGCATATATAATAGAGCACGACTACGGCGTTTGGACACACCATTACACTATGGTGTTCTAGGTGGCTTGAGTTGTGAAACAATTTCCATGTTGTCTTCAGTTGCATACCAAACTCGTAACTCAGATATTCACCTCCATGATCATATTGTAGACATTTTATCTTCTTATCACGATGATCTTAAACTTCACTCTTAATTTTCTTGAACTTTCCAAATGTTTTAGAATTGTGTTTTATTAAGTAAATATACCAATACCTACTCAAATCATCAGTGAAGGTAAGAAAATAACAATATCCATTGCACGATTCAACACTCATTGGACCGCATATATCAACATGTATTATTTCCAATAAGTCACTTGCCCACTCCATCAAATCAAAAAACGGGGTCTTAGTCATTTTGCCTATGAGGCATGGTCCGGATGCTCAACCGATTCGAAATTGAGTGAGTCCAAAGATCCATCAGCATGGAGTTTCTTCATGTGCTTTACACCAATATGACCTCTAGCGACAGTGCCACAAGTATGTGGTACTATCATTATTAACTTTGCATCTTTTGGCATATATGTTATGAACATGTGTATCACTACAATCGAGATTCAATAAACCATTCACATTGGGTGCATGACCAATGAAGGTATCATTCATGTAAACAAAATAACTATTATTCTCTAACTTAAATGAATAACCGTATTGCAATAAACATGATCTAATCATGTGCATGCTAAACACAAACACCAAATAACATTTATTTAGGTTCAACACTAATCCCGAAGGTAGAGGGAGTATGGGATGGTGATCGCATCAACTTGGGAAACACTTCCAACACACATCGTCACCTTGCCTTAAGCTAGTCTCCGTTATTCTGTAGATTTTATTTCGAGTTACTAACATTAGCAACTAAACTGGTATATAATACCAAGGTGCTAGTAGGAGTACTAGTAAGGTACACATCAATAACACGTATATCAAATACTTCTGTTGACGTTGCTGGCCTTCTTATCTACCAAGTATCTAGGGTAGTTCCACTTCAGCGAACGTTCTCCTCATAATAGAAGCACTTAGTCTCGGGTTTGGGTTGAACCTTGGGTTTCTTCAGTGGAGCAGCAACTATCTTGCCATTCATGAAGTTTCCCTTCTTGCCCTTGCCCTTCTTGATTTCTACCTTCTTTGCGGTGTCAAATATCGTGAATAGCTCAGGGATCATCTTTTCCATCCCTGGCATGTTTATAGTTCATCACGAAGCTTTAGTAGCTTTCTGGCAGTAACTTGGAGAACTATATAAATCACTATCTTATCTGGAAGATCAACTCCCACTTGATTCAAGTGATTGTAGCACCTAGACAATCTGAGCATATGCTCACTGATTGAGCTAATCTCCTTCATCTTGCAGGCAAAGAATCTTGTTGGACGTTTCATACCTCCCAACATCGGCACGAGCCTGAAATCCAATTTCAGCTCTTGGAATATCACATATGCTTTGTGACATTCAAAACATATTTGGAGCCTGAATCTAAGCCGTAATGCATGACGCACTAAACTATCAAGTAGTCATCAGAACGTGCCTGTTAGATGTTCATAACATACACAATTGCCACTTGAGGGGGTGGCACACTGAGCGGTGCATTAAGGACATAAGCTTTCTATGCAGAAACCGAGCATAATCCTCTGATCATGGACCTAGTCTGCATAATTGCTACCATCATCTTTCAACTCGATTTTCTCTAGGAATGTATAAAAAACACAGGGGAGCTACAACACGAGCTTGGATCTACAACATAATTTTGCAAAGATAACTTTAGACTATGTTCATGATAATTAGTTCAATTAATCATATGACTAAAGAACTCACACTCAAATTAACATACCTCAGGTTGTCTAAGCGTGATATGATCCAAATCCACCAACCCAAGTCCGATTATCACGTGAGATGAGGTGGTTTCAATGATGAACATCTCCATGTTGATCATATCTACTATGTGACTCATGTTCGACCTTTCGGTCTCCTGTGTTCCGAGGCCATGTATGTACATGCTAGGATTGTCAAGTTTAACCTGAGTGTTCCGCATGTGCAAAACTGGCTTGCACCCGTTGTATCTGAACGTAGAGTCTATCACACCCGATCATCACGTGGTGCTTCGAAAGGACAAACTTTCGCAATGATGCACATTAGGGGAGAATACAATTTTCTCTTGAAACTTTAGTGAGGGGTCACCTTATAATGCTACCATCGTCCTAAGCATAATAAGATGCATAAAAGTATTAACATCACATGCAAATCATAAGTGACATGATATGTCCATGAACTTGTGCTTTTGATCTCCATCTCCAAATCACCGGCATGATCTCCATCGTCACTGGCATGACACAATGATCTCCATTGATGACCCAAAAGTATAGGGGATCTATTGTAGTCCTTTCGATAAGTAAGTGTGTCAAACCCAACGAGGAGCAGAAGGAAATGACAAGCGGTTTTCAGTAAGGTATTCTCTGCAAGCACTGAAATTGTCAGTTATAGACAGTTTTGTGATAAGATAATTTGTAACGAGTAACAAGTGTAGCAAAGGTGCAAAAAGGTAGCCCAATCCTTTTTGTAGCAAAGGACAGGCCTGTACTGTAACGCCCCAGACACACTCGCCGGTAGTCGTTACTCCTGGCAGGATCTAGACTCGCCTCACAAATCAATACTAGTCTTTTCTGCCCACTTTGTCCTCACCCATGCGCACTCGGGACCAACTTCCCAGTCAATCACCCATCCTAGAACTACTCCAAGCCAAGCACGCTTAACCTAAGAGTTCTGTTCGAATGGGTTCCCGAAAAACAAGGAATTCCTTATTGATATGAGTAGTCGATCATTCCTAATAAGCCAGGCTATCACATACACAACCACCCAGAGGAACTGACGTCCTCCTTTGGTCACAGGAACGATCCCTCTTGGCACAAACGTCTGTGCTTCCAGTCCGATACATGTGTCATTCCGTGTGCCATGACGGGTCACCAACTTCATGAACAACATGACCGCGCACCTACCGGCAAACATCCGTGTAACCGCGAGGGTTGGCTCTAATACCAACTTGTAACACCCCGGACACACCCACCGGTAGTCATTACTCCTAGCGGGATCTAGACTGGCCTCACAGATCAATACTAGTCTTTTTGTGCACTTTGTCCTCACTCATGCGCACCCGGGACCAACTTCCCGGTCGATCACCCATTCTAGAACTACTCCAAGCCAAGCACAGTTAACCTTGGAGTTCTGTTCGAATGGGCTGCCGAAAAAAGGAATTCCTTATTGATATGAGTAGTCTATCATCCCTAATAAGCTAAGCGATCACATGGACAAACTCTTATATAAAGTGAAGCGCTCCCGAGGACACATGGGAATTTCTATCAAGCTAGTTTTCATCATGCTCATTTGATTCGCATTCGTTACTTTGATAATTTGATATGTGGGTGGACCGGTGCTTGGGTGCTGCCCTTACTTGGACAAACCTTCCACTTATGATTAACCTCTCTCCCAAGCATCTGCAACTACGAAAGAAGAATTAAGATAAATCGAACCATAGCATGAAACATATGGATCCAAATCACCCCTTACGAAGCAACGCACAAAGTAGGGTTTAAGCTTCTGTCACTCTAGAAACCCATCATCTACTTATTACTTCCCCATGCCTTCCCCTAGGCCCAAATAATGGTGAAGTGTTATGTAGTCCACGTTCACATAACACCACTAGAGGATAGACAACATACATCTCATCAAAATATCGAACAAATACCAAATTCACATGACTACTTATAACAAGACTTATCCCATGTCCTCGGGAACAAACATAACTACTCACAAAGCATGTTCATGTTCATAATCAGAGGAGTATTAATTATCATAAAGGATCTGAATATATGATCTTCCAACAAGTAAAACAACTAGCATAAACTATAAGGAGTAATCAACACTACTAGCAACCCATAGGTACCATTCTGAGGTTTGAGACAAAGATCGGATACAAGAGATGAACTAGGGCTTGGAGAGGAGATGGTGGTGGTGAAGATGTTTATGGATATTTACCCCCTCTCGATGAGAGGATCATTGGTGATGACGATGGCTTCAATTTCCCCCTCATGGAGGGAAGTTTCCCTGGCAAAACAGCTCCGCCGGAGCTCGAGATAGTGGCGCTTCGTCCCAAAAGCGCTCTTCTGATTTTTTTCCATGTCAAAACCCTTCATATAGGAGAAGATGGGCGCTGGAGACCTGCTAGGGGGCCCACAATCCACCTAGGCACGACTAGGGGGTAGGCCGTGCCTGGCAGGCTTGTGACCTCCTGGTGGGTCCCCTCTGGTATTTATTTTGCCCAATATTTTTTATATATTCCAAAATAATTCTCCCTAACTTTTCAGGACTTTTGGAGTTGTGCATAATAGGTCTGTCAGATTTGCTCCATTTCCAGTCTAGAATTCCAGCTGCCGGCATTCTCCCTCTTCATGTAAACCTTGTAAAATAGGAGAGAAAAGGCATAAGTATTGTACCATAACATGTAATAACAGCCCATAATGCAATAAATATCAATATAAAAGCATGATGCAAAATGGACGTATCAACTCCCCCAAGCTTAGACCTCGCTTGTCATCAAGCGAAAGCCGAGATCGATAAATATGTCCACAAATTTAGAGATAGAGGTTTCGATAAAATGAAATACGGACATGAGGGCATCATGATCATATGGAGAATAGAAATACTTATTGATATATAATTTCGTATACTAGAGTAACAATTCATTCACAGGATAAAGAATGAACCAAGAACTTTATTGGTAACCAACAAACTATGCTCTCAGTCATTGAAGCAATTCACAATTTATCATAACATCGGAAAGGGTCAATATAAGAGCTTGTAAAGCAAATCCACATACTCAATCATCTTTTAGTCTTTCATAATTGCTAACACTCACATGGTACTCATGAGGTCAAAGCTTCAATTGAACACGGAGAAAGATAGGGGCTTACAGTTTTGCCTCCCAACTATTCACCTCAAGGGTGATGTCTCATCCGAATGGATATATGTGTTTAGATTATTCCACAACACATAATGCTTGCCAAGCGAAAAAGGCAAAATATAGGAAGTGGTGAAGATCACCATGACTCATGCATAAAGGTAAGTACTTAAGAAGTAAAAGTAATAGATAGGCCCTTCGTAGAGGGAAGCAGAGGTTGTCATGCGCTTTTTATTTTTGGATGTGCGAACCCTTAATGCAAAGGAACGCCATGTTGTATTGCCCTTTGTGATAGCAACCTTTATTATGCAGTCCGTCGCTTTTATTTCTTTACTATCACAAGTTCGTACAACGCTTATTTCCCTTACAATAAAAGATCATATAAATTTAGGAGCAATTCTTATTGCTTTTTGCACCGAAGACAACTTACTTGAAGGATCTTACTCCATCCATAGGAGGTATGGTGGAATCTCATGGCAAAACTAGATTGAGGGTGTTTGGATGCACAAGTAGTATCTCTACTTGGTGAAATTTTTTTGGCTAGTATGAGGTATAAGAAAGCACTACATGTTGGAGGATCTATAACCATATAACTTCTATTTGAAAATAAGCAATCATAACCCATTATGTTGTATTCCTTGTCCAACATCAACTTCTTAACATAAAATATTCTAATGAGTGCTCACAATATAAAATATGTCTAAGATAATATATATGTGAACCTCTCTTTCTTTATTACTTCCTACTAAGTGCACCAATGACCAATCGCTATGTTTGTCAACTCTCAACAAATTTCAATCGACATACCCCTTATATGCGAAGTCATCACTCCCCATAAGATCATCATATATACTCTTTGCTTTAATACTATTCTCCTTTTATTTCTTATTTATTTTTCTCGAGATCATAGCAACCAAGCAAATCCCTCACATCAAAACTAATTTTCATTATATAACTTTTGGACTCTCTTACACAAGAGGAACATAAAGCAAAACTCAAAGCTAGATCATACTAAAATTTTATTCTACTAGATCAAGATAAAACCAAATGGATCGAACTAAGAAAAACAAGAAAAGGCAAAGGTGTGATGGTGATATGATACTGGGGCACCTTCCCCAAGCTTGGCACAAGCCAAGGGGAGTGACCATACCCATGTGTTTAGATGTCCTTCTTCGAAGGTGATGGTGGTGGAGTTGTTGATGAGGTTGGAAGCTTTTCCCTTGTCTTCCAAGGCATAGGATCGCGATCGTAAAAAGATGAATGAGTCTCCGGAATCCTCAAATCTGCAGCCAAACTCATTCTCTTAAATCTGTATTCATACTCATAGTTTTGGTTTTGCAAATCATAGATCTGGGCTTGGAGATGCTCGTTTTTCTCGTAAAGCTTGAAGATGTGCTCCCCAATGTCCTTGGTGTCCAGCTTGTGTTTATGGGTAAACTCCGAGCTCATCATATGATTGGCATTGAGTCCATGTTCCACCATCGCTTGGCACTTGAAGACTTGCAGCTCCATTTCTTCAAGCCTTGTTTCCACGGTTCCGGTCTTCTTTGGCCCTTCAACATCACGGATGTGCAACAACCCCTCACGCATCTCAATGGTTTGAGGGTGTCGCAGCACCTCCACAAGATAGGGGTTGATGAACTTCTCGAAGAACGTGCCCTTCGGAGCACTTGGGGACGTCATGGCGATCTAAATCTGTTCGAAGAACAACAACAAAAGAGAACAGAGGATTTTTCCCATGATATGGTGGTCAAAACCTTCGGGACATTAAATAATGATTTTTTGCCAACCCGAAGGAGTGTACTACAAGAAAACGGAGTCCGGATGGTGCAGGCTTGTTGCCTCCTCGTGCACTTTTCAGACTACTTTAAATTTTCCTAATTTATTAAATATTCCAAAACTAAGAAAATATTCTATTGGGAAAGTTTTGAAGTCGGTTTGTGATACGTCTCCAACGTATCTATAATTTTTTATTGTTCCATGCTATTATATTATCTGCTTTGGATGTTTTATATGCATTAATATGCTATTTTATATTATTTTTGGGACTAACCTATTAATCTAGAGCCTAGTGCCAGTTTCTATTTTTTCCTTGTTTTTGAGATTTGTACATAAGAAATATTAAACGGAGTACAAATGGAATAAAACCTTCGGAAGGAATTTTTCTAGAACGAAAGGGAACCAGGAGACTTGAGAACTAAGGCAGGGGAGCCATCGTGGGGCCACAAGCCCTAGCGGCGCGCCCAGGGGGTAGGGCGTACCGGGCAGGCTTGTGGGGCCACGACCGCTCTCCTAACCCTAATCTTCGGCCTATAAATGCCCAAATATTCCATCAATATCAGAACAAGTCACGAAAACACTTTTCCGCCGCTAGAAGCCTCGGTTCCCGGGAGATCCAATCTTGGAGCCTTTTCCGGTAATCTGCCGGAGGGGGATCTGATCACCGAGGGCACATACATCAACTCCATTGCCCCTCCGATGATGCGTGAGTAGTTCACCATAGACCTTTGGGTCCATACCTAGTAGCTAGATGGCTTCTTCTCTCTCTTTGCTCTTCAATACCATGTTCTTCATGATCTTCATGGAGATCTATCCGATGTAATACTCTTTTGCGGTGTGTTTGTCGAGATCCGATGAATTGTGGGTTTATGTTCAGATTATCCATGAATATTATTTGAGTTTTTTCTGAATTCTTATATGCATGATTTCATATCTTTGCAAGTCTCTTCGAGTTATTGGTTTGGTTTGGCCAACTAGATTCGTAATTCTTGCAATCGGGGAAGTGCATAGTTTTGGGTTCAATCTTGCGGTGTCCTCACCCAGTGACAAAGTAGGGGTAGCGAGGCATGTATTGTATTGTTGCCATAGAGGATAAAAAGATGGGGTTTTCATCATATTGCTTGAGTTTATCCCTCTACATCATGTCATCTGACCTACTGTGTTACTTTGTTCTTCATGAACTTAATACTCTAGATGCAGGCAGGAGTCCGTCGATGTGTGGAGTAATAGTAGTAGATCCAGAATTGTTTCGGTCTACTTGACACGTACGTGATGACCTCCTCGAAGAACTTGCCCTTCGGAGCACTTGGGGACGTCATGGCGATCTAAATCTATCCGAAGAACAACAACAAAAGAGAACAGAGGATTTGTCCATGATATGGTGGTCAAAACCTTCGGGACATTAAATAATGATTTTCTGCCAACCCGAAGGAGTGTACTACAAGAAAACGGAGTCCGGATGGTGCAGGCTTGTTGCCTCCTCGTGCACTTTTCAGACTACTTTAAATTTTCCTAATTTATTAAATATTCCAAAACTAAGAAAATATTCTATTGGAAAGTTTTGGAGTCAGTTTGTGATACGTCTCCAACGTATCTATAATTTTTTATTGTTCCATGCTATTATATTATCTGCTTTGGATGTTTTATATGCATTAATATGCTATTTTATATTATTTTTGGGACTAACCTATTAATCTAGAGCCTAGTGCCAGTTTCTATTTTTTCCTTGTTTTTGAGATTTGTACATAAGGAATATTAAACGGAGTACAAATGGAATAAAACCTTCGGAAGGAATTTTTCTAGAACGAAAGGGAACGAGGAGACTTGAGAACTAAGGCAGGGGAGCCATCGTGGGGCCAAAAGCCCTAGCGGCGCGCCCAGGGGGTAGGGCGCGCCGGGCAGGCTTGTGGGGCCACGACCGCTCTCCTAACCCTAATCTTCGGCTTATAAATGCCCAAATATTCCATCATTATCAGAACAAGTCACGAAAACACTTTTCCGCCGCTAGAAGCCTTGGTTCCCGGGAGATCCAATCTTGGAGCCTTTTCCGGTAATCTGCCGGAGGGGGATTCGATCACCGAGGGCATCTACATCAACTCCATTGCCCCTCCGATGATGCGTGAGTAGTTCACCATAGACCTTCGGGTCCATACCTAGTAGCTAGATGGCTTCTTCTCGCTCTTTGCTCTTCAATACCATGTTCTTCATGATCTTCATGGAGATCTATCCGATGTAATACTCTTTTGCGGTGTGTTTGTCGAGACCCGATGAATTGTGGGTTTATGTTCAGATTATCCATGAATATTATTTGAGTTTTTTCTGAATTCTTATATGCATGATTTCATATCTTTGCAAGTCTCTTCGAGTTATTGGTTTGGTTTGGCCAACTAGATTCGTAATTCTTGCAATGGGGGAAGTGCATAGTTTTGGGTTCAATCTTGCGGTGTCCTCACCTAGTGACAAAGTAGGGGTAGCGAGGCATGTATTGTATTGTTGCCATAGAGGATAAAAAGATGGGGCTTTCATCATATTGCTTGAGTTTATCCCTCTACATCATGTCATCTGACCTACTGTGTTACTTTGTTCTTCATGAACTTAATACTCTAGATGCAGGCAGGAGTCCGTCAATGTGTGGAGTAATAGTAGTAGATCCAGAATTGTTTCGGTCTACTTGACACGTACGTGATGACCTTCTCGAAGAACTTGCCCTTCGGAGCACTTGGGGACGTCATGGCGATCTAAATCTGTCCGAAGAACAACAACAAAAGAGAACAGAGGATTTTTCCATGATATGGTGGTCAAAACCTTCGGGACATTAAATAATGATTTTCTGCCAACCCGAAGGAGTGTACTACAAGAAAACGGAGTCCGGATGGTGTAGGCTTGTTGCCTCCTCGTGCACTTTTCAGACTACTTTAAATTTTCCTAATTTGTTAAATATTCCAAAACCAAGAAAATATTCTATTGGGAAAGTTTTGGAGTCGGTTTGTGATACGTCTCCAACGTATCTATAATTTTTTATTGTTCCATGCTATTATATTATCTGCTTTGGATGTTTTATATGCATTAATATGCTATTTTATATTATTTTTGGGACTAACCTATTAATCTAGAGCCTAGTGCCAGTTTCTATTTTTTCCTTGTTTTTGAAATTTGTACATAAGGAATATTAAACGGAGTACAAATGGAATAAAACCTTCGGAAGGAATTTTTCTAGAACGAAAGGGAACCAGGAGACTTGAGAACTAAGGCAGGGGAGAAATCGTGGGGCCACAAGCCCTAGCGGCGCGCCCAGGGGGAAGGGCGCGCCGGGCAGGCTTGTGGGGCCACGACCGCTCTCCTAACCCTAATCTTCGGCCTATAAATGCCCAAATATTCCATCATTATCAGAACAAGTCACGAAAACACTTTTTCGCCACTAGAAGCCTTGGTTCCCGGGAGATCCAATCTTGCAGCCTTTTCCGGTAATCTGTCGGAGGGGGATTCGATCACCGAGGGCATCTACATCAACTCCATTGCCCCTCCGATGATGCGTGAGTAGTTCACCATAGACCTTCGGGTCCATACCTAGTAGCTAGATGGCTTCTTCTCTCTCTTTGCTCTTCAATACCATGTTCTTCATGATCTTCATGGAGATCTATCCGATGTAATACTCTTTTGCTGTGTGTTTGTCGAGATCCGATGAATTGTGGGTTTATGTTCAGATTATCCATGAATATTATTTGAGTTTTTCTGAATTCTTATATGCATGATTTCATATCTTTGCAAGTCTCTTCGAGTTATTGGTTTGGTTTGGCCAACTAGATTCGTAATTCTTGCAATGGGGGAAGTGCATAGTTTTGGGTTCAATCTTGCGGTGTCCTCACCCAGTGACAAAGTAGGGGTAGCGAGCCATGTATTGTATTGTTGCCATAGAGGATAAAAAGATGGGGTTTTCATCATATTGCTTGAGTTTATCCCTCTACATCATGTTATCTGACCTACTGTGTTACTTTGTTCTTCATGAACTTAATACTCTATATGCAGGCAGGAGTCCGTCGATGTGTGGAGTAATAGTAGTAGATCCAGAATTGTTTCGGTCTACTTGACACGTACGTGATGACCTTCTCGATGAACTTGCCCTTCGGAGCACTTGGGGACGTCATGGCGATCTAAATCTGTCCGAAGAACAACAACAAAAGAGAACAAATGATTTGTCCATGATATGGTGGTCAAAACCTTCGGGACATTAAATAATGATTTTCTGCCAACCCGAAGGAGTGTACTACAAGAAAACGGAGTCCGGATGGTGCAGGCTTGTTGCCTCCTCGTGCACTTTTCAGACTACTTTAAATTTTCCTAATTTATTAAATATTCCAAAACTAAGAAAATATTCTATTGGGAAAGTTTTGGAGTCGGTTTGTGATATTTCTCCAACGTATCAATAATTTTTTATTGTTCCATGCTATCATATTATCTGCTTTGGATGTTTTATATGCATTAATATGCTATTTTATATTATTTTTGGGACTAACCTATTAATCTAGAGCCTAGTGTCAGTTTCTATTTTTTCCTTGTTTTTGAGATTTGTACATAAGGAATATTAAACGGAGTACAAATGGAATAAAACCTTCGGAAGGAATTTTTCTAGAACGAAAGGGAACCAGGAGACTTGAGAACTAAGGCAGGGGAGCCATCGTGGGGCCACAAGCCCTAGCGGCGCGCCCACGGGGTAGGGCGCGCCGGGCAGGCTTGTGGGGCCACGACCGCTCTCCTAACCCTAATCTTCGGCCTATAAATGCCCAAATATTCCATCATTATCAGAACAAGTCACGAAAACACTTTTCCGCCGCTAGAAGCCTCGGTTCCCGGGAGATCCAATCTTGAAGCCTCTTCCGGTAATCTGCCGAAGGGGGATTCGATCACCGAGGGCATCTACATCAACTCCATTGCCCCTCCGATGATGCGTGAGTAGTTCACCATAGACCTTCGGGTCCAGACCTAGTAGCTAGATGGCTTCTTCTCTCTCTTTGTTCTTCAATACCATGTTCTTCATGATCTTCATGGAGATCTATCCGATGTAATACTCTTTTGCGGTGTGTTTGTCGAGATCCGATGAATTGTGGGTTTATGTTCAGATTATCCATGAATATTATTTGAGTTTTTTCTGAATTCTTATATGCATGATTTCATATCTTTGCAAGTCTCTTCGAGTTATTGGTTTGGTTTGGCCAACTAGATTCGTAATTCTTGCAATGGGGGAAGTGCATAGTTTTGGGTTCAATCTTGCGGTGTCCTCACCCAGTGACAAAGTAGGGGTAGCGAGGCATGTATCGTATTGTTGCCATAGAGGATAAAAAGATGTGGTTTTGATCGTATTGCTTGAGTTTATCCCTCTACATCATGTCATCTGACCTAATGTGTTACTTTGTTCTTCATGAACTTAATACTCTAGATGCAGGAAGGAGTCCGTCGATGTGTGGAGTAATAGTAGTAGATCCAGAATTGTTTCGGTCTACTTGACACGTACGTGATGACCTTCTCGAAGAACTTGCCCTTCGGAGCACTTGGGGACGTCATGGCGATCTAAATCTGTCCGAAGAACAACAACAAAAGAGAACAGAGGATTTTTCCATGATATGGTGGTCAAAACCTTCGGGACATTAAATAATGATTTTCTGCCAACCCGAAGGAGTGTACTACAAGAAAACGGAGTCCGGATGGTGCAGGCTTGTTGCCTCCTCGTGCACTTTTCAGACTACTTTAAATTTTCCTAATTTATTAAATATTCCAAAACTAAGAAAATATTCTATTGGGAAAGTTTTGGAGTCGGTTTGTGATACGTCTCCAACGTATCTATAATTTTTTATTGTTCCATGCTATTATATTATCTGCTTTGGATGTTTTATATGCATTAATATGCTATTTTATATTATTTTTGGGACTAACCTATTAATCTAGAGCCTAGTGCCAGTTTCTATTTTTTCCTTGTTTTTGAGATTTGTACATAAGGAATATTAAATGGAGTACAAATGGAATAAAACCTTCGGAAGGAATTTTTCTAGAACGAAAGGGAACCAGGAGACTTGAGAACTAAGGCAGGGGAGCCATCGTGGGGCCACAAGCCCTAGCGGCGCGCCCAGGGGGTAGGGCGCGCCGGGCAGGCTTGTGGGGCCACGACCGCTCTCCTAACCCTAATCTTCGGCCTATAAATGCCCAAATATTCCATCATTATCAGAACAAGTCACGAAAACACTTTTCCGCCGCTAGAAGCCTTGGTTCCTGGGAGATCCAATCTTGCAGCCTTTTCCAGTAATCTGTTGGAGGGGGATTCGATCACCGAGGGCATCTACATCAACTCCATTGCCCCTCCGATGATGCATGAGTAGTTCACCATAGACCTTCGGGTCCATACCTTGTAGCTAGATGGCTTCTTCTCTCTCTTTGCTCTTCAATACCATGTTCTTCATGATCTTCATGGAGATCTATCCGATGTAATACTCTTTTGCGGTGTGTTTGTCGAGATCCGATGAATTGTGGGTTTATGTTCAGATTATCCATGAATATTATTTGAGTTTTTTTTGAGTTCTCATATGCATGATTTCATATCTGTGCAAGTCTCTTCGAGTTATTGGTTTGGTTTGGCCAACTAGATTCGTAATTCTTGCAATGGGGGAAGTGCTTAGTTTTGGAGTCAATCTTGCGGTGTCCTCACCCAGTGACAAAGTAGGGGTAGCGAGGCACGTATTGTATTGTTGCCATAGAGGATAAAAAGATGGGGTTTTCATCATATTGCTTGAGTTTATCCCTCTACATCATGTCATCTTACCTAATGTGTTACTTTGTTCTTCATGAACTTAATACTCTAGATGCTGGCAGGAGTCGGTCGATGTGTGGAGTAATAGTAGTAGATCTAGAATTGTTTCGGTCTACTTGACACGTACGTGATTCCTATATGCATAATCATTGCCTTGGTAATCTTCATAATTATTCACTTTTCTATTAATTGCTCGATAGTAATTTGTTCACCCACCGTAATACTTGCCATCATGAGAGAAGCCTCTAATGAAACCTATGGCCCCCGGATCTACTTTCCATACTTTATTTTCAGATCTATAAACCAAAAATACCAAAAAATACTATGCTGATATTTATTTACCTTTTGTTTTAATTTCCGTTCAAACAATCTATTCTATCTATCTCTATCAGATCTCATCCTTGCAAGTAACCGTGAAGGGATTGACAACCCCTTTACAGCGTTGGGTGCAAGTGTTTGATTCTTTGGGTAGGTATGTCTATTGGGACTTGCTTGTATCTCCTACTTGATTGATACCTTGGTTCTCAATAACTTAGGGATATACTTATGTACTTTACTGCATCAACCATTCCTCTTCATGGAAACCAACGCATGCTCGAGAAGTAGCAAGAAGGATTTTTGGCACCGTTGCCGGGGAGATACATAGCAAGTCAGGATCAAGCCTACCAAGTAACCATCACAAACTCATCTCTTGCATTTACATTATTTTCCATTTGCCTCTCGTTTTCCTCTCCCCCACTTCTAAAACGATTTTCCAAAAAGATTTGCCATTTTATTCGCCCTTTTTCGTTCGACTTTCCGTTTACTTTTTGCTTGCTTGTGTGCTAGATTGCTTGCTTTGTTACGATGACTCAAGATAATACCAAGTTGTGTGAATTTTCCAATACTAATAATAATTATTTTATTAGTACTCCAATTGCTCCCGCAACTAGTGGGGAATCTTATGAAATTAATGCTGCTTTGCTCAATCTTGTTATGAAAGAATAATTTTCCGGCCTTGCTAATGAAGATGTCATGTCCCATCTAAATACTTATGTTGAGTTGTGTGATATGCAAAAGAAGAAAGATGTGGATAATGATATTGTTAAATTGAAGTTATTCCCGTTCTCACTACGAGATCGTGCTAAAACTTGGTTTTCATATTTGCCTAAAAATAATATTGATTCATGGAATAAGTGTAAAGATGCTTTTATTTCCAAGTACTTTCCGCCTGCTAAGATCATCTCCCTTAGGAACGATATAATGAGTTTTAAGCAACTTGATCATGATCATGTTGCACAATCTTGGGAGAGGATGAAACTTATGATTAGGAATTGCCCCTCACATGGTTTGAGTTTATGGATGATTATACAAATTTCCTATGCTGGATTGAATTTTGCTTCTAGGAATCTCTTAGATTCGGCCACGGGTGGTACATTTATGGAAATAACATTAGGAGAAGCTACTAAAATCCTAGATAATATTATGGAAAATTAGTCTCAATGGCACATCGAAAGATCTCCTACTAGGAAAAAGGTGCATGCTATTGAAGAGATTAATACTTTGAGTGAAAAGATGGATGAATTGATGAAATTGTTCTCTAGTAAGAGTTCTCCTATTGATCCTAATGATATGCCTTTGTCTTCTTTGATTGTAAATAATAATGAATCTATGGATGTGAATTTTGTTGGTAGGAACAATTTTTGTAATAATGCTTATTGAGGTAATTTCAATGCTAGGCCGTTTCCTAGTAATTCCTATAATAATTATTGTAATTCCTACAACAATTCTTATGGAAATTATAATAAGATTCCCTATGATATTGAGAATAATATTAAAGAATTCATTAGTACGCAAAAAGGCCTCAATGCTATGATTGAAGAAAAATTGCTCAAGATTGATAATTTGGCTAGGAATGTTGATAGAATTTCTCTTGAGGTTGATTCTTTAAAAATTAGATCTATTCCACCCAAGCATGATATTAATGAGTGTTTAAAAGCTATGAGAATTTCTATTGATGAGTGTAAGGAAAGAACCGCTGGAATACGTGCTAAGCGTGAATGGCTTGAAAAGGTGTGTTGTCGTGATAATATTGATGAAGATCTTAAAGTGATTGATGTGACTCCTATTGAATCTTTGTTTTCCAATGTTAATCTTGATAAATATGGGACTGTAGATGAGTCAACTTTAGTTAAAATACGTCCCAATGATTCAGAATTTATAGATCTTAATGCTAAGATTGATAAAAGTGGGATTGGAGAGGTCAAAACTTTAAATAGAAATGAACCCACTCTTTTGTATTTCAAGGACTTTAATTATGATAGATGCTCTTTTATTGATTGTATTTCCTTTTTTCAATCCATGTTGAATGCTCCTCATGCTTATAATCAAACAAAGATTTTACTAAACATATTGTTGATGCTATGATAAAATCTTTTGAAGAAAAACTTGAGTTGGAAGTTTCTATACCTAGAAAGCTACATGATGAGTGGGAACCTACTATTAAGATTAAGATTAAATATTATGAGTGCCATGCTTTGTGTGATTTGGGTGCTAGCATTTCCATGATTCCCAAAACTTTATGTGATCTGCTAGGTTTCCGTGAATTTGATCATTGTTCTTTAAATTTGCATCTTGCGGATTCCACTATAAAGAAACCTATGGGAAGGATTAATGATGTTATTATTGTTTCAAATAGGAATTATGTGCCCGTAGATTTCATTGTTCTTGATATAGATTGCAATCCTACATGTCCTATTATTCTTGGTAGACCTTTCCTTAAAACGATTGGTGCAATTATTGATATGAAGGAAGGGAATATTAGATTCCAATTCCCATTAAGGAAAGGCATGGAACACTTTCCTATAAAGAAAATAAAATTACCTTATGAATCTATCATGAGAGCTACTTATGGATTGCATACCAAAGATGACAATACCTAGATCTATTGTGTTTTGCCTACCTAGGGGCGTTAAACAATAGCACTTGTTGAGAGGCAACCCAATTTTATTTTTCTTTCTGTTTTCGTGTGTTTTGCACATTATTAATTATGTAATAATTGTTTTTTGTGTTTTAATTAGTGTTTGAGCCAAGTAAAACCTTTGGCGTGATCTATGGTAGTTGTTGATTTGATCTTGCTGAAAAACAAAAACTTTTGCGCTCAGTCCAGGAATTTTCTAATTTTTTCAGAGCATCAAAGTGATCTGAAATTTTTACACAACATTTATATTCAACTATACCTGATATTACTAATTTTTAAGATGTTTTAGAGTTTCAGAAGTATTCGAAGTCTACAGATTGCTAGAGACTATTCTGTTTTTGACAGATTCTATTTTCTTTGTGTTGTTTGCTTATTTTCATGTATCTATGGGTTCTATCGGGGGGTATGAACCATGGAGAAGTTAGAATACGGTAGGTATTACACAAATATAAATAAAGAATGAGTTTAGAACAGTACCTAAAGTTGTGGTTTGTTTTTCTTATACTAACGGGTCTAATGAGTTTTCTGTTGAGTTTTGTGTTGTGAAGTTTTCAAGCTTTGGGTGAAGATTTGATGAACTATGGAATAAGGAGTGGCAAGAGCCTAAGCTTGGGGATGCCCAAGGCACCCCAATCCATGTTCAAGGATACCAAAAAGCCTAAGCTTGGGGATGCCCCAGAAGGCATCCCCTCTTTCATCTTCAATCCATTAGTAAATTTACTTGAGGCTAGATTTTTATTCACCACGTGATATGTGTTTTGCTTGGAGCGTCTTGTATGATATGAGTCTTTTCTTTTTAGTTTTCCACAATCATCCTTGCTGCACACATATTTTGAGATAGACACGCTGAATCGTTAATTTATTAGAATACTCTATGTGCTTCACTTATATCTTTTGAGCTAGGCAATGTTGCTCTAGTACTTCACTTATATCTTTTTAGAGCATGGTGGTGTTATATTTTATAGAAATTATTGAACTCTCATACCTCACTTATATTATTTTGAGAGTTTCTTAAAACAGCATGGTAATTTGTTTAGATTATGAATTTAGTTCTATATAATGGGCATCCAAGAGGGATATAATAAAAACTTCCATATTTAGTGCATTGAATACTATGAGAAGTTTGATTCCTTGCATATCGTTTTGAGATAAAAGAGATGGAAATATGAGAGTCATGCTAATGAGTAGTTGTGAATTGGAAGAGATAATTGTTTGAAAGTTTGTGATTCCTGTAGCATGAACGTATGGTGAACCGTTATGTAACGAAGTCGGAGCATGATTTGTTTAATGATTGTCAACCTTAGTGTGAGGGTCGGGAGCGCACGATGGGTAACTCCTATCAACCTCTCCCCTAGGATCATGCGTCTAATGCTTTATTTGATAACTAATAGATTTTTGCAATAAGTATGTGAGTTCTTTATGACTAATGTTGTGTCGATGGATTGTACGCACTCTCACCCTTCCACCTTTGCTAGCTTCTCTAGTGTCGCGCAACTTTCGCCCGTACATCGAACCTACCTTCCTCAAAACAGCCACCATATATTTTCCTCAAAACATCCAACATATATTTTCCTCAAAACAGCCACCATATCTACCTATTATGGCATTTCCATAGCCATTCCGAGATATATTGCCATGCAACTTCCACTATTCAGTTTTTCATGACATGCACCATCACTTAATATTGTATTTAGAGTCATGTTTTTGTTTTAGGTATCGAGTTGTTAGTAAATAAAAGTGTGATGATTTTCATTAATAGAGCATTTTCCCATGTGAGAAAAGGATGATGGAAGCCATGACTACCTCACAAGTTGGGATGAGTATCCGGACTTTACAATAAAAGAGGCTAGCGAAACCCAAATAAAAAAATAAAAGAGGCCAAAGATGCCCACCAAAATAAAATATATAACCAAAATAAAAAAATGAGAGAAAGAGACAAGGGACAATTGCTACTATCTTTTTCCACACTTGTGCTTCAAAGTAGCACCATGATCTTCATGATAGAGAGCCTCCTATCTTGTCACTTTCATATAACTAGTGGATATTCATATTGCACGACCATTTAGTTTTGTTTTTGAGCTTTCATACACTTATATCTCTAAGTGCATTTGTTGCATGGAAATCCCTACTCACACATGGATATCTATCGATGGGCATCTCCATAGCTCGTTGATATGCCTAGTTGATGTGAGACTATCTTCTCCCTTTTTCCTTGAACCTCCTCCATATTCTATTCCACCTATAGTGTTATATCCATGGCTCACGCTCATGTATTGCTTGAGTGTTGAAAAGATTTGAGAACACTAAAAGTGTGAAACAATTGCTTGACTTGTTCATCGGGGTTGTGCATGATTTAGATACTTTGTGTGGGGAAGATGGAGCATAGCCAGGCCATATGATTTTGTAGGGATAACTTTCTAATGCCATGTTATTTCGAAAGGACATGATTGCCTTGTTAGTGTGCTCGAAGTATTACTGTTTTTATGTCAAGATTAGACAATTGTTGTGAATCTTACGGATCTGAATATTCATGCCACAATAAGGAATATCACATGGATAAATATGTTAGGTAGCATTCCACATCAAAAATTCTGATTTTATCATTTACCTACTCGAGGACGAGCAGGAATTAAGCTTGGGGATGCTTGATATGTCTCCAACGTATCTATAATTTTTGATTGTTCCATGCTATTATATTATTTGTTTTGGATGTTTTATATGCATTAATATGCTATTTTATACTATTTTTGGGACTAACCTATTAATCTAGAGCCTAGTGCCAATTTCTGTTTTTTCCTTGTGTTTGAGTATTGCAGATAAGGAATATTAAACGGAGTGCAAAAGGAATAAAATCTTCGGTGTAATTTTGTTGGACCAGAAGCAAACCAGGAGACTTGGAGATGAAGTCGGGAGAGACTTCATGTGGCCACAAGCCATCGGCGCGCGCCCCCCAGGCTTGTGGGCCCACGATAGCTCCCCTACCCCTATTTCTCGGTCTATAAAGTCACAAATATTTCCTGTATATCAAAGGGAGAAAAAAAACACTTTTCCGCCACTGGAAGCCTCCGTTCCCGAGAGGTCCAATCTTGGAGCCTTTTTTGGTAATCTGCCAGAGGGGGATTCGATCATAGAGGGCATCTACATCAACTCCATTGCCCCTCCGATGATGCGTGAGTAGTTCACCACAGACCGTCGGGTCCATAGCTAGTAGCTAGATGACTTCTTCTCCCTCTTTGCTCTTTAATACCATGTTCTTCATGATCTTCATGGAGATCTATCCGATGTAATACTCTCTTGTCATGTGTTTGTCGAGATCCGATGAATTGTGAGTTTATGTTCAAATTATCTATGAATATTATTTGAGTCTTTTCTTAATTCTTATATGCATGATTTCATATCTTTGCAAGTCTCTTCGAGTTATTAGTTTGGTTTGGCCAACAATATTGGTAATTCTTTCAATAGGATAAGTGCTTAGTTTTGGGTTCAATCTTGTGGTGTCCTCACCCAGTGACAAAGTAGGGGTAGCGAGGCACGTATTGTATTGCTTGAGTTTATCCCTCTACATTATGTCATCTTACCTAATGCGTTACTCTCTTCTTCATGAACATAATACTCTTGATGCAGGCAGGAGTGGGTCGATGTGTGGAGTAATAGTAGTAGATGCAGAATCGTTTTGGTCTACTTGACATGGACGTGATGCCTATATTCATAATCATTGCCTTGGATATCTTCATAATTATTCGCTTTTATATCAATTGCTCGACAGTAATTTGTTCATCCACCATAATACTTGCCATCATGAGAGAAGCCTCTAATGAAACCTATGGCCCCCCGAGTCTACTTGCCATAATTTATTTTTAGATCTATAAACCAAAAATACCAAAAATACTTTGCTGCAATTTATTTACCTTTTTTTTACTTTCCGTTCAAGCAATCTAATCTATCTATCTCTATCAGATCTCATCCTTGCAAGTAACCGTGAAGGGATTGACAACCCCTTTATAGTGTTGGGTGCAAGTGTTTGATTCTTTGTGTAGGTAAGTCTATTGGGGCTTGCTTGTATCTCCTACTAGATTGATACCTTGGTTCTCAATAACTAAGGGAAATACTTATCTACTTTGCTGCATCAACCGTTCCTCTTCAGGGAAACCAACACATGCTCGAGAGGTAGCATAACACCTCCCAATGCCAGCCTGGCGGAGCCCAGTCCCGGACATTGCGCCTCTCAAGCATATCGCCGCCGACTCAACGACGATGAGGATATGGGCCAGGCATCGTTGACGTCGACACAAATTCCTATGAGAACATTTTCTTATCGCTCAATGTTTTGTTATTTCAGAAATGCTTAATTTCTTAAACTCATTTTTGACTCGATTTTCCGGAATGGCGTTGCCCAGCAAATCCCGGCACTCGATATGCCTAGTTTCTAGCGCAAGTCATGCCAAAATTTCAACATGACCTTTGCTAAAAAGTGGACATCGAGTGCCTGAAATTCACCGGAACTGAAATGAATCAACATTCCGCTGAAACATAGGCCACTTGGATCATTTGCATATAATAGTAAGAAAAATATAGAACTTCAATAAAATGAAATAAGGTCCTAATCTGTCCTACGGTTCATACTAATATATAACAATAAGAAAACTACCTAATTTGTCCTAGGGTTCATACTAATTCATACTACGTACCTAATCTGGCATAATCTATCCTAGAGAGACAAAGAAAGAGAGGGGGGCAGAGGACTTACAAGGGGATAGGGGAGACGTCGGCGGCGAGGTGGAGCTCGAGGGAGATGTCGGTGACGAGGTGGAGATCGAGGGAGATGCCGACGGCAAGGTGGAGCTCGGGGGAGACGGAGGGCGTGCGGGCGGAGGCGGACGTGGCGCAGGTGGTCACAGATGGGTGCAGGTGGAGGAGCGGGCGGCGATGGAGGGTGCATGGGCGGTGACGGATGGCGAAGACAGCGTCAGAGGAGAGGGGTCGAATGGGGGAATGGGGATGGAGGAAAGAAGTGGAGGAGAGGAAGCCCACGCCGGCCGGGGTTATGTCAAGATAGAAGTAGCGCGTTTTAGGAAACAACGCTACTTCTACCTGACATAGCTATAGTGCGTTTTAGGAACCAGCACTACTGCTAAACCTAGCCCGGCAGCAATGGTGGGGCAATATTAGTAGTAGCATTGTTTTTAATGCCTCGCTAGTGCTAAGTAGTTAGTAATAGCACTTTCTGGACGCGTCCTACTGCTATGTAGCATTAGCGTAGCTTTTTATCCAGCGCTACTGCTAAGGTTCTGTGTATAAGGTTTTCCCTAGTAGTGTCCTCCTTGATGTAATCATGGATGGAATTGAAGTGGCCCTTTATATGTTTGGTCTTGTGAATTCTGGCTCTTTGGCTTCAACAATTGCACTAGTGTTATCACACAAGACAGACATCGGATCCAATGCACTGGGCACAACTCCGAGATCTGTCATGAACTACTTCATCCAGGCTCCTTCCTTCACTGCTTCTGAAGCAGTTATGTACTCCGCTTCACATGTAGAATCTGCTACCACGCTTTGCTTGGAACTGCACCAGCTTACCGCTTGACCATTCAGAATAAATACGTATCCAGTTCGAGACTTACAGTTATCTGGATCTATGTCAAAGCTAGCATCGATGTAACCCTTTACGATGAGTTCTTGATCACGTCCATATATGAGAAACATTTCCTTAGTTCTCTTCAGGTACTTAAGGATATTCTTGACCACTGTCCAGTGTTCCACTCTGGGATCACTTTGAAACCTTGCGGCCATACTTATGGCAAGGCTCACATCTGGTCTTTTGCACAACATTGCATACATGATAGAGCCCATGGCTGAAGCATAGAGGATGACTCTCATATTTTTCTCTATCTTCTGGCGTTGCTCGGCATTGAGTCTTACTCAACTTCACACCTTGAAGGACAGGCAACAACCCTTCGTTAGACTGATCATCTTGAACTTCTTCAAAACTTTATCAAAGTATGTGCTCTGCGAAAGTCCTATTAAGCGTCTAGATCTATCTCTATAGATTTTGATGCCTAATATGTAAGAAGCTTCTCTGAGGTCTTTCATTGAATTTTTTTGTTCAAATATATCTTCACGGTTTCCAAAAATTCTACATTGTTCCCAATCAGCAATATGTCATCCACATATAATATTGGAAATGATATAGAGCTCCCACTCACTTTCTTGTAAATACAAGCTTCTCCCTAAACTTGTATGAACCAAAATGTTTTGATCACATCATTAAAGCGACGATTCCAACTTTGAGATGCTTGCACCAGTCCATAAATGGATTGCTGGAGCTTGCACACTTTGTTAGCATTTTTGGGATCAACAAAACCTTCTGGTTGCATCGTGTACAACTCTTCCTTAAGGAAACCATTAAGGAATGCTATTTTGACGTCCATCTGCCAGATCTCGTAATCGGAAAATGTAGCTATTGCCAACATAACCCTAATGGAGTTAAGCATCACTACGGGTGAGAAAGTCTAATCGTAGTCAACTGCTTGAACTTGTGAAAACCCTTTTGCGACAAGTCGAGCTTTATAGAAGGTGACATTACCGTCGGCGTCCATCTTTTTCTCAAAGTTCCATTTGTTCTGAATGGCCTTGCGACCAACAAGTAAGTCTTCAAAAGTCCATACTTCGTTTTCATACATGGATCCTATCTCGGATTTCATGGATTCTGACCATTTGTCAAAATGCAGGCCCACCATCGCTTCCTCATAGTTCATAGGTTCACCGTTGTCTAACAACATGACCTCCAAGACATGATTATTGTACCACTCACGAGCGACATGTGTCCTTGTCGACCTATGAAGTTTGGTAGTAACTTGATCCGAAGTTTCATGATCACTATCATTAGCTTCCTCTTCAACCTTTGTAGGTGTCACACAAACATATTTCTGTGTTGCGGTACTCTCCGATTGAAGTGAAGGTTCAATAACCTCAACAAGTTCTACCTTCCTGCCACTCAATTCTTTCGAGAGAAACTCTTTCTCTAGAAAGGATCCATTCTTGGCAACAAGGATTTTGCCTTCGGATCTGAGATAGAAGGTATACCCAATTGTTTCCTTACGGCATCCTTTGAAGACACACTACTCCGCTTTGGGTAAGAGCTTATTAGGCTTAAGCCTTTTCATATAAGCGTTGCAGCCCCAAACCTTAAGAAACGACAGCTTAGGATTCTTGCCAAACCATAATTCATATGGTGTTGTCTCAATGGATTTAGATGGTTCCCTATTTAAAGTGAATGCGGCTGTCTCTAATGCATAACCCCAAAACGATAGTGGAAGATCAGTGAGAGACATCATAGATCACACCATATCTAATAGAGTATGATTACGATGCTCAGACCTACCATTAAGCTATGGTGTTCTAGGTGGCATAAGGTGTGAGACAATTTCACACTGTCTTAAATGCATGCCAAACTCATAACTAAGATATTCTCCACCACGATCAGATCATAGAAACTTTATCTTCTTGTTACGATGATCCTCTACTTCACTTTGAAATGACTTGAACTTTTCAAATGTTTTAGAGTTGTGATCCATTAAGTAAATATACCCATATCTACTTAAGGCATTAGTGAAAGTGTGAAATAATGATATCCACTGCATGCTTCAACACTCATCAGAGTGCACACATTAGTATTTATTTTCCAACAAGTCACTTGCTCGCTTCATTGTACCGAAAAACGGGGTTTTCGTCATCTCGCCCATGAGTCACGGTTTGCATGTATCAAGCGATTCAAAATCGAGTGATTCCAAAAGTCCATCAGCATGGAGTTTCTTCATGCTCTTTATATCGGTATGACCTAAGCGGCAGTGCCACAAGAAAGTGGTACTACCATTATTAACTTTGCTTCTTTTGCTATCCATCTTATGAACATGTGTATCACTACGATCGATATTCAATCAGAATAAACCATTCACATTGGGTGCATGACCATAAAATATTTTACTCATATAAATAGAACAACCATTATTCTGTGATTTAAATGTGTAACCGCCTTGCAATAAACAAGATCCACATATAATGTTCACGCTCAACACAGGCACTACATAATAATTATTTAGGTATATAACTAATCCTGATGGTAATCGAAGAGCGAGCGTGCCGACGACGATCACATCAACCTTGGAACCATTTCTGACGCGCATCGTCACTTCTTCCATAGCCAGCCTCCGTTTATTCCGTAGTTCCTATTTCGAGTTACAAATATGAGCAACCAAACCGCTACCAAATACCCAGACACTACTACGAGAGCTAGAAAGGTACACATCAGTAACATGTATATCAAATATACCTTTGTCGATGTTGCTAGCCTTCTTACCATCCAGGTATTTGGGACAATTTCACTTCTAGTGTCCAATCCCCTTGCAGTAGAAGCACTCAATCTCGGTCTTGGGTCCATCCTTTGGTTTCTTTGTGGGAGCGGCAACTTGCTTGCCATTCTTCTTTAAGTTACCCTACTTTCCCATGCATTTCTTGAAACTAGTGGTTTTCTTAACCATCAACACTTGATTCTCCTTTTTGATTTCTACTTCTGCGACTTTCAGCATAGCGAATAGCTCGGAGAGTGACTTGTTCATCCCTTCCATATTATAGTTCATCATGAAGCCCTTGTATATAGGTGGTAGTGATTGGAGATCAGGCAAAAGCTCAACTCCCAAATAGTTCAAGCAGTTGTAGTACCCAGACATTCTGAGTATATTCTCACTGATATAACTATTATCCTCCATCTTACTGTAGCGACCCGACTCAAAACAAGTCAAGCCTCTGCGTGTTCTGTGCCATCCCTGGATCAGTATGCTGGCACACACAGTACATCAATGTATATATCAAAGTGCAATCACATGTAATTAACGTAAAACTGATATATACCTTAAAATCTCAGCAGAAACAGTCAACGGGAGTGGAGTCCCAATAACACCAACGGCAGGTTGAGTGTAGACCGTAACCCTGAATAGTACTCTTACCCGTCGTAGAGCTTATCTGCAACATAAGACGCTGCAGCCGTGTAGGTCAGCATTTTTAATATGCCGGCAAGTCACAAAAGAGGGGGTGAAAATAATCCTCTATACTATATGCTTATATGGCAGGTGGGGCTATAAGTTTAAGTTTTTGCGCAAAGCAAAATTTTCCTACAACAAGAGAGGGGCAATGCAGAAATTTTTACTACAAAGTTGGTTGATTAATGAGATGGTTCCACCAACCAATTCTCATACCCAGGTTAATAATAATACCCTCATCAATATAAATTTTGTGTTGAGACTTCCTGATAGTTTCAGTTCCTTTGGCTCAAATTGTCCATGACCGTGGACACGGCTAATCGATTAGGTTTGAGTACTCTGCAGAGTTTTGCACACATTCCCCACAAGATTTGATCGCCTCCGTTGGATTTCTCGCACTTCAGGGTGTTTGAGAAACGAATGACCAAAAACATGGTCTTCTAAAGGGTTTCCCCGAGACTTTGTCGGTGCCCATCCTTTCCTACCGTTCTTCTACATCTCGTAGCACGGCCTGTCCAGGGTCACCATGATATCCAACCAAGCCAGAGCCCATAATGGCTTGTTGCTGTGTAGGTAAGCCTTGGGTCTTGAAGCATCCATCCATCTCTTTGTGCCTGGGTGGACCTTTCCGCGTGAATACTGGCACTTCCCCAGCAACACCTCCGCTAACCACTTGTTTCTCTAGGGCGCCGTTCAACCATCATCCACCCGGAGGTATGTTGAAAACTCGGAGTCTTGAAGTCTTGATCATAATGCAGGTCTTGAAAATTATTAACTCACAACTCTCATGAATCACACAACCAACCCCGTCTACTAATAGCATAGCAAAATTAAATCAACGTTTCCCGGGGCCAATGTGTCAAAGGGTTGAGGGGTGCGTACCACATGATACTACATCAAGTAACCAAGTTTCCAAATTACCTACTTTGCATGCAATTGGGGAGATGGTAGAACTAATGCAATAAAAACATGGGTATACATGGTCAAAGTGACTTGCCTGTAGTGTTGATGAAGAATAATATCGCTCTTAGAGATAACTGATAGACTATTCGTCACTCTCCGATGAAAATCTATATAAGCAAACATTGCATTCATATAAGAAATCATACTAGCAGTCAATTCTAACAATCAAAAGTAACACCAAACCAAAAGCAACCAATTTGTGATGAAGGAAATACTTAAGACAAAAATTAACAAAACTTGATCAACACAACCAGAGTTGGTCTTCCCTACAAGTACATCCTATTTTCAAAAGTAAAAACTCAAAACAAAGTAAAATATATCAAAAGTATTTTTATAAATATTTTTCTAGCAAGAAGAATTATTTTTGAAAAACAACTAAGAATTATGAAGAACAACACTCTAAACAACATAGGTTTTAGCCTAATAAACTTAACAACAAGAAACAATTAAAACAATTAAAATATTAAAATAACAGAAAAACAAAAATATTTTCAAATAAGAAATCAATTAGTAATACGAGAGCAATACAACAAGGAAAACAAAACAAAGTAATGGGCTCTAGATTTTGGTGGCTAAACTACTACTAATATAAAACAAGACAAAACATATTTTTAGTAACAAAACAATCCTTAACAGAAAAGAATACTAAAATAAAAAAAATTATTTAGAAAAAAAATTGAATTAAATCCTCTAAAACATTTGTGAAAGAATTACTACTAGTTTATATATCAGCAAGAAAACACTAAGTTTATAAAAAAACAAATTTTAAAACACAAAGTTAACAGAAAGTATTTTTCTCATAAGTCTTTATTTTGTAAAGAGAACAAATTGAAAAGTTTTTATAAAAATTCTTCTTTTGATATAAAGCAAGGTCAATCTTTGGCTTAAACCACAAACAATCTCAACTATAATACAAATTGTTTCTGGTCTAAACCTTGACTAACAGCAAATCAAAATTATAAAACAATTTGTGGAAACTATTTTTAATTAGAAGATCAACATAGCAATGAAAAATCAATTGCAAGTTATAATTGAACTAGAATTGATTCTCAGGCATTCAACTAATAAAATAATATTTGTTTGAAAGGCTAGTGTTTTCTAAGGGAAAACTTTATAAAATCTATCAACTAATATAAGAGAAAATAAATTAAAACAATTTGAAATGAAAGAAACATAAATAAACCTAAAAGAACTAAACATAATTTGTTTTGCTTGAAAAGAATACTTTAAAATATTCAAAAAAATTCCAAACTCTTGCTAGTGATAACTAAGGTCACTAGTGACAAGTAGCAAAAAGAATCAACTAAAAATATATTTTTAAACTCAAGATATTCAGAAAATAAGATTTTATTCAAATCTGTTTGAATTAAATTTTAAATTATTCAAATTACGTCAAACTTGATATCTACAGAAACTAGAACAAATTTGTGACACAATGCAAAATAGAATCAAATTAAAACACCTAAAAATATAAAAGATATAACAAGAATAAAAACAGAACGTATTCTATTTTCTAAAACAAAAACAGAAAAAGGAAACAAATTATCTAACGGACATGGGCTACGTGGCGGCTTCCTAATGGTTGAAAGGGTGCGCGTGCGGGTGTTTGCGGGCGGACTACCGAACGCTAGAAGAAAACGTTTCGGCATTTTAATTGTTCTAATCTGGATCGTTAGATCCAGATCCAATGGTTAGGAGAGGGGGAGGGGAGCTCACAGGGGAAAGGCGGCGCTCCGGCGATGTCGACGGCGGCTGAACATTTTGCCACAGCCAAATTAAATACTTTAAAAAAATTATTTTTAGAAAATGCCTAAATGGCTTTATTTATTTTTGCTAATATTTTTCAAATAACCCCTGGGGTTTTATGCTAAAAAACTTCACAAAATTACCCCTGGTTTGGAGTGTCATATTACTCCTCTCAAAAACTTTGTCAAGGGGTTTGAATGCTTACAAATTCAAATAGGGAATTCAAATATGAAAGTGAAACTCCATATGAGAAGTTTTCAAATAGTTTTCCAAATTCCCTTTCCAAATCTTTTCATGTTGAAGAAGTCATGTCATCTTCTCTCACTGATTTGAAAAGTAAGAATTTGAATTCAAATGTAAATGGGAAAGTCATTTGATTCCCTCTCATTTCAAAAAAGTTTTGAAAACTTTCAAATTTTCACTCAATTTCAATCACTCAAGCAAACAATCAATCATTCTAGTATTTATTATAACATTCCAAATTTGGGATGTTACACTTATGGACTAAGAACTTATCAGAGGTTTCATACCTCTCGATACGGGCATTTGCTTGAAATATCAATTTCAACTCCTAGAACATCTCATATGCTCCATGGGGTCCCAAACGCTTCTGCAATCCCAATTCTAAGTTGTATAGCATGGCACACTGAACTATCTAGTAGTCATCAAAACGTGCCTGTCAGTTGTTCACAACATCCGCAGATGACACTAGAGGGGGTGGTGCACCAAGCAGTGCATCAAGGACATGAGCATTGTGTGAAGCCATGAGGATAATCCTCAGATTATGGACCCACTCCGCATAGTTTCTTCCAACATCTTTCAACTTAGCTTTATCTAGGAACACAGTAAAATACAGGGGAACTACTAAGCAAGCCATTGATCTACAACATAATTTGCAAAGACAACTTTAGACAATGTTGATGATGATAAGTTCAGTTAATCAAATTACTTATGAACACCCACTCAAGTCAACATCTCTCAGGTTGTTTGAGTATAAAATGATCTAAATCCACCAACCTAGGTCCGATCATCACATGAGATGAGGTGGTTTCAATGGTGAACATCTCCATGTTGATCATATCTACTATATGCTCATTTTGACCTTTCCGTCTCCGTGTTCCGAGGCCATGTATGTACATGCTAGGCTTGTAAAGTTTAACCCAACTATTATGCATGTGCAAAACTATCTTACACCCGTTGTATGCGAATGAAGAGACTATCACATCCGATCATCATGAGGTGATTCGAAACGACGAACTTTCGCAACGGTACATACTCGGGGAGAACAGAATTTATGTTGAAATTTTAGTGAGGGGTCATCTTCTAATGCTACCATCGTCCTAAGCAAAATAAGATGCATAAAAGGATAAACATCACATGCAAATCATATAAGTGAAATTATATGGCCATCATCATCTTTTGCTTTTGATATCCATCTCCAAAGCACCGACATGATCTCCATCGTCACCGGCATGACATCACGATCTCCATCATCGTGTTGTTATGTGGTTGTGCGCCAACTATTGCTTCTATGAATATTGTTAACTCATAGTGATAAAGTAAAGCAAATGGCACAAATGAATTAAAGACAACCCTATGGCTCCTTCCGGTTGCCATACTCATCAACATGCAAGTCGTGATAACTATACAAAACATGATCATCTCATACATCACATATATAAAATCACGTCTTGGCCATATCATATCATGACATACCCTACAAAAACAAGTTAGACGTCCTGTAATTTGTTGTTGCGTGTTTTACGTGGATGCTATGGGTAACTAGCAAGAACCGGTATTACCTACGCAAAGACACAATGGTAATAATCAGTTTTCCTTTTAACCTACTAAAAGGACCGCCTCTGTCGAATCCAATTCAACTAAAGTGAGAGAGACCAACACCCGCCAGCCACCTTTTCGCAACTAAGTTACATGTCAGTCGGTGGAACCGGTCTCTTGTCTGAGGACAAGTAAGGTTGGTCTGAGCTGCTTCATCCCATAATACCTCCGAATCAAGATAAGACTAAGAAGGTAAGCAATCTGAACATCAATGCCCACAAACTCTTTTGTGTTCTACTCGTGCATATCATCTACACATAGACCTAGCTCATGATGCCACTATTGGCGAACGTTGCATGGGAAACAAAAAATTCCTACACACACAAGATTTATCCATGGAGATGCATAGCTACGAGAGGGGGAGTGTATGTACATACCCTTGTAGATCTCTAAGCGGAAGCGTATATGACACGATTGATGTAGTCGTACGTTTTCACGATCCAATCGTGATCCGTCCGATCTAGCACCGAACGGGCGACACCTCTATGTTTAGCACACGTGCGGCTCGATGACGTCTCCGCCTCCTCGATCCAGCAAGCGGGAGCATATTAGTAGATGGGTTCTCAACTAGCATGACAGCGTGGTGGAGGTGGTGATGGAGCAGTGCCAGCAGGGCTTCGCCAAGTGCTACCAAAACCGCGAACGGAGGAGAAAACAATCTAGGGAGAGAGAGTGACGCCAAGGGCTTGTTGTCGCCTCTTGGGACACCCCCCTCCATATATAGGTGGTGGGGCATGGGGAACAACCCCTGAAACCCCTAGGGCGCACACAAGGGGGGAGTTGGACTCCTAGTTCAATTCCCTCCCTTTCCATACACAAGTGGACTTTCCTCCTCTCCCAAGACACATGGGCCTTGAGGGACTTGTGCGCCTGGACCAATAAGGCCAGGGTGCCTCCCCTCAGCCCATGAAAACACTTGGGACGTGGTGGAACCCATGGAGCACTTCCGGGCTGCTCCGAAAGTTTCTGAACCTTCTAGAAGCTTCCCCGTACAATACCAGAAAAACCTAAAAGTTTTCTTGTGGCCAAAATATGACTTCCCATATACAAATCTTTACCTTCGGACCATTCCAGAGATCCTCGGGACGTACGGGATCTCATCCGGGACTCCGGACAACATTAGGTCACCAACATCCATAACCCAATAATATTATATCGCCACCGAACGTTAAGCGTGCGAGCCCTACGGGTTCGAGAATCATGTGGATGTGACCGAGACACCTCTCCGGTAAATAACCAATAGCAGGACCTGGATGCTCATATTGTTACCCACATATTCTACGAAGATCTTTATCGTTCGATCCACGATGTCAAGGATTCAATCAATCTCGTATGCAGTTCCCTTTGTCCATCGGTATGTTACTTGTTCGAGATTTGATCGTCGATATCTCCATACCTAGTTCAACCTCGTTACCGGCAAGTCTATTTACTCGTTCTGTAATACAAGATCCCATGACTAACTCCTTAGTCACATTGATTGCAAGCTTCTTGTGATGTTGTATTACCGAGAGGACCCAAATATACCTCTCCATCATACGGAGTGACAAATCCCAGTCTCGATCCATGCCAACCCAATAGACACCTTCAGAGATACCTATAGAGCACCTTTTCAATAATCACCTAGTTACAATGTAACGTTTGGCACACACAAGGAATTCCTCCGATGTCAGGGAGTTGCACGATCTCACGGTCATAGGAACAGATACTTGACATGAAGAAAATAGTAGCAATAAACTAACATGATAAAGTGTTATGCTTATGGTTGGGTCTTGTCCATGACATCATTGATGTGATCCCTTATCAAATGACAAGTCATGTCCATGTCTAGGAAACCTTAACCATCTTTGATCAACGAGCTAGTCTAGTAGAGTCTCACTAGGGACACGGTGTTGTCTATGTATCCACACATGTATCTGAGTTTCCGATCAAAACAATTCTAGCATGAATAATAGACGATTATCATGAAAAATGAAATATGAAAATAAAAACTTTTGCCTCTAGGGCATATTTCCAACAAGTATGATCCCCGGCCTCTGCATCAGGACGATGTATGCAAACATAGAGTTCCCAACCAAGCCGCATTGTCAGGTCTAGGGTGCACACCAGTCTAATGCTCTCTCAGTGTTCACCACACGCGTATGCTGCAGAGGTCATTGCCACTATCTTCCACTATTCCATCTTTAGAGCAGGTACTGACGCATCGACCTTGCCATGCCCAACTGATGTTGACACCACTACGACGTCAGACAGTGCCACCATCCTGCGCTCGTCCATTAACACACGTCCATCGTCGAGACCCGGCTGCTCCATGTCGGCGAGACCCACCATTGTCAACGTGCCAAACGCCACCCCGCACATCCTTCGCAAACACCACCTGCTGCCACTGGTCCCACCCCCTTCGAATGTAATTCCACTAACCGAGCCCCTGAACGTCCCAGACGGCGCCTCCAAGAAGGGCACGACACACGTAGTGCCATCACCGCCCAATGTGAGGAGATTTTGGGCTTCACCAGGGCATGGGGTCGGGGTGTAGGGGAGGGACCTCTACGACGCCTGCAAGGAGGAGAGCGGCAACCTTGGTCGTCTCCTCCGTTGGGAAGAGCAAGACATACGGAGTTTCCTCCGGTTTGAATCCACCTCTACCAGCCCCTGCCAACGCACCTAGACCGACGACCGAGACCGCAAGCCATCAAGTGCAACAGGGGAGAGGCTGCAGTGGTGGAGATCCACCACAACATCGCCACGCCGCGCATAATGCCGCATCCCGGCCCGGTCAGGTCGACCCCCGCGTCGATCTTGCCATGCGAGAGGGAGAAGGATCCCTACCACCGCCCATGCCAGGCATGCTTCGCCCGCCAGCGTGCCTAGGCGGTGGCGCCCGGGAGAGGAGGACGAGGAGGGCCAGGAGCTGGCTGTGTCTTGTGGCCTCTTCTATCTCCCGCGGAAGCGCTAAAGGGTGATCCTATTTTCTGGGAGCGCGAGAGGAGTGTTTCTCTATGCTATGTGAGGGCCACACTATGATTCACTTCAACTAATCTAGGTGCATCACCGCATCCATAGTCTTCTCTTCACTGATTCCTTTACATCTTGATAAAGTACACCTATCTATTCACACCCATTCTCCTAATGGGGTCCTAAACCATTTAAATTATACCGATCAATTGCATTTCACTGTGATAGTGGAATATGTATGCAAGATATTTCAATTTCTTTGACATTCTCTAACTAGCTATTGCATGCAGCTAGAATAGGAATACACGGGTCTTTCCTGCTTGCTTGGGAGCTAAATAACCTCGTTGTATTGTGTTCAGTTTGTTCTAGGCAGTATGGTTCTCTCTCCATGAACAGTGAAAAAATAATGCTTAATTACTTCAAGGTCACGTAGTACACATCTGATAAGAAATTGGTTTGGGTAATTCAGAGTGGGCATGAAAAATCTTTTCCTTTTTATTATGCTACAACACTTGAGATTTTAGAATGAAAAAAGTGTATATGTTTTAAGAGGGGAATTAATTTCAAAACATAGTCATATCATAGAACTAACGGTACAAGGTTTATGATTTCATAAGAAAGTTTCAATGTAAGTAAAAGAATTGTATCATACTATTTTCACATCTTGACTAAGTGAATTGCCCAAAGCTCCCAAGTTGTGATATGTTTTTCTTAAAGAAAGATGACTTCATCCTTCTTTGATAATACACCATGCATGTTTAAAAATAGAAACATGCCTTATATTTATTCTTTATGTGAGTATGTCCATATGCTACCACATTGCTATGAAAAATCCATCATATGTTCCGTTTGTCGACCTGTTTAGGACAAGACTCATTTCAGCCCAATAGCTCGAGCAAACATTTCTTAGTTCAATATCTATACACTAGAGTAGCAAGGCTTCTCGTGTATACATATTTACCTTGCACATAATACGATTTATAGTTGTACATATTCATTGAGCCTTTGGGTGATGGTCGATAACAGACTAAATCATACCCTTTGTCAGTTTTTCATGGTTTAGTGGCATAGCACGAGCATCTTACTAATACTAGAGAAAATTTAGAAACTTGGAAAAATTCTAATCCAATTGAATTTGATTCAGAAACTTGGAGAGACTTCAAAAATTTGGAAACTTCAGCAAATAGGGAAATTCATTTGATAACTAGAGAAAATCAAGAAACAATTGTAAATCACAAACTTCCCACCTATACTTATACCCAGCTGGTCCATGTGTGTGCTCACTTCAAAGGCAAAAGTAAGTTCACTAGAGAAAACTTTAGTCCCATATCGCTTACACAGACACATGATGACCAATATATAAAACATGCCCTCAATTTCTTTCTAAATATAAGAACCACATGAAGGCTAGTGATGCAAACACACACGCGCGCGCCCACACACACATGGCACGTGTGCCTACGTGTATATTCATGACTAAATTTATGATTTTAGAAGTTTGGCGCGACATCGGTCGATGCTATTAACTTTTTTCTTTTAATTTGGAACATTATTGGTTAGAGACGGTTTCTAGGTTATATTCTAGAAGGGTTTGAAATAGCGCCTCCTCGGGGCCAACCGGAGATATTTTTGCCATGAGGTGGGGGGCTCGGGTTTCCAACCGCCCCCGAGTTCGCCCCCAGCCGCCCATTTCACACTCAAATTCGGCACAAGTTCGGCCCAAATTCAGCACACTTCGGCACAAATTCAACAAAAACTAATTTTTATCACATAGTTCATCACAAAAATCAATACAAATCAAATAGTTCAATGAAGCTAGCTCATAATTTGAACACAAATTAAAACACATCAAACTAGGTGTTTCCCTTGATCCTCCATAGATGCTCCACCAGATCGTGGTGCAGTACTTGATGCACCTGTGGGTCTTGGATCTCCTGACGCTTATTGAGGAAGGTATCCCATGCTGCCGGTACCTAGTGATCAAAAGTTGCAAGAGGACCCTGCTTGAAATATGGTTCGATGTCAAACACTGGCTCTTCCTGCTCGCTCTCAATGATCATGTTGTGCAAGATGACACAACAATTCATCACCTACCACATCTGAGATTTCAACCAGGTTATAGCAAGGTACCGGATAATAGCAAATCGAGATTGGAGCACACCAAATGCCCGCTCGACATCCTTCCTGCAAGCCACCTAACACTTAGCAAAGTATGGCTTCTTACCTCCTGGCACTGGGTTTGATATAGTCTTCACAAATAATGACCATCTTGGCTAGACACCATCTGCTAGATAGTATCCCTTGTTGTAATGGCTCCCATTGACCTTGAAGTTCATCATAGGAGCATGACCTTCAACAAGCTTGGCAAAGACATTCGAGCACTGCAATACGTTGATGTCATTGTGAGTTCCTCACATACCAAAGAAGAGTGCAAAATCCAGAGGTCTTGTGTGGCCACTACCTCAAGTACCACACTGTAAGCTCCTTTGGCGCCTTTGTACATCCCTGCTAAGCAAATGGACGATTTTTTCATGCCCAATGCATGTAGTCGATGCTTCCAACCATCATAGGAAATCCTCTTGCTGCATTTCTTGCTAGGATCCGAGTAGTGTCTTCAACATTGGATGATCGCAAGTATTGCGGTCCAAACACTACCATCACTACCCTGCAGAACTTGTACAAACATTGAATTTTGGTGGACTCGGCCGTGCATCCATAGTCTTCATGTATATCATCCGGAGCTCTGTATGCAAGCATCCTCATAGCTGTCGTGCACTTTTTGAGTGAGGAGAATCCAAGTGTGCCGGTGCAATCCTTCTTACAAATGAAATAGATGTTGAACTACCAGATGACATTTAAAAACTTAACAAAGAGCTTATGGCTCATCCCATAACGGCGCCAAAATACTTTCTCGCCGTGCAGTGGAGCGACGGTGAAGTAGTCGGTGTAGAGCAAGTAATATCCCTCCATTCGATGCCTCTTTTTGCTCTTGCGGTGGCCTGACACCGAGCCACCTCGCCTCGGCTTTGCATTGTTTGGGAACAAGCCGGCCATAGCGGTGAGGATCATAAGGTGCTCTTTGTCGTTGGTGTCGGCCCTGGCTTCCTCCTCCATCAGAGCCGCGAATGCCTCCTTGTCCTCGGAGTCCATCGCCGAACAGGCAAATCACCGAACACCTCACGGGCATGGTGGCTGGGCAGCCGTCGGTATCCCCGCCTGCGTGGTCGGAGTCTTGGAGAGCTCGTCCAGGATTGGGATGGAGGCTATCGCGGCGAAACCCTCTCTTTCCGGTGGGGGAATGACCATTCTAGCGGTGGACCAGCGGCTGTCGGTAGGTGGGTGGTGTCGGTATCGGCATGGCAGGGAAAGGGGAAGAGTCAACTTGCTGCTTGCGGGTCGAATCTGGGTGGGGAAAAGGTGTTTCTTGCCTGACTATGGTGGCCCACGCGCCACTTTTCCTTTCATCGGAGCCCCCAAGTGCCCCAATGCACTGGGTTCAGCCTGGGATCGCCGGGCCAAATAATAGGCCTAACCAGCGGAATTCGGTGTCCTGGGGGTGCGATTAGGCCATTTTTTCGACGCCGATGGTCAAAAAGGCACGCGGGGAGGGGGGCTGTTGAGGGGATTCTCTTAGGCATTATTTGGTTTTACGGGAACCAATCCCTAGTGAAACTAAACCACACTGGGATTGGGTTGACCTCACGCTGTCACCAAATCTGCGTTAATCCATTACCTCTTAATTCATGTATTAGTTTGTCTTGTTCGGTCATCTCCATTTATCCATGCAGGTATTGCATATGTGTAGCTTACTATACAATATTTGAAGGTGTTCATGGGTTAGTGTGTTAGCAATCTAGCACAGGAATCCATCTGCCACACGAATCACTGGCTAAGCTAGCCCCTTCATCTGCTAGAGGCATCAAGGCTTGGGTGCAGCATGAGATGGGAGGATGGGGACAGGAACAAGTTTTGGGAAAGTAAGAGGAGAGTGTTTACCAGGTGAGTGGCAGCCGTCATCACCATCGTCAAACGTATCACCGGCAACCGCTCCTCAATATTTCGTGCACCGCCACCCCATTGCCTCTCTTGTTGTTTTGAGAAGAACCCTGCCAACTTTATTGATTCAAGGTAATGTCCATAGGTACAAGACTTGGGTCATGTGAAATGCCCAAACAAACATGTCTACCTATGCCTAGATTACAAGAAAAATTGGCGAGGTTGTGAGCCTCGAAATTATGATTTCTACATTCAAACAAAAAATTACAACAAGTAAAACTAGAGCTACATGGGCTATTATTTCATGTACAGTCGCTGGATGGGGCCCTAGTGTCCCCCCTTGATGTCATTGATAACTCCCTAGCAATCCGAAGCAACAATGAAGTTCTGAATGAGGAGATCATGTGCCAAGGAAAGAGCTTCTTTGCAATTATATGTTTCAAGAATCGTAGGGTCAGCGATGCCGTCGTAAACAACGGCCGAAGCTCCCATAAAAATGCCCTCACTGTCACGGCACATAGCTGCAACAACCCCTCCACGTTTGTTCCTGTCAATAGGACCATCAACATTCAGCTTTGCTTGACCAGTAGCAGGCGGTAACCATCGTTGAGAGTGGACCTGGGGTGGGTTAGGTGCCTTAGGAGTACAACTTGGTACTGGCAATAATGCAAGCTCCGCCAAGAAGTTGTTTACAAAAGCTATACTCTGTTGCGGGCTCTAAAAGTTACCTTCATACACCGCTTTCCTCCTTGAATGCCACACCAAGATCTCTCTAATGTACTGGACGATCTCTCGAAGCCCACAGAGTCACAATCATGTCTGTGAACTTCGAGAGATCTAGTACATTAGAGAGCTCAAAAATCCAATTCTTAGTGTTAGTTTCTTCATATTCTGCTATCTTTCCCATGAGGTTCTTGTTCGATAGATCCCATACACATCTAGACATGGTGCATGATAATAGTGCATGTTTCCAGGAATCTTCGCATCCACACAGCGGGAAGGAGGAAAGCTCAGCCATATTTTGGTGTTGGAGCAGATCTGTAGTGGGCACGGAGTGGTGCCCCAATCTCCACAGAAAAATCATATTTTTTGACGGCACCTTTAGTTTCCATAGTTCCATCCAGGCTTTCTCATCCTTTGCACTAGACGTACCAGTTCTCCCCTCCAACCATTCCTCCATTTGCCATTTAGTTATTGCTAAGAATTTGTAGGTCGAGCTCACGGTGAAGTTTCCCTTCTTCTCTAGCAACCATGCCCAAAAATCCTCCGTGTTGCTGATGCATACCAGGATTTTTAGTATTGAATTAGCGTCAAAACGAATGAACACATATCGTATCAGGTCAACATTCCACGAGCCTATAGTTGGTGACAGCGATTCTGAGACCATCCTTGGAGGGTTTGCTATGAGTGACGTGGTCGGCCTCCGCGTAGTCTCTTTTGGAATCCAATTGTGATTCCAAATATCTGTAGTTTGTCCATTGCCAATGCGACGAAATGATTCCTTGCTTCAAAACATCCCTTACTTCTAAAATGGCATGCCAAATTTGCGAAGGATGTGGTCCAAGTTCAGCCTCTAATATCGTGCTATCCGCAAAGTAAGCAAACTTGAGGATCCTCGTGCTCAATGTGGTCGGCTCCTGCAGAACTCTCCATGCCTTCCTAGATAGCAAAGCAAGATTAAACATCTCTAGATCTCTAAATCCTAATCCACCCAAGTGTTTCGGTCTTTTCATTACATCCCATGAGACCCAAGCAGGTTTCCTTTCCCCTTGCTAGCACCCCCACTAGAATTTTTGGATCATAGACTCTATATGTTCGCACAATCCTCTCGATAGTTTAAAGCAGGCCATAGAGTAAACCGGGATCGATTGGGCTACCCATTTTATTAGAACTTCCTTACCCCTAGACGAGAGGCATTTGCTCACCCATCCCTTGACCTTGTCCCAGACCCGATCACTCAAGTATTTGAAAGTCCCTTTCTTGCATTGCCCCACATTAGTAGGCACCCCCAAATATCTGTCACTAAGTGATTCATTGGTCACTTGAAGAAAACCCTTCACCGCACCTCATACAATGTCTGGAGTCCCTTTGCTAAAAAATATAGATGATTTCACCTTATTTATTATTTGCCCCGACGCAGCATAGTATGACTCCAATAGGTTTGATACCTCTTCAACTCCATTAATACTTGCCTTGAAGAACAGCAGGCTATCCGAGAAAACAAGGTGGTTCACCGTTGGAGCCGATGGTGCAGCCTTGATACCGCTAAGCTCGGATGATTGATTCTACGAGTTTAACAGGCACGAAAGGCCCTCTGCTGCTAACAAGAAAAGATATGGAGAGATAGGATCTCTCGATTTGATGCCAGGTGTAGGCTGAAATACCTCTGACTTTGTTCCATTGAACATAACTAGAAAAGAGATTGATCTCACCATATTCATGATGACAGAAATCCATGGTGCCGCAAAGCCCAATCTCTCCATGATCGCCTTAAGATATCTCCACTCAACCCTGTCATAAGCCTTCATCCTATCGAGCTTGTGTGCCAAAAAGTTGTTATTTTTTGATTTGTTCCTCTTCATGAAGTGAAGGCATTCATAGGCTGAGATAATGTTATCAGTTATTAGCCTTCCTAGCACGAAAGCATATTGGTTCTCTTATATAATATCTGGCAAAATTAGCTTGAGGCGGTTTGCAAGCACTTTCGATGCAATCTTGTAAAGACGTTGCATAGGCTATTAGGCCGAAATTGTGATAAGAGTGTTGGGTTAGATACCTTCGGAATCAAGACAAGCAAGATATTATTTATGCACGTCGAGCTCTCCTCGCCCCTGACTATGCATAACACTGCTCTCGTTACCGCATCACCACAAATGTCCTAGTGTCGCTGGAAAAAGTGAGTATCGTAACTGTCGGGACCCGGTGCCTTTGTCGGGAACATCTGGAACAATGTCGTCTTCACCACCTTCTCCTCATAAGGAACCATTAACAATTCATTCATTGCAGTAGTCACCTTTGTCGGTACATGATCCAGTACCTCTGGTAGACCCTACACTCCCTCTGAAGTATAAAGATTCTTGTAGAATTCCAATGCTAACTGCTGCATTTCTGTCGGGTCCTCTACTAGCTGGCCATTAGTCCTCACTGTGGTTTCCGTTCCCGGGTCCAAGGCGATCCTTTCGGCCGACGTGGGTGTGGTTTGGGCTGAGAATTTCTCCGCCCTGGCCCAAACCAAACATGCCACTAGGGATCCACGTGGAATAGTTCCTCGTTGGGATGATGGGGGAGCTCCTATTTGCCGCTTATTGTGGCAAGGAGACGCGGTTTCACACAAGCTGCACCTCACCCTGGGCCGGTCCATTTGCGGTGGCTTCGCTTTACTTCAGTTTCGCGAGGCGCAAAATCGCAAAAACAACTTGTAATAGGAATCGAACCAACCACCTGTTATTGATGTACATACCGCGCTAGCCACCGCGACAAACAAGCCCAAGTGATAGAATTACAACGCGAACCTTCAAGAAACTAATAGCGGCGACAAAGCAAAAAAGAAACCACTTCGTGAAATTTCTTAACAATCTTTTCAAAAACAAGAACAAAAGAGAAAACATGAATGCTTTTTTTTGAAATTATGAACAATTTTTAGAAAACTCAAAATGTTTTTCAAAATTCCCACCGAACATTTTTTTGAATTGGCGAACAAATTGTGAAAACATGAACAACCTTTTGAATTTGTGAAAAAAACGAAAATATAACATTTATTAATTTTTTGAAGAAATTTGGAAAATGGGCACATTTTTTAAGTTCTGGAACATATTTCGAATTTCTGAACAAATTTTGAAACAAGAACGTATTTTTAATGTATGAACAAATTTTAAAAGACAGGAACATTTTCTGAAATCCTTGAACTTTTTATTTTGCGAACAAAATTGAAATACCCCAAACATATTTTGAGTTTGTGAACACATGTTGAAAAGTTGAAAAAAATCTAAACAAGAACAAATTTTGAAATTCCTGATTTTTTTTGAGTTTGTGAAGATTTTTTATATAGGCGAATAAAAATTGAAACGAAAACATTTTTCTAAACCTTTGGGCATTCTTTTAATGGGCGAACAAATTTGAAAACAGGGACAACTTCTGAAATCCAGATCAAACTATGAAAGTGAGAAAAAAATAAAAATCCTAAATTTTGAAAACAGGAAAAACTGAAAACGGAATAACATTTTAAAATGCTTCCATTTTCGGGAAAACTGAACATTTTCTAAATGCACGAACATTTAAAAGAAATCAAAACAATTTTGAAACATGAACTTTTTGAAAAAACAAAGAAAAAATGAAAACTAAATTATTTTTAAATCTCAAGCATTTTTTGAACTCATGAAGATTTTTCTGAAAACAACAATTCTTGAAATTTCGAACATTTTTCTAAAAGCAAGAAAAAAATCGAAACTTAGGAAGAATTTTCGAACATGAACTTAGTTAGAAAAAGGATAAAATAACCCTGAAAAAATAGAAACAACAAATATAAATTTATAAAATTGTTAACATTTTTTGAATTGTTATTTTTTTAAACATGAACAAATTTCAAATTCGTTAATAAAAAATATAAAATCATGAATATTTTTCAAATTGTTAACAAATTTTGAAACCACGAACATTTTTCGAATTATGAACAAATTTTGAAAAATGAACACATTTCAAATTCGTGAACAAAAATTATAAAATTGTGAACAAATTTTGAAAACGTAAACATTTATCAAATTGTGAACAAATCTTGAAACCGTGAACACTTTTCGAATTGTGAACAAATTTTAATTTTTTTAAAATATTGATTTTGTTAAAAATGTGGATATTTGGTAAAAAGTAAACTTGCCAAAAATAAAAGAGATAAAAAGACAAAGGCAAAAAGAATACAAAACAGGAGAGAAAAGAAAGAAAAGAAAGAAGAAAAATAAATAGAAAAACAAAAATAGAAAAACATAATGAAAATCGGAATACCGGTTCAAGGAACCTTCTAGAAGTTTCCAGAATCCAGAAAAAACCCGGCTGGGAACCTCTAGAAGTTTCCCAAAACTGGGGGCGAAGGAATGCTTAAACAGGCCGGCCCATTACGTCTGTGCATAGCGCCGGCAGTTTGACGCAACGAGTGGCAAATAGGCTTTTCCGGATGATGATCCACATGGATTAAGTGCTAACCAAACAAAGCCTTATGGTGTAAATACCCAAGTCTGCATACACTACAAGAAATATGCTATGTTCTGACCTTCACTATTGGTCACTGAATGCTCACTGTTTTCCGTTTGTGACCTTTTTGTTACCAAAAATTGATGGTCAAAAGCTGAGGGTCAAGAATGGAAATTAACGACCTTTCTTTTGAAAAGGTCGTAGAAGTTTATGACCAAACAAAGGTCATAGGTCCAACGACCAAGTTTTTTGGTCACTAGCTATCCGCCCATGCCATGTCAGATCCACCGTGGCAAGCTGACGTGGCATCATTGTGACCAAATGAGAAGGTCATAAACTAGAATCAGCCTAGTCCATTTCGACCGCCTACATGGGCCAAGCTCATTAATTCAGTCCATTTTATGTTTTTTCCTCTTTATTTTGCTTAGCCGCATGGGCCTGGCCCAATAATTTGGCCTTTTATTTTCTGGGATGTAGCCTTTTGTAGTCCACTTTTTTTCCTAGTCAACTATTTTTGAGGCCATAGCCTTTTTAGTCTAGTTCTTGTTTGGCCTTGGCCTTTTATTTTCTGGGATGCAGCCCTTTATAGACTATTTTTTTATAGTCAACTCTTTTTTTAGGCCCAAGCCATTTTAGTCTAATTCTTGTTTGGGACTCGGCCTTTTTGCGGTCCAACTAAGGTCAGAGCCCAATTCAATAATTATCCTGTGAACCAAGTGCTCAGCTTCACAAAATGGTCCAAACAAATCTCAAATAATTCACACAAAATGCATAACTTCACAGTATCACAAAATGCATAACTTCACAGGTTCACCATCTGCATAACTTCACAGTTTCACCAGTTCAGCATCACCAAAATGAGCCATCTATCTAAAACAAGTCCTACGACAGGTTAAACTTCACATGTTCCCCAAAATGAGCATAGAGCTTCGACGATGTTTCAACCATCATAATGCTGTAGCTCCAAAGAGATCCATCAAGTGGACTAACTTCTCATCATGTTCTTGAGCCTTCTTGCGCAACAGCTCAAGTTCCTTGTCGCGTGAAGCTTTAGCTTCTTCCGCCTTCATCTTGATTGCCGCCACTTCTTCTTGCATCAATTCTGCTTGAAGCTCTGACCTCTCCAGCTTCTGCTCAAGATCACGAACATGAGCAGCCACAACAACACTTGCTTTGGCCGAGTTGTTCGTAGATGACTGGAGCCCAACATTCCTGAGGAATGTGCTTCGCTTTACTTCGGTCTTGAGCACTTCGTCAACAATTTCAACAGCAGACTTTGTCTCTTCACCATCTGGTACCGGCGCGTCCTTCTTTTTCTCCATCTCAATCTAGCATATGAAGGAAAATGATAGACATTAGTGGCAGATCTATTTCACATTTTGCAAACCAAACCAAGCAAGCGAAACCAAACAAGAATACCACCAAACCAGCACACAAAATGAATTATTTGAAGTAACCAAACCAGCACACAAAATCTATACGTAGATATTTTACCATATCATAAAAAATGCAACAAATGGCTACAGCAAATTCTGTTATCTTTGTTTAGAACTATACAACAAATTCGGATATCTTTGTTGAGATAGCAAACCTATCTTAGGCAGTAGCAAACAGCATCAAAGCATGGAACATAGTTTGTGTTCTTGCTGGCTGTGACTTAAACAGTACATGACAGAAGTTTAAACTGGCGGACAAACCAGTCAAATAGCATCAAACCTATCTTAGGCTCTAGAAGTTTTGAATTGGCTGGACAAACCAGTCAAACAACATGAAACAGGGCATGACAGAAGTTTGAACTGGCTGTGAATCAAAACAGGGCATGACAGAATTGTGAATCAAACAGCATCAAACATGTCTTAGGCTCTAGCAAACAACCTCAAAGCATACCAAATAGCATCAAACAAAATCGTGCTTCTTGTTGTTGTGGGTGGCCTTGAACAAGTCGATCGCAGACAGCTCGTCACCCTTCCGCTCTTCTTTCTGAAATGATTTTCAACAAAAATCAAAATGTTATTCGGCAAGAATAAAAAATGTTATTCAACAAGGATCAAACGATCAGGTCTCTAGAAAAAAGTTCTCACAGTGGCAAAAATGTGTGCTGTGTAGTGCCTGGAACCAGTTGTCTGATGGTACACAACTTTTTCTCGATTCATCTTGTCCGACAGACAGGTTTCCTACAAAAAAAGCATACTGTCAGCATGATCTAGCACTAGCATATCATGTGCAGAACATAAAGCAGCAAACAAAGGAGAGACAAACCTTGTGTCTTGGGGTAGATCACATCTCCACGAGAGCTTGCCATTCACGGTCTGTCAGATCCGGCACCGGAGACTTGATGCTTACTTTGTTTGCTGCTACGGTATCAAAATACTTCTTTTTGATCTGATGTCGTCTGTTCTTTGAATTTTTCTGCAGAATATCTTTGCAAGCGGTCTTGATGATCTCCGAGTCAGTGTTCATCTAAAAATTTGCCTACCAAGACAACAAACAAGGTAGGAACAATATTAGTGATCATACATAGGTGTAACAGAAAAAAGATAGCACATCAACTACAAAACAAGTAGCTTACAACAACTTTCCCAATGTAGTTCGCCATTAGATTAGAGTTTTTTGTATTCCTTGAAGTGAGGAAGAACTGGCGCTGCCTGCAGGGGCTTCTCTGGATGCTTCATCCCTTCGACAATTTGGATAGGCACCTTGCTACCAAGCGACTTGGTGATTTTCTCTAGCCCTTTGCCCTTTCTCTGTCTAAACTTGGTAGTCAGTGCATCTGAAAATGAAATTGATCTCATAAATTTGAAGAGAAATCGACAAATGCGGGAATGGTTCTGCTAAACAGTAACCATACATGATCACTTTTCCATTTGGAAAATGCACTAGTAAAAGAGAGCATCGCAAAGGTGAACTTGCCTGATTGAAGCACAAGCTGGTGTTCTTCTTCACAGGTGACAACATTCCTGCCAATAGAAGGTGCAACAGGGCTGAGGTCTGTGTGGACAATGCCTGCATCATCCATGCAAATAGCTCCTCCTTCATCTGGGCAGACAATGCCCCTTTCATCCATGCAGACAGTGGTTTCATCATCCATGGGCGGAAACTCATCACACATTTACACCGGTCTCTCAGAGTCCATGCGCAGCATTCTTTCCTAATGGTCCATCATAGCCAGCATGTTTGCTTTCTGCCTAGTGAATCTAGCAGGGGCTGGTTCATCAGGTTCCAGGATCCTCTTTGTTTGTCCTGGAGGTGGGACCATCACCCTTCCTAGAGGCATTGCAACAGATGTTTCTGAGCTCTTCCTCTTCTTGTTGACTGTCTTCTTAACAGCAGGCCTCTTCTTCAGACACTTCAGTGCCTCGTATAAATAGCACAGAAAAAATCATTAGATCACAAGACAAATATGTGAGCACAAGGAAACACAGAGCATACAAGAACCACAACCCTCCAAGCAAGACAGAGTTTGCACCTTAACAGTCTTCTGCACTACAACATCGTCCACTTCCTCCCCATTAATAACTCCATCCTCCTTAGGATTGTACTCTGGTCATCGTTGACAACTCCACTACGTTCTTGAACCTCTTCAGTTCTACCTTCTTGTCCTAATCATCGACGCTATTGCACCGATGCCAAGAGACTGGAACATCCGATTGTTCCTCATGATATTTATAGCCCTAACCTTCTCGTACTCAGTGAGAAGATCCTATTTGCATGAAAAAGGAAATATATTATTGGGTGAATGGTTGGAATGCATGGACAGCCAGCGAAACATATCTTATAAGATTTTATTATCATTTAATCCTAGTTATTCGGGTATGAAAGACTATCAACAAACATTTAAGACATCTTATTCACAATTAAGATAGCTTATTCAGATTATTCACAATTAAGACAACAAACATTTAATCCTAGTTTCACAATTAAGACAGCTAATTCAGATTATTCACAATTAAGACAACAAACATTTGATCCTAGTTGCACAATTAAGACAGCTTATTCAGATTATTCACAATTAAGACAGCAAACATTTAATCCTAGTTGCATAATTAAGACAGCTTATTCGGATTATTTACAATTAAGACAGCAAACATTTAATCCTAGTAGCACAATTAAGACAGTTTATTAAGATTGCAACAATACATTTCACTTATCATATTAAGACACATATTTTATAAAACTAACAGTATAACCACAAGTAGCAAGCTGCATACCAACGGTTGGCCGATTACTTGACCTTGTCATCCTTGCCATGGATGATCTTGAGGTGGTGCTTGCAAAAAAGAATAAACAACAATCAGATACAAAAGGGATAAAGTAAGATGATGCACTTGTATCAATAAAGGAAAGCATTTGGACCAGCATGCACATTCATGGAATACATGTGAAGCAAACTTGATGGATCAACAATGTAGTGATGCAGTGTTATTAATTAAGAAAACATGTAAGTGCACTAAACAAGCATGCATGTACACTGGAAAGATATGAAGCATCTCTTAATATCTTCACTACATCAACATGGCAATTTATATGCAACATTTAATTATGATGAAGAACTCAAACAAGGAAACAAATCAAATGGAATGATAGTGTTGATAACATTGAGTACAAAACATGCTTACTGAACTATTTCTAAAACTTCTTATATCATTAGGAAAACAGCATGGCTAACTAACAAGTGATATCGATTTCCAGACTTAGTGAAAAACACAGTTCATGGCAGAAAACAGATTCATGATGCAATGTTTAGAGCTAGCAAAATACATGCAACACGAGTTGTTCATGGCAAATATGAGCATGGTAGGCTTGTACTAGATAACATGAGCAGCCACAACAACTTCTTGTAGTAAAATAATAAGGCATTAACAGATTTGAGTAGGCAATAACAACATGAGCAGCCACAACAACTTCTACTCCATCTACAACATGAGCAGCAACTTCAACTCTATCTACAACATGAGCAGCAACAACATGAACCCTAACCCATGGCATGCAACAAGAACCCTAACCCCATCAATAGTTTAGCCATGCTGCATAAATGCACGAAACCAGGAGATCCACCCTGAACAAGAATCACCATCAATCCTTCCTCATGAACAAGAAAAGCAGGAGATCCATCCCCATCCAGAACCCCATGAACCAGAGAACCACGTGTACCAGATGAACCCTAACCCTAACCCCATGGATCTACCAAACCATCCCTATCCCCATCGATCCATCCCGATGAACAGTAGAAGAACCCATGAAGGGGATCTACCAAACCCTAGAAAATCTACCCTAACCCTAGAAGATCGAGGGGAGATGGAGCGAGGGGAGAAGTACCTGGTAGATGATGTAGCGGTAGATATGGTCACCGTCGTCGATGACAAAGCGGTGGTCGTCATCGATGTGGCCACCGTCATGGTGGCCTAGGGTTACGAGGCGGGCGATGTCGTCGATGGTGCCGTCATCGGGGAAAGGGGAGGAATGGCGGTGCGGCGAAGAGCAGGGGAGGGATGGGGCAATGCGGAGCAGGGCAGGGGTGGCGGAGCGGCGGCGGGGTGGCGCGGTCGTGGGAAGGACTAGAGGGAAGCGGAATGGGGAAATTTTGGGAGGGAGGAGACGAGATCCTATGGGTTAGTGGGAGAGGGGGTGGTGGGTCCCGCCTGTTAGTGGGAGAGGTTTTGGAGGGAAATTGTGGGAGACTGGAGGGAAAATTTTGGGGTCGGAGGGAAATTCTTTTGGGTTTTGAGGCAGAAAATTTTAGGTTTTTTTGTAAACTTTGTGCAAATAATGGTTAAAATCATATCGAATAGCTCAAGAAAACATCGGTATTCCAAGTTTAATATTTTTACTAGTTGGTAGCGCACATTTGATGATATGACACGGAGGTCTCTCATTTTTTTAATTTTTTTTAATTTTTTATGGTGTTTTCAAAAAACCGGTCTAACTTGTCACGTTGGTCGTCCGTGGCTAGGGGTTTGATCATGCATATGTGTTGGTGATTCTATGATGAAATGCCTACCCGTGAAGCTAAAAATGATTTTTAGCAAAAATAACGGGCAAGCTATGGAGGACCACAGTTCAAATTCCAACGGGTTCCAATAGAATCGGCCAATGGTTGTCTGAATGGCCGGGAGTAGCTGCGAGGGTCAGAAATGCATGATTTTTGGCAACCGTCCCTACAATAGGGTCTACTTTGAGATAGACATGGAATGGCGTCATTTGGAATGTCCCTCTTTGCAGCCGCTTCATGAAAAACATGTGTTTTCGGCACTCAAAAAATGAAAAATGGTTTTTTGTGAAACAAGCTTGAACCTCTCTTTGGCAACACTGTTTGCCATCATAAGATGGACGCATGTGCCAAATTTGGGCATATTATCACAAACTATTCAACGAATGTGGCCATATCATTGCTCATTTGGCTTGAAAGCCATGAATCTTCGTTAATGGTAGGTCGTTTTTGGGAACACTTTTTCAAGAAAACACCGGTATTCCAAGTTTAATATTTTTACTAGTTGGTAGGCCACATTTGATGATGTGACGCGGAGGTCTCCCATTTTTTGAATTCTTTTGAATTTTTTACGGAGTTTTCAAAAAACCGGTCTAACATGTCTCGTCGGCCATCCGTGGCTAAGGGTTTGATCATGCATATCTGTTGGCGATTCTATGATAAAATTCCTACCTGTGAAGCTAAAAAATGATTTTTAGCAAAAATAACGGGCAAGCTATGGAGGACCCGCGGTTCAAATTCCAGCCGGTTCCAACAGAATCGGCCGATGGTTGTCTGAATGGCCGGGAGTAGCTATGAGGGTCGGAAATGCATGATTTTTGGCAACCGTCCGTAGAATAAGGCCTACTTTGAGATAGACATGGAATGGCGCCGTTTGGAATGTCCCTCTTTGTAGACGCTTCACGAAAAACATGTGTTTTCGGCATTCAAAAAATGAAAAATAGTTTTTTTTGTGAAACAAGCTGGAACCTCTCTTTGGCAACACTGTTTGCCATCACAAGATGGAGGCATGTGCCAAATTTGGGCATATTATCACAAACTATTCAACGAACGTGGCCATATCATTGCTCGTTTGGCTTGAAAGCCATGAATCTTCGTTCATGGTAGGTCGTTTTTGAGAACACTTTTTCAAGAAAACATCAGTATTCCAAGTTTAATATTTTTACTAGTTGGTAGGCCACATTTGATGATGTGACGCGGTGGTCTCCCATTTTTTTGAATGTTTTGAATTTTTTATGGTGTTTTCAAAAAACCGGTCTAACTTGTCGCGTCGGCCGTCCGTGGCTAGGGGTTTGATCATGCATATTTGTTGGTGATTCGATGATGAAATGCCTACCTGTGAAGCTAAAAATGATTTTTTAGCAAAAATAACGGGCAAGCTATGGAGGACCCGCAGTTCAAATTCCAACCGGTTCCAGCAAAATCGACCGATGGTTGTCTGAATGGCCGGGAGTAGCTACGAGGTTCGGAAATGCATGATTTTTGGCAACCTTCCGTAGAATAGGGTCTCCTTTGCGATAGACATGGAATGACGCCATTTGGAATGTCCCTCTTTGTAGCCGCTTCATGAAAAACATGTGTTTTTGGCATTCAAAAATTAAAAAATGTTTTTTTTTGTGAAACACGCTGGAACCTCTCTTTGGCAACATTGTTTGCCATCACAAAGATGGAGCCATGTGCCAAATTTGGGCATATTATCACAAACTATTCAATGAATGAGCATCCATGAGCAAGCACAAAAACACACAATTTTATCTTTCATCCATGAGCATGCACAAAAATTCGATTCCCATCAATTACCAAACTGAGCTTGGAAGGTAATGGACAGATTAACATGACCACATACTTAACATTGACATGTTCAGATTTACATGACCTGACATACTTAAAATTGACTTATTTTTTAAGATCTTCACTCCTCCTTCTTCTTTTTCTCCTTCATCATCTTGATGCGCCTAGAACGGCGAATTGGATGAAGTGGTCTACAGCGGCCAGGCTGTGGGATGTGTAGGAGATATGCCCTAGAGGCAATAATAAATGTTACTGATTATCTCCCTGTTCATAATTATGTTTATGTTCCATGCTATAACTGCAATGATTCTCGAGTCTACAAATAAAACGAGGCTTGGAGGGAAACTCATGTGCACGTGTGGGATAATAAATGGTAAAATGTATTCCTAGTTTGGCCTCTAAGACTGGCTCAAGTATTGCATGATGATCCTGTTTTCCTGATCATGGGCATGGCTATGCCGCAATTTTGAGGGCACAATGTTAGAAGAACATTTGTGTTGAATCGACCCAAATTATTGTTATGCTATGAGATACATTCATCATAAGTTAATGGTTAATAACACAGAGAAGTTAATGTTTGCACAATTCCTTGGACCATGAGAGTATCGAGTTCTTCATGCTTGCTTCATGAACTTTGGGGTTTGTTAAACGTCATCCGTAAATGGGTGGCTATTACGGCGGCTTACGGGTTCATGGAAAAGTATGTGAAGTAACTTGATAGCTCAAGATTGGGATTTGCTCCTCCGACGATGGAGAGATATCTCTGGGCCCTCTCGGTATTACGGTATCCATCATCGTCTGGCCAGACACTTTGTGATTTGATCACGGGGATGCCGGAACACGGGAACGAGAAAAGAGAACAATACCGTTAACGAGGTAACTAGCATAGTGGACAAGTTGTTGATCCACGAGGATGCCAACATGTCTCACCTCGGGTATTTGTAACATATCGCGAAGCAATAGGAATAGCACACATCAACTGGAGGTTCACTCGAATATTTATTCGTGTGGGTATAGGGATCGATATGGGTGTCCACGGCTCCGATGTTGATCATTGATCGGAAGGGGTTCCGGGTCATGTCTATGCTTCACCGAACCTATAGGGTCACACGCTTAAGGGTCATCTATCTGTTGAATACTAGACAAGGAGTCTGAGAGAAAATCACCGAAAAGTTCCGGACACCGGAAAAGTTTCGGACAGTGGAAAAGTTCCGTAGACAGGTCACCGGAACAGTTTCGGTGAAACTGAAAAGTTGTTTCAGAGGATAACATAAAGTCAAATTGGTTTTGGCACATGCCTGATAATTCTTGGAGGGTGCCAGAATCATTCTGGAAACTTCTAGGAATTTTCCGGAAGAATAACCGGAAATGTTCCGGAGCTGCCGGAACCGCTTCAGATGCTTTTCGCAGATGAAAATCACTATTCCGGAATTGTTCCGAATCGTATTGAAAATTATTTTAGTGGGTGCTAGAAATGTTCTAAGCCCACATAAATATTTTTAGTTCGAACGGACGCTAAAAAATGTCGCCGTGAATAGTGAAAGTGCTTTTTGGACTACTTTATGGAAAGCCACCTTTTGGGGCTTTGCTCCAAAAGATCTTGGCGATGACATGGATGGATTGGAGCCATTTTTGGGGCCCCACATGAGGGTGTGGCCGGCCACATGGTGGACTCCTTCATGGAGTCCCTCTTGTTCCTTGGTTTCACTTTTACGCCCTTGTGGAAGGACTTCATTCATGTGCATTTTGGGTTTATTGTAAAACCACCCTACCCCTTGGTTTTCCTATAAATAGAGGAGATGTGGGCTGCCATTTCAAAATCCTTGTGCTCTCATACACATGCTTTGCTTTGCAAGCTCTCTCTCTCCCTCCCAGCGAAATAGTTTCGTAGAGCCGAAAGGCTGTCTGGGTTCCGGCAGGAACTAGTTCTGGACGGCGAAGCCCTGCCGGATAGATGACACCGTATGTGTACAACTCTGTAGAGAGATTGTAGTTTCGGTCTTAGTTCGAGAGTGCCTCCCGAAGGGCTGTCAATGTGACCGTCCGAGTTTTGGAGGTCCCCCCGAAGGGCTGTCCGAGTGACAGTCCGAGTTTCGGAGGTCCTCCCGAAGGGCTGTCCGCGACACCGTCCGGGGGACTGTCCGACCGCCTCCTGGAGGGCTGTCCGCGGGGCAGATGAGGGTATACATCCTCGTGGTTGGGAGGTTGTAAATCCTAGCTGCGGGGATCTGCACCGCCGATCGTCATCGACTCTACTTCCGTTGCGCTATGAGTCGTAACGAAAAGATCAAACCTTGTATGCAGTCTTCATAGTGGTCCTGGGCTGGTGCGTAGGTCGGAAATTTTTTGTTTTCTGCTGCGTTACCCTACAGTGGCATCAAGAGCCGTGCTATGCGTAGATGCAGGTTGCGATCTAGAATACGTGGAGATGTATGGGTGTTGCACAATATAATTAGGTAGTAGATGAGATCTATTACTGAAAATTATTTGTGCGGGTAGCAAATGAAATTTGTTAGCCGATGTTCCTATTGCTTCCCCTGAATTTGCGTAGTCCTAATCTTAACGGAATGGTGGAATCTCACAAAGTTCTGGCAATCCGCGATCCTTTCATGCTGCTCCTAAGTATGCTGATTGACAGATCAACGAAGTGCTAACAGTTCTTTGGGTTCCACCATAGTTGAGAAAGATGGATGTTTCGCAGACGAAAGGGCAATGCAGATGTGATCTGCACGGGGGTCACGCGTATGACGAAGTTTAGTATGGGGCTCGAGATTTTATTATCTCGTGTTTCATACACCCTGGAAAGTTAATCTAGCAACTTGAATTATCATACTTGATGATGGACGTTGGTAGATTCGGTTTGTTTCGAAACCTTAGAAGCCACGTAAAACAAGTTTTTGCATGGACCGATTAGAGGCGTCTAACTTGGTTTTGCAGGATGGTTTGCATGTGCATGTGATGTGGTATAGCAGTGTTCATAATAATTTGATTATGTATGGGATGACTATATGATGTAAATTGATTAACATGACCTGTGTGTCATGATTCGGCATGATGGTTGGAGCCATATGATTGCACTTTAATGACCTGCGTGTCAACCTTATGTAATACACTTATTTTATTAAGCTATAGAGATAGCAATATTATTTGGTGCATCAACAAGGTGGTGGCAATCTTCGCAAAGGTGAACACCGACGCGAATGCCGAAGACGAAGGAATGAAAGACTTCTCCTTCAGAAAGGGCTATACCATATCATGCTATTATGAATTGCCTGAGATGTTTATCCCTCTTGATGCACCCTTCTTGATTGCGCGGTAGTCGCTTTTTATTAGGGTGATCTCTCACAAAATATCAAGTAGTTAGTGTTCTCCCAAGTGTAGCACCGTCACGGCACCTATCTCTTCGGGGTATCACATGGTTACATGGGTACGAACGATTAGAGAAGTGTGAGGCGGGTGAGTTGAAACCTCGCAGCGAGATCACTTGGTTGTCTTGACGTTCAGGCATGAAAGTCATGAGCTCGGAACACATGCATCGAAAGATGAACAAGAGTCACATAGAGATGTGATTGGCAAGTTGGCCTACCGATTGCAATTCTCGTCACTTGAGATGGATACATCCTTGGCGTTGAATTGTAATTTGGATCTTGAATCACTCAAAATCAATTATGAGAGATATTGATTTGAGTGGAAGCTCACTGTAGAATTAACTTGTTTTAATTCTCAGTGCAATTAATTTTGAACAATGTCTAAGTGTGATTTGCATAATAGTTGTAGGATAATGGCTCGCGTTTCCACCTTCCCTATTAAAATTGAATAAGCTGTTAAATATCTGGTTAAAACTTTATGACTGGTAACGTAATGTGAGGATTGTCCTCCAGAGTGCCGAGAAGGACTTGTCCTATCGCATGCTTTCGGTATTCTCCCGCTAATGCTATGGATGATATGACTCCCGTCCTTCGATCCAAAAGCTAAAATTCCATTTCGGTCAAGTGAAATATGTTTGCTTCCATGAGACCCGAACTTCGAAAGTTTGGATAGTTATGTGATATTCATGGAATCTGAAAATCATTTGCAGAGACAAACAAAGGCTAAAAAGATATAAGATATCCAAAGCAATGTTTGTTTGCAAACTATTAGTAAAGGATTTTACTATGCATTAGACTGATAAGAGAGGGATCCAGGAGAACGCCTGTCATATGATGAAAGGTAAATAAAACAACAACTTAAAGAGAAAGGAAGTGTCCGAAGGGTGTTAGTGAGACTTTCACGCCTAGGAAGTCCGGGGCTAACGCCACTCTTAAGTTGGGTGCTTCTTCTGAGAGTAGGAGAAATACTGAAAGTTAAACTATTAGAAGTATAATGGCAAAAGGAAAGAAGAATGGAATATCCAGCTCATGTATGAATGTCATACAAGTTTTTGATGTATAGAAGGCTGGTCAAAGATATAGTTCTTGGGAATTATGGTTAAACATGTTAATCATTAATTCTTGGGTACTGTGAGTTGGTCACAAAGATACCCGCTCGATTGCATTCTGTTGCAACTCGATGTAAGAACTACTATGGCCTGAAAGACTAGCCAGAAATATGAGGCTTAGATACACGCAGGGAACATAGTAAATGTTACTATGCCTTCCATCGGTGTATTCCCTATGTATTAAGTTTCATAATTCATTTTAGAGTTTCACACTCTATCCCTTTGCACAAGGTATCTTGCAAGAAGGTTGTTCATAAGAGAACTTTTCATGTTCGGTGTTATGAATAACATAAGGGCCATATTTTCATTATGAATGAGACGTATGTTATGAATATTGATAATAATACATTACCTCTGGGTTTATTTTCATAGTTCATTTTAGAGTTTCATACACTCTAGCCCATTGCACAATGTTTGTTGCAAAAGATTTGTTCATAAAAACAACAATTGTTGTTCAGTATTATGAATAACATGAAGGGCCATGCTTCCATCCTAGATGGGATGTATGTTATGAATACTGATGGAAATATGATACATCCATAACACTGATGCTAAATGTCGCAAGACTAAAGGAATACCACATATGTGTGGCACTGCATTTGGTCACATTGGAGAAACCCGCATGGAAAATTCCATTATGATGGATTTTGAAGTCATTTGATTTTGAATCATATGACACTTGCAACTTTTCTCCAAATGGTGAAGTGACTGAAATACCGTTCACAGGCAATAAGGAACGAGCAAAGAACTTATCGGTGATCATACATTTGATGTATGTAGTCCGATAAATGTTGTTGCAAACAGTGGATTTGTCTACCTTCAAAAATGACTCAAGTAGATATATGGATATTTACTTGATGAGACGTAAGTCTGGATCTTTTGAAATCATTCAAAAGGTTTTAAAAATTGAAGTAGAAGTTATTGTACCAAGAAAATTATGTTTCTGCAATTTGATTGCGGAAAGGAATATTTGAGTTACAAGTTTAGCGAATGTCTGATGAGTTGTGAAAAGAGTTTCATAACTTGCACCTCCCGGAACACTACTCCAAAGTGGAAAGTCCGTGAAGATGTAATCGAACCATTTATGACATGGTAAGATCAAAGATGACATAAATAGATTTGCCATTATCCCTTTTATAGAGTGATGCTTTAGAGACTGCGGCTTTTACACTGCAAAGAGATCCATTAGGTCTGTTGAAATGACGCCATGGTATGGTATGCCCAACCATGTTATATCTTTTCTTAACATTTGGAATATGGGGCTTGTGTAAAAGGTTACAAACCTATTCCAAATCAGACAACTGCTACTTTGTATGGTTATCCCAAGTCATTGGGTATTCCCCCACCACTATACCGAGGCAAAGGGTTTTGCCACAAAACGGTATGCTTTTAAAGAGAATAGTTCTTACAAAAGGTGAGTGGGAGGACAGTGCAACTCGATGAGATAACCAGTATCTTCGTCATCAGTTCAAAGGAAAGAAACCCTGGAAGTGATTCCGTTGTTTCCTACTACGACTGATACGTAAGTCTCTACAATAAAATGTATGGACTTCGGTCGAACGTGCAGCTGAACCACGTAGGCAAAGCTCGTGCAAACCTATCAGGTGCGCAAAGGAGATATTGTTGTTGGACAACAGTATACCTACAATACACAAGGAAGCATTGATGGGCCCTGACTCCGGGATTGGCTAAATGCCAATACAATCTGAGATAGTTTCCATATATGTGATTCAAGATTAAAACCTTGATACACCTTTCAGAGGACTTAGAGTCTAACGAATATTTATGGAACTAAAAACTGATACGGATAAAAATGTTTTATCCATAAAGCTTGACTTGTTGAAATAACAAGTTCAAGGAGTTGGCTACGATGAGGTTGTTTCATCATAGCGATGCTTAAGGTCGGTTCGGGTTGAACTACCAAGTAATACATATATCAATCATGAGATATGAAACATGGATGACAAAAGAATTTCCATCTAATGTAAATGAAACCTAGGACTTGTATGTGATACAGTCCAAAGTAATTTGTCGATCCAGAGGATGCTAGTAAGTATGCAAACTTCAAAGTTCCAGCGATGGACAGAAGAGAGCAAAGTGGAGTTGGAATCTTCGTTTTTGATGGAATGGTCAAAGGGGTTTGACTTCATCAAATGGGTATCGAAGATGCTTGTGATTCAAGAAAGTAAGTGAGAGCATAATACTATTTCTAAAAACCTTGTGTAATTGACACATTGTTAATTGGAAATAAATTTCTTGACACGAATTAGGACTTCATTTGAAAATAGTTTTTTCCATGAAGTGCTTAGGCTAAATAGCCTCAATATTAGGCATGATGATCTATGGAGATAGTTTTACCTAATGGAGCTAAGCAATGAATACATATTGACAAGGTGCTAAAACCTTTTAGCATTTAAAACGCCAAGGAGTGATTCTTGCCGAAGTCACATGGAAAGAGCTTTTGCAAGACTCAGTGTCCCAAAACACTGATGAGTGAAATACATGATGGAGATTCCACACACTCTTGTGTTTGGATTAATCATGTATTCCATGGTATGTAAAGCGACCAGATATGTCCGATACTCCCAAGTTGTTGGGAGTATAGATACCAAAGTGATCAAAGCATTGATCATGGGACAATAGTGAAAGATGTCATTAAGTACTAGAGTAGTGCTGATGACATGTTTCTCGCAAGCAGAGATTATGAAGTGCTCGTTGTAAGAAATTACATCGATACAATCTCAATCAATGCTCCATGCGATTTTCGATTTAAGTTAAGGGTTTTGTGTAATACACAATATGGTGGCACGGTAGTTGGAAATTGTTCCAAACAAGATACTGTGGCGAATTCTATAACAAAGGCTAAGTATGTTGACGCTTTGGAAGCGACAAAGAAATTGTTGAATCATATAGTTCATTCATGAACTTAGTATGGTTCCAAGATGGTTTTGGTCTATGAGACACTATTGCACATAGTTGCTCCATAGCTCAGTCTGAGGAATCGGGTTTCGACCAATGATTCACACATATGAAAAGCCAAGTTCACACAAAATACGAATTTTGTGATAGCGTGAAAACGCGAGGATATGCATAGTTACACACGGAGCTGAAGTTGTCAGATCCGTTGGACATCAGGCTATACCACAAGCGAAGCATATTTTACACCAGTATGCCATAGGTGTAAAGTGCATTAGCATTGACTAGATTATTGACTCTAGTGCAAGTGGGAGTCTGTAGGAGATATGCCCTAGAGGCAATAATAAATGTTATTGACTATCTCCCTGTTCATAATTATGTTTATGTTCCATGCTATAACTGCAATGATTCTCGAGTCTACAAATAAAACGAGGCTTGGAGGGAAACTCATGTGCACGTGTGGGATAATAAATGGTAAAATGTATTCCTAGTCTGGCCTCTAAGACTGGCTCAAGTATTGCATGATGATCCTGTTTTCCTGATCATGGGCATGGCTATGCCGGCAATTTTGAGGGCACAATGTTAGAAGAACATTTGTGTTGAATCGACCCAAATTATTGTTATGCTATGAGATACATTCATCATAAGTTAATGGTTAATAACACAAAGAAGTTAATGTTTGCATAATTCCTTGGACCATGAGAGTATCGAGTTTCTTCATGCTTGCTTCATGAACTTTGGGGTTTGTTAAACGTCATCCGTAAATGGGTGGCTGTTACGGCGGCTTACGGGTTCATGGAAAAGTATGTGAAGTAACTTGATAGCTCAAGATTGGGATTTGCTCCTCCGACGATGGATAGATATCTCTGGGCCCTCTCGGTGTTACGGTATCCATCATCGTCTGGCCAGACACTTTGTGATTTGATCACGGGGATGCCGGAACACGGGAACGAGAAAAGAGAACAATACCGTTAACGAGGTAACTAGCATAGTGGACAAGTTGTTGATCCACGAGGATGCCAACATGTCTCACCTCGGGTATTTGTAACATATCGCGAAGCAATAGGAATAGCACACATCAACTGGAGGTTCACTCGAATATTTATTCGTGTGGGTATAGGGATCGATATGGGTGTCCACGGCTCCGATGTTGATCATTGATCGGAAGGGGTTCCGGGTCATGTCTATGCTTCACCGAACCTATAGGGTCACACGCTTAAGGGTCATCTATCTGTTGAATACTAGACAAGGAGTCTGAGAGAAAATCACCGAAAAGTTTCGGACACCGGAAAAGTTTCGGACAGTGGAAAAGTTCCGTAGACAGGTCATCGGAACAGTTTCGGTGAAACTGAAAAGTTGTTTCAGAGGATACCATAAAGTCAAATTGGTTTTGGCACATGCCTGATAATTCTTGGAGGGTGCCAGAATCATTCTGGAAACTTCTGGGAATTTTCCGGAAGAATAACCGGAAATGTTCCGGAGCTGCCGGAACCGCTTCAAATGCTTTTCGCAGATGAAAATCACTATTCCGGAATTGTTCCGGATCGTATTGAAAATTATTTTAGTGGGTGCTAGAAATGTTCTAAGCCCACATAAATATTTTTAGTTCGAACGGACGCTAAAAAATGTCGCCGTGAATAGTGAAAGTGCTTTTTGGACTACTTTATGGAAAGCCACCTTTTGGGGCTTTGCTCCAAAAGATCTTGGGGATGACATGGATGGATTGGAGCCATTTTTGGGGCCCCACATGAGGGTGTGGCCGGCCACATGGTGGACTCCTTCATGGAGTCCCTCTTGTTCCTTGGTTTCACTTTTATGCCCTTGTGGAAGGACTTCATTCATGTGCATTTTGGGTTTTATTGTAAAACCACCCTACCCCTTGGTTTTCCTATAAATAGAGGAGATGTGGGCTGCCATTTCAAAATCCTTGTGCTCTCATACACATGCTTTTCTTTGCAAGCTCTCTCTCTCCCTCCCAGCGAAATAGTTTCGTAGAGCCGAAAGGCTGTCTGGGTTCCGGCAGGAACTAGTTCTGGACGGCGAAGCCCTGCCGGATAGATGACACCGTATGTGTACAACTCTGTAGAGAGATTGTAGTTTCGGTCTTAGTTCGAGAGTGCCTCCCGAAGGGCTATCAATGTGACCGGCCGAGTTTTGGAGGTCCCCCCGAAGGGCTGTCCGAGTGACAGTCCGAGCTTCGGAGGACCTCCCGAAGGGCTGTCCGCGACACCGTCCGGGGGACTGTCCGACCGCCTCCCGGAGGGCTGTCCGCGGGGCAGATGAGGGTATACATCCTCGTGGTTGGGAGGTTGTAAATCCTAGCTGCGGGGATCTGCACCGCCGATCGTCATCGACTCTACTTCCGCTGCGCTACAAGTCGGTAACGAAAAGATCAAACCTTGTATGCAGTCTTCATAGTGGTCCTGGGCTGGTGCGTAGGTCGGAAATTTTTTGTTTTCTGCTGCGTTACCCTACAGGATGTAGTCCTCCACCACAATTGGCATGGTCCTGTCGCCCAGTGGTGGGATCGCCAGCGCCATCGTGAGGCCATCGTTAGGCACCGCCACCATCTCAAGGCCATTGTCACGCACCACCACCGCTAGGTCATACTCAGGCACCGCCACCATCTCGAGGCCATCCTCAGGCACCACCATCGCGAGGCCATCGTCAGCCACCACCATCGTGTGGTCATCGCCAGCCACCTCCTCATCCCCACTCTGCTCCTCCTGATCCTCGCTCTGCTCCTCATCCCAGCTCTGCTCCTCCTCATCCCCGCTCTGCTCCTCCTCATCCCTGTTCTGCTCCTCCTCATGCTCGCAGCTGCATTTGTTGTACCTAGAGTCGCTGCTGCTGCTCCTATTTCCTGACCAAATGCATCAAGCAGGTTTATTTAACAATCGGTGTGAGACAAAGCCAAATGTAGAGGAAGAAGAGGCAGAGCGTACTGGCAGGATCATCGTCCTGGTAGCGAATGCAGCACATAGTCATGCTGAACACCTTCACGGTGAGCATGGCATTGTCGTCGCACCCGAGGACAAGGAAGTACCAATGCTGCAGGTCTTAGGCACGGACGAACTGCTTCCAGCCATGATCTAGGTACATGTGGCCGTCGGTGTTGACCACCACCTTCACGTCCCACAGCCTGCGAAGCCTACTGCCGGCCTGTCTTAGCTTCACTTTCTATGGCCGACAGCCATCCATCATCTTCATAAAAGTGTCAGGCAGCCTCTACAGTGAGTGTCAAGAAGTGATTTAGCAAACAACAGAGTTACGATAAAGAGACGGGTGAAGGGGAGATCTCTTCTTTTATTTACCAGTCTGTTGCTGGAGGATATCTCAAGTATGATTGCGAAGAACTCGAAACCTTCCAAGTCGGCCATCTGAAAAGCAGCGATGTAGCAAACATTTACTATAAATGGCAAGAACGCCTCTATAGTACTACAATTTGGAATACTACTATAAATGGCAAAACAATTCATGCTGAACAGAGAACAATTCTGTTAACATGGCTACTACTCTATCAACATCACTACTCTAATTTTGGACCATATCTGCCCATGTGCCCATGTCTACTATAAAAGGCAAACACATCTAGAACCATATCTACTATAAATGTCTATTATAAAAGGCAAACACAACTAGAACTATAAATTTCTAAAAGAACCCTCATCCAATCCAATACAATCAACAGCGGGCTGCAAGAACCCTAATCCAATCACCCTAATCAAAACCTAATCCAACCACCCTAAGAAAAACCTAATCCAACCACCCTAATCAAAACCTAATCCAATCCAATAGAAAACAACAGTGGTGGCAAGAGCCCTAATTCAATGGAATCAAATCCTAATCTAAACAGCAGCAGAAAACCACCGCGGGAGAGGAAGGAGTCAGCGGCAGATTCATACCTCCACGTGAGAGGAAGGAGTCGTCGGCGGCGGTGGGCTGATCCCCCGGCGGTGGTGGGGATGAGACGGTGGCAGCGGCAGGGAGGAGGAGAGGAGTTGGGGAAATGACTGCGATAGGAGTGTGGGAAATGACTGCGGTGGGAGTGTGGGAAATGACAGCGGTGGGGGTGGGGGTGGGGCCAACTTGTCAGCGAGTTGTGTGTTTGATACTTGACTAGTTTGATGCTTTCAAAAGAGATGGCATAGATTACATACCAGTAGCCTCTTCCTAGCCAGTGGTGGAAACACTGAGAAATGAGCACACGATCGTGGGTTTGAGTCCCTGCTCGCGCATATTCTTTTGCCATTTCTCTATAACCATCAATTTTTTTTGCATCGGGAATTCATCCATTGTCCGATCAACTTTTTTTGAACATCAAAATTGACAAAAAAAACAGCTCCATCAAAATCCATTTCTCTGTGCAGCTCAATCTTCAACTTAACATGATGGATGGATGAACCACAGCTCCATCAGGAACCATTTTTTGTAAACTTGTTCAACTTGACATGGATAAACAACAGCTCCATCAGGAACTAGACATGGATAAACATAATAGTAATCTTCAACTAGACATGAATAAACATAATAGCAAACTTGTTCTACATAACAAAAGCAAACTTGTTCAACCACATAACTACAAACTGAGACGCATAACTGTTGGAAATATGCCCTAGAGGCAATAATAAATTAAGTTATTATCATATTTCCTTGTTCATGATAATCGTTTATTATCCATGCTATAATTGTATTGATCGGAAACTCAGATACATGTGTGGATACATAGACAACACCATGTCCCTAGTATGCCTCTAGTAGACTAGCTCGTTGATCAAAAGATGGTTAAGGTTTCCTAACCATGGACATGAGATGTCATTTGATAACGGGATCACATCATTAGGAGAATGATGTGATGGACAAGACCCAAACTACAAACGTAGCATATGATTGTGTCAGTTTATTGCTACTGTTTTCTGCATGTCAAGTATATGTTCCTATGACCATGAGATCATGCAACTCACGGATATCGGAGGAGTGCCTTGTGTGTATCAAACATCGCAACGTAATTGGGTGACTATAAAGGTGCTCTACAGGTATCTCCGATGGTGTCTGTTGAGTTGGCATGGATCGAGACTGGGATTTGTTACTCCGTGTGACGGAGAGGTATCTTAGGGCCCACTCGGTAATACAACATCACAATGAGCCTTGAAAGCAATGTGACTAATTCTTAGTTGCGGGATCTTGTATTACGGAACGAGTAAAGAGACTTGCCGGTAACAAGGTTGAACTAGGTATGGAGATACCGACGATCGAATCTCGGGCAAGTAACATACCGAAGAACAAAGGGAACGTTATACGGGATTAACTGAATCCTTGACATAGAGGTTCGACCGATAAAGATCTTCGTAGAATATGTAGGAACCAATGTGGACGTCTAGGTCCCGCCATTGGTTATTGACCGTAGAGGTGTCTCGGTCATGTCTACATAGTTCTCGAACCCGCAGGGTCTGCACACTTAAGGTTCGGTGACGTTTCGGTAGTGTAGAGTTATGTATGGTGGTGACTGAAGGTTGTTCGGAGTCCCGGATGAGATCCTGGACGTCACGAGGAGCTCCGGAATGGTCCGGAGGTAAAGATTCATATATAGGAAGTCCCAGTTTGGTCGCCGGAAAAGTTTCGGGCTCATCGGTAGTGTACCGGGAGTGTCGGTAGTGTACCGGGAGACCTCCGGGAGGGGTATTTCGACCCCAGGGGGTCCATGGGCTGTGGAGAGTGATAACCAGCCCTTAGTGGGATGGAGAAACAGCCACACCAAGTCCCATGGCGCAGGAGGCAAAAGTCCTAAAGGAAAAGGTGGAAAAAAGGCTAAAAAGGAAGAGTCCTACTCCTACTAGGAGTGGAGGAGGAGTAGGACTCCTCCCCCTCTAGTTTGGCTGACCCCTATTGGGGTTTCTCCTTGCGCCAGCACTCCTCTCTCTCCCTCCTTTATATACTGGTGGATTGGGTGCTGTTTGGACACAGTTTACAGCCACGTGCTACCCGTTTCACCGGTGCTCCTCTAGATCGGTTTTCTGCAGCGCTTAGGCGAAGCCCTGCCGTAATTGCTCCACCACCATCACCGGAGCGCCGTCACGCTGCCGGTGAACTCTCTCTCCTCTCCACCTCCTCTTGCTGGATCGAGACGGTGGAGATCTTCATCAAGCTGCACGTGTGCTGAACGCGGAGGTGTCGTCCATTCGGCGCTAGATCGGAAGGACCGTGATCGAGATCGCGAGACGGTTCGTGATGAGATCACGGAATGGATCGTGATGAGTTCACGGGACAGATCATGATCAAGATCGTGAAAGAGATCATGATGAGTTCGCAGGACGGATCATGATGTGTTCGCGGGACGGATCGTGATTGGATCGCGGGACGGATCGTGATGAGATCGCGGGACGCTCGGCGATTTGGATCGCGAAGAAGTTCGACTACACCAACTGCGTTTCTTAACACTTCCCGCTTTGCGATCTAAAAGGGTACGTAGATCCACTCTCCCTCTCGTAGATGCTCATCACCATGGATAGGTTTGCGTGTGCGTAGGAAAATTTTTGTTTCCCATGCGACGTTCCCCAACAATAACATCAAACATAACAAAAGCAAATTGCACGAGTAGTGGCGGTGGCGTCTGGCAAGCAGAAGCACAAGCACAAGCAACTACTGTCCGCCCCAGTAGTAGGGGTTATCCCAATTCTCCTCTGCCTCTTGCCATAGCTCCAAACCTTCCTTGATGATTTCGATTTTGTTCCATGCCTCATAGGTGACGTATGCATCTTTCGTTGTGTACTCGATGAGGTGCTTTGGCAGTGGGCTGATCCCCCATAGTTTGTGGTCCTCTTTCCTATTGATCTTCTGCTTCATTGCCCTGAAGGATGGGTGGATTAGGCTGACTGCAAACTCAGACAAAGCTTGATACTGCTTTCCAATTTTTGGAACTCTCCATTTGTGTTGCAGGTCGATGTACTTGTCGGGGTTGATCTCCAAATCAGACAACTCCACCTTCTCCTTGTCACCTCCAATGCAGAAGCCAACAAAGGTGTACACATTCTTCTCCTGCAGGAGTGGGCGGAGTTCCTTGGGCCTGCATCATGTTCAGACATTAATCTGGTGCATCTACTTCATAAATTAATCTGGTGCATCAAATTCATCTACTTCGGAACTATAGAAACTTCAAAACCGTTGTATTTACCATTTTGTTGCCACAGTGATGTGGTATACCAGGACGAGATCCTCAACGCATAACTGCAGAACTGCTGCCATCTGTGGAGGTTCATCTTCCCTGTATACTCCACATCAACACTGATGTTCTGCTTCAACATGCCGCCGAGCTTCATCCTCATCTCGTGGATCCTCTTGTCGGCGACTTCTGGATTCTTGGTGCAGATGACATCCAGCAGCTCCTTCAGGTGGATTTCAACCTTGAGCTCCATGGTGTAGTCCAGCTTCTGCCCGGCAGGGACCGGGACATCGTCGTCGACCACCAACGGCTCCCTGCCAGATGCCTCATCACCATGGTGATGCTTGGAAGACGGAGGGGAGTTGCTCCACGATGCCATTCACTTTTTGACGGAGGGGAGTTTCTCCACGATGATTCCTCCGCCATTGCCCTCCTGGATAGAGCAGAGAGAGGGGAGGGGAGGGCTTGAGATAGATCAGAGGGGAGTTGCTTGATGGTGGAGGTAGATGGAGCAGCAGAGGGAGGCAGAGGGAGCGGCAATGGAGCGGCAGAAGGAGGCAGAGGGGTGTTACCTAGAAGAAAAACCCCGGTCTAGCATCATGGGGAGTTGCTAGTGGAGGGGATACGTGGGGTTGGTTGCCTCGACGTGTGCGTGGTTGCCTCGAAAACCCAACCGCCCAAGCACCAGTGTGCCTTCTCTTCCAAGCGTGGTTTCTCATTTAATGGCCTTCTAGCATGCTCCGACCGTTTCTAAAACAAAAAAACAATATTTTGCTCCTTCAGCTCTGAAACAAAATAAAATAATATTTTGCTCTAAAATTAATGATCACTGCAGCCATATTTTGCTCAATCCAAAATAGTCACTACAGCCATCCAAAAATGGCATCAAAATGGCACCAGAGTCACCAAACCAATATTACAGCACAAAATGGCACCAAAGTATCAGCCAAAATGGCACCAAAGTCACTACAGCCATCTTCACCATCAGCCAAAATGGCACCAAAACTACATGATTTTGCATTGTATCTTCACCATCTGCCTCTTCATCACCAAAGTCTCATGCATTTTGCTACCTGGAGAGAATTGTAGTAGAAAAACTACATCAGGATCACATCAACAAAAACTATAGAGAAGGTTGATCACCAATCCAAACAAGGAACATGCAGTAATAATATTAGGTCACCAAGGAGACAAAATCTACCTTCATGTTCATTCACTACTCATCGTCGTTGATACCAACCAAAGGAACTCTATGCCCACTCATGTTTTCCTCATCGTCACTACAATATTGCAGCATGGTATGATCAGTCCTATTTTCCTCATCCTCATCCTTGCTCTCATGCCCATCCGCTACCACCTTTCTTCTTTTCTTAATGCCTTCAACTGTTGCAGCATCATCGAGCACACATTCCCGGTCCCTTTGCACTCTGCTTTGCACCGGAACTTCCATAGAGTCATCATCAGCTTGCACCGGAACTTCCGTAGAGTCATCATCATGGTATGTTAGTCCACTACCACCGGGGCCCTTTTCCATTTCAGTTTCAGTCACATTCCACAAGTGTCTGTGCTGAAAGGTTTGCACAACTCGCCATTTTCCGTGCCAAAGTGTGTTTGGCAGATAAAACACCATTGTTGCTTGTGTTGATAGAATATAGGGATCATTCTTATACCAGCACCTTCCAGTGTTGATGCTTTTGAAGTGGCCATCATATTTGACAAAAGAGTTTCTCTTGTTCTTGCCACCAAGCTGAAACCAGTCACAGCGAAATAAGACAACCGAGCGATGGATGCCTCCACTAGAGTTGTACTGCAACTCTATGATGCTTCCCAGCTGACCATAGAAGTCAATGTTCTCACCATCATGTGACCCCTTGGTGACGATTCCACTATTTTGTGTCTTCCTTCTTTCCTCGCGGTCAATGGTGTGCTACCGAACACCGTCAGCAATGCATGCTGAATACACTCTCACTCGCTTATCCGGTAAGCATGCCAAAGCAAATAGATCATCACTGATCTTCTTCTCCTCATGCAACTTTCCAATCTGCACAAATAAATCATTTAGCAACAATGATATTTAACAGTTGGTGAATAACACAGAAAACATAAAACATGTGGCTAAAGATCTCACATGGTTCTTAAACCATTTAGCAAATCCCTTGGCAACCCTTTTATCAACATGAATCTGGCTTCCTTCCTGATTTAACTCTTCCTTGCATTTCCTGCAATGCCAACAAAACATGTGAATTAAAACATTAGGCTGGTGCCAACCCAAGCAAAAAAATATAACGAGTGCACAAGATATAACGTACTCGATATATGGTAGAACCTCAGCGCAATTGCTGAGCACATACCAAAACCATCTTGTCATACTCATCACCAGCCTCCAAGTATTTTGAGGCTCCAAGAAGTTTCACACCATGGTTGAAAACCGAGACATCACCACTTTGCGAATCAGACCGCTCTATATTTCTGGCTGGCCGGTTCCATCTCGTTTCCACATCTTCAAAGTATCTAGAGCAACATGTCATGCAATCGTCAACGACATATGCTCAGCAATCGAACCTTTCGGTCTTGCCATGTTTTGCACATAATGCTTACAAGTAAGCAGCCTTCTTTCGATTGGGTACATCCAACCGTATTGCACAGGGCCTCTAAGCATTGCCTCTTTTGGTAAGTGCACCGCAAAATGGACCATCACGGTGAAGAAAGCTAGAGGGAAAATCTTCTCGAGCTTGCCAAGAATAATTGGGATTTCCTTTTCAAGTCTTTGCAGAACAGTTACCTTGAGTGTTTTGCAGCACAGTTCTCTAAAGAAATTTCCCAGCTCAGCAACCGCTTCATATATATCCTTGTCCATGATTCCTTATAGGCCTGCCGGTAAAATCCTTTGGACGAGGATGTGGCAATCATGGGTTTTCAGTGCTGAAAGCTTGAATCCATCAGAAGTAACACACTTTGCTAGGTTAGTAGCATAACCATCTGGAAATCTCACCGCTCTTATGAATTCACATAATCCAAGCTTTTGTTCTTTAGTCATTGTATACCTTGCTCGTGGCATTTCAAATGAATCTTCATCTTCATTAGGCTGTAGATGCAAATCTTTTCTTATGCCCATGTCCTCCAAATCAATCCTAGAACTAACCGTGTCCTTTGTCTTCCCTTCAATTTTCAGAACCGTCCCTAGCAGATTCTCGCATATGTTTTTCTCAATGTGCATTACATCGAGATTATACCTTAATTTCAGATCAGCCCAGTATGGCAGGTCCCACAAACAAGACCTCCGGTCCCAACATTGACCTTCCTCACACTTTCTTTTCTTGGAAAGTTTTCCTGGCCTCACATCTTTCACCTTTTCAAGTTGCTGCTCCAGCTCTTCTATAGTGAATTCAACTGGCTTGTCACGGGTTTCATTCTCACCATTAAAATCTTTGCTTCTTCGCCAGCAATGGTCTCAGGGAAGAAAGCGGCGGTGCCCTATATAGCAGATCTTATTCCTTAGTCTCTTTGAGCAAGGGTCTTTGTCACAATGGACATAGGCCTGATAACCCGATGTGATCCTCCCAGACAGAGTGTTCAGTGCCAAGAAATCATGGATGGACCATATGATTGCAACACGTAGATTGAACTTTTCTTCTAGACTATAGGCATCATATGTAGGTACACCAATCTAGAGTTGGAGCAGTTCTTCTATGAGGGGCTCCATAAAGACATCAAAATCCTTTCCTGGAGACTCTGGACCCGGGATAAGCAACGACATCATGAAGTTGGACTGATCCATGCATGCCCATGGTGGCAGGTTGTACGGCACCACAAAAACAGGTCACGTGCTATAAGACGTGCTCATGTTCCCAAATGGATTAAAGCCATCTGTGGCAATGCCGAGTTTTATGTTCCTTGGATCTGTAGCAAAAATCCAAATGTTTACTGTCAAATTCTTTCCATGCATCTTTGTGCGCTAGATGGCTCAGCTCACTGTCCACAGGTTGCCGCTTCAGCTTGTGCCATTATACCTCCAGTGATGATTTCTTTGAGATAAACATCCGTTGGAGCCTTGGTATCAATGGAAAGTGCCTCAGTACCTTCTTCGGTTTTAACTTCTTCCTATCAGCATCTTTCCACCTAGAGGGATTGCGTTTTGGACAATTGTCATGCTTCGCTATATCCTTTTGAAACAAGACACAGTTATTTGGGCACACATGTATTGAAACATAACCTAGCCCCAGCCTGCAAATTATGCTCAATGCTTCATCGTAAGACCTGGGAATGCAGCTATCAGGGAATTGCAAGGTCAAAAGGTGGAGTATTGCGTTGAATGCAGCATTGCTAATCCGGTAGAAAGACTTGATGTGGAGTAACTTCACGGTGAAGGTGAATCTTGAAAATTTACCCCCTTCGTGAGTTGCGCGCTTCGCCTCCTCTAATACCTCAGCAAACATCGACTTCTGTCCATCTGCACGGCCTTCAGAGTTGTAGAGATCCTTCAACAGGCCAGGAATCCTATCATCTTCATGCCCATCCTCTTCCTCCAAACCAGCATTCTCTCGCAAAGCCTTTTCCATAAAATCAATGCCAGCATCACCACCACCCATCATATGAGGGGCCTATGTATCATCTTCAAAATGTTGAGGTTGTCCATCTAAAGGTTCTCCATGATATATCCCTCTATCATATGTGCTGGCCATCCCATGAAGAAGCAGACGATCTTCCACCATTCCTTGTTCTTTTCTTTTACGGTTGAGGCATTCACAGCATGGGAAAAGATTGGCAGCATCCTTGGCAAATTTTTCCCGAACAAATTGCATAAATTCATTAACTCCCTTCATATGTTCTTTGGAAAACATTCTAACTCCTTTTGTAATCCAGCTTCTGTCCATCTGCCAAAGACAACAAATTGTTGCAACTTAGCAACCAATCTAAGTGCATCAACATTAACTAATGAAAATGGATGGCAGTAATGGCAGCTAAAAATCCAGAAAATTTTATATGCTAATTGCCTAACCACAACATAGAAACAAACCAATTTGTAAATCAAACCAATATTGAAATTGGCATGAATTTAAATTGCTAACAAGGATAAATCAAATCAAACAAAACCAACATTTTAGAAGGATTTTGTTTCAGGGAAAGACCAAACTAGCTAGCTCCTAACTATTACTATGCAGACAAACAATCTGCACACAAACAATCTGCAGACAAACAAGCTGATGAACACCTAACTCCTAACAATCTGCAGATCAAGCTAGCTAGCTCCTAAGAATATGCATCAACAAAATTCATCTATGCAGTTTCTACCAGTGCGCATCTAGCTCCTAACTCCTAACAGTGTGCATCTAGGGTTCTTTAACAGATTTAGATCAGAAGAGAGGGGGAGAGGAGAGGGGGAGAGGAGAGGGGGGAGAGGAGAGGGGGAGAGCATACCGGGAGGCCTCCTTGCGGCGGTAGCGATGGCAGCGGAGAGGCCCCCATGCTTGGCGAGCCGCTCCTGTCGAGCCAAGTGCCCCTTGCCAGTTGCTTCCACCATCGTGGGCGAGGTGCATGCCGAGGCAACACCAGCGTCGGTGGCCCACGACCCTGCCTCCCTGCTAATTGCTTCTGCCGCCGGCCCCGGCCCTGCCAACCCCGTCGGTTGCTTCTGCCGCCGGCCCCGGCCCTACCACCCCTGCCGGTGGCTTCCGCCGCCGCCTATGCTAGACCTAAGAAACGAGAGGGGAGAAATTTTTGCTAAGTGTTGGAGACAACTGCCGCTCTAGTCCCCGGTCAATGTTGCCGTCAAAGTGAATTGGTCCCACTTGTCAATGAGTTAAGACAGCTACTAGATATATAATAGATACAATACTACTACTAGTTGAGCAACAGAGCTTCTCTAGCCCAGTGGCTGGGAGCGCCGTCCCACTACCTCAGGTCACGGGTTCGAGTCCCCGCTGCGCTTCTTTTTTAACGAGCGAATAAACGAATTAAGGCGTCTGTCAAATGGGTCACGCCTGTTAGAGTGTGATCCTGTCAGCAAAAATGACACGTAGACATTGACACATAAGCGAGATTGCAGAGGTGGCTGCCTAATCATCCTAATGCATTCGAACTCAAGTGCAATGACCTTTTATATTGGTCATGATCAGTTAGAAATAAGGCACCGGACTAGTGATATCTGCTTTATGACCTTCTGGCACAATGAAATTACGACCTTTCTGACCAAAATGGTCGTTAGTGTTTAGGGTTAGGACCCCTCCGGACAGCTTACGACCAATTTGCCTCAAAAGGTCATAGATTTACGACCATTTTTTCCAAGGTCACTCACAGAAGGTCACAAGATAGCTTATTTATTGTAGTGATAGGATTGTTAGAAATTAATCCATCACAATGGCACTTGCAATGAAAACTAAGATGATAACATTTACCATCATGTTTAGATATATACAATCCGGTGAAAGATGACAGTTATGCACCACATTTGGTGCACGGTTTACTTCATGATTACATGATCTGAAGCAATACGTTTCTTCGAGAAACTGGGAACGTAGATTGCCTGTAGTTTTCACTAAGACTAAAAAGGAATTTAATAACAAAAAAACTAAATGTGGCAAGTGCCATCTGTTTAAGAAACTCTAACTACTCCCTAAATCTTGGCTTCTCGTAGAGATTGACCTCCTCAATTGCTAATTTTTTTATTTTTGGAAAAGGAGGCTTGCCCCCGGCCTCTACATCTGATCGATGCATGCAACCATATTATTAAAAAGGTCTCGGAATAAAACAAGGTCTCCAAAGTATTACAGCTCATCTAGTGAGCAAAAAGAAAACGAAATAAGAGTAAAAAAACTCAAAGTCTGAACCGGAAAGTCGTCAAGGACTAGGATCCTAGCTCCCTATCCTGTTATGCGACCGCCATCCAAACCAATTGAAGATAGCCCGTGCTACCATCTCCCATTGGTTGCACCCACTAACCAGTGGCTCCCTGGAGTCCGTAGGAGTAAGGACCACGTATGGATCCATGTCGTAGCTTTGAAGATAACCTGCAAGAAATTTGAAATGTGTTGTCCGTTAAAAATCATGTCATTCATGCAGTTCCATATAGCCCACATAAGAGCACATATTCCAATTCGAATAAGCGTCGCAGTGACACTTTTCACCCTTGCTAACCATGTTCCAAATAATGATTCAATGCTAACTGGAGGACGATGCTAAAGGCTATATGGATCGTGCTCCAAATTAATTTTGCGAGAGGGCACTCTAAGAAGAGATGTTGAATTGTTTCATCATGATCACAAAAACAACACCGTGAACTTCCTACCCAACTGCGCTTCAACAAGTTAACTTTAGTGAGTATGAGCTGCTTGTGAACAAACCACATAAAGATTTTGATACGTAAGGGAACCTTAACCTTCCAGATATGAATCGATCTCAGGATTGGGATCGAGTTAATAAGGTCTATGTAAAAGGATTTGACCGTAAATACACCGTTACGAGTCAACTTCCATTGTATGGAATCCGGTTGGTCAGACAATTGAACATCCATCGATCTCCGCACCAGATGAATCCAGTCATTCCATCTAGTCCCACCAAAGATCGCCTAAACTGAATATTCAAAGGCATGGATTGTAATACTGTTCCTATGTACACATCCTTATGTTGCACAATATTATAAAGGCTTGGATACTGCATAGCTAATGGCGCATCCCCTAGCCATGTATCCTCCCAGAATCGTGTTGTTATTCCATCACCAAGAAGGAATTTAGCCCTACGAAAGAACAGATCTTTTGTTCTCATAAGACCCTTCCAAAATGGCGAATCACTAGGCCTTGTTATAAATTGTGCGAGAGTTTTGGATATCAAGTATTTGTTATATAAAATATGTGCCCACATACCATCACGCTCTACCGAGAGCCAATAAAGCCATTTGCTCATTAGGCATTTGTTTTTAACTTCTAGGTTCTCAATACCGTGCCCACCCTGATCCTTAGGTCGGCATAATATATCCCATCGTGCCAGCCGATATTTCTTCTTGGCCTTGTCTGACTGCCAGAAGAAACGCGGTCGAAAGAAATCTAGCCTCTTCCATACCCTTTGGGCACCTCGAAGAAGGATAGAAGGAACATGGGCATACTAGTGAGTACTGAGTTAATGAGCACCAACCTTCCGCCGTATGACATTAACTTGCCCTTCCAACAGCTAAGTTGCTTTTCAATTTGATCTTCAATGCATTTCCACTCTTTATTGGAAAGTTTGCGATGGTGAATCGGTATACCCAAATAACTAATGGGCAAAGAGCCTAATTCACATCCGAACAATTGTCTATATGTGTCTTGCTCCTCTTTGGCCCGAGCGAAGCAGAACAATTCACTCTTATAAAATTAATTTTCAGTCCTGACAATTATTCAAAGAGGCATAAAACTAATTTCATGTTTCGCGCTTTCGCAATATCGTGCTTCATGAAAAGAATAGTGTCGTCGGCATATTGTAAAATGGATACTCCCCCATCAACTAGATGAGGGACTAGTCCATCTATCATGCCATTTTCCTTGGCCCTACCAATAAGAACGGTCAACATACCGGCCACGATGTTAAATAAGATGGGCGACATCGAGTCCCCTTGTCTGAATCCTTTATGTGTTTGAAAGTAGTGATCGATATCATCGTTAACCTTAATTCTGACACTACCTCTTTGGACTAGAGAACCCACTTGGTCCCGCCAGGTCTCATTGAAACCTTTCATCCGCATTGCCTGCTGAAGAAAAGGCCATTTAACTTTATCGCATGATTTTTCAAAATCAACTTTGAAGATAACCCCATCTAGCTTCTTCGACTGGATTTCATGTAGTGTTTCATGGAGGACGACCACCCCCTCTAGGATGTGCCTCCCTGGCATGAAGGTCGTCTGACTAGGTTGGACCATCGAATGAGCAACCCGAGCCAGTCTATTTGTCCCCACTTTTGTGAATATCTTAAAACTGATGTTCAAGAGGCAAATCGGCCTGAACTGCTCGATACGAACCGCTCCCTCCTTCTTGGGCAGTAACGTAATCATAACAAAATTAAGATGAAAGAGTTCTAAATGCCCGTCAAAGAAATCATGAAACATAGGCATAAGATCATCTTTGATAATATGCCAACATCTTTTATAGAACTCCGCAGGAACCCATCTGTCCGGGTGCTTTGTTCGGTTTCATTCGAGATATGGCATCTAGGACCTCCTTCTCAGTGTAAGGTGCAGTTAAGATCTCATTATCTTCTGACCTTAGCTGAGGTATATCTCCATTAACCCATTCATTCAATGTTACCCAGTTGTCTACCAGATGTCTTAAAACTTGTTTATAGTAGTTGGAGATATATGATTTAAGATTCTCATGACCCACTATGGCCCCTTTGTCCTGCTCAAGTTGGATAATTTTTTTCTTCCGATGCTTACTTGCACAATCATGTGAAAAATTGTGTATTATCATCCCCTTGGACAACTTTGAGAACCTTAGCCCGTAAAGCCCATTTAAGCTCTTCCTCTCTAAGAAGGGCACGTAGTGCCTGCTCAGCATCAGATTTGGTGGCCTGATCGACCACATCTAGTAGAGTACCCTCTACTTTTAGGTCCAGAGCATCTATTAATTGAGTAAGCCTTTCTTGTTCTTGTTTATATCTCCCGCTCTCGTTTTTGTCCCAACCCTGTAAAAATTGTCTGAAATGTCTAATTTTGTTTTGCCACCTCTCTACACTTGTTCGGCCAGCAACTGGCTTTGCTCATTCGCGTGCTGTAATGTCCATAAAATTCTCTTTCTCGAACCAACTAAGTTCAAAAGAAAAGGCGTTTCTGGTGCCTATATGTGTCGCTTCTCCTGAATTTACTAGTAATGGTGTGTGGTCTGAGATAACCCTTTGCATCACATGCACCGACACCAAAGGTGTAACAGCCCGGGACCGACGCTCCAGAAGATTCCAGAAGATTCCCCTTGTGTTTCCATTCTCGTCTGTGTTTCATTTGGTTGTCGCATTCATCATCGCATCATTTGCATCATCTGCATAGCATCGTCACCTGTTTTCAAACTTGCATCCGTTCGTAGTTGTCGGTTCTCTCCGTTCTTGCCGTTGCCTATTTTGAGACCAACCACACACGCACGCGCCCGCGGCATCGTTAATAAAACCATTTTTAAAAGGCGCGCTAAAAATATTCTTGGATTGGATTGAAACTTGGCGTGCGGTCTTGTTATGTTGTAGGTAGACCGCCCGTTGAATTTCATTGTGTTCCGAGTTTGTTTGATACCCCGTCGGTCAACCATAGCAGTGTCGTCATCTGTATTTCGTCGGACGTTGTCGATGTTTTAAAATCTTCGTGTCACGGGACGCACTTCCCTCTCTTCCCCACCTAGCCCCTCTGCATAGTCACCGTAGCCCCTCCGCTTCTGGCCATCCGATCGAGATCGAACGGTCCAAAAACGGACAAAGACCGTCAACCCTAGCCCCTAAAGCTATAATAGACCCCCTCCCCTTCCTAATTGGGCAGCCAACCCTAACCCTCCTCGTTCCCCATGCCAAACCAGCTCCTCTCCTCTCTCCAGCCGCCAGGCCCACCCAGGCCCAGATCTGAGCCCGGGAAAGCACATCTGGGTCCGTCCCCGAGCTCCTCCCGTGCCTCCCATGGCTGCCCGAGCTCCTCCCGCAGCTTCCCTTGGCCGTCATCGCCGCCGGCTTGCCGGAGCCCCGCCAGAGCCGGACCTCGCTGCCCTCTCCACCTTCTTCCATCTTCTTCCCTCTCGCCCTGCTCCTCCCTCTCTAACCCCTGCGGCCGCTCCCTCCGTGCAGGTCGCCGTCGCCATGGCCACCTCGCCGCCCAAGCTCTGCCGCTCGTCGCCATTCTTCACCGGGAATGGCGCCTCCGCCGCCAAATCTGGCATCCCTTGGCCTCCCCCTCGCGGATCCGGGAAGCCGTCGTCGCCTGGCTCGCCTCCTCTGCTCGAGAGGAAGACGACGAGCCCTCCGCTCGCTCGGGCGTTGACCCACCGCAGCGCCTGCGTGGGCCGGCCTCGCCCCCACGGCCCAGCATCGCCAGCCGGCCCAGCCGCTGCTCCTCCATCCGGCCCATGTTGGCCCATGGTGAGCAGCCAGCCCCCCCCCCCCCCCGCGCGTTTTATTAATTTTGCCAGCCCCTGTTGCATTTTTAAAATGCTCATATTGATTAATCCGTGCATCGCATGTAATAACGTTGAACATGTAAAATGTGTAGAATTTTATCTAGTTTCACAATAATCAACTTTCATCTCTGTTTCAAATACTTAATCTTGTGGTTTGCATCATTTTGCATATATGTCATATTTTCGCATTGCGCATAATTATTTGTTCGTGCATCGGAATTAAGTAAAAGCTTCTATTAAAATGTTCATATCATCGGCATCGCATTTTCATGCATGATAAAAATGTTGACATGTTGTTTGCATTTAATTTGCATTAATGAATTGCTACAAGGTGATTAAGCCATATTCTTGCATAATTAATTGTGATTAATTTTCTACATGAACATATGCATATTATATATGTTTTCGGGGTAGAAAAATCCATATAATTCATCTGTGCATTTAGTTTTGTCATTTGTCCATTTTGTTGCATGTCATTTTTTGTCGTGATGCCCTTTTGTTATTTTCGTGTGTTTTAATCCATGCATGGTATGAAATATTTTTGAACTTGAGATGTGCTCTTCGATATGTGTCCTAGCCCCTAGACATTTTGTTTGTCTTAGAAATGCATGTATAGGTGTTGTATTCTTGTTGTCAACATGCTATAAAATTCTGCTGTTTTAAGATGCTAAAATATTTCTAAGTCTGGAATCTGTAATATTTTGTTGCTGTCTTGCCATGTTATTTACTAGTGATCTAGAAACCTTTTGTGGTAGGTGTAATGGAGTTATTGGTAGTTGGTATTGTCCTTTAGTATGCTGTTAAGTTTCATGCCATAATATGACCTGTAGCATATAGTTTTACTGCTGTCAATATGCCTCTGTGGCAAAACTGCACTATCAAAAACTGTTATTTTCACTAAGTCTGAAACTGTTTTCAAGTAGCCTCTTTGTGAGCTTCCTACCAAGTGATCCATGCATGTTTTGATTATTATATGTGTAGATGAAATGAGGTGTGTGTTATATACTACTGCTCCATGTTTAGTTTGTACATTTTAGAATAGTGTATCTTGTTGTTTTCATGCGTGTAATATGCTAAGTTGTTGTTTTGGGCAGAGTTCAACTAAAACTTGTTTTGGTGATTGTGGTTGAACCGTAGCTCCGTTTTGGACATGTCATATATGAAACTTGCTTAGAATCTCATGTAGTTTCATAATAACTTACTGCATTCATGATTTGACATGTTTGTGATTGTATTTCCCATGCATTTGCATCCATGACATATGCATCTTGTGTTGCTCATATCTTTTAGACCGTAGCTCTGTTTGAGATGTTCTTTATACGTAAATCGACTAGAATAACATGTAGAATTGCATGGTATGCTTTATTCTGTTGTTTAAAAAATATAAAATATGTTTCATTCAGATCTGGACCAATTTCGAAATTAACATATGGGGTCGATTCGAAAATACTATAAGTTGTTTCTGACCTCATTTAAGATGCCTAGATAGATAGTTTACTTATGCTTCACCTCTTGCCATGTTTAACAACATTTAATATTGTCGTGTACCTAACAAGAGTTAACTAAATAATTCGAATGTGGAGTTTCGTCAATATGCAACTCGTTGCATATTGAGCTTCACTTTAATGTGTAGAAGTTGATTGGTGTGATTGTCACGCCTTACATATTTAAACCGGACATGCATCATATTGTTTGCGCATCGTGCCATGCATATGTTGTGGTGCATATTGTGTTGATTGTTTGTTTTGGATTGCTTCTTCTCGATAGAGTTTCGAAAGCGTTTGGAGTGTGAGGATTCGTTCGACTTCGTTGGCTCGTCTTCATGGACTCAATCTTCTTCCGAGCGGGATCTCAGGCAAGATGACTCATTTCCTTGGATACCATTACTATCATTACCATGCTAGTTGTCTCATCTTTATATCGCTATGTCGCGCTACCTACCATTTGTTTGATAAGCCTCCCAACATTGCCATGAAAAGCCTCTAACCCCTCCACATCCCAGCAAACCTTTGTTTGGCTATGTTACCGCTTGCTCAGCCCTTCTTATAGCATTTCTAGCTGCAGGTGTTATTGCTTCCATGTGTCAACATGGACATTCTTTTGTGATATCACAATATTGCTGCTATTTAATTTAATGCACATATATACTTGGTAAAGGGTGGAAGGCCTTGCCTTTTGCTCGGTGTTTTGTTCCGCTCTTGCCGCCCTAGTTACTTGTGAACTAGTGTTATGTTCCATAATTGAGCGCTCCTAACATGCTCGGGGTTGTTATGGGGACCCTCTTGATTTTCGGGTTAGAATAAAGCTTGTCTGCAAGGCCCAACATTGGTACTACATTTGCCTAATAACTAATGAACTTGCATAGGGGCTTTCCGGACCCCGTGGATAATTAATCAACAACCTGGGCCAGTGCTCCTCATGAGTGTTGGTCCAGACTAGAGCACTGTGCGGGGACAACCCAGGGCAACTTGGGAGATTTCTATCAGGCCACTGTGCGCGTCGCTCATCTGCCGTGCCCTGAGAACGAGATACACGGCTCCTATCGGGATTGTCGGCACGTCAGGCGGTCTTGCTGGATTTGTTTTACCTTTCTTGAATGTCTTGAGTGAGGAACTCCGATTTCTTCGGGCTATCTCGAGGTGTCGGATTTCCTTTGGAATTGCCTAGGATGATCACGAGATTCGTGGTTGAGGTTATTCCCGTTGCGTGTGGTTAATTTATGATGGATGAGTTGGAGCACCCCTGCAGGGTTAAATCTTTTTGAGAAGTCGTGCCCGCGGTTATGTGGCAAACTTGGATAATTTGTTTAACACCCGGTCATAGCAAACTTGAAGTAAACTCTAATAAAATACACCAATTGTGTGCGTAACCATGAATGTCTCTTCTCGTGAGTTCTTATTCGAAAGAGAACACAGTGGGGTTATGATTGACGTAAGTAGGTGTTAAAGATCAGTTAATGATCATTACTAGTTCACATCTGTTATGCGTAGACAACCATACTTTGCTTTCTGTACTCGTAAGTTAGCCACTCAAATAAATGCTTAGTCGCTTGCTGCAGCCTCACCACTTAACCATACATTACCTATTAAGCTTTAATAGTCTTGATACCCTTAGAAATGAGTTTGTTGAGTCTCTGTGGCTCACAGATTACTTCAACAACAGTTGCAGGTACAGGTAATGCGATGATTTGATGTGAGCGCGTTGCTTGATTTGATTTGGAGTTCTTCTTCTTCTTCATCAGTCTAGGATGGGTTCCAGGCGGCAGCCTGGGATAGCAAGGGTGGATGTCATTTTATCATTTGTTTTCGTCCGTAGTCGGACCCTGATCTTATGTATGATGATTGATATGTGTGACTCTGATGTAGCTTGTGGCGAGTGTAAGCCAATTCCATATACTCATCTCTTCTATACATGTACTTGTAATGATATCCATTCTTGCAACACGATGAGATGCGCTTCTATCCCTGACGAGGCCCTCGTGCCAAAATAAGGATAGGACCGCATCTTGGGCATGACAAAAGGGTACTTTAGTTCCCATTTGACACTGGCAAGCACCCTATCCAACTTCTCATATGTCGCATTCGGTAACGTGTTAGCCCAAGTAAATTCTCTACATGTGAGCTCAATCTCCCTCAGATTGAGACATTTGATAATCATGTTAAACATGAGCGACCACCGCCCATCAAAATTATCGTTGTTCTTCTCATCTCGTCTCCTAAGAATATTAAATCCCCTCCTACTAGGATTGGAAGAGATTCATCTCCACATGTCCGTACCAAATCAGCCAGGAAGTTGGGTTTAAGTTCGGGTTGGACCGCTCCATAAATAGCTATGAGAGACCAACGGAATCCGTCTAACTTGGATTTCACCCGAAACTTGACTGTGAAGTCACCCCTCACTACATTAATTACCTCTAGCGTTTCACATCTAACCCCTAGCAATATCCCACCGGATCTTCCTCTAGGGGGTAAACAATGCCAGTCAAAATCTGTCCCACCTGTCAAAGTCCCAAGGAACTGAGAGGTGAAATTATCCCTACGTGTCTCAAGGAGTGCGACGAAATCCAGTTTTTTTTCAACCGATGTCTCTGCCAGGGATCTTCTTTTAGACAAGTCAACTATCATGGAATTTCTTTTTAAGCCTAACTCTAGCACTCCTTCGGATAGTCAAAGTAGGATACACCTTTCTATGCCAGGTTCGTTTGAGCATTTCCCTAGAACCGGAATCAGTAATATTGTTATGGTTACTAGACTCAATACCGTCGACCGATACCTGTTGTATCCTGCCGTCACTCTCCAAACCTAAGATTTCATTTTCATTCTCTGAAGTTGGCATCAGTGTTGGAAATATGCCCTAGAGGCAATAATAAATTAGTTATTATCATATTTCCTTGTTCATGATAATCGTTTATTATCCATGCTATAATTGTATTGATCGGAGACTTAGATGCATGTGTGGATACATAGACAAAACCATGTCCCTAGTATGCCTCTAATAGACTAGCTCGTTGATCAAAAGATGGTTAAGGTTTCCTAGCCATGGACATGAGATGTCATTTGATAACGGGGTCACATCATTAGGAGAATGATGTGATGGACAAGACCCAAACTGCAAACGTAGCATATGATCGTGTCAGTTTATTGCTACTGTTTTCCGCATGTCAAGTATGTGTTCCTATGACCATGAGATCATGCAACTCACATATATCGGAGGAGTGCCTTGTGTGTATCAAATGTCGCAACGTAACTGGGTGACTATAAAGGTGCTCTACAGGTATCTCCGGTGGTGTCTGTTGAGTTGGCATGGATCGAGACTAGGATTTGTTACTCCGTGTGACGGAGAGGTATCTCGGGGCCCACTCGGTAATGCAACATCACAATAAGCCTTGCAAGCAATGTGACTAATTGTTACTTGCGGGATCTTGTATTACGGAATGAGTAAAGAGACTTGTCGGTAATGAGGTTGAACTAGGTATGGAGATACCGACGATCGAATCTCGGGCAAGTAACATACCGAAGAACAAAGGAAACGTTATACGGGATTAACTGAATCCTTGACATAGAGGTTCGACCGATAAAGATCTTCATAGAATATGTAGGAACCAATGTGGACGTCCAGGTCCCGCCATTGGTTATTGACCGTAGAGGTGTCTCGATCATGTCTACATAGTTCTCGAACCCGCAGGGTCTGCACACTTAAGGTTCGGTGACGTTTCGGTAGTGTAGAGTTATGTATGGTGGTGACCGAAGTTTGTTCAGAGTCCCGGGTGAGATCCCGGACGTCATGAGGAGCTCCGGAATGGTCCGGAGGTAAATATTCATATATAGGAAGTCCCAGTTTGGTTTCCGGAAAAGTTTCGGCCTCATCGGTAGTGTACCGGGAGTGCCGGTAGTGTACCCGGAGTGCCGGTAGTGTATCGGGAGGCCTCCGGGAGGGGTATTTCGACCCCAAGAGGTCGATGGGCTGTGGGAGAATAATAACCAGCCCTTAGTGGGCTGGGAAAACAGCCACAAAGGCCCATGGCGCAGGAGAGAAAGTCCTAAAGCAAAAAATGGAAAATCAGCCAATAGGAGGCAATCCTACTCCAACTAGGATTGGAGGTGAAGTAGGATTGCTTCCCACCTCCTATTTCGGCCGACCCAAAGGCCTTGGCTGCCAATCCTCTCCTCTCCTCCTATATATACTAGTGGATTGGGTGGTTTTTGGACAGAATTTCCAGCCACGTGCTACCCGTTACACCGGTGCATAGTTTCTCCTCTAGATCGGTTTTCTGTAGCGTTTAGGCGAAGCCCTGCCGGAATTGCTCCACCACCATCACCGGAGCGCCGTCACCCTGCCGGTGAACTCTCTCTCCTCTCCACCTCCTCTCTCTGGATCGAGACGGTGGAGATCGTCATCAAGCTGCACATGTGTTGAACGCGGAGGTGTCGTCTGTTCGGCGCTAGATCGGAAGGACCGTGATCGAGATCGCGAGACGGTTCGTGATGTGATCACGGAACGGATCGTGATGAGTTCGCGGGACAGATCGTGATCAAGATCGTGAGACGGATCGTGATGAGTTCGCGGGACGGATCATGATGTGTTCGCGGGACGGTTCGTGATTGGATCGCGGGATGCTCGGCGATTTGGATCGCGAAGAAGTTCGACTACACCAACCGCGTTTCTTAACGCTTCCCGCTTAGCGATCTACAAGGGTACGTAGATCCACTCTCCCTCTCGTAGATGCTCATCACCATGGATAGGTTTGCGTGTGCGTAGGAAAATTTTTGTTTCCCATGCGACGTTCCCAACCGTGGCATCATGAGCTAGGTTGATGGTTCGATGAGATCTCGAGTAGAACACAAAAGGTTTGTGGGCGTTGATGCTTAGATTGCTTCCTCCCTTGGTCGGTTTTTGGTTCAGCGGGATTGTGAGATGAAGCGGCTCGGACCAACATTACTCGTATGCTTACGAGAGACCGGTTCCCTCGACGCAACTTGTTGCTTAGATGGCTTGCGGGTGACAGTTTCTCTTACTTTAGTTGGATCGGATCTGACAAAGGCGGTCCTTGAGAAGGTTGAAAAGCAATCTATGTATCACCGTTGTGGTTTATGCAGAGGTGAGAATTGTTCTTGCTAGATACCCGTAGCAGCCACGTAAAACATGCAACAACAATTAGAGGACGTCTAACTTGTTTTTGCAGGGTATGTTGTGATGTGATATGGCCAATTACATGATGAGATACATGTGATGTATGAGATGATCATGTGATGTATAGAATTTCACGACTTGCATGTCGTTGAGTACGGCAACCGGCATGAGCCATAGGGTTGTCTTTAATTATTGTATGACATGCGTGTCAATCATTAAGCGCTATGTAATGCTTTACTTTATCGCTAAGCGGTAGCAATAGAAGTAGAAGCAGGGCTGGCGCCACAACCCCAATGGCAACACATAGATGGAGATCAAGATGATGGAGATCATGGTGTTGTGCCGGTGACGATGGAGATCATGCCGGTGTTTCGAAGATGGAGATCTTAAACACAAGTTCATGGCCATATCATGTCACTTATGAATTGCATGAGATGTTAATCCTTTTATGCACCTTGTTTTGCTTAGTACGGCGGTAGCATTATAAGTTGATCCCTCACTTGAATTTCAAGATGAACTGTGTTCTCCCCGAGTGTGCACCATTGCGAAAGTTCGTCGTGTTGAGACACCACGTGATGATCGGGTGTGATAGACTCTACGTTCACATACAACGGGTGCAAGCCAGATTTGCACGCGCAGAACACTCGGGTTAAACTTGACGAGCCTAGCATGTACAGACATGGCCTCGGAACACGAGAGACCGAAAGGTCGAACATGAGTCATATAGTAGATATGATCAACATAATGATGTTCACCATTGCAGCCACCTCAACTCACGTGATGATCAGACTTGAGTTGGTGTATTTGGATCATGTATCACTCGAATGATTGGAGGGGTGTCAATTTTAGTGGGAGTTCTTAAGTAATATGATTAATTGAACTCATTATCATGAACATAGTCAAAGTGTCTTTGCAAATTATGTTGTAGATTACTAGCTCGCGTTGTAGCTCCCTTAAATTTTTATATGTTCCTAGAGAAATAGAGTTGAAAGATGTTGGTAGCAATATTGCGGACTGGGTCCGTGATCTGAGGATTGTCCACATTGCTGCACAGAAGGCTTATGTCCTTAATGCACCGCTCGGTGCGCCACCCCCTCTAGCATCGTCTATAGATGTTGTGAACATATGACAGGCACGTTTCGATGACTACTTGATAGTTTAGTGCGTCATGCATTACGGCTTAGAATTGTGGCTCCAAAACGTTTTGAACGTCACGGAACATATGAGATGTTCTAGGAGCAGAGATTGTGATCTCAGGCTCGTGCCTGTGTTGCGAGATATGAGATCTCCAACAAGATTCTTTGCCTGTAAGATGAAGGAGAATAGCTCAATTGTTGAGCATGTACTCAGATTGTCTGGGTACTACAATCATTTGAATCAAGTGGGAGTTGATCTTCCAGATAAGATAGTGATTGATATAGTTCTCCAAGTCACTGTTACTAAAGCTACTAGAACTTAGTGATGAACTATAATACACCAGGGATAGAAGTATTGATCCCTGAGCTGTTCGCGATGTTTGACATCGCGAAGGTAGAAATCAAGAAGGAGCGTCAAGTGTTGATGGTTAATCAAACCACTAGTTTCGAAAAGGGCAAGAGCGAGGAGGGAAACTTCATGGATAGCAAGTCAGCTGCTGCTCCAGTGAAGCAACCCAAAGTTGAACTCAAACCCGAGACTAAGTGCTTCTATTATGAGGTGAGAGGTCGCTGAAGCGGAACAACCCTAGATACTTGGTAGATAAGAAGGCTGGCAACATCGACAGAAGTATATTTGATATACGAGTTATTGATGTGTACCTTGCTAGTACTCCTAGTAGCACCTGGGAATTGGATACCGGTTCGGTTGCTAAATGTTAGTAACTCGAAATAAAAGCTACGGAATAAACGGAGAACTAGCTAAGGGTGAGGTGACGATGTGTGTTGGAAATGTTTCCAAGGTTGATGTGATCAACATCGCACGCTCTCTCTACCTTCAGGATTAGTGACGAACCTAAATAAATGTTATTTGGTGTTTTGCATTGAGCATGAACATGATTAGATCATGTTTGTTGCAATACGGTTATTCATTTAATTCAGAGAATAATAGTTATTCTGTTTACATGAATAATACCTTCAATGGTCATGCACCCAGTGAGAATGGTTTGTTGAAATCTTGATCGTAGTAATACACATGTTCATAACATTGATGTCAAAAGATACAAAGTTAAATAATGATAGTACCACATACTTGTGGCACTGCCGCAAAATGTCATATTGGTATAAAGCGCATGAAGAAACTCCATGGTGATGGATATTTGGACTCATTCGATTTCGAAACGGTTGAGGCATGCGAACCATGCCTCTTGGGCAAGATGACTAAAGGACCCCGTTGGATGGAGCGGGCAAGTGATTCATTGGAAATGATACATGTTGATGTATGCAATCTAGCGAGTCTTGTAGCGCGCAGTGGATATCGTTATTTTCTTACCTTCACTGATGATTTGAGTAGATATAGTGTATATTTACTTAATGAAACACAAGTCTGAATCATTTGAAAGGTTCAAGAAAATTCAGAGTGAAGTTTAAAGATCATCGTGACAAGAAGATAAAAATGACTGCGATATGATCGTGGAGGTGAATATCTGAGTCACGAGTTTGGCATACAACTTAAGACAATGTGAAAGTTGTTTCACAACTAAACGCCACCTGGAACACCATAGTGTGATGGTGTGTCCGAACATCATAGTTATGCTCTATTGGACATGGTGCGTGCTATGATGTCTCTTGTCGTTTTACTACTATAATTTTGGGGTTATGCATTAGAGACAACTACATTCACTTTAAAAAGGGCACCATCTAAATCCGTTGAGATGACACCGCGTGAATTATGGTTTGATAGAAACCTAAGCTGTCATTTCTTAATGTTTGGGGCTGCGACGCTTGTGTGGAAAATGTTTTCACCTAATGAGGTCGAACCCAAGGCGGACAAATGCATCTTCATAGAATACCCTAAGATCAGTTGGGTGAACCTTCTATCTCAGATCCAAGTGCAAAGTGTTTCTTGCTTAAACGGATCCTTTCTCGAGGAAATGTTTCTCTCGGAAGAATAGATTGGGAGGAAGATAGAACTTGATGAGGTTGTTAAACCTTTGTTCAACCAGAGAGTAGCGCAACGCAGAAAGATGTTTCTGTGAAGCCTACGTTAGTTGAAGAGGAAGTTAATGATGATGATCATGAAGCTTCAGGATCAAGTTACTATCGAACTTCGTAGGTCAACAAGGATGTGTACTGCTCCTGAGCAGTACGGCAACCCTGTCTTGGAGGTCATGTTGTTGGAAAACAATGAACCTACGAGCTATGGATAAGTGATGATGGTCCCGGATTCCAACAAATGGTTGGAGGCCATGAAATCCGAGATAGGATCCATGTATGAAAACCAAGTATAGACTTTGGTAGACTTGCTCGTTGGACAGCAGGTCGTTGAGTACATATGGATCTTTAAAATGAAGACAGACACTGATGGTAAATGCCACCATTTGTAAAGCTCGACTTGTTGCAAAGATGTTTGTGACAAGTTCAAGGAGTTGACTGCGATGAGGCTTTCTCACTTGTAGCGATGCTAAAAGTCTGTTGGAATTATGTTAGTAGTTGCTGCATTATCAATTATGAAATCTGGCAGATGGATGTCAAAACATCGTTTCCTTAACGGTTTACTTGAGGAAAGGTTGTATGTGATACAACCAGAAGGTTTTGTCAGTCCTAAGGATGCTAAAAGGTGAGCAAGCTTCAGTGATCCTTCTATGGACTGAAGCATGCATCTCGGAGTTGGAATATACGCTTTGATGAGTTGATCAAGGTTTTTGAGTTTATACAAAGTTTACGAGAAACTTGTATTTACAATAAAGTGAGTGGGAGCACTATAGAATTTCTGATAAGTATATGTGGATGACATATTGTTAATCGGAAATAATGTAGAATTTCTGGAAAGCATAAACAGTTGTTTGGAAAGTGATTTTCAAAGTAAAACCTGGATAAAACTACCTAATTGTTGAGCATCAAGATCTATAGAGATAGATCAAGGATGACTTGATGAGACTTTTAATGAGTGCATACCTTGACAAGATTTTGAAAGAGTTCAAAATGGATCAGTCAGAGAAAGAGTTCTCGCCTGATTTGTAAGGTGTGAAAGTTGAGTGAGACTCAAAGCTCGACAACGGCAGAAGAAAGAGAAAGGACGAACGTCGTCCCCTATGCCTTAGCCATAGGCTCTATATTATGCCATGCTGTGTACCGCACCTGTGTGTGCCTTGCCATGAGTCCGTCAGGGGGTACAAGAGTGAACCAGGAGTGGATCACTGGACAGCGGTCAAGATTATCCTCGGTAACAAAGAGACTGAGGAGATGTTTCTCGATTATGGAGGTGATAGAGAGTTCGTTGTAAGGAGTTGCGTCGATACAAGCTTTAACACTAATCCGGATGACTCGTAGTAGCAATCTGGATACGTATAGTGGAGCAGCCATTTGGAATAGTACAAAGCGGAGTGTGGTAGCAGTGTTTACGGTTTGACATAGAGATTTGCAAAGTACACACGGATCTGAATATCGCAGACCCGTTGACTATAAGACCTCTCTCACATGCAAAGCATGATCGAGCCCAGAACTCATTGGGTGTTAGATTCATAACAATGCGAATCACATGGTGATGTGAACTAGATTATTGACTCTAGTGCAAGTGGGAGACTCTTGCAAATATGCCCTAGAGGCAATAATAAATTAGTTATTATCATATTTCCTTGTTCATGATAATCGTTTATTATCCATGCTATAATTGTATTGATCGGAGACTTAGATGCATGTGTGGATACATAGACAAAACCATGTCCCTAGTATGCCTCTAATAGACTAGCTCGTTGATCAAAAGATGGTTAAGGTTTCCTAGCCATGGACATGAGATGTCATTTGATAACGGGGTCACATCATTAGGAGAATGATGTGATGGACAAGACCCAAACTGCAAACGTAGCATATGATCGTGTCAGTTTAATGCTACTGTTTTCCGCATGTCAAGTATGTGTTCCTATGACATTGAGATCATGCAACTCACAGATATCGGAGGAGTGCCTTGTGTGTATCAAATGTTGCAACGTAACTGGGTGACTATAAAGGTTCTCTACAGGTATCTCCGATGGTGTCTGTTGAGTTGGCATGGATCGAGACTGGGATTTGTTACTCCGTGTGACGGAGAGGTATCTCGGGGCCCACTCGGTAATGCAACATCACAATAAGCCTTGCAAACAATGTGACTAATTTTTAGTTGCGGGATCTTGTATTACGGAACGAGTAAAGAGACTTGCCGGTAACGAGGTTGAACTAGGTATGGAGATACCGACGATCGAATCTCGGGCAAGTAACATACCGAAGAACAAAGGGAACGTTATACGGGATTAACTGAATCCTTGACATAGAGGTTCGACCGATAAAGATCTTCGTAGAATATGTAGGAACCAATGTGGACGTCCAGGTCCCGCCATTGGTTATTGACCGTAGAGGTGTCTCGGTCATGTCTACATAGTTCTCGAACCCGCAGGGTCTGCACACTTAAGGTTCGGTGATGTTTCGGTAGTGTCGAGTTATGTATGGTGGTGACCGAAGTTTGTTCGGAGTCCCGAATGAGATCCTTGACGTCACGAGGAGCTCCGGAATGGTCCGGAGGTAAAGATTCATATATAGGAAGTCCCAGTTTGGTTTCCAGAAAAGTTTCGGGCTCATCGGTAGTGTACCGGGAGTGCCGGTAGTGTACCGGGAGGCCTCCGGGAGGGGTATTTCGACCCCACGAGGTCCATGGGATGTGGGAGAATAATAAACAGCCCTTAGTGGGCTGGGAAAACAGCCACAAAGGCCCATGGTGCAGGAGAGAAAGTCCTAAAGCAAAAAGTGGAAAATCAGCCAATAGGAGGCAATCCTACTCCAACTAGGATTGGAGGTGAAGTAGGATTGCTTCCCACCTCCTATTTCGGCTGACCCAAAGGCCTTGGCTTCCTCTCCTCTCCTCTCCTCCTATATATACTAGTGGATTGGGTGGTTTTTGGACAGAATTTCCGGCCACGTGCTACCCGTTACACCGGTGCATAGTTTCTCCTCTAGATCGGTTTTCTGCAGCGCTTAGGCGAAGCCCTGTTGGAATTGCTCCACCACCATCACCGGAGCGCTGTCACCCTGCCGGTGAACTCTCTCCTCTCCACCTCCTCTCTCTGGATCGAGATGGTGGAGATCGTCATCAAGCTGCACGTGTGCTGAACGCGGAGGTGCCGTTCGTTCGGCGCTAGATCGAAAGGACCGTGATCGAGATCGCGAGACGGTTCGTGATGTGATCACAGAACGGATCGTGATGAGTTCGCGGGACAGATCGTGATCAAGATCGTGAGACGGATCGTGATGAGTTCGCGGGACGGATCATGATGTGTTCGCGGGACGGTTAGTGATTGGATCGCGGGACGCTCGGCGATTTGGATCGCAAAGAAGTTCGACTACACCAACTGCGTTTCTTAACGCTTCCCGCTTAGCGATCTACAAGGGTACGTAGATCCACTCTCCCTCTCATAGATGCTCATCACCATGGATAGGTTTGCGTGTGCGTAGGAAAAATTTTGTTTCCCATGCGACGTTCCCCAACAATAAGATCATCACAAAAGTTTTCAAGGGCTAGCTGACATCCCTGGGTGCTTCACTTCTACCTCATTCATAGGTTTAACTGCTGCTAAGTTACGAATAATTTCAGAAGCCCTTTTCGCTTCTAAGTCTAAAGATGATTAATAGATTTCGCAACATCCTTTTCATTCAAGACTAGTGACACTCCTAGGTTATGTGACTTATCTAAAATTTCAAGTTCAGAGAAATGCATAATAGAACAGCTCTTATCAAAAGACATACATGCAGTTGCCTCGACATCTCGAAGCTTGCCCGTCCTCATGGCACGCCCTAACTGCAATTCGTTGGCGTCTGGTTGCTCTTGGATCCGGCCGCTAACATGCCTGCCAGACGTCACCGGGTCCAAAATACCACCATAGGCGATGACCTCCTCCAAAGACTTCTCTATGGGCGAAAGCCCCTTAGGGCTACCCACGCTCGCCGAAGTTGGAGCGGGCAAAGGCAAGTGTCCATCCGCAGCCAGTAGCGATGGTGTAGGGGGCGCCGAGCCACCTGCTCAGCTGCCCTCGTCCCCATGAAACCACCATATGTAGTCGAAGACGTCACGGGGGAGGTGAAAGCGAGGGCCTTCTACCCGCACCCCTCCCCAGGTTAGGCCCTAACTTCCGCAGCTGGTAGCGATGGTGTATGGGGGCGCTGAGCCACCTGCTCAGCTGCCCTCATCCCCACGAAATCACCACATGTAGTCGAGGACGTCACGGGGAAGGTGAAAGCGAGGGCCTCCTGCCCGCGCCCCTCCCCAGGTTCGGCCCCAGCCTTAGTGGTCGGAGGGTTTCCCCCGCGATCGGCTATCGGCGTGCCCTCCTCTCTGGAGCGGTCTCTTCCATAGGAATCGCCAGCGCGGCAACCCGAGTGCCTGCGACACCGTCACAGGTGATACTCCCCCTGCCGGACCGAATCCACATCAACAGCCAGTTTCGCTCCTGTCTCCGACCCGGACCTTCCCCTAGGTGCGTAGCGACATGTCGGTGACCCACCATGAGTAGGTGTCAAGGGAGGCAGCTCAGATTCTATCGGGTCGTTCATCTCCACCCTATGACTCCAAAGTCGACTCGGAGCAGACTATGCACCAAAATACCCAAACTGTAACATACCCATCGGTGTCGTGGAAGGATTTGAGCCGGTCGCAGGTTTCTTAGGTTTGTTTGTCTATGGAGAGGCCCTGTTGGCCGTATCCCGAGATTTGTCGTCCTGCTCCTTTTTCTGGTCCTCGGGAGTTGTATCCCCCTTAATTGTGTCCATGTTCTGAACCTCATCAATGTCCCCAAAAACTGGTGTGTCCTCTATTTCAATCTCCAAGTCATAAGTTCTCCCGGCATGTGTCCATTTGACCACATCCCGCACAAACTCAATGCTTATCACGCGAACAAGTAACCTTGCGACCCCATGAGCACGAGTAAACGGCATGTCTACCTCCTCAATTGCTAAATTGGTCACATGATCGATTGTTGATGCTTTGTTACGAATACTCGTTTCTTTTAGAAAAGCAATGTGACCTCCGGCCTCTGCATCAGCATGATGCATACGGGCACTTTATTGAAAGTGTGAAAACAAATAGTCTACAGTTCCAAACAAGCTCTGAAGGAGCGAAATTGCAAAATGTAAACCAAATCAATAGATGTCACAGCCGGCGAAAATAGACCTAGATGCCTAACCATCTATCCTATTAGTGGACCGCCATCCAAACCGATTGAATATATCCCATGCTACCATCTCCCACCGGGCACACCCAGTAACCAAAGGCTCCCTGGTTTCCGCAGGAGTGAGTAACGACCACGTACGGATCAACGCCGACGCCCTGGGTAGTACCTGCAAGAAATGTATATATATTTGCCTGTTAAAAACCATGTCATTCCTGCAGTTCCATATAGCCCAGAGAAGTGCACATACTCCTATGCATATATGTCTAGAGATATTTATATCAACTCCGTTTAGCCACGTACCAAATAACGTGTCAATGCTATCGGGAGGATCAATATTAAAAGTTACCTGAACAGTTTGCCATAATAGTTTTGCTAGCGGGCAGTGGAGAAAAATATGTTTGATGGTTTCCTGATGATTACAGAAACTACATCTTGTATTTCCTGACCAATTGCGCTTTGCTAAATTGTCCTTAGTGAGGATCATCTTCTTGTGAACAAACCACATGAAGACTTTGTTACGAATACTCGTGAATTGCGTTCAAGCAAAATATTCCACATTCCCGCGATGATCACCGCTTTTATCTCCTTCCTCTTCCTGAGTGGCAGATAATCATGTAGAGAAGAGCACCACTTTGTGACTGTATCAGGGGGCAATGGCAAAAGAGATGTGAGGGCTCTAGGATTGAACAAGAAGAACATGACCTCCCACACAAATGGGCAGGTGGTCGACAGCTTGGTTACAGAGAGTGTAGACAGGAGGATGGTCTAGACCTCTCCTTGCTACTGTAGTTGAGAACTTGAGATATAGTAAGATTTTTTGTTTGAAAAATTTGTATTACTATATAGTGTTACCAGGTTCGTGGGAATACCATATGCAAATATAATAAAGAAATTTACCTTGGAGTTGCGTTCAGATATTCGGAGAATTCACAGGCAAGGATCATGCTCGGTTTGAAATTACCGACTCTCTGTGAAGAAACTGGTATGAGCACTTCCACCGTCCTTTTTGCAAGGTCAACACCGATCATCCATGCCTTCTTATCACGAAACTTTACCTTACACATCATGTAAACAAAGTTGTCACCGTCAATGCCTAGAGTGAGGTTTGAAAACAGATCCGAAAGAGTTGATTCCCGGCTTGAGCATCCCACAGCTGTGGGAGCAACCTAACATGGTCAGGGTTGTCGACCGAGATGTCATCGATATCAACGGTGTGCCCCATCTGCCAATCATTTGATGTGGTATGCCTATCACATGTACGGAGCGCCCAACCAGGACAGACAGCAGCTAGCACGGGTTTGGCGCGGGCCTCCTCTGTGTAGAAGAGCAGCTCAGGATCAGGGATGATGTCGGCGCTGTCAACATTATCCTCTAGAGTCTTTCTAGGAATAGAAAACACTTTGAACCGAAGTTCGTGCTCGACAAACTTGATGTGACCATTGCAGCAGGTGACATCCCGGACCAGTCGCGGGGCAGTTGTCCTACGGCTCTGGTTAGAGTATGCAAGCATGGGTATCAGGATTAAGAACCTGCTTGGTTCCAATAAGTCAGGTGACTTATAGGACAGGTGACTTAAAACCAGTGACTTATAAGTCACGCCTGTTTGGTTGTCACCTGACTTATAAGTCACTTGATCACACCTTTTCATCCTGTTTATTTTTCCGACATTCTTCTCTTTTCGCCATTTCATTTTACAAATCCATTTCAGATATGCATACAAATACAAATACAAATCCAAATCCATTTCAAATCCATATAAGTCATCACTAACAAATACAAATTACATTGTTCGATACTAGAACAAATACCAATTACTGCCTACTATGCAGTCCTTCCGCTATCCAATCACGAAAAACGTTCATGTTATGATCATCACGCGAGTTTTGTCTCTGCGATTGAGTTGCATGGCTTCGTCGTTGGCGTCGGCGTCGTAGGCGACTAGGCTCATCCACCATTGGAATGAACTCCTCATCATCATCACACTCTCCAAAATCTCTATCCTCCAATTTACTCTCTCTAATGAAATTGTGTAAAGCCATGCATGATGAAATAATTTTACTTTGCTTTGGTGGTGGATAAGAGGGCATGTGCAACAAAATCCTCCACTTGTTCTTCAATACTCCAAAGCATCGCTCTATTGCATTGCGAATTTGGGAATGTCTATGATTAAATGTTTGTTTTTTACCTCTTGGCGGTGGACCTTGATTGTACTCTTGAAAATGGTACTTCGTTCCTTTGTACGGTGCAAGATAACCAGGTTGGTTAGAGAATCCCGAGTCCACCACATAAAACTTCCCTACAATGTTAAACTGTTAGATAAACATCAATCATCGGGCTGATCAAAGAAATGTGTACTGCAATCTAAATGTACCTTGGGGAGGATGTGGGAAGTGGCTGCCAAATTTGTCTAGTGCTGCCTTGAACACCCTCATGTCATGAACCGACCCAGGCCACCCAGTAACGATGAAGATGAATCTCAAGTCAAAATCAAAAATTGCTAGCACATTCTGAGTAGTAGTTGATTTTCGGTTCATGTGTGTGATGAGGTCTGTCTTTGGCACAACCACCTCTATATGTGTTCCACCAATGGCTCCAATGCAATTGTCGAAGAACGGAGCAAACTGGGGATTTTGAACTCTTGGATGAGGTGTCCTAAACTGTGGATCTAGTGGATGAATTATGTCTCCTGCCAACTTAACCAAACATTCCAAGACTTTATCAAACTTCCTATGAAGTGTCTCCATTGATCGAACAAAACGATTTTCAGCCTGCCGCATAGATTGGGGAGCACCAACCTTCCATAAGAACATGGCTAAAGATTCCACAGATGTCATCCTCGTAGTAGACTTCAATCCATATGACTCTACTAGCAAATTGTGCAGGCTATCAAACACCTCTCCATCCATTCTAAACATGTTGAAACATTGTGTCTTATGCTGTAATGTCCTCATGACCCACTCATATCCAGTTTCTTTAGGTTGGCGGTACATATTTTTATTTTCCATGTTCTCAAGGTGGTACGTACCAATCATTTGTGCAGCGCTGAATATTATGTTCTTCCTCCTCTCTGTTGCTGCAGCTTCTTGTTCCTCCTCTTCTTCGTCCTCCTCTGCCCACTGATCCATGGTGGCAGCCATCCATTGCTACAAAAATATAAATATGAATATATTTAGCCATATTTCTACAAAATTATAAATATAAATATGTTTATAACAGAATTATAAATATAAATATAACAGAATTATAAATATAAATATATTTATAACAGAATTATAAATATATTTATAACCGAATTATAAATATATTTATAACAGAATTATAAATATATTTATAACAGAATTATAAATATATTTATAACAGAATTATAAATATATTTATAACAGAATTATAAATAGAACAGAATTTACTACACATCAAATACTCCAGAAGCATAACATGATTCAAGTTCATATAACACGGCATATCATGATTACAGTTCAAAGTGAAGTTCACATAACATGACATGACATGATTACACTTCACATAACATGACATAACATTACTGCTACAGTCTAATTCTTGGTCGATATTCCTCTCTGCTGGCAGTGCATCTTGATCCACGCAAGCCTTGCTTCAAGAGTCTGCATAGCTCTGAAAAAGGCCCTCTTGTTAGCATCCATGAACAACTCCGAAGCCACCCACATTTCCACGGATGCTTCAGCTACCCCACACTCTTTAGCAACAGCTACACACTGATCCATCTCTTCTTGAATTGCTTGGCGTTTTTGCACCATGATCTGTGCTTGTGCATTTACCATTGCCCTGGACCGAGCCTCCTCCCTCTTGGCATAATTGTCCTCCTTTTTCTTCCCTTCCTCCCTGTCAATCTTGATTTCATTCACCAGCCCCCTAAGAGCTTTAACCATAGGACTCTTGGTTTTCTTGGAAGGGCTCTCTCCTGTTGTTCCAATGCTGCTGGCCCTCTTGCTGCTACTGCTAGCCATCTTGTTGGCACTGCCCATGGGACTTCATGTGTTGTCTTCTGCAACACCAAGATCTGCATGTGTTGTCCCATCACAAAGATCTGCTGCAACACCATTGCATGGCTGGTTGTCTTCCTCATCAAATCCTGGACAAAATGCAGATGCTCCATCCACTATCACATTATCGAAGATCAGCATCAAATCATCTAGATAGGGGGGCACTCGATCCTTGAATACTCTGTAGCACTCGGTTCTCCCCTTGGTATTAGCTTGCCACCATGACTCGCTTGCCAGGATTTCACCATTTGGACCTCAGCCTAGTCCACTGGACTTCACCTGCACCTCTTTCTAGAAAGTTGCCAAGACCTTTGCTTGGGTATACCTATTCTTCATAGCCTTCACATTATATTTCTGTCCACAAGATCTACGAAAATCTCTGCATATGTTCTTCCACCCAACAGGAGCCATTTGATTGTTTGGGCAGTTCCCGTCACTAATCTCGTGAATGACTAATTTTAAAAAGAGTTCTAGCCTTGGTTCATTCCATTTAGCATTATCAAAGCCATGCTGTCATTCATTGCAACTCGATTACAAAACGATACTATGTGATACTTGGCAATTGTGAAACACATGAGCACTGCAAATGTTACCTCATCCGAGTCATCTTCTTCCTCGTCGGTGTTCTGGAGCACGTTGAAGTTGGTACAGTAGAAGCCTTCCTCGTCGTCCTCCAGGTCAATGTGGCCTCCAGTCTGAGTGCTTGCCACGGCATTGGTCAGGGACTTGCCGCGCTTGACTACACCACCACCGCGACCAGCCCCTTACCTTGCTGGACGAGGAGGCATGCCGGCGCTGGATGAGGATCCTCGGCCACCTGCGCCTCGTCCCGCACCTCGACCGCGTCCAGCCACCACATGCTTGCCGCTGCGTCGACGGGGAGGGGCCTCCTGGGGCTGCAGAACATGCTGGTACTCCGACAGGGCAGGAAACGTCGTCGCCTCGGAGTTCAGGTCCAGTCCCCTCGGCGCTGGCGGATCGAGGAAGGTCGGATCACCCAGGCCTCCAGTCGCCGCGCCCAGAGCTCCAGTCGCCGCGCCCAGAGCTCCAGTCGCCGCGCCCAGGCCTCCAATCGCCGCGCCCATGGCACCCACGCGCGGAGAGAAGCCTCCAACCGACGGAGCGCGAAACGGAGCAGCAGCCGCACGAAATGGTGGGGAGTAGTTGCCGACCTGGGAGCCGTCACCAAAGAAGTCCTCTTCCTCGTCGGCGCCTTGGGAATCCTAGAAAAGGGCGGCGAAGCTCCTACCGGCCATGGTGGAGACCGGGCGGCGAGCGGAGGAGGCGAGCAGATCCGGGCGAGGGCGAGCGGATCCGGGCGGCGGCGTGCTGGATCAGAAGGATTCCAGCCGGGATGAGCTCGCGATGGAGGGCGGCGGCGGCGAGACCTGGGGTGCGCGCTGGGGAGGGATGGGGTGCGAGGTGGGCGAGGGATGTGGTCACAGGTGGGATGCGCGGTGGGTGGGCTGAAAAAGTGGTGGGACCCACCCAAAAGTAAGTGACTTATAAGTTTTAAGTTGGGGTGTAGCAACTTATGACTTATAAGTTGGGGTGACTTATAAGTTGGGTCTGTTTGGCAAAATAAGTCATTTTTTGCACTTTTTAACTTATAAGTTGGTGACTTATTTGGAACCAAACAGGGCCTAAGAACCTGTTTGGTTCCAATAAGTCAGGTGACTTATAGGTCAGGTGACTTAAAACCAGTGACTTATAAGTCACGCCTGTTTGGTTGTCACCTGACTTATAAGTCACTTGATCACACCTTCTCATCCTGTTTATTTTTCCGGCATTCTTCTCTTTCCGCCATTTCATTTTACAAATCCATTTCAGATATGCGTACAAATACAAATACAAATCCAAATCCATTTCAAATCCATATAAGTCATCACTAACAAATACAAATTACATTGTTCGATACTAGAACAAATACCAATTACTGCCTACTATGCAGTCCTTCCGCTATCCAATCACGAAAAACGTTCATGTTATGATCATCACGCGAGTTTTGTCCCTGCGATTGAGTTGCATGGCTTCGTCGTTGGCGTCGGCGTCGTAGGAGACTAGGCTCATCCACCATTGGAATGAACTCCTCATCATCATCACACTCTCCAAAATCTCTATCCTCCAATTTACTCTCTCTAATGAAATTGTGTAAAGCCATGCATGATGAAATAATTTTACTTTGCTTTGGTGGTGGATAAGAGGGCATGTGCAACAAAATCCTCCACTTGTTCTTCAATACTCCAAAGCATCGCTCTATTGCATTGCGAATTTGGGAATGTCTATGATTAAATGTTTGTTTTTTACCTCTTGGCGGTGGACCTTGATTGTACTCTTGAAAATGGTACTTCGTTCGTTTGTACGGTGCAAGATAACCAGGTTGGTTAGAGAATCCCGAGTCCACCACATAAAACTTCCCTACAATGTTAAACTGTTAGATAAACATCAATCATCGGGCTGATCAAAGAAATGTGTACTGCAATCTAAATGTACCTTGGGGAGGATGTGGGAAGTGGCTGCCAAATTTGTCTAGTGCTGCCTTGAACACCCTCATGTCATGAACCGACCCAGGCCACCCAGTAACGATGAAGGTGAATCTCAAGTCAAAATCACAAATTGCTAGCACATTCTGAGTAGTAGTTGATTTTCGGTTCATGTGTGTGATGAGGTCTGTCTTTGGCACAACCACCTCTATATGTGTTCCATCAATGGCTCCAATGCAATTGTCGAAGAACGGGGCAAACTGGGGATTTTGAACTCTTGGATGAGGTGTCCTAAACTGTGGATCTAGTGGATGAATTATGTCTCCTGCCAACTTAACCAAACATTCCAAGACTTTATCAAACTTCCTATGAAGTGTCTCCATTGATCGAACAAAACGATTTTCAGCCTGCCGCATAGATTGGGGAGCACCAACCTTCCATAAGAACATGGCTAAAGATTCCACAGATGTCATCCTCGTAGTAGACTTCAATCCATATGACTCTACTAGCAAATTGTGCAGGCTATCAAACACCTCTCCATCCATTCTAAACATGTTGAAACATTGTGTCTTATGCTGTAATGTCCTCATGACCCACTCATATCCAGTTTCTTTAGGTTGGCGGTACATATTTTTATTTTCCATGTTCTCAAGGTGGTACGTACCAATCATTTGTGCAGCGCTGAATATTATGTTCTTCCTCCTCTCTGTTGCTGCAGCTTCTTGTTCCTCCTCTTCTTCGTCCTCCTCTGCCCACTGATCCATGGTGGCAGCCATCCATTGCTACAAAAATATAAATATGAATATATTTAGCCATATTTCTACAAAATTATAAATATAAATATGTTTATAACAGAATTATAAATATAAATATAACAGAATTATAAATATAAATATATTTATAACAGAATTATAAATATATTTATAACCGAATTATAAATATATTTATAACAGAATTATAAATATATTTATAACAGAATTATAAATAGAACAGAATTTACTACACATCAAATACTCCAGAAGCATAACATGATTCAAGTTCATATAACACGGCATATCATGATTACAGTTCAAAGTGAAGTTCACATAACATGACATGACATGATTACACTTCACATAACATGACATAACATTACTGCTACAGTCTAATTCTTGGTCGATATTCCTCTCTGCTGGCAGTGCATCTTGATCCACGCAAGCCTTGCTTCAAGAGTCTGCATAGCTCTGAAAAAGGCCCTCTTGTTAGCATCCATGAACAACTCCGAAGCCACCCACATTTCCACGGATGCTTCAGCTACCCCACACTCTTTAGCAACAGCTACACATTGATCCATCTCTTCTTGAATTGCTTGGCGTTTTTGCACCATGATCTGTGCTTGTGCATTTACCATTGCCCTGGACCGAGCCTCCTCCCTCTTGGCATAATTGTCCTCCTTTTTCTTCCCTTCCTCCCTGTCAATCTTGATTTCATTCACCAGCCCCCTAAGAGCTTTAACCATAGGACTCTTGGTTTTCTTCGAAGGGCTCTCTCCTGTTGTTCCAATGCTGCTGGCCCTCTTGCTGCTACTGCTAGCCATCTTGTTGGCACTGCCCATGCGACTGCATGTGTTGTCTTCTGCAACACCAAGATCTGCATGTGTTGTCCCATCACAAAGATCTGCTGCAACACCATTGCATGGCTGGTTGTCTTCCTCATCAAATCCTGGACAAAATGCAGATGCTCCATCCACTGTCACATTATCGAAGATCAGCATCAAATCATCTAGATAGGGGGGCACTCGATCCTGGAATACTCTGTAGCACTCGGTTCTCCCCTTGGTATTAGCTTGCCACCATGACTCGCTTGCCAGGATTTCACCATTTGGACCTCGGCCTAGTCCACTGGACTTCACCTGCACCTCTTTCCAGAAAGTTGCCAAGACCTTTGCTTGGGTATACCTATTCTTCATAGCCTTCACATTATATTTCTGTCCACAAGATCTACGAAAATCTCTGCATATGTTCTTCCACCCAACAGGAGCCATTTGATTGTTTGGGCAGTTCCCGTCACTAATCTCGCGAATGACTAATTTTAAAAAGAGTTCTAGCCTTGGTTCATTCCATTTAGCATTATCAAAAGCCACGCTGTCATGCATTGCAACTCGATTACAAAACGATACTATGTGATACTTGGCAATTGTGAAACACATGAGCACTGCAAATGTTACCTCATCCGAGTCATCTTCTTCCTCGTCGGAGTTCTGGAGCACGTTGAAGTTGGTACAGTAGAAGCCTTCCTCGTCGTCCTCCAGGTCAATGTGGCCTCCAGTCTGAGTGCTTGCCACGGCATTGGTCAGGGACTTGCCGCGCTTGACTACACCACCACCGCGACCAGCCCCTGACCTTGCTGGACGAGGAGGCATGCCGGCGCTGGATGAGGATCCTCGGCCACCTGCGCCTCGGCCCGCACCTCGACCGCGTCCAGCCACCACATGCTTGCCACTGCGTCGACGGGGAGGGGCCTCCTGGGCTGCAGAACATGCTGGTACTCCGACAGGGCAGGAAACGTCGTCGCCTCGGAGTTCAGGTCCAGTCCCCTCGGCGCTGGCGGATCGAGGAAGGTCGGATCACCCAGGCCTCCAGTCGCCACGCCCAGAGCTCCAGTCGCCGCGCCCAGAGCTCCAGTCGCCGTGCCCAGGCCTCCAATCGCCGCGCCCATGGCACCCACGCGTGGAGAGAAGCCTCCAGCCGACGGAGCGCGAAACGGAGCAGCGGCCGCACGAATCGGTGGGGAGTAGTTGCCGACCTGGGAGCCGTCACCAAAGAAGTCCTCTTCCTCGTTGGCGCCTTGGGAATCTTGGAAAAGGGCGGCGAAGCTCCTACCGGCCATGGTGGAGACCGGGCGGCGAGCGGAGGAGGCGGGCAGATCCGGGCGGAGGCGAGCGGATCCGGGCGGCGGCGTGCTGGATCAGAAGGATTCCAGCCGGGACGAGCTCGCGATGGAGGGCGGCGGCGGCGAGACCTGGGGTGCGCCGTGGGGAGGGATGGGGTGCGAGGTGGGCGAGGGATGTGGTCACGGGTGGGATGCGCGGTGGGTGGGCTGAAAAAGTGGTGGGACCCACCCAAAAGTAAGTGACTTATAAGTTTTAAGTTGGGGTGTAGCAAGTTATGACTTATAAGTTGGGGTGACTTATAAGTTGGGTCTGTTTGGCAAAATAAGTCATTTTTTGCACTTTTTAACTTATAAGTTGGTGACTTATTTGGAACCAAACAGGGCCTAAGAACCTGTTTGGTTCCAATAAGTCAGGTGACTTATAGGTCAGGTGACTTAAAACCAGTGACTTATAAGTCACGCCTGTTTGGTTGTCACCTGACTTATAAGTCACTTGATCACACCTTCTCATCCTGTTTATTTTTCCGGCATTCTTCTCTTTCTGCCATTTCATTTTACAAATCCATTTCAGATATGCGTACAAATACAAATACAAATCCAAATACATTTCAAATCCATACAAGTCATCACTAACAAATACAAATTACATTGTTCGATACTAGAACAAATACCAATTACTGCCTACTATGCAGTCCTTCCGCTATCCAATCACGAAAAACGTTCATCTTATGATCATCACGCGAGTTTTGTCCCTGCGATTGAGTTGCATGGCTTCGTCGTTGGCGTCGGCGTCGTAGGCGACTAGGCTCATCCACCATATGAATGAACTCCTCATCATCATCACACTCTCCAAAATCTCTATCCTCCAATTTACTCTCTCTAATGAAATTGTGTAAAGCCATGCATGATGAAATAATTTTACTTTGCTTTGGTGGTGGATAAGAGGGCATGTGCAACAAAATCCTCCACTTGTTCTTCAGTACTCCAAAGCATCGCTCTATTGCATTGCGAATTTGGGAATGTCTATGATTAAATGTTTGTTTTCTACCTCTTGGCGGTGGACCTTGATTGTACTCTTGAAAATGGTACTTCGTTCCTTTGTACGGTGCAAGATAACCAGGTTGGTTAGAGAATCCTGAGTCCACCACATAAAACTTCCCTACAATGTTAAACTGTTAGATAAACATCAATCATCGGGCTGATCAAAGAAATGTGTACTGCAATCTAAATGTACCTTGGGGAGGATGTGGGAAGTGGCTGCCAAATTTGTCTAGTGCTGCCTTGAACACCCTCATGTCATGAACCGACCCAGGCCACCCAGTAACGATGAAGGTGAATCTCAAGTCAAAATCACAAATTGCTAGCACATTCTGAGTAGTAGTTGATTTTCGGTTCATGTGTGTGATGAGGTCTGTCTTTGGCACAACCACCTCTATATGTGTTCCATCAATGGATCCAATGCAATTGTCGAAGAACGGAGCAAACTGGGGATTTTGAACTCTTGGATGAGGTGTCCTAAACTGTGGATCTAGTGGATGAATTATGTCTCCTGCCAACTTAACCAAACATTCCAAGACTTTATCAAACTTCCTATGAAGTGTCTCCATTGATCGAACAAAACGATTTTCAGCCTGCCGCATAGATTGGGGAGCACCAACCTTCCATAAGAACATGGCTAAAGATTCCACAGATGTCATCCTCGTAGTAGACTTCAATCCATATGACTCTACTAGCAAATTGTGCAGGCTATCAAACACCTCTCTATCCATTCTAAACATGTTGAAACATTGTGTCTTATGATGTAATGTCCTCATGACCCACTCATATCCAGTTTCTTTAGGTTGGCGGTACATATTTTTATTTTCCATGTTCTCAAGGTGGTACGTACCAATCATTTGTGCAGCGCTGAATATTATGTTCTTCCTCCTCTCTGTTGCTGCAGCTTCTTGTTCCTCCTCTTCTTCGTCCTCCTCTGCCCACTGATCCATGGTGGCAGCCATCCATTGCTACAAAAATATAAATATGAATATATTTAGCCATATTTCTACAAAATTATAAATATAAATATGTTTATAACAGAATTATAAATATAAATATAACAGAATTATAAATATAAATATATTTATAACAGAATTATAAATATATTTATAACCGAATTATAAATATATTTATAACAGAATTATAAATATATTTATAACAGAATTATAAATAGAACAGAATTTACTACACATCAAATACTCCAGAAGCATAACATGATTCAAGTTCATATAACACGGCATATCATGATTACAGTTCAAAGTGAAGTTCACATAACATGACATGACATGATTACACTTCACATAACATGACATAACATTACTGCTACAGTCTAATTCTTGGTCGATATTCCTCTCTGCTGGCAGTGCATCTTGATCCACGCAAGCCTTGCTTCAAGAGTCTGCATAGCTCTGAAAAAGGCCCTCTTGTTAGCATCCATGAACAACTCCGAAGCCACCCACATTTCCACGGATGCTTCAGCTACCCCACACTCTTTAGCAACAGCTACACATTGATCCATCTCTTCTTGAATTGCTTGGCGTTTTTGCACCATGATCTGTGCTTGTGCATTTACCATTGCCCTGGACCGAGCCTCCTCCCTCTTGGCATAATTGTCCTCCTTTTTCTTCCCTTCCTCCCTGTCAATCTTGATTTCATTCACCAGCCCCCTAAGAGCTTTAACCATAGGACTCTTGGTTTTCTTGGAAGGGCTCTCTCCTGTTGTTCCAATGCTGCTGGCCCTCTTGCTGCTACTGCTAGCCATCTTGTTGGCACTGCCCATGGGACTTCATGTGTTGTCTTCTGCAACACCAAGATCTGCATGTGTTGTCCCATCACAAAGATCTGCTGCAACACCATTGCATGGCTGGTTGTCTTCCTCATCAAATCCTGGACAAAATGCAGATGCTCCATCCACTATCACATTATCGAAGATCAGCATCAAATCATCTAGATAGGGGGGCACTCGATCCTTGAATACTCTGTAGCACTCGGTTCTCCCCTTGGTATTAGCTTGCCACCATGACTCGCTTGCCAGGATTTCACCATTTGGACCTCAGCCTAGTCCACTGGACTTCACCTGCACCTCTTTCTAGAAAGTTGCCAAGACCTTTGCTTGGGTATACCTATTCTTCATAGCCTTCACATTATATTTCTGTCCACAAGATCTACGAAAATCTCTGCATATGTTCTTCCACCCAACAGGAGCCATTTGATTGTTTGGGCAGTTCCCGTCACTAATCTCGTGAATGACTAATTTTAAAAAGAGTTCTAGCCTTGGTTCATTCCATTTAGCATTATCAAAGCCACGCTGTCATGCATTGCAACTCGATTACAAAACGATACTATGTGATACTTGGCAATTGTGAAACACATGAGCACTGCAAATGTTACCTCATCCGAGTCATCTTCTTCCTCGTCGGAGTTCTGGAGCACGTTGAAGTTGGTACAGTAGAAGCCTTCCTCGTCGTCCTCCAGGTCAATGTGGCCTCCAGTCTGAGTGCTTGCCACGGCATTGGTCAGGGACTTGCCGCGCTTGACTACACCACCACCGCGACCAGCCCCTGACCTTGCTGGACGAGGAGGCATGCCGGCGCTGGATGAGGATCCTCGGCCACCTGCGCCTCGTCCCGCACCTCGACCGCGTCCAGCCACCACATGCTTGCCGCTGCGTCGACGGGGAGGGGCCTCCTGGGGCTGCAGAACATGCTGGTACTCCGACAGGGCAGGAAACGCCGTCGCCTCGGAGTTCAGGTCTAGTCCCCTCGGCGCTGGCGGATCGAGGAAGGTCGGATCACCCAGGGCTCCAGTCGCCGCGCCCAGAGCTCCAGTCGCCGCGCCCAGAGCTCCAGTCGCCGCGCCCAGGCCTCCAATCGCCGCGCCCATGGCACCCACGCGCGGAGAGAAGCCTCCGGCCGAGGGAGCGCGAAACGGAGCAGCAGCCACACGAATCGGTGGGGAGTAGTTGCCGACCTGGGAGCCATCACCAAAGAAGTCCTCTTCCTCGTCGGCGCCTTGGGAATCTTGGAAAAGGGCGGCGAAGCTCCTACCGTCCATGGTGGAGACCGGGCGGCGAGCAGAGGAGGCGAGCAGATCCGGGCGGAGGCGAGCGGATCCGGGCTGCGGCGTGCTGGATCAGAAGGATTCCAGCCGGGACGAGCTCGCGATGGAGGGCGGCGGCGGCGAGACCTGGGGTGCGCGGTGGGGAGGGATGGGGTGCGAGGTGGGCGAGGGATGTGGTCACGGGTGGGATGCACGGTGGGTGGGCTGAAAAAGTGGTGGGACCCACCCAAAAGTAAGTGACTTATAAGTTTTAAGTTGGGGTGTAGCAACTTATGACTTATAAGTTGGGGTGACTTATAAGTTGGGTCTGTTTGGCAAAATAAGTCATTTTTTGCACTTTTTAACTTATAAGTTGGTGACTTATTTGGAACCAAACAGGGCCTAAACTTAGGGCAGGGTTCTTGTCAAACACGTTGCATGTGACAATCCCGCGCGAGACGTCGACCCAGCCTATGACACCTCCTCCCAGCGCGATCACCTTGTCGAGATAAGGGCCGGGCAGGTCCTCTTCCCTGACCCCGGGAGATGTTTGCAACCGCAACTGCGTGATGGTCCACTTGCCCGTCTTGGACGAGAAGACATGGAGCTGGTAGTCTGAACGGAGCATCATCATGAAGAGATCGGCGATGAGGAATCCCCCATCGTCGTCATCAAACAGTAAGATGCAGTTGAGGAACGAGTTGGTGGTTCCCGGAGGAGTATGAGGAATCCGCGTGAGCGACGGCGGCTTGCCGCGGCCGGCCTTGTAGACGAAGTACTCGGCGCGACGAGAGTCCCGGAGGGTGCTCATTAGGCCGACGGTGAAGGCTAAGCGGAGGAGCACAAGATCCTTGGCCGAGAAGACGACCAGGGGCTTGCTCCACTACTAGAAAAAAGTCTGTTAGTGGCACACATATTTTGGCTATTAATGGCGCACTATAGGTGTGCCACTATTATCACGTCACTACTAATAAATAGTAATGGCGCACGCCTGGTGCACCACTATTAATCTACATAGCGCATCACCTAGCGCGCCATTACTATCCCAGACACTAACGGCGCAGCTAAAGTGTGTCATTACTAGGCCCAGAAGTGCGCCACTGCTGTTACTCCAAGGGGCCATGTGTACCTTGTGCTCTGGGTTACTAATGGCGCACTTTTAGATAATGCGCCACTGAGGTGTTTATTTATGTGCGCCACTAAAGTGCAATATGGTGCGCCACTACTATGAATATTAGGAATTATTTTTTTGCTTTTCTGATATTTACACAGGTTACAAAATACATTACAGCATAGAATATAAACAGCACAACATATAAACAGCAGATTTATCGAATACAATAGAAGATTAGTCTCCGAATACAATTCATCATATTAGTCTCCTAATTCAAAATACCGAACAAAGTTAGAACATTACAAGTCTCGAGACCACGAGTAGCGAGTTTGTCTTCACATTACAAGTCGATATCTAAACTACCATCACATAGAAGAGGGTTGCGGTCACGATGAGCATCATCGTGATGAAACTGATCTTCATCCGGTTCCTCCTCCGCTCCCTCCTCTCTCCCGCTAGATAGTGCGCGTATCTAGCTTCTGCCTCCGCCCTAATGGTGTACCCTTTGTAACTGTTACCGCTGAAACGGTGAACCTGTCTCCGACACTCCTCCCAGTCGTCGTAGACTCCGGGAACCTCACCCTTGTACACGACATACGACGGCATCTCTATGCACTAGACAAACAAAACGTTAGTAGCAATTCACAGATAATATATAAGCAATATATAAGTATGCAACAAAAGGATCGGAAGAGAAAAGCAACACATTAATAGCACGATTCATGGTCCTACTAATAAATAGCATCGATTACATATAAGCTGAACGACTGTCCAAACTAAAGAGACATACAAGTTCATTAAATTTTAATTACAACATGAGCTAATCGATATTTCAGAACTACATAGCATCAATACTTTCGACTCGACTCAGGGACCGGAGCGTGGATGAAGCCGCCGTCTTTCGTGATGGTCATGAATGTGCGATCGTTGTCATCCTGTATTTGTAGCGTTGTTTCTATTTCACTGTTGGACGGTTGATAGTTGAGGTAAAACTGCTAATTTTCTTGACCTAGGAGTGCCCCATTCTCAACCGAAATAGAAATTAATGAACATTTCAGGAGAAAGGGGTAACTATTTGTACCTGCACAAAAAAAGGCCTACATATATCCAGTGTGTAGTGCCAGGGAAACATTGTATTCTTTTCGGTTGTTCACTATTCGTGTTGGAAATATGCCCTAGAGGCAATAATAAAATGGTTATTATTGTATTTCCTAGTTCATGATAATTGTCTATTATTCATGCTACAATTGTGTTAAACAGAAACCGTAATACATGTGTGAATACATAGACCATCGCATGTCCCTAGTGAGCCTCTAGTTGGCTAGCTCGTTGATCAATAGATGGTCACGGTTTCATGACCATGGACATTGGATGTCGTTGATAACGGGATCACATCATTAGGAGAATGATGTGATGGACAAGACCCAATCCTAAGCATAGCACAAGATCGTGTAGTTCGTATGCTAAAGCTTTTCAATGTCAAGTATCATTTCCTTAGACCATGAGATTGTGTAACTCCCGGATACCGTAGGAATGCTTTGGGTGTGCCAAACGTCACAACGTAACTGGGTGGCTATAAAGGTACGCTACGGGTATCTCCGAAAGTGTCTGTTGGGTTGACACGAATCAAGACTGGGATTTGTCACTCCGTGTGACGGAGAGGTATCTCTGGGCCCACTCGGTAAGACATCATCATAATGAGCTCAATGTGACTAAGGAGTTAGCCACGGGATGATGTGTTACGGAACGAGTAAAGAGACTTGCCGGTAACGAGATTGAACAAGGTATGGCGATACCGACGATCGAATCTCGGGCAAGTACCATACCGATAGACAAAGGGAATTGTATACGGGATTGATTGAATCCCTGACATCGTGGTTCATCCGATGAGATCATCGTGGAGTACGTGGGAGCCAACATGGGTATCCAGATCCCGCTGTTGGTTATTGGCCGGAGAGGTGTCTCGGTCATGTCTACGTGTCTCCCGAACCCGTAGGGTCTACACACTTAAGGTTCGATGACGCTAGGGTTATAGGGAAAAGGTATACGTGATTACCGAAGGTTGTTCGGAGTCCCGGATGAGATCCCGGACGTCACGAGGAGCTCCGTAATGGTCCGGAGGTAAAGATTGATATATAGGAAGTCCAGTTTTGGTCACCGGAAAGTTTTCGGGCTCATCGGTAATGTACCGGGAGTGCCGGGAGGGTGCCGGAGGACCCCCGGGAGGGGTGTGACGACCAAAGGACCACATGGGCTGTTAGATAAAGTGTGCCAGCCCTTATTGGGCTGGGCAAGACTTTTGCTAAAGGCCCATGCGGCTGGAGATAAGGAGATAAGGCAAAAAGGATTTAAAAGGAGGAGATCCACCTCCCTTGTGGGAGGTGGACTCTCCCTTTAATTCAGCCGGCCATCTCCTCTTTGGAGTAGAGGCCAAGCCAGCCCTCCACGTCCCTCCTCCTATATATACTTGAGGTTTTGGATGTTTTGATACAGGATTTGATCTCTCTCTCTCACGGCGAAGCCCTACCTCTCTTCTTCCTCCTCCGCAGCGCTTAGGCGAAGCCCTGTCGGAATACCTTGCTACTCCACCACCACCACGCCGTCGTGCTGCTGTTGGAGACTTTCCCCAACCTCTCCTTCCTCCTTGCTGGATCAAGGTGTTGGAGACGTCACCGGGCTGCACGTGTGTTGAACGCGGAGGTGCCGTCCGTTCGGCACTTGATCGGATCTACCGCGATCTGAATCGCTGCGAGTACGACTCCATCAACCGCGTTCTTGTAACGCTTCCTCTTAGCGATCTTCAAAGGTATGAAGATGCAATCTCTCCCCTCTCGTTGCTGGTTTCTCCATAGATAGATCTTGGTGAACGTAGGAAAATTTTGATTTACTACTACGTCTCCCAACAGTGGTATCATGAGCTAGGTCTATGCGTAGAATCTATGCACGAGTAGAACACAAAGCAGTTGTGGGCGTCGAGTTTGTTAATTTGCTTGCCGCTACTAGTCTTATCTTGATTCGGCGGTATTGTGGGATGAAGCGGCCCGGACCAACTTTACACGTACGCTTACGTGAGACCGGTTCCACCGCCTGACATGCACTAGATTCATAAGGTGGCTAGCGGGTGTCTGTCTCTCCTACCTTAGTCGGATCGGATTCGATGAAAAGGGTCCTTATGAAGGGTAAATAGCAATTGGCAAATCACGTTGTGGTGTTGACGTAGGTAAGAAACGTTCTTGCTAGTAACCTATAGCAGCCACGTAAAAACTTGCAACTACAAATTAGAGGACGTCTAACTTGTTTTTGCAGCATGTGCCTTGTGATGTGATATGGCCAAAGGATGTGATGTGATGCATTGTGATGTATGAATTGATCATGTTCTTGTAATAGGATTCACGACTTGCATGTCGATGATTATGACAACCGGCAGGAGCCATAGGAGTTGTCTTATTTATTGTATGACCTGCGTGTCAATCATAAACGCCATGTAATTACTTTACTTTATTGCTAAGCGTTAGCCATAGTAGTAGAAGTAATAGTTGGCGAGACAACTTCATGAAGACACAATGATGGAGATCATGATGATGGAGATCATGGTGTCGTGCCGGTGACAGTGATGATCATGGTGCCCCGAAGATGGAGATCATAGGAGCAAAATGATATTGGCCATATCATGTCACTATATTGATTGCATGTGATGTTTATCATGTTTACATCTTATTTGCTTAGAACGACGGTAGTAAATAAGATGATCTCTCAATAAAATTTCAAGAGAAGTGTTCACCCTAACTGTGCACCGTTGCTAAGGATCGTTGTTCCAAAGCACCACGTGATGATCGGGTGTGATAGGTTCTAACGTTCGCATACAACGGGTGTAAGCCAGATTTACACACGCGAAACACTTAGGTTGACTTGACGAGCCTAGCATGTACAGACATGGCCTCGGAACACGGAAGACCGAAAGGTCGAACATGAGTCGTATAGAAGATACGATCAACATGAAGATGTTCACCATGGATGACTAGTCCGTCTCACGTGATGATCGGACACGGGCTAGTTGACATGGATCATGTATCACTTGGAAGACTAGAGAGATGTCTGTCTAAGTGGGAGTTCATTAATTTGATTAAATGAACTTAATTATCATGAACTTAGTCTAAAATTGTCTTTACAATCTATGATGTAGATCCAATGGCCAACGCAAATGTCACCCTCAATTTCAACGCGTTCCTAGAGAAAACCAAGCTGAAAGATGATGGAAGCAACTATGCGGACTGGGTCCGTAGCTTGAGGATCATCCTCATAGCTTCCAAGAGATTGTATGTCCTAGATGCACCGCTAGGTGACGCACCCGTTCTCCCAGCGGAACAAGATGTTATGAACACTTGGCAATCACGCTGCGATGATTACTCCCTTGTTCAATGCGGCATGCTTTACAGTCTAGAACCGGGGCTCCAAAAGCGTTTTGAGCAACACGGAGCATATGAGATGTTCCAGGAGCTGAAACTGGTATTTCAAGCTCATGCCCGGGTCGAGAGATATGATGTCTCCGACAAGTTCTTCAGCTGTAAGATGGAGGAGCATAGTTCTGTCAGTGAGCACATCCTCAAGATGTCTGGGCTACACAGCCGCTTGACTCAGCTGGGGGTTAATATCCCGGATGACTCGGTCATTGACAGAATCCTCCAGTCGCTTCCACCTAGCTTCAAGAGCTTTGTGATGAACTACAACATGCAAGGTATGGAGAAGTCCATTCCTGAGTTGTACTCGATGCTGAAATCAGCGGAGGTCGAGATCAAAAAGGAGCATCAAGTGTTGATGGTGAATAAGACCACTAGTTTCAAGAAAGGCAAGGGTAAGAAGAACTTCAAGAAGGACGGCAAAGCTGTTGCCGCGCCCGGTAAGCAAGTTGCCGGGAAGAAGAAGAAAAATGGACCCAAGCCTGAGACTGAGTGCTTTTATTGCAAGGGTACCGGTCACTGGAAGCGGAACTACCCCAAGTATTTAGCGGATAAGAAGGACGGCAACATTAAAGGTATATGTGATATACTTGTTATTGATGTGTACTTGACCAGCGCTCGTAGTAGCTCCTGGGTATTTGATACCGGTGCAGTTGCTCACATTTGTAACTCCAAGCAGGAGCTGCGGAATAAGCGGAGGCTGGCCAAGGATGAGGTGACGATGCGTGTCGGGAATGGTTCCAAGGTCGATGTGATCGCCGTCGGCACGTTACCTCTACATCTACCTTCGGGATTAGTTTTAAACCTTAATAATTGTTATTTAGTACCAGCTTTGAGCATGAACATTGTATCTGGATCTCGCTTGATGCGAGATGGCTACTCATTTAAATCCGAGAATAATGGTTGTTCTATTTATATGAGAGAAATGTTTTATGCTCATGCCCCGCTGGTCAATGGTTTATTTTTGATGAATCTCGAACGTGATGTTACACATGTCCATAGTGTGAGTACCAAAAAGTGTAAAGTTGATAACGATAGTCCCACTTACATGTGGCACTGCCGTCTTGGCCATATTGGTGTCAAACGCATGAAGAAGCTCCATGCTGATGGACTTTTGGAGTCACTTGATTTCGAATCATTTGACACATGCGAACCATGCCTCATGGGCAAGATGACCAAGACTCCGTTCTCCGGAACAATGGAGCGAGCAACTGACTTGTTGGAAATAATACATACCGATGTATGCGGTCCAATGAGCGTCGAGGCTCGCGGTGGCTACCGTTATGTTCTCACCCTCACTGATGACTTGAGTAGATATGGTTATGTCTACTTAATGAAACACAAGTCTGAAACTTTTGAAAGGTTCAAGGAATTTCAGAGTGAGGTCGAGAATCAACGTGACAGGAAAATAAAATGCCTACGATCTGATCGTGGCGGAGAATATTTAAGTCACGAGTTTGGCACGCACCTTAGGAAATGTGGAATTGTTTCACAACTCACGCCGCCCGGCACACTCCAGCGAAATGGTGTGTCTGAACGTCGTAATCGCACTCTATTGGATATGGTGCGATCTATGATGTCTCTTACCGACTTACCGCTATCATTTTGGGGATATGCATTAGAGACTGCCGCATTCACTTTAAATAGGGCACCGTCTAAATCCGTTGAGACGACACCGTATGAATTGTGGTTTGGAAAGAAACCTAAGCTGTCGTTTCTAAAAGTTTGGGGATGCGATGCTTATGTGAAGAAACTTCAACCTGAGAAGCTCGAACCCAAAGCGGAAAAGTGCGTCTTCATAGGATATCCCAAGGAGACTATTGGGTATACCTTCTACCTACGATCCGAAGGCAAAGTCTTTGTTGCCAAGAATGGATCCTTTCTCGAGAAAGAGTTTCTCTCGAAAGAAGTAAGTGGGAGGAAAATAGAACTTGATGAGGAAATTGTACCTCCACTCGAACCGGAGAGTAGCGCAGCACAGGAAGTTGTTTCTGTGGAGCCTACACCGGCTAGAGAGGAAGTTAATGATGATGATCATGAAACTTCAGATCAAGTTGCTATTCGAAGGTCCACCAGGACACGTTCCGCACCAGAGTGGTACGGCAATCCTGTCCTAGAGATCATGTTGTTGGACAACGGTGAACCTTCGAACTATGAAGAAGCGATGGCGGGCCCGGATTCCAACAAATGGCTTGAGGCCATGAAATCCGAGATAGGATCCATGTATGAGAACAAAGTATGGACTTTGGTGGACTTGCCTAATGATAAGGGAGCCATTGAAAACAAATGGATCTTTAAGAAGAAGACTGACGCGGACGGTAATGTCACCGCCTATAAAGCTCGGCTTGTCGCTAAGGGTTATTGACAAGTTCAAGGAGTTGACTACGATGAGACTTTCTCACCCGTAGCGATGCTAAAGTCAGTCCGAATCATGTTAGCAGTTGCCGCATTTTATGATTATGAGATCTGGCAAATGGACGTCAAAACGGCATTCCTTAATGGCTTCCTCAAGGAAGAACTGTATATGATGCAGCCGGAAGGTTTTGTCGATCCTAAAGATGCTAACAAGGTATGCAAGCTCCAGCGCTCCATCTATGGGCTGGTGCAAGCATCTCGGAGTTGGAACATTCGCTTTAATGAGGTGATTAAAGCGTTTGGGTTTGTACAGGTTTATGGAGAACCTTGTATTTACAAGAAAGTGAGTGGGAGCTCTATAGCATTTCTTATACTGTATGTGGATGACATGCTGATAATGGGAAATAATATAGAACTCTTGGAAAGTATCAAGGCCTACTTGAATAAGTGTTTTTCAATGAAGGACCTTGTAGAAGCTGCTTACATATTAGGTATTAAGATCTATAGAGATAGATCGAAACGCCTCATTGGTCTTTCACAAAGCACATACCTTGAAAAGATATTGAAGAAGTTCAATATGCATCAGTCCAAGAAGGGGTTCTTGCCTGTGTTGCAAGGTGTGAGATTGAGTACGACTCAATGCCCGACCACGGCAAAGGATAGAGAAGAGATGAGTGTCATCCCCTATGCTTCAGCCATAGGCTCTATCATGTATGCCATGCTGTGTACCAGACCTGATGTGAACCTTGCCATAAGTTTGGTAGGGAGGTACCAAAGTGATCCCGGAGCGGAACACTGGACAGCGGTCAAGAATATCCTGAAGTACCTGAAAAGGACAAAGGACATGTTTCTCATATATGGAGGTGCCGAAGAGCTCGTCGTAAAGGGTTACGTCGACGCTAGCTTCGACACAGATCCGGACGACTCTAAGTCGCAAACCGGATACGTGTATATTTTGAATGGAGGGGCAGTCAGCTGGAGTAGCAGCAAGCAAAGCGTCGTGGCGGCATCTACATGTGAAGCGGAGTACATAGCTGCTTCGGAAGCAGCAAAGGAGGGAGTCTGGATGAAGGAGTTCATCACCGACCTAGGAGTGATTCCAAATGCGTCGGGCCCGATGACTCTACTCTGTGACAACACTGGAGCTATTGCCCTTGCGAAGGAGCCCAGGTTTCACAAGAAGACAAGACACATCAAGCGCCGCTTCAACTCCATCCGTGATTACATTCAAGAGGGAGACATAGATATTTGTAAAGTGCATACGGATCTGAATGTCGCAGATCCGTTGACTAAACCTCTCTCACGAGCAAAACATGATCAACACCAGAACGCTATGGGTGTTCGATTCATCACAATGTAACTAGATTATTGACTCTAGTGCAAGTGGGAGACTGTTGGAAATATGCCCTAGAGGCAATAATAAAATGGTTATTATTGTATTTCCTAGTTCATGATAATTGTCTATTATTCATGCTACAATTGTGTTAAACAGAAACCGTAATACATGTGTGAATACATAGACCATCGCATGTCCCTAGTGAGCCTCTAGTTGGCTAGCTCGTTGATCAATAGATGGTCACGGTTTCATGACCATGGACATTGGATGTCGTTGATAACGGGATCACATCATTAGGAGAATGATGTGATGGACAAGACCCAATCCTAAGCATAGCACAAGATCGTGTAGTTCGTATGCTAAAGCTTTTCAATGTCAAGTATCATTTCCTTAGACCATGAGATTGTGTAACTCCCGGATACCGTAGGAATGCTTTGGGTGTGCCAAACGTCACAACGTAACTGGGTGGCTATAAAGGTACGCTACGGGTATCTCCGAAAGTGTCTGTTGGGTTGACACGAATCAAGACTGGGATTTGTCACTCCGTGTGACGGAGAGGTATCTCTGGGCCCACTCGGTAAGACATCATCATAATGAGCTCAATGTGACTAAGGAGTTAGCCACGGGATGATGTGTTACGGAACGAGTAAAGAGACTTGCCGGTAACGAGATTGAACAAGGTATGGCGATACCGACGATCGAATCTCGGGCAAGTACCATACCGATAGACAAAGGGAATTGTATACGGGATTGATTGAATCCCTGACATCGTGGTTCATCCGATGAGATCATCGTGGAGTACGTGGGAGCCAACATGGGTATCCAGATCCCGCTGTTGGTTATTGGCCGGAGAGGTGTCTCGGTCATGTCTACGTGTCTCCCGAACCCGTAGGGTCTACACACTTAAGGTTCGATGACGCTAGGGTTATAGGGAAAAGGTATATGTGATTACCAAAGGTTGTTCGGAGTCCCGGATGAGATCCCGGACGTCACGAGGAGCTCCGTAATGGTCCGGAGGTAAAGATTGATATATAGGAAGTCCAGTTTTGGTCACCGGAAAGTTTTCGGGCTCATCGGTAATGTACCGGGAGTGCCGGGAGGGTGCCGGAGGACCCCCGGGAGGGGTGTGACGACCAAAGGACCACATGGGCTGTTAGATAAAGTGTGCCAGCCCTTATTGGGCTGGGCAAGACTTTTGCTAAAGGCCCATGCGGCTGGAGATAAGGAGATAAGGCAAAAAGGATTTAAAAGGAGGAGATCCACCTCCCTTGTGGGAGGTGGACTCTCCCTTTAATTCAGCCGGCCATCTCCTCTTTGGAGTAGAGGCCAAGCCAGCCCTCCACGTCCCTCCTCCTATATATACTTGAGGTTTTGGATGTTTTGAGACAGGATTTGATCTCTCTCTCTCACGGCGAAGCCCTACCTCTCTTCTTCCTCCTCCGCAGCGCTTAGGCGAAGCCCTGTCGGAATACCTTGCTACTCCACCACCACCACGCCGTCGTGCTGCTGTTGGAGCCTTTCCCCAACCTCTCCTTCCTCCTTGCTGGATCAAGGTGTTGGAGACGTCACCGGGCTGCACGTGTGTTGAACGCGGAGGTGCCGTCCGTTCGGCACTTGATCGGATCTACCGCGATCTGAATCGCTGCGAGTACGACTCCATCAACCGCGTTCTTGTAACGCTTCCTCTTAGCGATCTTCAAAGGTATGAAGATGCAATCTCTCCCCTCTCGTTGCTGGTTTCTCCATAGATAGATCTTGGTGAACGTAGGAAAATTTTGATTTACTACTACGTCTCCCAACAATTCGGTCTTCAGTTTTTATAATTCGGTCTTCGGTCCCGACCAAACAGACCAAATTAATTGTAGAACTCAGACTTATATTACTTATACTGACAATTGTATGCAAACTACATAGACAGATCCAATGAGCCTATCCTCTGTGACACCGAGTGGAATCTGTCATATGCACTTAATGCACGTAACCAGCTTAGGTAAATGTTGCTGCCAATCCCTCTACCGCCACACAACCCAATCAGTCAAACAACAGCAGTAATTGGTCGAAGGGAATCTCCTCAGCTGACCGACGACAGCGGCCAGCGAGAAGTACTACCGGCCGTACTATTGCTTCCCCGGCGACAAGGGGCTCGTGAGCGTGGGAGCAGCACCGTTTGTGGGGTCGAGGACCTTGGAGGCCAAGGGGACGGCCGCGAGGCGCGCAAGAGCTTCTCGTCATCGGAGGCCGCGAGGGGCGAGGGATACCGCGGCGGCCAGATAGCAAAGGAGGCGGCGAGGCGGGAGGTGCAGCAGGGAGCTGGAGAGGGTGGTGGCCGGAGAGCTTGCCGAATGGCATTTTACCTCGGGTGACAACCAGTGGAACGTGAGGGGGGGAGGCCATGCGCAGGTTTACCTCGGGTGATGCAGGATCCCAGGCGCACCACCGACGCCACCGGAGGAGCAGGGGTGGCGGGATGCGCTGGAGCGGAGGATGACGGGATCATCGGTGAGCCTTGCTGCACGATGAAGGCGCTGATGGGGACAACGGAGTCAATCTGGAGGCGGAAACGGAGGCGGAGGCGGTTGGGCTCGTCGGCAGAGTTCGATCTGGGCGGCGGCGAGGTGGGTGGCGGCGAGGCGGGACAAGCCGGGTGGCGGCGATGGCTGGCAAAGGAGAGACGAGTGAGGGGAGGGAATGAAAGAAGGGGAAGGAATAGGATAATGCTGTAGTGGGGGGAGGGTTAGCAATGGCGCACCTTTTAGGGGTGTGCCATAAAAATTGGTATATCAATGGCGCATGGCACACCTTCTCTTGGTGCGCCATTACTAACTTTTTTTATTTTTTTGGATTTTTAGTTGCATGTAATAATTTAAGATTTGACATAAAAGAAAAGGAAAATGCAAATGGAGTGATAAAACCATTGTGCAAAGATTTAGAATTAGATGACATGGTTGAAATCAAGTGACATGAAATAACAGTCATCAAAGATTGAGCTTGCCAGTGACACACACACGTGGCCGACACGTCGTGATTCGATCTTAGCTATATTTTCACAATCTTCTTGCCCTTCTTTCTCGTGGTTGAATAATTTAGCCATAGAACCCCTTGAATTCTTCTCTTGAATGGACGTCCTTTAGGTAGGGTGGTCCTGCTTCTTCTTGTAGTGTATAGTACTTCATCGTCGTCGTCATCTTCCATCTTCGGGTCGCCGTACTTGTCGAAGTCTTACTCATTGGTGACTCCATCCATTCCGATGATGTTCCTTTTGCCTCTCTTCACGACAACACGACTGGGCTTTGACGGGTCGGTAATGAAGAAGCATTGGTCCACTTGGCAAGCCAGTACCCATGGCTCATTTTTTGCGGTGACGTTTGCGCCCGCGGTCTTGGATTTGGCTTCGGGTATAACCATGGTGCTAAAATACCGATCTTCTTTTAGGACGCTCTTGGCCCATCTGACGTGGAACATCGGGACCTCGATCCTTCCGTAGTATCTGTCCTTGTCGTTACCGGTGTAGGACTCCATCGTTACCCCGGAGTTCTGATAATCGCTCTTCATGTCCTTTTCCTCGGTGTAGAATGTGTAACCATTGATATCGTACGCCTCATACGTCATCAGGTTGTGCTCGGTGCCCTGTGACAAGGCGAATATGAGTTTTTCTTCCGCGGAAGAATCCTCATGTAAAGGGTACGACAGAAGCTTGTCCTTGAACCAACACGTGAATCATGAGTTGTGCTCTTTGATTATATCTCTGTTCGTCCTCTGTTGGCCTCGGTCATTGTACGTCTTCTCAATAAAGGTTTTGTGCTCTACCACCCAAGGACCGACCACGTCTATGTGTTGTAGCGCGACTAGGTTTGCTCTTTCAAAGTCGGCGAGTCGACCCTTGAAGTCGACATGCATTTCGTGGCGACCCTCATGGTGACCCCATCCAGCGAGCCTGCCGAGGTGCCTGTTAACGGGCAGACCAACGGGGTTCTCGATGCCTAGATAATTCGTGTAGAAGGAGATGCATTCTTCAGTCAGAAAGCCCTTGGCTATGCTTCCATCTGGACGTGCCCTGTTGCGAACGTATCCTTTGATTACACCATTCATCCTTTCGAACGGCATCATGCTGTGCAGGAACGTCGGCCTGAGTTGGATGATATCCTCCACGATATGGACCAGCAGATGCACCATAACGTCGAAGAATGCGGGCGGGAAGTACATCTCAAGATCGCATAGTATCACCATGATCTCTTCCTGTAGCCTTCTGAGTTGCCTCATGCCAACCGACTTCTGAGAGATGACGTCGAAAAAGTTGCATAGGCCAAATAGCTTTTCAAGGACGTGCGCGTCCATGATCCCACGGATTGCAACTGGAAGTATTTGCGTCATCAGCACGTGACAGTCGTGAGACTTCATCCCGCTGAACTTCTGCTTCGCTGAGTCTAGGTATCTGCTTATCTTCCCCCCCGTAACCGTAAGGAAGTTTTACTCCTACGAGGCAGGTGAAAAACTGCTCGATCTCCTTCTAACTTAGAGTGAAGCACGCGAGAGGGCAGTCATATTCGATCTTCTTGGCCTTTTTGCCTTTGCGACGACTTTCCGTGTCCTTCGCCTCATCATCATCATCATCATCATTAGGGCGTTTTGCGTGAAGCTCCTCCCTGATGCCCATTGATTGCAAGTCTGCCCTTGCTTTCGGCCCATCTTTGGTCCTCTCTGGCATGTTGAGCAGGGTACCAAGCAGACTCTCGCACACGTTCTTCGTGATATGCATGACATCAAGGCTGTGAGGCACACGGAGGATCTTGCAGTACGGCAAGTCCCAGAAAACAGACCTTGTTTTCCATACCATCAGCAGCGGCTCTGGCGCCTTTCGCTTCTTTCCCTGCGGTGGGCACTCTTTCCAATTTTTCAACAGCTGATCTATTTCCTCGCCGCTCCTCATACGTGGGGGTCTTCGGGGTTCGGTTTCACCATCGAACAGATCCTTCCGTTTTCTCCATGCGTCATCGTCGCGAAGCCACCTTCGATGTCCCATGAACACGGTTTTTGAAGACCCAGGATCTCTATCTAGCTGGCGATACGTTGTGTCATCCATGCACCTGACGCATGCACAAAATCCATGGATCACCTACCCCGCAACATATCCGTAATCGAGATAGTCGTGCACCGTCGTGAGCAGTGCGGCTCTCATAGGGAAATATTGTTTCGCTGCGGCGTCCCACGTATTGGCTGGCGTTTTCCACAGCGTGTCTAGCTCCTCTTTCAGCAGCCCCAGATAAAGATTGATGTCGTTCCCTGGTTGTTTCGGCCCTTCAATTAGCATACTCATGTGAATGTACTTCCTCTTCATGCACATCCAGGGGGGAAGGTTGTACATCCACACAAACACAGGCCAGGTGCTATGTGTGCTTCTCTGGCTGCCAAACAGATTGACTCCATCGATGCTCGCGCCCAGCATGATGTTCCTTGGATCGTCCCCAAATTCTGGGTGTTCGAAGTTCAACGCTTGCCACTGGCTTGCATCCTTAGGGTGACTCAGCATCTTGTCTTTTTTATTTATCTCCGGATCATTTCCGTCATCTTCTCGCTTCTTCTCCTCCCTATCTGCATGCCAATGCAGGAGCTCTGCTTGCTTAGGGTCCGCGAAATACCGCTGCAGACGAGGAGTGATCGGAAAGTATCACACCACATTTCGAGGAGCTTTCTTCCTCTTCTTGTATCGAGTGACGCCGCACACTGGACATATGGTAGACTCCGCGTGCTTGTCCCGATAAATGATGCAATCGTTCATGCACACATGGTATTTCACGTGCGGTAAATCCAGAGGACACACGATTTTCTTCACCTCCTCGAAACTGGTCGGGCACTTGTTCCCCTTGGGAAGACGTTCGTGCCAGAATGATATGTTATCGTCGAAGCATGTGTCGGTCATTTTGTGTTTTACCTTCATCTCCAGAGCCATGAGCGTTACCTTCAGGCGGGTATCCTCGGGCCTGCATCCTTCATACAATGGAGTAACCACATCTATGTTGATCCAGCTTGGCTTTCTCTCGGGCGGCAGCTCTTGCGTTACCCGTCTGCTTGAGAAGCAGCTCTTGAATATGGAGGTCCTGCACCTAGCCCACCGATGGGCCATCGTCGTCTTCTCTGGCATCTTCATCTTCATGATCATGCCCTTCATCTTGATCTTCCTCATCATCATGTCCGGCATCTTCTACATGATGACTGTGTCCTGCATCTACTTCGTGATCATGTCCTGGAGATTCTTCGTCTTCTCACCCGCCCTCGCCGCTATTGTCTTGCTGCCCTTCCTTATTTCTTGCCCGGCCCTAATGGATGACTTCATAATCATATTCATCACCTTGCCACCGATAGCCATCCATGAAACCACGCACGAGCAGGTGGTCCCGCACCTGTTTGGAATCTGGGTCCATAAGGCTCTTCAGCTTGCATCTTCGACACGGACATCTTATCTCCGTCTCGTTCTTTTGAAGCATCTCGGCCTTCGCAGAGCTCAAAAATCTATTCACGATACCTTCGGTCATCGTGCGGACCATGGTCGCCTGCGGGGTAGAGCAAAACGATATTTTAGAACCAAAAAAATGGCATGACTTTGCCTAAAAATAGGACCAAAAAGAATGCATAGTGCCAAATTCTCGCCGAAACGGAAATGACTCAACATTCTGGCAAAATATTGGCAACTATCGCATTTCAAATACCGGTACCTACAAACACAAACATATGCAACACCACAAACATACGTAGATCTAGGCCATAAAAAGTGTGTACGTTGGAGGGAGAAAAAAGTAGATCTAGAACATAAAGAAAGCTTTTCACTTACTTACCTATCAAAAAAAGGAAATTTAACCACTTAATTTGGATGAATCTATGGTGCAAATGAGGTGAGGAGGAGGAGACAGCCGAGACCAAGCTTGGTAGAGGTGGAGACAATGAAGTGGGGAAAGTGAGTGTGGTAGGTGGCTGTCAAAAATATCTAGCTGCTCTCAGGTTACCAATGGCGCACCTCCTAAGAATGCGCCATTGGTAACCAGGGTTACTAATGGTGCACCTGGTGTGTGGTGCGCCATTACTAGTTTTGGAAGAAAATTGAAAAAAAAATTGTTAGTAGTTGCGCACCGTGGGTGTGGTGCGTCATTACTAGTTAAAACTAGTAATGGCGCACTTTCCCCTGGTGCGCCACTGCTAAGTCTGGGAAGGGTATGCGGCCAGGACAAAACTAGTAATGGCGCACCACACACCAGGTGCGCCATTAGTAATATGGCCATTAATGGCGCACCTATATCTGGTGCGCCACTGCTATATAGCAGTGGCGCACCACATACATGGTGCGCCATTAATGTCCATATTAGCTATAGCCATTTTTCTAGTAGTGCTCGCTACGTTGCCGCGCTGGAACTCGAGGCTATGGACGCAGAAGTGGGAGATGGCGGGCAGGTCAGCGAGGCAGAAGGTGACCTTGACGGTGCGGCCTGTGCTGGTGAGGGCTTCAGCAGTGGTGGCGTTCTCACGGACGGCCAAGTAGGACTTCATGTCGAGCAGAACCCAGGGGGCGTAGCGGGCGCTGGCGCGAGTGACGGCGGGGGGCTGGAAGGAGGAGGCGGGGATTGATCCATACATGGTCGTCGGCGGCGGAGGTCGCACGTTGGGTTTTGGGAACTACTCGAACAATCCACACGAACACAAACTATACATATGTGTATGACGGAAAACATGACCAACAACAATGCTACACGTACGGATAAGTTACAGGGTTTTACAAAGAGGAATAATTTATCAGCTTGTGATTGGTTAATATGTGAGCGAGCCGGCCCACCCCGGAAACTCAGGGGGGCGCAAGTTTGTGATTGGTCAATAGATGAAATTGTAAAGTGATATGTGAATCGATGTGTATTGACGATGATGAACAGTACATTTATATTCCCTGAAAGGGCGCATCGCACAGACGCGACGGTTTACAAACGATGCGATTTAACGCACGCATCGGTTAGGAAAGACAGAGAGAGAACGGGCGCATCTCTTCGGAGAGAAAAACCCACATGCATGTCGATCTAGGAAAAGCTAGGATTTCCTTTATTTAAACTAATTAACTAAATCTTAACACTCCCCCTAATCCCTGCTTCCATTATTCTTGTAAACATCATCATCAACATCTTGATCATCATCATCATGATTAGTCTCCTCCAAAAACCCTGTAGGAAAAATATGAGAAGATATGTACAATATGCCATCAAAACTCCTTCCAAAAACCCAGTAGGAAAATAAGGAGAAACCGACATATCACAATGCATGTATTACTATTGCCTCATTAAAAACCTTTCATAAGAAACCATTTATGAAAAACTTATGAAGGAAAAGAGCACAATATCCAATATCTAAAATCGCAAACAGATTATCATTCAGGGATACACTCCTCCTGAACTTTGCAAGTCCCGAAGTCGTTTCATACCAATTCCTTTGATACACTTCTCAAATGAAGAACTTGGTAATGACTTTGTAAACAAATCAGCAAGATTATCACATGACTTCATTTGCAAAATATTTGTCTCGCCAGTTTCCTATAACTGATGGGTATTAAATAGCTTAGGAGAAATATGCTTTGTAATATTACTCTTTATATAATCTGTTTGTGCAATACATGCAGCATTATCTTCATAGATAATGGTGGGTGATTCCAATGATCCAATCCCACCTGAACTTTGAATAAAGTTTATCATTCTGCGAAGCCATACAAATTCACGTGATGCTTCAAACAAAGCAATAATTTCAGAATGATTCGTGGACATAGCCACCAGAGTTTGTTTTGTTGACTTCCAAGAAAAGGTCGTACCTCCACTCAAGAAGACAAAATCAGTCTGTGATCTGGCATTATGAGGATCCGATAGGTATCCAGCATCACAATATCCAACCATGGTCTTATCTTGATTTTTCTGATAGAACAAACCAAGATCTTTTGTGCCTTGAAGATATCTGAAAATGCTCTTCACACCAACCAAATGCCTCTTAGTTGGTGATGCACTGAATCTAGCTAATAAATTTACTGCAAATGATATATTAGGCCTGGTGCAGTTTTCTAGATACATTAGTGCTCCAATAGCACTGAGGTAAGGGAACTCAGGTCTTAATGCCTTTTCATCATCATTCTTAGGTCTAAATGGGTCTTTATCTCTATCAAGAGATCTAACAACCATTGGTGTTTTTGATGGATATGCTTTATCCATATTAAATTTCTCAAGAATCTTTTGGATATAAGTAGACTGATGAACAAGTATTCCCGAAGGAAGATGTTCAAGTTGTAAGCCCAAACAAAATTTAGTCTTACCTAGATCTTTCATCTCAAACTCTGTCTTAAGATGATTATGTGCCTCATGTATTTCTTGTGTAGTCCCACTGATATTCAGATCATCCATATACATAGAAATAATACAAAATCCATCTTTAGATTTCTTGATAAACGCACATGGGCAATCACTATTATTTGAGTAACCTTCTGAAGAAGGAATACACTCAGTCGGTTATACCACATTCTTCCCGACTGCTTCAAGCCATACAATGACTTCTGAAGTTTTACGCAATACATGTTGCGAATAGCCTTTGGATTCGGAAACTTCATACCCTCGGGAACTTTCATATAAATATCAGAATCTAGTGACCCATATAAATATGCAGCCACAACGTCCATCAGTTGGATAGACAAATTCATTTTCACTGCCAGTGATATTAAATATCTGAACGTTGTTTCACTCATAACAGGAGAATATATTTCATCATAATCAATGCCAGGTCTCTGCGTGAACCCCTATGCTACAAGCCTCGCTTTGTATCTCACCACCTCATTGTTCTTGTTCCTCTTACGAACAAAAACCCATTTTGCTCCCACAGGGAACACATGCTGAGGAGTGGGTATTACAGCAGTAAATACCCCTCTTTTCATAAGCGAGCGCAATTCATCCTCAATTGTTGCCTTCCATTTGGACCAGTCTGAGCGCTTCATGCACTCTGCCATGGACTTAGGTTCTCGATCCAACTCAAGGCCTTCTGCAATTCTAGAGGAGAAATAAATGTCGACAATTGTAGTCTTTCTGTTGTATGATTCTCCTGAATCAATATAGTTAATGGATATCTCATCAATACCTTTTGATTCTTCGTGATTTCCCTCAACAATTGGATCAAGGTCTTCTGATGTCCCAACACCAAAGTTTGTGTGGACACTCATACTGGGTTCTGGATGTCCAACATCCTTCAGGTGTCCTTCAACCCTAGGTTGAATATCAACATCTCGTTGACTTGCATTTACTATTTGAGGATTCCTCATTCCCCTTGGACGCTTCTGTGAAGCCTTGTCCTTTGTGTCTAGATTCCTACCCCTCTTAGGTGGCTGAGTGGATCTATGGGTCACATCTACTCTCTCTGGTACATTCATAGTAGGAACATTTGATTTTGTGACACATTTATAATCAGTAAATGCATCTGGCAGATTATTTGCAATATTTTGCAAATTTATAATCTTCTGAACCTCCAGTTCAGATTCATTGGTACGTGGATCTAAGGACTGGATGCCTTTCGCATCCCAATCGATTTCACAACATTCTTTGTGGTTATTCTCTCCCCCTAATGCCAGGAAATTGTCCTCATCAAAAATGCAATCAGCGTACCGGGTTGTAAACAAATCCCCTGTCAGGGGTTCTAGGTACTTAATGATTGACGGAGAATTGTACCCCACATAGATCCCCATTCGTCTATGAGGGCCCATTGATGTACGCTACGGTGGTGATATCGGTACATATACCGCGCAACCGAATTGCCACAGATGGGAAATACTTGGTTGGTTTCCACGTACAAACTGCAACGGGGAGACCATATGATATGTAGTTGGTCGAATTGGTATCAACTCTGCAGCATGTAATACTGCATGACCCCAACATGAAGCTGGAAGATTACTATTCTGTAGGATCGGTCTTGCTATCAACTTGATCCTCTTGATAAGTGATTCCGCAAGACCATTCTGGGTATGTACATAAGGTACTGAGTGCTCCACAGAAATGCCCAAAGCTAGGCAGTAATCACTAAATGCTCGTGAACTAAATTCCGCGGCATTATCCATTCTGATGGTTTTTATCCTATGCTCAGTATGATTTGCTCTCAATTTAATGATCTGGGCAATTAGCTTTGCAAAGGCATGGTTCCTTGTTGATAAAAGACAAACATTTGACCATCTCGATGATGCATCAATTAGGACCATGAAATATCTGAATGGTCCAGATAACGGTTGTATTGGACCACAAATATCTCCTTGAATACGTTCAAGGAAATCAAGTGGCTCATCCTTTATTTTCACATAAGATGGCCTTGTGATCAATTTCCCAGTTGCACATGATGTGCATACAAAATCTGGCGATTTTGGGAACTTCCTATCCGTTATGTTGTGTCCAACAGAACCATCAATAATTTTTCTCATCATCCCAATACCAGGATGACCCAGGCGACCATGCCAAATCTTGAACTTACCAAGATTTTGAAAAACTATCTTGTACGCCATATGCGTCTCTGGTTTAATATATGTATAATACAACCCAGAAGATAGAGAAGGCAATTCTCAAGGATTTCCTTTCGAAACCCCTTTTGCTGAGTTATGAGTAGGCATTCAGACCCACTCTCTTCACTAGTTTCCACATGGAAACCATTTTTGCGGATATCCTTGAAACTCAGCAAGGTACGAGTAGAATCAGGATACAATAGAGCATCCGAGATTATTAATCTAGTATCCATAGGGAGTGTAATTGTAGCTTGACCAAAACCAACAATTACAGTGTCTCGACCAGCAATTGTCATGACACTTCCATTACTCTTCTTGAGTGTCTGAAAATACTTCATCTCCCTAAGTATCGTGTTAGTATATCCACTATCCACTAAACACATTTCCTCCTCCACTGTATTAGTTCTATAGAGTAAAAGAACAAAGTTCAGTATATAATCAAACTCATATAGAATCGGTACATACATTACATACTATATATGTCTTGTACTTATTACAAGCCTTATGTCACGCAACATAGCTAACACATTATGTCTAAGGACATAACTTATTTTACAACACATGTAATATGTCTAATAACATTATTACAATATTTAGACAAATGAGACTAAATCTGGTCTCCATATATGTCAGTAGAACCAAATTCAACTAGCATGTCATCGACGTCTAGTATTGGATCTCCCACTTGCTGATTCTGCTCCTGGTTGTCCATGTTCGGAGAATCATCTCGAGAACCATCAACCGTAGGGGTACCATCTTCATTTCCAGTGAAGTGTGCTTCATACTGGTTCCCTTGAGCCTTCTTGCCCTTTCCAAGTGACTATTGGTACAATTCCACCAAATGCTTCGAAGTGTCACGCTTCTCTACAATATGTTCCTTACAACCACACCTGAAGCAACCAGTGTTGTTAGCCCTTTCATTTTTCTTGAAAGGACATTTTCCCTTTTGGATTCCATTCTTATTCTGCTTCTCATTACGCTTCCACTTTCCATTGAATGTCCTCTAGTTCTTTTTGGAACCATTGAACTTTTGAGTACTCTTAGAGTTGAAGTGTGATTCAGGCAGAGGCATCGTTCCAGTTGGACGAGCCAAATTGTTCTTCTCAAGAAGCTCATTGTGCTTCTCTGCTTGAAGGAGCGAGTAAATCAACTCTGAATACTTCTTATACTTTTGCTGACGGTACTGTTCAGCAAGTATCCTCATCGAAGGATGGAAAGTGAAAAGTGTCTTTTCAATAAGATCAGCATCAGAAACTGCACTATTGCAGAATCTCAACTTGAATTTGATCTTATGAACAACAGAATTGTATGCAGCTACACACTTAAAGTCTTGAAATCGGACTAGCGCCCATTCCCGTTGCGCTTCAGGCAACATCACCACCCTTTGTTGATCATACATCTCCTTTAAGGAGTTCCAGAGTGTCAGAGGGTTCTCCTCCGCCAGATACTCTGTCTTTAGGTAAGGGTGAAGATGATGTCGAATGAAGTGCAATGCTGAATACCTAGTTATGTCTGTTATGGACGAAGTCCCTTGGGCAGGTGTGGTTATGGCGGACTTGAGTCCCTTGGCCGTCAAATTGATTTTGACATCCATTGCCCATGTCAAATAGTTAGAACCATCCACGACAAGTTCAACAAATTCTTTTTTAGATATGTCAGCCATATCCTGCATGCAATCATCATGCTTATTAATTTACTCTCATAGCAAATTAATTGTGTTGTAAATAAAACAATGCATGTAAATTGATCAACATATAGCAATTGCCAAATTGCCGGAACATATACATTGACATACATTGTGCTTGTACAATACAATAATATACACTAATTACTGAACAATACAGTATAGTAATTTACACAAACTACTAAATAACTATACACAATTTCAAACTGCTAGTTAAAGAACTAAACATAAAAGAAAAACGAAAAAAAATGGTTCTAGGTCGCACGCAGAGAGGCCCAAACCAACAGATAGCGCACTGCTACAGTAAAAAAATCATGTTTTCTTCTTTTCCCGTCAGAACCAGGGGCAGCCCATCTGGCCTTTCGGCCCACTTGGCCCGGTGCCACTTTTCTCGCTGCGTAAAAGGGGTCGACGGTTAGGGTTTCCCCTACCGTCCCCAAATCCATTCTAGCGGCGCCTCCTACCCCTGTCCCTCCCACCGCGCCGCACGGGCGCTCACCGGCGAGCCGCCGGCGGTGAGAGGACATTTTCCTCCTCATCTGAAGATGGCGTGTAGTCAGGGGTATGGACTCCATTTGGGAGTCCGTTGGCGAGGCCGAGCGACGCCGGATTCCAGGTTCCCGTGCGGCGTCCAGGGCGACGGTCAACCGCTGCGACGGAGCGCCCGAAGAGAAGACGGCGGCTCGCGCCGGTGTCAGGCAGACCCGCGCTGGTGCTCGTGCCAGCGACATCCGTGGCAGGCGTCCCTCCTGTCCCGAAGAGGAAGAGGCCCTGTTCGCCTAGAGGAGCAGGGGAGCGGACAAACGCCCATGGGCCGCTGCTTGTCTCTGGCGTGTCCACTCCCAGTCCCGGACCGGTGCTCCCACTTGCTCCGGCAGCGGTGACCGCGCCCACGGGGGGCAGGGCGCGCCCTAGAGTCGGGATGAAGACGAGGCTGTCGCCCCCGGTGCTGGCGACGCGCGTCGGAGCAGGGCTGTAGTCGCGTGCAGGTACATCGACGACTATCTCCCGCTCCTGCTCCTCTACCGGAGTGGGTGATGGCAGGAGTGTGCCGGTGGAGCGAGTGGAGCACGGACCATATCCGTGCACACGGCACCTCCGTGGTGGGGATGGAGCGGCGAGTGCAGGCTCTGGCGCTCCCATCTCGGAGTTTAGGGGCGGCGCTGCACTAGGTCCGGCGACGAGCCCTGGGTCGAGCCCCTGGCGGTTTCCCACCGGCGTGACCAGGCGTTGGTTCACCGGCGTGGCGTGACGACGTCGTCCAGCGACCGCATGATGGTGGCGTCTACCAGCGAAGTTCTGGAGGTGGTTAATACTGAGGCTAGGAAGTCGTGGTGGCGCCCCCCATTGATGGCGGACGAACCGACGACGCTGCTGGGCAACAAACTGACGGCGACCTTCTTCCTACAAAACACTAAGGAGAATGGAGGCAAGGTTCGACATCCTCACCGTTTCAACTTTCTTCGGCGGGTTTGGTGGCCTAGTGCTCTCGTTGGAGAGACGTGCGTGATAACGTGTAAAGTGATATGTATATCGATGTGTATTGATGATGATGAACAGTACATTTATATTCCGGGCATCGCACAGGCACGACGGTTTACAAACGATGCGATTTAACGGACGCATCGGTTAGTAAAGACAAAGAGGGAACGGGCGCATCGGTTCAGAGGAAACGGGCGCATCTCTTCGGAGAGAAAAACGCACATGCATGTCGATATGGGAAAAGCTGGGATTTCCTTTATTTAAACTAATAACTAAATCTTAACAGAAATGAGCCTGTATTGGACTGCTTTTCTATTGCAGCGTAGAATCTCTCCCGGGTTCGAGTGTCGCCGCAGGCCGCAGCCGTTGTCGACGTTCGATTATCCCCCTCATCAGCCGTTCGATTATCACGCATGTGGCCGTCGGATTGGGTAAACGCATAGTCGTCGACGCCTCGGCCTCGCACGGTGACCACGCGCGCACCGCTTCGTCCTACTCTCGCCTCGCATCCTCGCCACGCTGTAGCACCGGCGCTCCAGCTTGCAGCACCCTGAGTCCAGCTCTGTCGCCCCCTTGCAGCGACCCGGCCCCGCCCCACCCAGCATCGTGGTTGGGACTTCCAGCAGCATCGACCGCGGCACCGGCACCGTCCCTCCTTTGCGGCTTGCAGCACCGCCCTGCGGCTTGTAGCAGCCGACCAACTAGAGACACATATGCCGGTGCCACTCGGCCTTCTGCTTCAATGCAGCAGCTCCTTCTGCTCCAACGCAGCAGCGCCTGCTCGCCAGCACTAGCGTCGCCCTCCTTTGAAGCAACAGGGGGCTGCCCTCCGCACTGGTGGAAACAGTCTTCAGCTACTCTTCTACATGCACGCCACACGGCTGCCAGGTCCTCAACTGCCCACGATTGCATGAGCTGCTTGTAGGGCTGTTTGTTCAGTTAGTCAGAGTAGTGCGGCCACTTATGTAATCAGTTGGATATAACACTGTCATTGGATGAATACAAACCATCATTCCTCCTTTTCCTGTTCTACATGGTATCAGCTTCCTAGTTCCTCGGACACGTTCGCTTCCGCCTCCCTCTGCTCCGATGAACATTTTCTCTGAGACCTCCTCCGGCGGCACCAATCCGTTCGTCGCCAGCGACCCGCCGCCGGTGCCCCTCCACTCCATCCTCACTCTCAACATCCAATCCCGAGTCCCAACCCTTGAACTCATACCCCCCCCCCCCCCCAACTACTCCCTCTGGCTGTCCTTCTTCAACGCACTTCTTCAATCCTTTGCCATCACCGATCATGTGGACGGCACGGTCGACGCGCGCTCTCGTCTCTCCGATCCAATCTGGACTCAAGTGGATTGGTGCATCATCAGATGGCTGTACGGCTCCGTTTCCCAGGAGATCGCCGTCGCCATCCGCGTCGACAACCCAACGGCGTACGTGCTCTGGACGGCCATCCGCACGTTGTTCCTCTCCAACCGCACCCAGCAAGGCGTGCATGCGCTCGAGGATTCCATTGCATCTTTCAAGGACACCTCTCAGTTCAGGAGTACTGCACCCGGATCAAGACCATCGCCGACACCCTCGCCGATTGTGATCTGCATCAGTCCGACAAGGCCATCGTCACCAACATGAGCTGTGTCCTGAGTCGCAAGTTCGACCACGCGGTCGCCGTCCTCACCTACGACGAGACGAAGCTGCCGGCGTTCCTTCAGGCCCGGACGTACCTGCTGCGCGAGGAGAGCCGCCTCGCCCACCTGGCGGCGCACGACACCGCCACTGCGCTCTACGCCGGGCACGCACCCGTGCCCCTGCACCTGCGCCTCCGGCCCCTGCGTCGGCTCCTCCGGCCTCCTCCGGTGGACAACGCGGCCGCAAGCGCCGCCAGGGCGGCAACAGTGGCGGTGGTCCGCCACCCAACCCTCCACCTCACGCCGCGCCTCCTCGTCCGCCTGTCCCCGTGCCGTCCTCGGCCTTCAACCCTTGGACGGGGACTTTCCAGGCCTGGCCGGTGCAGCCGCGCCCTCCCGGCGCCGGCGTTCTAGGGGCACGACCTGCGGCTTACGGCCTCTCTGCCATGGACTATGGTGCGCCTCCGTCCGTGCTGGGCTATGGCATGGCGCCGTCCCCGCTGGGCTCTGGTGCTCTTCCCCCAGCGCACTACGGCCCATACTCCCCGTCGGGACCGGCCGTGCCTGCTCCTCCATCGGTGCCTCCCCCCGTGGCTGGCAACCCATGGGACACGTAGTCGCTCCAACAAGCACTCCTAGCGATGCAGCAGCAACCTTACTCTGGTGGAGGCGACTGGTTCCTTGACACAGGCGCATCGTCCCACATGGCGGCGAACCCCGATATCCTCTCTCTCACAACCTCTCGTTCCCATCCCTCCCACATAACTGTTGGCAATGGCACCTCTCTCCCAGTTTCTCAGATCGATTCCACGTCCCTCCCCACCTCCTCTCGCCCGCTTCATCTTAACAATATTTTAGTTTCTACCTCTCTCATCAAGAACTTAACTTCCGTTCGTGCTCTTACTCGTGAAAATTTTGTTTCGGTAGAATTTGACCCCTTTGGCTTCTCTGTTAAGGACCTTCACTCCGGGATGGTGGTGCTCCGATGTGATAGCCCCAACGAGCTCTACCCTCTTCGTATTGCTGCTCCTACCACTACGACCGCGCTCCTCGCCGACACCACCAGCACCACCCTCTGGCATGCTCGTCTTGGTCACCCCGGCCACGTCACTTTATCTAGGATTTTAACTACTTTTCCCTTTCAATGCAATAAAGTGCAAGATCATTCTTGTCACGGTTGTCAGCTTGGAAAGCATACCCGTCTTTCCTTTTCAAACTCTTCCACGGTGGCTTCATATCCGTTTCATACTTTGCATTGTGATGTTTGAACATCCCCAGTTGTGAGCAATTCGGGGTTCTCTTTTTATCATGTTGTGCTGGACGATCATACTCGCTATGCTTGGACATTTCCTTTGCGCCGTAAGTCGGATGTCTTCGAGATCCTCATTACATTCCATGCATACGTAGCAACACAATTCCAATGCCCAATTCTCCACATACGCAGCGACAATGGACGCGAGTTTGATAACCGTGCTTTCCGTTCCTTCCTCGTCTCCCACGGCATTTTATTTCAGCTCTCTTGCCCGTACACGTCTCAGCAAAATGGCCATGCCGAACACATTATCCGCACCCTCACCGACGGTCTCCGCACTCTTCTCTTCCACTCGCACGCGTCCACCACATTTTGGCCCGACGCGCTCTCTACTGCCACGTACCTTCTCAATTGCCGTCCATGCCGTCCCCGTCGCCATCACACACCCCACGAGCTCTTGTTCGGTTCCCCGCCATCGTATGCGCATCTCGGCATGTTTGACTGCCTCTGCTACCCAATACGGCCTCCACTGCTGCCCACAAACTAGCACCTCGCTCTGTAGCATGTGTATTATCACTCTGGCTACAAGTGCTACGAACCTACTTCCGGGCAAGTTCTCATATCCAGGCATGTGGTGTTCGACGAGACGCGCTTTCCGTTTGTGCAGGCTCTCGGCCCCTCAACCACAGCCACGCCCCAGCCGTCCCTCCTCTGCAACGACGACACCCCTGCGCCTCCTGATCTGGCCGGGTCGCTCGCGGCTCGTCGTGATCATCTGGCCACTGCCGCGGCCCGGTCTACTCCTCCCACGGCATCCAGCCCCACGACGGCCGTGTCAGCTCCCTCCGGGGGCACTCCTGCTACACTCGCCGGGGTCTCCTCGCCTGGATGTTCTACCTCTCCTACTCGCGGTTCGGCTAACTTGACAGGGTCCTCGTCCGCCCGCTCGGACAGCGGCCGTGCCACGCCTGCCGCTGCTTCAGGCGAACGTGCCACGCCTACCACAGCGGCCGGTTCGGCTACGCCCCCTACCTCATCTTTGGGCGTTGCCACCGCCTCTCCCCGCGTCCACGGCCATCCCATGGTCACCCGCACCCGCACCAGCGTCTGTTGTCGCAACACCGCCTACAACCGTGACTACGTCCTCACTGCCACGACGGCTTCCATCTCGCCGCTCCCCACCTCTGTTCGGGTGGCCTTGCATGACGACCATTGGCGGGCGGCCATGCAAGAGGAGTTCGACGCTCTTTGCTCCAACGACACTTGGATATTGGTGCCCCACTCACCGGGCGCCCGCATCATCATCGGCAAGTGGATCTTCAAGCACAAACATCACGCCGACGGTACTCTCGAACGGTACAAGGCGCGTTGGGTCGTACGCGACTTCAATCAGCGTCCCGGCATCGACTTCCACGACACCTTTGTTGAGGAACGTTGCATGAAAAACAAAAAATTTCCTACGCACACGCAAGATCTATCTATGATGATGAGCATCTACGAGAGGGAGAGTGGATCTACATACAATTATAGATCGCTAAGCGGGAAACGTTAATAAACGCGGTTGATGTAGTCGAAAGTCTTCGCGATCCAAATCGCCGAGCGTCCTGCGATCCCATCACGATCTGTCCCACGATCTAATCACGATCCGTCCCGCGATCCAATCACGAATCGTCTCACGATCTTGATCACGGTCCTTCCGATCTATCGCCGAGCGGACGACACCTCCGCGTTCAACACACGTACAGCTCGATGACGATCTCTGCCTTCTTGATCCAGCAAGAGGGAGCGGAGAGGTAGATGAGTTCTACGGCAGCGCGACGGCGTTGTGGCGATGGCGGTGGAGCTATTCCAGCAGAGCTTCGCCTAAGCACTGCTGAAACCGATCTAGAGGAGAAACTACGATCTAGAGGAAGAAGAGGGCAGCACATAGCAATTAGGGTTAGCTTTTCCCTCTAAATCCTCTAGTATATATAGGAGGGAGGGAGGGGAGGAGGCAGCCTCAAACCCTCAAGGTTTGGTCGAAATTGTAGGTAGAGGAGTCCTACTCCAATCCTATTAGGAGTAGGATTTCTCATTTCCACTTGGAAACTCTTTCCACCTCTCCACCTTTTGGGTTTTTCCCATCCCTAGCCACATGGGCCTTAGTGGGGGCTTAGACCAGCCCACCATGGGCTGGTTTGACTCCTCCCACAACCCATGTGGTCCTTTGGATCGAGACGCCCCTCCCAATGGTCCCCAAGCACCCTCCCGGCACTCCCGGTACACTACCGATGAGGCCGAAACTTTTCCGACGACCAAAACAGGAGTTCCTATATATCAATCTTTACCTCCAGACCATTCTAGAGCTCCTCGTGACGTTCGAGATATCATCCGGGACTTCGAACAACCTTCGATCACCACCATACATAACTCTATACTACCGAAACATCACCGAACCTTAAGTGTGCAGACCCTGCGGGTTCGAGAACTATGTAGACATGACCGAGACACCTCTACGGTCAATAACCAATAGCGGGACCTGGATGCCCATATTGGTTCCTACATATTCTATGAAGATCTTTATCGGTTGAACCTCTATGTCAAGGATTCAATTAATCTCATATGATGTTCTTTTTGTTCTTCGGTATGTTACTTGCCCGAGATTTGATCGTCGGTATCTCTATACCTAGTTCAATCTCGTTACCGGTAAGTCTCTTTACTCGTTCCGTAATACAAGATCCCGTGGCTAACTCTTTAGTCACATTGCTTGCAAGGCTTATAGTGATGTTGTATTATCGAGTGGGCCCTGAGATACCTCTCCATCACACAGAGTAACAAATCTCAGTCTTGATCCATGCCAACCCAACAGACACCCTCGGAGATACTAGTAGAGCACCTTTATAGTCACCCAGTTACGTTGCGACGTTTGATACACACAAGGTACTCCTCCGATGTCAGTGAGTTGCATGATCTCATGGTCATAGGAACAGATACTTGACATGCAGAAAACTGTAGCAATAAATTGACACGATCATATGCTACGTTTACAGTTTGGATCTTGTCCATCACATCATTCTCCTAATGATGTGATCCCGTTATCAAATGACATCTCATGTCCATGACTAGGAAACCATAGCCATCTTTGATCAACGAGCTAGTCTATTAGAGGCATACCAGGGACATGGTTTTTGTCTATGTATCCACACATGCATATGAGTCTCCGATCGATACAATTATAGCATGGATAATAAACGATTATAATGAACAAAGAAATATGATAATAACTAATTTATTATTGCCTCTAGGGAATATTTGCAATAGTCTCCCACTTGCACTAGAGTCAATAATCTAGTTTACATCACCATGTGATTCGTATTGCTATGAATCTAACACCCAATAAGTTCTGGGGCTCGATCATGCTTTGCATGTGAGAGAGGTCTTTTAGTCAACGGGTCTGCGACATTCAGATCTGTGTGTACTTTGCAAATCTCTATGTCTTACTGTAGACATTACTACCACACTCCACTTGGAGCTATTCCAAATACTCCACTATACGTATCTGGATTGCCACTAAGAGTCATCCGGATTGGTGTTAAATATTGCATCAACGTAACTCTTTACGACAAACTCTTTATCACCTCGATAATTAAGAAACATTTCCTTAGTCCTTTCGTTACTAAGGATAATCTTGACCACTGTCCAGTGATCCACTCCTGGATCACTTTTGTACCCCTTGACGGACTCATGGCAAGGCACACATAGGTGCGGTACACAGCATGACATACTATACATAGCCTATGGATAAGGCACAAGGGACGACCATCGTCCTTTCTCTTTCTTTTGCCGTGGTCGAGCTTTGAGTCCCACTCAACTTCACACCTTACAAATCAGTCAAGAACTCTTTCTTTGACTGGTCCATTTTGAACTCTTTCAAAATCTTGTCAAAGTATGTACTCATTGAAAGTCTCATCAGGCGTCTTGATCTATATCTATAGATCTCGATGCCCAACAATTAAGTAGCTTTATCCAGGTCTTCCTTTGAAAAACTCTTTTGAAACAACCCTTTATGCTTTCCAGAAATTCTACATTATTTCCGATCAACAATATGTCATCCACATATACTTATCAGAAATTCTGTAGTGCTCCCACTCACTTTACTGTAAATACAAGTTTCTCGTAAACTTTGTATAAACTCAAAAACTTTGATCACCTCATCAAAGCGTATATTCCAACTCCGAGATGCTTGCTCCAGTCCATAGAAGGATCATTGGAGCTTGCACACCTTTTAGCATCCTTAGGACTGACAAAAAACCTTCTGGTTTATCTCATACAACCTTTCCTCATGGAAGGAAACGATGTTTTGACATCCATTTGCCAGATTTCATAATTGAGAAATGCAGCAACTGCTAACATAATTCCAATAGAATTTAGCATCGCTACGAGTGAGGAAGTCTTATCGTAGTCAACTCCTTGAACTTGTCGGAAACTTCTTTGCGACAAGTCGAGCTTTATAAATGGTGACATTTACCATCAGCGTCCGTCTTCATCTTAAAAGTTCATTTGTACTCGACGACCTGCCGTCCAACAAGCAAGTCTACCACAATCTATACTTGGTTTTCATGCATGGATCCTTTCTCGGATTTCATGGCCTCTAACCATTTGTCGGAATCCGGTCCCATCATCACTTCTTCATAGCTCCTAGGATCATCGTTGTCCAACAACATGACCTCTAAGACAGGGTTGCCGTATCACTCAGGAGCAGTATGTGTCCTTGTTGACCTACGAGGTTCGATAGTAACTTGATCCGAAGCTTCATGATCATCATCATTAACTTCATCTTCAACTAATGTAGGCTCCACAGGAACAACTTTCTGCGCTGCGCTACTCTCTGGTTGAAACAAAGGTTCAATAACCTCATCAAGTTCTATCTTCCTCCCACTCAATTCTTTCAAGAGAAACTCTTTCTCGAGAAAGGACCCAGTTTTAGCAACAAACACTTTGTACTCAAATCTGAGATAGAAGGTATACCCAAATGTTCTTAGGGTATTCTATGAAGACGCATTTGTCCGCTTTGGGTTCGAGCTCTTTAGATGAAAACCCTTTTCACATAAGCGTCGCGTCCCCAAACTTTAAAAAATGACAGATTAGGTTTCTCCCAAACCATATGGTGTCATCTCAACGGATTTAGATGGTGCCCTATTTAAAGTGAATGTAGTTGTATCTGATGCATAACCCCAAAACGATAGTGGCAAAATGATAAGAGACATCATAGTATGCACCATATCCAATAGAGCATGACTATGACGTTCGAACACACTATCACACTATGGTGTTCCAGGTGGCATGACTTGTGAAACAACTTTCACATTGTCTAAAGTTGTATGTCAAACGCGTAACTCAGATATTCACCTCCACGATCATATTGCGGACATTTTTATCTTCTTGTCACGATGATCTTAAACTTCACTCCGAATTTGCTTGAACTTTTCAAACGATTCAGACTCGTGTTTCATTAAGTAAATATACACTATATCTACTTAAATCATTAGTGAAAGTAAGAAAATAATGATATCCACCGCACGCTACAAGACTCATTGGATTGCATACATCAACATGTATCATTTCCAATAAATCACTTGCCCGCTCCATCAAACCGGAAAACGGGGTCCTTAGTAATATTTCCCAAGAGGTGTGTTTCGCATGTCTCAACCAATTCGAAATCGAATGATTCCAAAGATCCATCAGCATGGAGTTTCTTCATGCGATTTATACCAATATGACATTTAGCGGTAGTGCCACAAGTATGTGGTACTATCATTATTAACTTTGTATCTTTTGGCATCAATGTTATGAACATGTTTATTACTACGACCAAGATTCAACAAACCATTCTCACAGGGTGCATGACCATTGAAGGTATTATTCATGTAAACAGAATAACCATTATTCTCTAACTTAAATGAATAACCGTGTTGCAATAAACACGATCTAATCATGTTCATGCTTAACGCAAACACCAAATAACATTTATTTAGGTTTGTCACTAATCCCGAAGGTAGAGAGAGCGTGCGATGTTGATCACATCAACCTTGGAAACATTTAGAACACACATCGTCACCTCACACTTAGCTAGTCTCCGTTTATTCCGTAGCTTTTACTTCGAGTTACTAACATTTAGCAACCGAACCAGTATCCAATACCCAGGTGCTACTAGGAGTACTAGCAAGGTACACATCAATAACACGTATATCAAATATACTTCTGTCGACGTTGCCAGCCTTCTTATCTACCAAGTATCTAGGGTTGTTTCGCTTCAGCGACCGCTCTCCTCATAATAGAAGCACTTAGTCTCGGGTTTGGGTTCAACTCTGGGTTGCTTCACTGGAGCAACAACTGACTTGCCATCCATGAAGTTTTCCTCCTTGCCCTTGCCCTTCTCGAAACTAGTGGTTTTACTAACCATCAACACTTGATGCTCCTTCTTGATTTCTACCTTCGCGGTGTCAAACATCGCGAACAGCTCAGGGATCATCATTTCCATCCCTGGCATTTTATAGTTCATCACAAAGCTCTAGTAGCTTAGTGACGGTGACTTGGAAAACTATATCAATCACTTTCTTATCTGGAAGATCAACTTCCACTCGATTCAAGCGATTGTAGCACCCAGACAATCTGAGCACATGCTCAATGACTGAGCTATTCTCCTTCATCTTGCAGGCAAAGAATCTTGTTGGAGATCTCATATCTCACAACACGGGCACGAGCCTGAGATCCCAATTTCAGCTCTCAGAACATCTCATATGTTCCGAGACGTTCAAAATGTTTTGGAGCCTCAATTCTAAGCCGTAATGCATGACGCACTAAAATATCAAGTAGTTATTAGAACGTGTCTGTCAGATGTTCACAACATCAACATACGACGCTTGAGGGGGTGGCGCACCGAGCAGTGCATTAAGGACATAAGGCTTCTGTGTAGCAATAAGGACAATCCTCAGATCACGGACCCAGTCCGCAATATTGCAACCATCATCTTTCAACTCTATTTCTCTAGGAACATATAAAAATTCAAGGGAGCTACAGCGTGAGCTAGTAATCTACAACATAATTTGCAAAGACACTACTCACTATGTCATGATAATGAGTTCAATTAATCATATTACTTAAGAACACACACTCAAATTGACATTCCTCCGATCATTCGAGTGATACATGATCCAAATTCACCAACTCAAGTCCGATCATCACGTGAGTTGAGGTGGTTTCAATGGTGAACATCATCATGTTGATCATATCTACTATATGACTCATGTTCGACCTTTCGGTCTCTTGTGTTCCGAGGCCATGACTGTACATTCTAGGCTCATCAAGTTTAACCCGAATGTTCTGCACGTACAACACTGGTTTGCACCCATTGTATGTGAACGTAGAGTCTATCACACCCGATCATCACGTGGTATCTCGACACGACGAACTTTCGCAACGGTGCAAACTCGGAAAGAACACAATTTTACCTTGAAATTTAAGTGAGGGATCACCTTATAATGCTACCATCTTCCTAAGCAAAACAAGGTGCATAAAAGGATTAACATCACATGCAAATCATAAGTGACATGATATGGCCATGGACTTGTGTTTTTGATCTCCATCTTGAAAGCACCGGCATGATCTCCATCGTCACCGGCATGACACCATGATCTCCATCAACGTGTCGCCATTGGGGTTGTCGCGCCCATCATGCTTCTACTACTATTGCTACCATTTAGCGATAAAGTAAAACATTACATAGCGCTTAATGATTGACATGCAGGTAATACAATAATTAAAGACAACCATATGGCTCCGGTCGGTTGCCGTACTCATCGACATGCAAGTCGTGATATTATATACAACACATGATCATCTCATACATCACATATATCTCATCATGTAATTGGCCATATCACATCATAACATACCCTGCAAAAACAAGTTAGACGTCCTCTAATTGTTGTTGCATGTTTTATGTGGCTGCTACGGGTATCTAGCAAGAACAATTCTCACCTACGCAAGACCACAACGGTGATACATAAGTTGCTTTCCAACCTTCTCAAGGACTGCCTTTTTCGAATCGGATCCAACTAAAGTAGGACAAACAGACGCCCGCCAGCCATCTTTGTGCAACGAAGTTACACGTCAGTCGATGGAACCGGTCTCTCATAAGCGTATGAGTAAGGTTGGTCCGGGCCGCCCCCACAATACCGCTGAACCAAAACACGACCAAGGGAGGAAGCAATCTAAGCATCAACGCCCAAAAACTCTCTGTGTTCTACTCGAGATCTCATCTACACATAGACCTAGCTCATGATGCCACTATTGGGGAATGTTGCATGGGAAAAAAATTCCTATGCACACGCAAGATCTATCTATGGTGATGAGCATCTATGAGAGGGAGAGTGGATCTACATACCCTTGTAGATTGCTAAGCGGGAAGCGTTAAGAAACGCGGTTGATGTAGTCGAACGTCTTCGCGATCCAAATCGCCGAGCGTCCCGCGATCCCATCACGATCCGTCCCACGATCCCATCACGATCCGACCCGCGATCTCCTCACGATCCGTCCCGCGATCCAATCACGAATTGTCTCACGATCTTGATCACTGTCCTTTCGATCTAGCGCCGAGCGGACGACACCTTCGCGTTCAACACACGTACAGCTCGATGACGATCTCTGCCTTCTTGATCCAGCAAGAGGGAGCAGAGAGGTAGATGAGTTCTACGGCAGCACGACGGTGTTGCAGCGATGGTGGTGGAGCTATTCCAGCAGGGCTTCACCTAAGCACTACTGAAACCGATCTAGAGGAGAAACTACGATCTAGAGGAAGAAGAGGGCGGCACGTGGCAATTAGGGTTAGCTTTCCCCTCTAAATCCTCTAGTATATATAGTAAGGAGGGAGGGGAGGAGGCAGCCTCAAACCCTCAAGGTTTGGTCGAAATTGGAGGTGGAGGAGTCCTACTCCAATCCTATTAGGAGTAGGATCCCTCCTTTCCACTTGGAAACTCTTCCCACCTCTCCACCTTTTGGGTTTTCCCACCCCTAGCCGCATGACTTAGTGGGGGCTTAGACCAGCCCACCATGGGCTGGTTTGACTCCTCCCACAGCCTATGAGGTCCTTTGGGTCGAGACACCCCTCCCGATGGTCCCCCGGCACTCCCGGTACACTACCGATGAGCCCAAAACTTTTCCGACAACCATAACAGGAGTTCCTATATATCAATATTTATCTCCGGACCATTCTAGAGCTCCTCGTGATGTCCGGGATCTCATCCAGGACTCCGAACAACCTTTGATCACCACCATAGATAACTCTATACTACCAAAACATCACTGAACCTTAAGTGTGCAGACCCTGCGGGTTCGAGAACTATGTAGACATGACCGAGACACCTCTACGGTCAATAACCAATAGTGGGACCTGGATGCCCATATTGGTTCCTACGTATTCTATGAAGATCTTTATCGGTTGAACCTCTATGTCAAGGATTCAGTTAATCCCGTATGTTGTTCCCTTTGTTCTTCGGTATGTTACTTGCCCGAGATTCGATCGTCGGTATCTCTATACCTAGTTCAATCTCGTTACCGTAAGTCTCTTTACTCGTTCCGTAATACAAGATCCCGTGGCTACCTCTTTAGTCACATCGCTTGCAAGGCTTATAGTGATGTTGTATTACCGAGTGGGCCCTGAGATACCTCTCCGTCACACAGAGTAACAAATCCCAGTCTTGATCCATGCCAACCCAACAGACACCATCGGAGATACCTGTAGAGCACCTTTATAGTCACCCAGTTACGTTGCGACATTTGTTACACACAAGGTACTCCTCTGGTGTCTGTGAGTTGCATGATCTCATGGTCATAGGAACAGATACTTGACATGCAGAAAACTGTAGCAATGAACTGACACGAGCATATGCTACATTTACAGTTTGGGTCTTGTCCATCACATCATTCTCCTAATGATATGATCCTGTTATCAAATGACATCTCATGTCCATGACTAGGAAACCATAGCCATCTTTGATCAACGAGCTAGTCTATTAGAGGCATATCGGGGACATGGTTTTTGTCTATGTATCCACACATGCATCCGAGTCTCCGATTAATACAATTATAGCATGGATAATAAACGATTATCATGAATAAGTAAATATGATAATAACTAATTTATTATTGTCTCTAGGGCATATTTCCAACAACCTTCTCACCCGTTGTCAAGCCGGCATCCATCCGCCTTGTTTTGTAGCTCGCCGCCGCCCGCTCGTGGCCCGTCCATTAGCTTGACGTCAAGAATGCTTTCCTACATGGGGAGCTAGCCGAACACGTCTATTGTCAACAGCCGACGGGGTTCATCGACACCGCTCGCCCTCACGACGTATGCCTCCTCTCCAAATCGTTATACGGTTTGAAACAGGCGCCGAGGGCCTGGTTCACGACGTTCGCCGCTTGCTTGCGGCAGCTAGGCTTCACGGCTACACGTTCAGATGCCTCCCTCTTTGTTCTTCGTCACGCGATGGGCACTGCCTAGCTCCTCGTGTACGTGGATGATATTGTACTGGCAGCATCCTCCGACGCCTTGCTACAGCACATCGTCGCGCGTCTACATGACTCCGTCGCCCTCAAGGATCTCGGGCCGTTACATTTCTTCCTCGGCATTCAGGTGCAGCGCCCGGCCACGGGCTTCTTCCTCAACCAAGGCCAGTATGCCACCGAGCTCCTCGACCGCGCCAGCATGAAAGACTGCCACCCTGCTCCGACGCCGGCTGACACCAAGGCCAAACTTTCTTCTTGCGATGGTGAACTCTTCTCCGACGCGACGCACTAACGCAGCATAACGGGTGCCCTCCAGTACCTGACTTTGACCCGGCCAGACATCACGTACGCCGTGCAGCAGGTGTGCCTGCACATGCACGCGCCTCGCCAGCCGCACTGGACCATGGTCAAGTGCATTTTGCGCTATGTCCGTGGCACCACCGCTCATGGCTTGACGATCGGCACGTATTCTCCGACGGACCTCGTCGCCTATAGTGACATCGACTGGGCTGGCTGCCCGGACACACGTCGTTCCACATCGGGCTACTGTGTCTTCCTCGACGGTTCCCTCGTGTCTTGGTCCTCGAAGCGTCAACCCACGGTCTCTCCTCGAGTGCTGAGGCTGAATACCACGTCGTGGCGAACGCGGTGGCTGAGTGTTGTTGGGTTTGCCAGCTTCTCTCCGAGCTTGGCTCTCCGCTGCCCAAAGCCACGATCGTCTACTGCGACAATATCTCCGCCATCTACCTCGCTCAGAACCCCATGCATCATCGACGCATCAAACACATTGAACTTGATATTCACTTCGTACGCGAGAAGGTGGCCCTTGGTGAATACCATGTTCTTCACGTCCCCACGAGCCAACAACTCGCTGACATGATGACAAAAGGACTTCCATCGCCTACGTTTGCTGAATTCAGGTCCAATCTCTGCGTCAACAACGGCGACGTTGTGATTGCCGGGGGTGTTGGAAACAGTCTTTAGCTACTCTCCTACATGCACGCCACACGGCTGCCAGGGCCTCAACTGCCCACGATTGCATGAGCTAGCTTGTAGGGCTGTTTGTTCAGTTAGTCAGAGTAGTGCGGCCACTTCTGTAATCAGTTGTATATAACACTGTCATTGGATGAATACAAACCATCATTCCTCCTTTTCCTGTTCTACACGCACCTTGCACGGTCACACCCGCCAGCCGGCCTTGCGGCACCTGCTCCAGCCGCTCGACCCCTGCACCTTGGTGCCCCCGCGGCATGCCGGTGCAGCATAGGCGCCACCGGTCAATGCACCGGCGACGGCGGCACACGCAGCTCTGCGGCACATTGTCGCAGTACCCGCGGCTGCCATACGGCGGCCAGTCATATTCGGCGGACAAATAGTCAGGTAGAGGTGCAGCGCGTACCCTCCCGGCGCGCATGTCCTAAATTCATGTTCCTACATATATTTATTTTCATTTTGCCAAACTTTGTATTTTTATTTTCATTTTTCTTTTGGTTTTTTCCCTTTATTTTTCACTTTTTTCTGACCATTTTTTTGTTTTTAAAAAATCTTTTTCTTTTCTTATATTATCATACCTATAAATTTATTTTAATTTCCCCCTTTTATTTCTATTTTCTTTCTCATTTTTGCGAGCGTCTTCCAAATCCGTGAATATTTTATGAAATCTAAAACATTTTTTGATATCATGAATATTATTTACATTCATAAACATTTAATGAAATAGTGAACATTTTTTCAATACACGAACATTTTTTTAAATCATCTTATGAAATCATGAATAACTTTCAAATGCAGATTTGTTTTTGAAATCTTGATTTTAAAAAAAATCAACAATAGTTATGTAATCACGAACATTTTCTGTATTCAAAAACTTTTTTATACATTCACAACAGATTTTACATTTTTAATTCGTGTACTCCCTCCATTCCCTCCCACTACGAAAAATGCATTTTGCATCTATATAAATTCACCAACAGTAATCAAGATAAAATTAATGATGCTCGTATTAGCAACTTATTTAATACCTGCATGCATGTAATCGTAATGACACTTAACTACTTTTTTCCTATTCCTTCATTGCATGCATGCGGCGTATTACTGATCCCGTTTAACGAAAAGAATAGTTCGCTTGCAACGCAGTCATTAAATTTTACGTTGATACCTGTAATTTGTATGTGGCCTTGTATAAGGGAATGGAGGGAGTACATATTTTGAAATGAAAAATATTTTCTAAAATCATGAACGTTTATTTTTGTGTTTCACAAACACTTTTACTCATTGCACATTTTTCACAGATGATTTTTTTTAGAAAATAGGAAACAATGTTTAAAACTGATGAGCAATCTTTATTCTACATAATTATTTTATGAAAATCGAGATTAATTTTATGAAATCCAAACATATTCAACTTCATAAATATTTTTTAATATTCCTGGTTATTTTATCAAATTAAGATTTTCTTATTTCTCTAATCTTTTTTAAGAAATTCCAAAGTTTCTGAATTTCTTTTTACTAAAATACCGAATTATATTTAAACAGAAAATAAATAGGAAAGCAAAACAATGAAGAAAACAAAGAACCTCCCAACTCTTTCATGGTCCGACCCAACACATCCTGCATCAGATGGTGGTTCTTGCTGGCCCATTCAAAAACTATCCATGGTTAAAAAATATGTTTACAAATTTGAAAGATGTTCGCGAAAATGAAAAATAAAGAAGAAATAAAATAGAAAAATATATCAAAACATGAAAACAAATCAGAACGTAATCAATGTGGCAAACATATTATGAATTTACACACATTTTTATACAAATTCATTGTATACTTTTGAAGTAGTGATAATTTTTAACTCATAATATTTTCTGAATACTTGTACATTGTTATAATTGGTGAATATTATTAACATTTTGGATATTTTTTTGAAATTCATTAACTTTTAGTTTAGTTTTTGACGAACCTTTCTAAATGCATGAACATTGTGTGAATAATCCAAAAAAGTAAATAGATTAACATTTTTGAATTTGCAGAAAATATTTGAAATTGACGAATATTATTTAGACAAATGGAATATTTATTTGAAATTACTAAAAAAATGTGCAATCCCTTATATTTTCAAACTTGTCACCATTTTTGGAATATGTAAATATTGTTTATAAAGAACGACCAATTATTAAATTCACCGTCATTTTTTAGTTTTATTTTAAATTTCAAAGTCATGAATTTGTTTTGAAGTCACAAATATTCCTGATTAGTCGTCATTTCTTAAGTTTTGAACTATTTTGAAATCCCAAATATTTGAAACATGAAATTAAATAGAAATGAAAATGTAAAAAACTAGGGACGTGATAGGGGTCGTATCAAAAGGGGGTGCAGGGGATAGGGGTCGACGCTGGCTCATTCGATAGAAAAATCATTATTTCAAAAAACAGATTATGAAATTGAAAGATGTTTGCAAATATTAAAAAGAAAGATAATGGAAAAGAAGAAGTAAAAGAATATATTTGACAACATGTAAAAGGTTTGTAAAAAATCAAAGTCGCCAACATTTTTTGAATTCGTGAACATTTTGCTCTGAATTCATCGTAATTGTTTTTAAAATTTCACAAAACTAAATGAAACTTGTGAAGATTCTTTCGAATGGGTGCACATCTTTTGAATTCGAGAATATATTTTAATATTTGACAACAAAATTTTAAATTGACAGTCATTTTTATTTTTGACAAAAATATTTTGAATGCGTGCTCATTTTTATGAAATAAAAACGATTTTAAAATTCTTCATCATTTTTTTAAGTTGCAAACAGTTTTTGTTATTCAAAATTTATTTTGTGACATTTTTTGCATTCATGGACAGTTTATCATTTCACTACCTTTTTTGAAAATTCACAATTTCTTTTTAATTTGAAACTAAAAACCAATTTATTTTAAAGAAGAAAAGAAAAATAACATGCGGCGTACCACCCCTGCGCATGGGCTGGCCTAAAAGGGTGCACGAGAAAGCACGTCCGTGTTGGCTTTTTGGCTGTACCTAGCGCGTCAAATATGATTGTTTTTAAAGGTCCCCCGTACATCATCGCAACACGGGCACAGTTGTGGTCAGGGCCGGCCCACATATACACGAGCCCAAGGGCAAGACAGCAAGAAAGGGCCCTTGTTTATTCAAAAGCTCGAAATGTTTTCTATTTCAAAAGCAAAGTAAATATTCCAGTACATAGCATAGCCTCATGATCTTAATTTGGCCTCTAAACCTGATAGTGCAGTCTATTTATCGATCAAGTGAACTACACCAGGATCATGAAATAATGTAGTTCCACAAAAACCCGCTTTCCTAAATTTGAACAATGGAGACTTCATTGTTCTGCAAACAAAAAAAACATGTCAAAACTGGTTGCTACATAGATCTTTTGTGTTACCATCGCCTAAAAAGCTAGGTATGAAGTTACATTTATTTTTGGATCTTCCCCAATCGTCCATGTTCTTCACTCCAAAATTCTTCACTTGGATAATACTTAATTCTTCCAAACACTTTTGCATGGGAATAGTAAAGGAAACTCGATATGTCATATTTATAACATGACTTGGAAATTTGTCAAACACTTCTAGAAGCAAAGTCATTGATAACTCCATCAACATTTATTTCATCCAACCTATCTTATTCAATACATGAAGTAGAAAGACCATTTAATCATTCCTGTGAGATTGTTGACCTCAAATTGGTCTTTAACAATTTCATCTTTGGAAAGCTACGCTCTGGTGATGTTGTGGTCCCTCGTATAGTCAGCTAAATTCGATAAGAAATTACAACATTCTTAAAACATCAACATCTCTAGCAGATTCAAAATCATCGTGGCATGCAATGCCAAATTTGATTCTGGTAAATTCATTTGTAGTTGTCTTAACTCGGAAAAAAGATCATCCAACTCAACATCGCATGAATCATTTCAAGAAAATGTTTGTATAAACTTAGCACAACATTTGCGTAGTTCGACATCGTCCAATAACTTCAAGTTTTTTGAGCTAAGCAAGAAGCTAAATATATTTTCCAGTAGTTTGAGTTCTTTGAATCTAATTCGCAGAGAACCCTTTGCAATATCAACCACAACTAAGAAGTAATTCACTTTGAACGCCTTCTCAGCTATTAGAATTTTTTCAATCATTGTTAGGTTCATCATATAGTTTCTTCCTAGTAACATTATGTTTTATTGGAAATGGTGGCTCTAAGCCCATATAAATTGCAGGACCTTTGGCGATAGTCAGACAAGATGCAAATCCATCATTTCTGTACTTATCAAAAAACTGCATTACACCTTCAATTTGCTGCAAGATAGAGTCGACACACATAGATGCAGACTGCAACTTCTTTGCTCACCATGTTTACAACAAATAAGATGTCATGCCAAATAACCATCTTGATTAAAAACTAAAAATACCAAGTGCGTCAAAAAAAAATTTGGCGGCACTCTTTGACTTGGCATCATGCAAATTTGACCTAACTCAAACAAAGCTAGCCTTACTTCTGGAGATTGGTATCTAATAGCTTTCACACTCTTGATTCCGCTCTCCCACCGAGTATTAGACCAATCTTTCATGGTTAAACTTGGAATATGATCAAATTAAACTGTCCATCTTTTAGTGGACCTTGAAAATAGAACATACATTCATTGAACAATTGCGAAGAAGGATACAACTTTATTATAAGAACTTTCCATATCACACAAAGCAAGATTGAGGATATGACACGCAGATGACATTTAAGAATTCTTACATATTTTCGCAAGTAAACAACTTCATACCCCTTGAATTTTTTTCCTTTCATGTTAGAACCATTATCATACGCTTGGCCCTTCATATTATCTATATTTAAGCCATAAAGAATCCATTGCATCAAGAAGTACATTAAAAAGATCCAAATTAGACGTGTCATTCACCTTCAAAAATTCTAGAAAACATTATTATTTTTCATTTTCTTATTTGACATGTTAACACATCGAATAATTAGGGCCGTTTGTTCTTTATGGATAAAATCTAGAGTACAAACAAGAATTATGGAGAAGTATTTGGCCTCTTGAATAATTTGTAAGATAGAACTAATAACACTAGAGGCCAATATAGCTTGTGGTGTTTTGTTGATGGCTCCGCTAGTGCCTCCGACGACAACTACGAGTTGTTTTCTCAGCGAGCCCATGCTTTCTCAGTTCCAGAGCCGACAACTTGGTGCTCGGATAGGCTAAGGCCACTCATCACTACGAGGAGGGCACCCACAGTGTGGATGCCTTGCACTCGTCCAAGCCCATCGTTATTGATATCTCCGACGATGAAAAATAGCTTGTTTTTAGCTTAATTACTAATGGCATGTGTTTAGCTAGCTACGCCTGTTAGCATGTTTGTTTTACCTGTTGCATGTGCTGCTCCTGTCTTTTCTTAAGAAATTCTGATGAAATATGCAATGTAATGCTACTATACAATCTGATCTTCTAGTATGTTCTATTGTGCAATGTGATGTTTAGTTAACTGTTTGGTTCATTTGTTTTGGTGATCATCTGCAATATGATGTTCGATTGTTATTGGTACAATTTTGTGTTGTTATGCATGTGTGAAACATCCAATTGCTATATTTCATAGTTGTTAGCATGCTTGGATTTTCCATGTGGCTTGAATTAATATGTTGGATATGCAATGCGTTTATTTTTCATTAACATATTTTATTGATAGCACATCAAATTTGACTTATAACTTGATCAATATCTATCTTAAATACGTTACAGGGGAACACTGGGAGACACTAAAGTTTACCATCGAGGTTTATAATTTCATGATCCTTTCGCTAATAGCACAATATTGTGCAATTACAGGAACTATTATAATATTTAGGTTTCTAATAATTTGGTCTTGCACATGTAGGTCATGTTGTAACAGGTTTAGACCCACTATTCAACCTATTTTGCATGTGGGGAAATGATGTGTTCATGAACTATCCTAAAGTTGCAAGGACCTTCGACATCAGTGAAGGCTCAATATTTGCCTTCCGCTTCAACAGTTTTCTAGACGAGATTCACCTATCTATTTACCGTATATTATGCTACTTTCCAAATGTTTTATATGTTGCATGTGAAACTTGGTCCTCTCGTGTAATTGGGTAGCTAGGTAGTATATGCCTATATGATGTTATACTCTGATGTATTTCAATTATGAAATCCTGGATGCCGTAATACGAAATGAAATATATTGTGTGCTTGATATGAAGTGTCGATTTGATTGCTAACTGGATTTTAAATAATAGAGCAATTATGCTGATTATTGGGATTTTCTATTGCAGACGGTTTATCATACAACACCGTGAGCGATGAACTCCACAAACCCACACGGTTTCTGGAAAATTAGCGTGTTGGATTGGTGAACAATCACAAACGACTTCCGGTCAACAACTGTGTGCGTTAGGACATCCTTTCACAAATGTTTTTCACATAAAAGTGTGTATAATGGACAACCCTATGCCAAACAGTTTCTTGTAGGCTCCGTGCGTGATGGTCATCCCTAACATAGACGACGTTATGCAGAAATTTGTGTGTGATGGACAATACAAATGGAAATATAAACTAGAGATTAACTGTGTGTGATGCTAAGCACATCTCACACGACTTTCCCATATGTGTGTTTGTGATGGCCCTTCCAAGCACAAATGATATATTTTTGCCCATCGTGTGTGACCGGGTGCAGGCATCGCTGACGGGTTTTCCGTGCCGTGTGGGATAGGCCTCCCCCTATCTCCCACACATACAAGACGACGGTTTAAGACTGCGTCGCGAAAAGGGGTTAAAAACAGTTTGTATAGCAGGCGCTTGCACTAGTGATATATAACTATCCACCCCCTCTCATTGGTAGAGAGAGCACTTAGAACAAGCCAACACTTCCACCATTCATTTTCTGTGAGAGAAACGCCTACTCATGTGTTGAGATCAAGATATTCCATTCTTACCATATGAATCTTGATTTCTAGCCTTCCCAAGTTGCTTTCCATCCAATCATCCTATTCGAGCAAGCCAAATCATGTGAGAGAGTGATTGAGTGTTGAGAAAACTATATTTTGAAGAGAGCAAGGAGTTCATCATCCATACACCATCTATTACCTTTTGGAGAGTGGTGTCTCCTAGATTGGTTAGGTGTCGCTTGGGAGCCTCCGGATCCTGTGGAGTTGAACCAAGAAGTTTGTAAGGATAATGAGATCGCCTACTTCGTGAAGATCTACCTCGAGTGAGGCTAGTTTTTCGTGGACGTAAGCCATGATGGAATAGGCAAGGTTGCTTCTTCATGGACCCTTCATGGGTGGAGCCCTTCGTGGACTCGTGCAACCGTTATCCTCCGTGGGTTGAAGCCTCCATCAACATAGATGTACGATAGCACCACCTATCGGTACCACGGGAAAAATCTTCGTGTCCCCGTTGCGTTTGATCTTCCTATACCTACCTTTACTTACACTTGCATGCCTTACTTTTCACTACTATACTCGTAGATTTGCATGTGTAGGGTGTGCAGACTTGTTAGAATTGTTAAAACTTGCCAACCTATAAATTTAGGAAAAAGGTTAGTTTTAAATTGGTCAAGTAGTCTAATCCCCCCTCTAGACATATTTTGGAACCTACAGTGACGCAACTTGCTACGATGTGAGCTTTCGTTCAAAACTGGGATGTATGCATACGATGGGCATGCCCTCCTACTAGAAAAGGTTGGGGTCCTTTCATGCATGCCAAAAATAGGCCATATTCAACAGAGTGTATTCGGGTAGGTCAGAAAGCTCCGTTTGAGAGCACGTTTTATTTTGGGATATGCCAAATGACCCCATATTTTTTCCATGATATTAGTTTGCATTTTTGATTAATTTGTTTTGTTTTTCGATAAGTTTTGCATCTTTTGAAGTTTTCTCGGTCAAAATAGACCGATAATGGCCGGACGAGTCGCAACTTACATACGGTGTCGAAAATGGTTAAAACCTAAGATGGGTACCAACCACGGGCATGTCCACTTTCCTAAAGACGTTGGGGTCATTTGAAGTATTTACAAGCATAGACCATGTTCAACTGAGAGTGTTTGGGTAGGCTAGAAGGCTTCGTATGAGAGCACGTAAAAACTTCAAAGCAGTGTGATTAACTAGGCTAGACGGCTGCATCTGTGAGCATGTAGTTTTTCCTAATTTGAATGCTTCAGTTATTTGCAATTTTTGTCATTATCAATCAACATGAAATTATTCTTATATTCTAACCATTTCTCAAAATTTGTCAATAATTTTGTAATATCAAATTATGTATGAAAATTTACAAACTTGAACCCTTTCTTCAACTTTTTAACAAATTCCGAACAATTGATGGTGAACACAAATTGCAAATCACGTACATTTAAAAAAAATTATCAACTCCTTTGAAACACAAACAATTCTTAAATTTATGAATAAAATATCGGAAAACGAACACATTTTTTGAAACTCCGGAACATTTTTGAAAATTATAAACAATATTTGAAACAAGAACATTTTTTGGTATTTCAAAAATATTACAATTTTTTCAGGTTTTAGAAAGAATAATAAAGTGCAAAAGTGAGAAAAAAGACAGAAAAAGGAAACACAAAAATAGAAAAATAAAAATGCTTAAGCATTGGCGCAACTAGGCGACTGCATAGCTCCTGTTGGGCCGGCCAACCATTCATGGATTTAAAAAAAGTTCATCAATTTGGAAACAAAAATCTACACGAATTTGATAAAAAAAATAGCGTGGTTTTATTTTTCATATAAGTTGAAAAAATTTCCTAGATTTTAATAAAAATTATGGATTTGAAAAGAATTTTACAGATTTGCAAATAAAGTTCATGAATTTAAGAAAATGTTCAAGAATTTAAAAAATTCACAAATTTAAGAAAATGTTCGTGATTTAAAGGAATTTCACAAATTTTAAAATAAAATAAATCGAAAATATTATAAAAAAAATAAAAATAGAAGAAAAAGATGACAAACAAAAACCAGAAAAAGGAAAAGAAAACCAAACAGACTCGTGTTGGTTAGCGTTATATTTAAAGAAGAAGAAAAGAAGGTAACTAGACAGAACACGAAAATAGTCTACTTTGTTATCGCATGTATCAATGGATAATTGGCTTTGTGTCCCTAGTTAGGTCACACACAGCTAGTTTACCCCTAGTTTTCGAAAACACGCCTTTCTGTCCAAACAACTTTGCTCGTCTTATGCTTTTGCCCTTTGACCGTTTGACCATCATTTTAAAAACTTCATAACAAATTCATACTAACTCAGAAAAATGAAAATAAGATATCAAAATGTTCATATAAACATCACCTATATATGCATGTCATTTGCATTCATTACAAAAGTTTTGGAAAATCCTCATCTCAATATGAGCTAAAACTAAGATGGGGACTTTCCAACACTTTTTTCATGAATACAAATGTCATGCACATACAGGTTATGTTTGAATTTGATATCCTATTTGTATTTTTCTAAGTTAGTATGAATTTATTATAATGTTTTGAAAATGATGGTTAAACGGTCAAAGGGCAAAAGCATAAGACGAGCAAAGTGATTTAGGCAGCAGCGCGTGTTTTCGAAAACTAAGGATAAACCAATCGAGTGTGACTTAACTAGGGGCATACAGCTAATTATCCCTTGTACCAAGTGTATTGGTGTTGGGTTTGAATTCCGTTGGGCACTCATTTTTCTGAAGGTTTTATAGAAGAGAAAAAAAGTGTAAAATGGGCTGGTCCAGGGCGGTACAAAGTATTGTAGTTATTGGTGGTTTTCCTTACAAGCATGGTCAAACAATAAGTCGTTTGACTTCAAACATAATTTACAAGCCTTTTCTGAGACGAAGGCAGTACTACTCTACAGTAGTAGGACGGAATGATGGTACTTTTTACGTCCGAAAGTGTAGTTCGTATTATGCTTTTTGTGAATTTGGAATACTAGACTATCAAAGCAATAACATCACATTTATTATGAAATATATTTTCATAAGGTCCTGTATCTATTTGGTATTATAGACATATATAGTGTTTATGAATTACTCCGTATAGTCTTGCACTTTCTTAACAAAAAAACAAACATATGCATAATGGGATACTCAACCCAACTAACGCCTAGCAGGTACAATGTATTTTTTGCTTCCCTGGCCATCATCTCTTTTGGCCAAACCAGCATCCTCTCTTTTGGCCAAACCAGCGTCCTCTTTCTTGACCAAAACAGCAGACATTCTTGCACCATCCGATTTTGCCGGAATAGGAGGGTCATGAGGACACTGAAACAGAATAATAACACTTTAGTAACATTATTGACAAGTACCAACCGCACAAGATATAAACATTACCTTGTATATATATCTTATCCTAGCCTCCTCATCCGCCAGCATATCCTCCTCATTCTCAATGTATTCAGGTTCCCCCCAATGGACGACACCACAACATACTTTGTGTGGGCGAGAGTGACGACCTTTGTATTTATCAGTATTGACAGGGTGCTTCAGATCAACATTCCGTAACTCGTACATTCATAGCATCGACCTTAGGGAAAAAAACATGCATAAACAGTCACTACATATGTCTGGGCGTAAACTAGCTTAGATATTAAAACTACAGTAAAACTCAGGGACAGTGTATGAGATGAAGGAAAACATGACACTAGGGGCAACCAAATGACGTCTACCAAATAAATGTGACCACAAACTGTATGAACATAACTTAATGTAAGGCGGATAAAATACCATTGTCATTGTGTTTCACCTTAGAGAAACAATTGAGCACGTATTCTACATTTTTCGCCCTTCATTTGTGCCACTTCAGCAAATAACATATTGTTGGTGCCACCGTGAAAATCATCAGCTCCTTTAGCCTTTGTTGTAAAATTGAGATGATAGTACATACTCAGGCGGCCAATCTCACCCATATAAAATTCTTGGAAGCACACAAGACCGTCAAGTTCATATGCAAGATCCTGAAAAGGAGGCATGGATTGTATCAACAATTAGTACATGAATATGACACAATTAACACAACCCTGGTAATAGGACAGAGACTGAGGGCAAGGAGGAGGGAGAGAGACAAACCCCGAAAAGATGGTGATCTTCATTGTGCTTGTCCAGCAAAGTTTGAACCAATAGGCTGATATTCATTGGTTTCGGATTGTCTTTGGAAGACTTCTTCCTTGTGCCATCAGGCCAGTAAAGGGAATATCGTACCGCTTTCTTCGTCTGCGAAAGCCCATCCGCCCGCCTAGTTCAGGCTAGACCATTGTATATGTTAAGTACATTGTAATTTCTGACATGAGAAAAGAATCCATGACAAAGTTGAGAACATTCACATTATAGGAGAGCGCAGGTCGTCAAGATGGCTAGCGATAGCATCCTTAGCTTCTTGCAAGCTCTGGAATGGCCCACCCAGAGGAGGATACGTGTGGAAATTACCCATAAGATCTGTTCTGATGAAAAACTGTAAATGCCGACCAGAAAAGTAAGGAGCCAAAATAGGAGGAGACAAGTGGCTTGACGCTGGCGAGACGTCGTGAGCCACCGTCTCTGCTTGCATGGAAGAAGAGGAAGTGTAGGTGTTCTTTGGCTCTAATGGCTCCGCGGGCACATCATGATAAGGGTACTCACATATGAAGTGGAAACACGGTCGAAGGTTAGTAGACAACAAATTTCAAAACTTTGAAGACGAATAATCCCACATTATCATGGATATATATATATATATATATATATATATATATATATATATATATATATATATATATATATATATATATATATATAGAAACAATGGAGTAAGAGGCACATACGTGGCTTCGAGGCCGCCACGGTTTGCCGGAAGGAATAGACGTTTTTGCAGATGCCGGATGCTCCGGTCGGAAGCAGAAGAAACACAAGCTCGATGAGTACGTTGCTGAGTTGATGATGAAGAACAACTTATCCATCAACTAACCATCTCTTTTTTAGAAAAGGAAGATGTACCCCCGGTCTCTGCATCTGGACGATACATGCAGCCATTTTATTAATTATTCACAAAGACCTTACAAAGTAATACATCAGTAGGCCTGAAGTCACCATCTTCGTAACACCTGTCGCTACTCCTATCCCCTTGATGAAGGGGTGCCGAATGTTCGAGCCGAATACCAAACAGATATCGCATCAAAAACTAACATCTAAAGCCGGATGCCCCAGCCCAGCCACATACCGGGACTGTGTTACACACCGGTCCGACGCACTCTCAGAAGCCGCCGCCGCCGTCTTTCACTGATCCATCTCCATAGCAGGTACTGACGCACCAACCTTGCCAGGCCTGCCGTCGACACCACCACGGTGCCAGACATCGCCACCATCCTGCACGTATCCATCCACACGCGCCCATCGTCGAAACACCGCAGCTCCATGCCGCCGGGATCCGCCGTCGGCCTTGCGGTAGATGTAATACCGCTCCTCCTCTAGTCCCCTCCAGCTAGCACTTGCTCCAAAACGATGCCCCCAGGAGGGAGAACAACACCGAAGGCGCCATCATCGTCCGATCTAGGAGACCCAGGTCTAGGGTTTCCCCCGGAGCATCCCGAGCGTGATGACGCAAACTGCAATGACGATGCCTCAACAAGGAAACAACATTGGAGACGCCGCTATCGTCTGCCATGACCGAAGTCGATGCGATTTTCATCGGTAGTTGTGCCACCAGGCCGTGCGCCGTCAGCGTTGCTGGTCCCTTCAACCCGAGAAACTCCAAAAACGATGCCCTCAAGAGGGACTACGACGCAAAAGCACCGCCATCGCTCGATCCCAATGAGATGTAGGGTTTCCCCCGGAGTTGCCCGCGGTGTCAAGGACCCAGACCATGGTTGAATCCCGACGTGATCAGAAGAACCCGTCAAGATCCGCCCAGTTGCCGATGTGCCGCACCCGCCACCGCGCCGTCCGCCACCCGGTGACCATGGCCGGTAGCCAGTCATCGGTCATCACGAACGCGTCTAGCCACCAGCCATGGCCAGATCTGGCCGAGGCCAGCGACCCCATCCAGCGATCCCGCGTCGCCACAGCCCTCGTCGCCTTCCGCCAAGGAGGCGACCAGATCCACCACAGCCCGCGTCGCCTGTCGCCGCCAGGATCTAGATCCAGCCATCGCCCGATCTGAAAACCCGACCGCTGCCGGCACGTCCCACCAGGGAACACGCAGCCACCACGAAGCCGTCGCGCCGCCGAGCCCTACGCTCAGCCCGGCGTCCCTGCTGGCCAGCAGCAACCCGCGCCGCCGCCACCAAGCAAGGAGGGCAGAAGAGCCCCGTCGCCGCCCACACCAGCCGTGTTTCACCCGGCGGCGCGCCCAGGAGGCGGCGGGGGGGGGGGGGGGGGGAGCGAGGAGGCCGCGGGAGAGGTGCCCGTCCGGCCGCCGCGCGGGGGCGACACGGACGAGCGGAAGGGAGGGGGGAGACTCCCTCTAGGCAGAGCAGCAGACACAACGAGTAGTCGAAATCGAAAGCTAGTGGATCATGGTTAAGTTTGGATAGCTGAGGACTGCATATTTTCTCTGTATAGTATAGATGTGGTGATGGAAGTGAAGAAAAGGTGCCAGGAATTTGGCCGTGTTGCTTGCTTGAGGGACAGTGGCTGGCTCGTAGAAAAATAGGGGAGCGACGAGAGAGGGATTAAGTTCATACCGTGGGAGCTGCGGCTAACTGCGGGGCCTCGGCTGGACGCCGGCTTCCACCTTTACATCTGCTACGCGTCGAGACATGCCATCTGCGCCGGTGAGGAGTTTTCTTTCCCCCTCGGTGTCGGCACCGACATCACGGCCGCCGGGGAGACAGCGCGGCGAGGCATGACGGGAGGGAGGGGGTTGGGTGGCGGTGGATGCAGCTGATGGCTGCGTCTCATGACGGGAGGGAGGGAGGGAGAAGGCTTCTCTGCAGAGACGGTGGTCGTCGCCCGGGCGGCGTCGTAAAGAGAGCTTTCGCGGTGAGACGAGGGGAAGCTGCGGCGCCCTTTTGTAGCTACTAGGGATCAAAACGCAGACGTGTGCTGTACTGTTTGTTGTTCATACGTATTTTGCTTGGAAGCGGAAACGAACACAGACCTCTCGGAAACGAGGAGGGTTCAGACACGGATACGAAAGCGTATGCTTGCTGCAACTAGGAGACACCTCGAACTCAGATCATCATGCATAAAAGGCGAATATCCAACTCAGCTCCCGAGCTCATTTACACCCTATGAACAGTAAACTCAAAAGAAAAAAAATAGAAAAATTGAAACAGAATCATCTTTTTTTGTGGTGAAAGATGCTTCAGTGCGTGATGCCCGTGCCAAGTTTCCCGGCACATTGGATGGAACTCAAAATAGGACCATTACGCACGCTGGGTTGATCATGTGTATTATAAACACAACTTCAAATAAAACATCTATTAACAGTGTGTGCTCAACAAGATCACATGTTTTGCTGCCAGCGCATGACCTAGCGTGGCAGGGTAGGAGCACACAATCGGGATTCGGCGCTTGAAACAACGACCCTGAGCCCCGCTGGTTCCTTCAAGGTGCTGGCACGGAACCACAATGTGATCAGACGAAAACAATAACACGGCTCGGAATAAAACGTCTATTTCTTTTTCCGGGTGAAATAAAAACATCTATTCACATTGTGTGCTCAATAACGCAAGAAAAAGGCTATAAGAAATTACTGCTGTGGTGTTGGACTATCCACGCTCGTAAAGAAAAATCGTGCGAGAAGAAACATGAGAGATGTCAAACCACAATAAGATTTTTGAGGAGCGGCTTCGGATGGTCGGGAGTCATCTTGATGCGCTTCTTGTTTCTCTGGCTGCAGAGCTCGCAAGGTCCTACACTGCAAGGTAAAAGAACACAAGCATGCATATTCTCTTAAAACCTACTCCACGAATTGATAGGACAAGAGTATGTTGTACAGAAACATAGCAAGGTATTTACCTTTTTGTGTTGCCAATTAGCCGGGATGCATCCAGGACTGCAATTTGTGGCCAACAATGATGAACGGAAAGAGATTTGCCGTGGGCTCAATGTCCATGTATAGCCCACTGTTCCACTTTGGCAGAGATGCAGAAGGCCGCATCTCTAGCTTTAGCAAGCGAGCCCGGTAGCCGATGTGCGGCCACAGTAGAGTGACACAGCCGCCTTGTGGGTGGTTCTTTGTAGGAGGGCAGCCATCCATAATCCCCTTTCCATTAGCATTGTCTATATCTTTGCATGAAAAGGAAAATCATTTCCTCCTATTATCCTTCATGGGGAATTGACTGGATGAAATGATTTTCGACAAAATAGGTTGTTCATATCCTTCAGTCTTCCTATCACTACTGCTTAAATTGCTTATCACAGACCACTGCATCTCAAAGTTGGGTACGTGCCCTGCTTGCTGCATGTCATGCAAAAGTCCTGCGGCTTCCGGTGTGTTGTTACACCTACGATAGTTATCAAAAACAGTTCTATACATGCCAAACGACGGTGCAGAACCAAAGGTCTTTAGCATTTCCAAAATCTTCTTGGCGTCACTCGTTCTTCCAATGGAACAAAGGCCACGCATGAGCACATCACAGGATACCTCGCTTGGTTTTAGGTTTTCCAACTGCATCTCAGCAAGAAAATCAAGCGCGCGATCAAATTCTTTCAATATACACAGCCTGTGTATGACAGAGCTGTAACTAGCTTCACTTGGAAGTCTACCAGTCTTTAACATTGTATTTATCAGATTAACAGACATATCCACGTCTCCCTGTTTGCAGAATTCTTTGATTAGCACATCGAAACTGATGTAAGATACAATAAGTGCACTTCTGCTCAGGTTGTTCAGACATGATTTTGCTTCAGAATATCTTCCAAATGAAAGGAGAGCTGAAATGAGAGTCAACTCAATGACTAAACCATGCTTCCATCCACTTCCCTCAATCAGATGAAATAATTGCAGTGCTTTCTCGAGGTTCCCTGACATGCAATGGTGACTCAATACTATTCTGAGACTACGGTTGCTTGGTCTTAATCCCTGAGCAATGCAAGCATCAAGCATAGTAACTGAACGATCAGTATCTCCAGACTTGTGAAACCCATAAACAAGGAAATCATATGTTGTTTTGTCTAGAGAAATACCGTTACCTTCCATATCCTTCAACAAATCATGAACTTGCAAAATGTTTCTTCTCTTGAAAAGACAGAATAACAGAATGTTGTATAAAATCAGATCTGTTGACTTGTCACTGTCTTGGATCAGCTCCTTAAGGCATAATGCACTAGAAAACTGACTCTGCTCACACATTCTGCGGACAAGAAAGCGGTAGCTAGAAATAGAAATGCTAGCATGTATCTTTAGCATGATACAAAGAACTGCATCTACTTTTCTCCAATTTTTTAGACAACAATACGACTGAAGGATGGAATTTAGCAATTTGTCACTTAATCTCTTCCCTAAAGTGGATGCTTGAACAACTGATATTGCCTGGCTTACTTTTCCTGTATGCAATAATTTGTTCACAATGCAGCTGCAAGCTGGGACATCAGAGCATTCTGTTTTAAGCATAGACTGTACCAAGTCCTTGCATCGTTCTGCATCAAACCATGCTAGTGAAGAGAATGCAAATTGGTGGGTAAACACTTCTGATACAATGTTTTTGTTAAGGCAGATGTCATACAGTCCAATCGATTCGACAGTCTTCTGCTCCTTTAGGAAGCCCTCTGCCACATTAATAATCAGTGAACGGCCCACATCCACACCCTTTTCTAGGAGCGCCTCCAGCATCGCACATCCAACATTAGTGTAACCTGTCCTGCATAACTCTTTGAGAAGTGCACCATATGCACTTAAAAACAAATTCGGATAGCAGTTGAGCAGCGCGCTAATAAGCTGCAAGGCTTCCTCAATTACTCCCCATTTGCACAAGTGACTGATGAGGGGCACCACATGCTTCTTATCAGGAGACCAACTAAACTTTGTTGCAACATTCCAACACTCCCAAAATCCTGCGACGTTCCTTTCTGTACAGAAGCCTATAAGCAAATAAGTATATGTATCTTGATTGACTGGCAAGCCTCTTCTGAATAACCTGTCCAAAACTAATCTTGCACGAGCAGACATCTCATTCTTACTCAGTGTTTGGATGACTAAATTTAGAGTTTGAGCGTCCAGTTTATCAAATGTATACGTCATTTCCTCCATAAGGTCAATAACATCCATAACATGTGCAGGGCTTGCGCACAAGGACTTGATTAGTCCTGAACAGCTAGCTGGTGAAATGTAATGTCCCCATTGAAAAGCTTCATCTTTCAGCAGAAGAGCACTTGCAATATTGCCTTGCTGACATGCACTGACTATCTTCGAGTTAATATCTAGGTAAAGAGCATTATCAATAATCTGTACCAATGAAATCTCAAACCTTTTGGAGTCAGTGTCCAAATACAGGCCATTGCCTACTGAATCAAAAAACTCAGCTTTCGGAAAGCCAGTGGTGTTATCTCTCTTGACCTTCACTCCTAAGTGATCTAGCCCCAGGAAGGATAAGGCCTTAGAGAGCACACAATTTCCAGATGGAAGATCATTTACACCATTAGTCTCCATAGTTCTCAAGATAAGTTCTATATCATCGAACTGCCTATACTTGCAATATCCTGCCAGAAGTATCCGGTATGTTAAAAGTTCTGGCATTATTTTTCTTTCAATCATGTCTTCAAGGATATATTTTGCATGTCTGTACAATCCCTCTGTGAAAACACCACCTATAATAGCATTATAAGCACAAACTTTAGGTTCAATATGTCTAGAAAAGCACTCAGATAAATAGAGGAATGCAGCTTTGTGTTTCATTTCTCTACAGCTATGGCATACGAAAATGCCAAAGGTTGTAGCATCTGGGGAAAATCCTAAGGACTCTAATCTTTGCAAGACAAACCATGCCTCGTCAGTACCAAGATTTGTGCACAAAGACGCAAGCATTCGATTGCAGAGACGCAGCTCAGGTAAATACCTCCACTCTTCCAAAAAATTCATCATATCACCAATGTCCTTCTTCTTGCAAAATTCTTTTGCGACAGTTGACAAGGATCCCTTGCTTATTTCAATGTTCAAGCTCTTTAGCTGCCGAATTATACGAATAGCCTGTAAGAATTTGTCTCCCTTGACTAAAGCATTGACGACAAAATCAAGAATATCTCCTTCTGTGCAAGAGCCTAATCCAACTTCAAGCATGTCCACATATACTCTTAATACTAACTCCTCTTTTCTCTTTCCAACCAGACGATTTAGAAGTACTTGATAGCATGAGGCTGAAGGAATCAAGCACTTGGACCTTGCACGATCAAAAAGTGCCACTGATTTGTCAAGGTGGCCGGCTTCTGAATACATTTGGGTAATCTGACTGAACAGCCTACTCACATCGGTCAGAGCCCTGTTGTCATCCAGCAAGAGAAGCAATGATTCAGCTTGGCTGAGCATATGAGCATCTGCAAGTATTGACACCATGATGTCATTCGACCTTGGAAGATGTCGGAAGTCCTTGCTCTGCCATGAAGCCCACCTATACAAATTCCACAGAAATCTTGCGTTCCTAACTTCTGCTGCACCTTGCCCGAAACCGATCAAAATGTCAAGAAAATCCTCAGGCTTCAGCCACGAAGCACGCCAGAACCTGCGGAAGGTCTCCGGTGAGAGCCAGAGACCAAGCTTAAGTACATCACGCAAGCTGCAATTCCCCTCAAAGGTGTCCCTTCCACTGTCAAAAATGAAAGAGCACTTGGACATAACCAATTTCCCAATACCAGGGCCAATTTTTGCTGCCAAATGAACATCAGCCTCGCACTTATCCCCGATTTCGTGCTCCACACTAAATCTGGCTTCCTCCGAAGCTCTGGCAACGGCTGAATTGCAGAGAGAGGTGCCTTCTCCCTTCCCCAGTGTGTAGCTTCGTTCACCATCGAACAAGCTCCCTTTGTTGGAGTTCAACTCCGGAACATTATTGGCATAACCTCGGTGACCAATCTTGGGCTCTCTCCTTAGCTTGACACTGGAACTGGTTGGAAAAATAATACTGTCAATGTCAGTGCACTAGCAGGAACAGCAATGTCATTCTCAAGCCAAGAAGCTCTGTCTCTCACGCACCTTGGTCGACGATGCTGTAGATGGATTGCTCGGCGCAACTGCCACGCCTTCCACATGTGATTCCCCCCTATACCTGTCGCGCGGTTGGGGCCGCCGCATCGCTCACCCGCCGAGGCTAGTGGGCGGACTCATTAGCGCGCCGCCTTCCTGCAGAGACGGGGCCGCGGCGGCGGCTGTCAAGTTGGGCGTGCTGGTGAAGACGGCGCCGCGAGGTCGCCGCGCGGAAGGAGTGGCGGAAGATAGGGCCCGGGCCGCCGGAAGAAGGAGCGCGGGGGGAGGGGGGAGACGGCGGAGGCGCGCGGTGATCCCACCCGGCGAAGATGGCCGGAGTTGGGCAGGAGAGCCGCTGGGCCTAGCGCACGAGGTGGTCGGGCTGCCCCTCTGATGTGTTTTGGATAACAAGGCCCAACTCATTCTCAAAAGAAAAAGGATAACAAGGACCAACAACAACGCCAACGAAGCCCAATTCAAAACTGACCCGGACGCGCGCCGCCATCCTCCCGACAACATATACAAATCGCTTCCGAATCTCCCGACGAGCGCCCACCAACATGGACATGAACACTTTGGATGTGTTTGTTTGGATTTCAGTTTTGATAGATTCAGCTGTAAACTTGTTGTGCTGGCAAAACTGTTATGTTAAGAAAATAGTTGCAGGGAAGGTTAGTTGTTTGACAACGTAGCTGTGAAAACGACCGTGGGCTGATAAAAACGCTATGTTTCAGGAGGGGCGAAGGGAGAGATAGGTCATGCCTGTGGCGACATTTATGCCGTAATTACGACCAAACACCAAAAGCAGAGGGGATAAGGAAACAACTTTGGTTGTGAAGTACCCGAGACATGCTTTGGGCTGTTACACTGAAAATAGCCCGAAATATTTTTGGGTTGTGATTCGACGACTGTTCTAAAATAGTTGTTTGTTTCAGTTTCAACTTTTTTCAATACAAAAACTGCTCCCAAAGCTGAAACAAACAGGGCCAAAGGGATCCTTCCCTGCCTACCCCTGTAGAAATTGATAGGAAGCATTCTACCCTCTCGAAAGAGGACCGCGTGGTATTTATTGATAGGTGGGCTTATCTCATAACTACATACAAGACTTGGAATACAAGAGATAAGGAGATCGAGAGAGAAGTTTGAGCTAGATACTACCTCTGTAAACTCTCTAGTGATCTAAACGCTCTTATATTAGTTTACAGAGAAAGTACAATCTATCTTTAGCCTAACTAATAAATACGATCCAGCCTTGACAGCCTGGTACATGAGAGCTCGTGGTTATGAAATATGTTTCAACACACACCCTTTAATCACAACTTGATCAAGTTGAGATTATACCTGAATTTCTCAAAACTTTGTGTGGACAATGCCTTGGTGAAGCCATCTGCAATCTGATCTCCAGAGTGAACAAAACGAACATCTTGTTGTTTGTTAGCAACACGGTCCCTTACAAAGGGGAAATCTATTTCAATATATTTGGTTCTAGTATGAAACACTGGATTGGCTGAAAGATAAGTAGCACCAAGGTTATCACACCATAAGCAAGGAGTTTGTACTTGTGTCACTCCAAGCTCCTTTAACATAGACTGAGGCCAAATAATATCTGCAGTTGCATTTGCCAATGCTTTGTACCCAGCCTCTATACTAGACCTGGAAACTGTGGCCCGTGTTCTTAGCACACCATGATGCTAAGTTGGGACCAAAGAATATAGAAAAGCCACATGTAGACCTTGTATCATCTATACTGTCAGCCCAGTCATCATCAGTATAGGCACTGACAAGAGTGGACTGAGATCTACTGAATGTTAGCCCAAAATTTGCTGTGTACTTTACATATCTCAGAATACGTTTGGCAGCAGTCCAATGCAGAATAGTAGGTGCATGCAAAAATTGGCACACTTTTGTTTTTACAGGAAAACATAAATCTGGTCTAGTAAGATTGAGATACTGGAGTGCACCAATCATGCTTCTGTATTGAGTGTTATCTTCATCACTTAGAGGCTCACCTTCATGCAGAGACAATTTTTCTGAACTTGACAATGGGGTTGGTGAAGGCTTGCAATCCTGCATTCCAACTCTTTTCAACAGATCAGTTTCATATTTTTCTTGAGAGAGGACTATACCATCTTTGTTTTTCTTGACTTCAATACCAAAGAAGAAACTCGGGTCTCCCAAGTCCTTCAAGACAAACTCTGAGCCAAGGCCCTTTAGGAGTGCTGTCACTGTTTCATCAAAAGAGCTAGTAACAATGATGTCATCAAAATATATGAGCATGTACATTGTGATATTGGACTTGTTGAAAATAAACAAGGAAGTGTCAGACTTGCAAGGAACAAATCCAATACTTTGCAATTTCATGCTCAAACAAGAATACCAATCTATTGGGGCCTGCTTCAGACCATACAAAGCTTTATTAAGCTTGCACACATGAAAGGGTGCATTCTTGTTCTCAAACCAAAGTGGTTGTTCAATATAAACCTCCTCTTTCAGAACACCATGTAAAAACGCATTCTATTACGCCCAACTGCCTTAGGCTCCATCTCCTAGAAACAACAATAGACAAAACCAATATGATAGTAGCAGCTTTAACAACTAGGCTAAACGTATCCCCATAATCAATACCGTACCTTTGGTTAAAGCCTTTTGCTACTAACCTAGCCTTATAATGATCAATAGTTTCATATGCCTTTCTTTAATTTTGTAAACCCATTTGCAATCAATCAAAATTTTACCTTGACCATGTGGGACCAGTTTCCATGTCTTGTTTTTCCGCAAGGCCAAGTACTCTTCCTACATGGCCTTGTTCCACTTGGGATCTCCCAATGCCTCCTCGACAGAGTGTGGTTCTCCTGTAGAGCAGGTTAGCCTAAATTTCAGAATTTTTTATAACTTACAGGCTGTATTTTTCCTGTTTGCAACCATGTGCCCACTCGTGTGGTGCGAGTCTGCACAGTGCTACCTCTTGAGCTTGCATTGGGTTTCCCTTGAAGAGGAAAGGGTGATGCAGCGAAGTAGATAAGTATTTCCCTCAGTTGTTGAGAACCAAGGTATCAATCCAGTAGGAGGAACAAGCAAGTCACCAATGGATGCACCTACACAAACAATCAAACTCTTGCACCCAACACTACTAGGGAAAAGCCTAGCAATAGCACGGGTTTTATGTATATCAGTAGCACGGGCACCGACTCTACTGATACGGCGCTACAGCTAACCTTTAGTAGTAGCGCTTGTTGTAGCAGCAGCAAGCTCCAAATAAGAGCGCTGCTGCTAATATCTGTAGCGCCTTGTATTATACCGCGCTACTGGTAATGGCACGCTGCTGCTAACTTTACTCCATGCGCTACTGCTAACTTTATTAGTTTCTGATTTTTTTCTGCATATTTGTCTTGTATTTGAACAGGCTTTATACAAGAATCTTTAGCACATACAACTGTCATCATCATACACATACAAATGGCTGCGAGACCACGAATGTAATCATAGCATATACATACAAATAGTCTCATCAAATCATGTCATCATCATAATCATCATCCAACACAAAGTGGTCTCTCGTCATCATCTCGAAAATAGCGATACAAGTCTCGAGTACTTACAACTACATCGTCATCCATCTAAACAATGATATACGCGAGAAGAGCTATGACTATGAGTGAGAGCAAAACTATGTAGTACATGAGGCGGCGGTTATGAGCCCTCTCTCGTGCTAGCGTGAGCCTCCTCACGTAACTAGCTTCTGCTTCTTGTCTTCTTTTGAAGCCTTTATGGCTGGCGCCTGAGACCCCCTCCACTTGCGCCTGACACTCGGTCCACTCGTCATATACTCCCGGAACCGTTCCTTTGTACATGACATAGCACTGGTACTTCGCCATCAAGAATCTAGGTACCTGTTAGAGATGCATCTTCATCAAGAGAATGTACAATCATATGCAACAAAATATATTTGAGCAACACAAAAAAGAAAGGGTTAGCAACTAGATGCAACATATAGTAAACATAAATAATCAATGCAGTTTCATCGTATGCAAACTAATTAACTAGAGGTACGCAGGTCATCGTACCCAAACTAACAAAGTAGCGTTACGCAAGTTCGGTAGGGACCGTGGACATCACAAAGTTTCATCACTACAGAAAGTATATACAAGTTCAACCGACACATATCATCATCATCGGCATCGTTAATCACTAGAACTTCCATCCTTCCAGATCATTGAGGATGGACCCTAGCTTCTTGAACGGCGTGAGGTCCTGACGTTGCATGCCTATGATAGTTCGGACGTCAGCTCGCGATATAGGGCCGTGGTGGAACATCCCCTACACTTCGATGACTTCTTTCATGATGATCGTCGCAATGTCCCTCTGGATGCGAAAGAAGTCATCTTTAAGTTTATAATCCGCTTCTCCTTGAGATTCTACCCACTTGCGGATATGATCATCGTTTCTGGTTGTCATGCGAAGCTTTTGGTGATCCCTTCTGAACTCCATCATGAGATGGAGGAGGTAAAATCCATCGTTCATACTTGATTTTGGGACATGGATGCAATAGAAGTTGGTATTATGCGAGAAACCCGTCTTGCGGTTCCTTTGTTTCCTGATCCGCATGTCGCCACCCCTGAAACTGAAGCCTTGGAGAGCATCATCTAGAATATTCATTACGTGGGTGTAGTCCTTCTTCTCGCTGTTTCTGGTAGGGTCAAAATACACGGTGTGGGAGACTCGCGGGTAAAGAACGATAAGGACGGCGCGACCGTTGCTACGGGGAAAAAACACCTCAAATTATTCTCCATATGAGCGAGAAGGAATGATTGAAATGTATGAAAGGGTTATCCGGCACTGACTTACTTTGGATGATAAGGCAGGAGGACAATTTCCTGGTCTTTATTTTGTACCATGAAGTTTTCGAGGTACTCCCTAGCAGTTTTACGCTCAAAGTCACCGAGACTCAAGAAGGACTCGTGCATGTAGTATGGATCCGCCACACAGATTTGCGAGACTTCTTCTCTCTTCATGACGGAGCTCATATGTAGCGCACAAAGGCAAACGATTGTACAATCGAGCCGCCTTGTCAGAAACATCTCGAAGATATGATCAAACCACAGAAAGAACACCTCCGCGGGCCGTGTGTCGACGTAGCACTTCCCCTCAGGCACACGAGCCGCATATGTCAGATATCCTGGATCCTTCGAGGCTAGTAGGCTTTTCTCAGTCGACAGCACATGGTCGTGCAGTCTCCTAAGATCCCCTGATATTGCCTCCAGCGGTTTCGGCGGTAGCATCGGCTGGCCCGTGACATGGAACATGGATACACCTTTGACGGGTACATGCTCTTCAAAATCCGCCGTCTGGCTGCTATGTGCTCTGGCTTGTTTGTAGGCAGCTGAGCCTTTCTTCCCCGGTCTCTTCCCCTTTATCTTGGGCTGGCCTTCCAGACCCTTCCTTAAACCCTGCCCCAATGTTGTCGGGCTAAGCACTATACCCCCGACTAGTTTAGCATGTGTTGAGGCGGCATCTTCAGGCGTGTCCTGTGAGGATTGCATGAAGAGAGACTTCTTGCAATCCCTGCTAGGACGTTCCTGCCCAGGCAGATCATCCATATCCTCATTAGCATGCTGATAGCCCGAGTCGTCATATGGCTGACTCATCATATCTAAGTCACCATCATAGGCGCTTGTATTGAGGAACCGAAGAGGGTCCTCCTCCATCTCATCATCCATTCTTTGTTCTACGGGGGCGATTACATCAGCCACTATTGGACCCCCTTCATCACGTCGTCCGCCGATCTCACCCGGCACTACATGCGCTAGTAATTGCGTAGGCAGGGTGGTGGTGTCCACACCTGCTTGTTGATGTGTGGTTATTGGTGTGCTCTTGGCCGGATCCAGACGAAGAAGATTCTTCGGCCATAGCAGCACCCAACCCTTGCAGCTTCCAATCCATGACGGGGTCTTGTCGTCCTCTCCCCCTAGCCGTACTGGAGGAGGCAAATCGTCGTGCCCCGATTTCACACTCGACAAGGTAACCCTAAAGTGCCCACCGGGCATCGGCTGGCCGTGGAATGTGAGTTTCAAGAGCTTCGTTATCACCCCTTTCCCACATCCACCTTCTGGCCTTTGATCAAGTAGAGTACGGTGCACGGGGTTTCATCAGCCTGCAAACACATGTCTGTGGCGTAAAACATCTGAAAGGCAACAAAAATGGAATATTCTAGATATATTGTCGAGACCCCGATCCTAAGTCATATGATTCCATACTGTAACAAGCCACATCACTTTGCGGCCTCACACACGGTACTCCACTGCTGCAGCCTTACCTTGGCCGGGACCGTTTGCGTCTTTTGGCTCACGTATGTGAACGTGTCGCTGGCAACCACACAACAAAGAACCCGGGCTGACATGACTAGTCATAGAACCCAAGTGGCACATCCATACGAAAACAGGCATACATAACCCAGCAATGCAGGTGTCAGCCTCAAGCATGTGTAGACGAGTCATAGCAAGCTACAAGGACTCCATTACGTCGCGAGACACGAATGTCATCAATGCATGTAGATGAGTCGTAGCAGGCTACAGGGACTCCATTACGCTGCGAGACATTTCCCCGAAGGAACAGACACAACAACAAAGAAGGATACATGCCGGTCAATCAATGTGTCCGGAGCAGTAGCAAGCTACCATGGCTCGATGGAAGCACAAAGAGGCAGTTTCCCGTAAAGAGTACTACTAAAGGCACACGACTAGGTGTCGGATCCCATACATACCGTTGCACGTCACACGTATGCACGACATGCCCGATATGCATAGATACAACTATGGCATCACAACATAACCATACAACAACGTGACTTTTATTTAAGAGGCTCAGACGAGCCTTGCATAATATGTTCTTACAGATAGGGGTCACATGACCCAACACTCAAGCCATACAAACAAAGTCATACAAGCCAGCGGAAACTTAAGCTGTCTGGGTACAGACGGCGAAATAGAAAAGAGGCACACGGCCTAACTATCTACAGCCCACCACACGGGCAAGATCGTAGCTAGGACACCAGCTATTCGGCATCGTCAACGTCTAGATAGAACCCACCTGATGGGTTCTGGTTCTCTTCTGCAACATTAATTAAGCAAGGATGAGTACAATCGTACTCAGCAAGTCTTTAAAACAGACCTAGTCTATTTATGCTCATGTATCAATAAAGGGGGTGGTGGAGTTCATGCAAGAATGCCAGCTTTGACTCATGGTTAACCTACACTACTCAATTTTAAACTCTTTGTTACAATTTTAGTTATCGCACACGAGTCCACTATCTCCATCACAATACACCACCATGGATTCACCTTCCCCTTCCGGAAGAGTGCCATCCACGGTACTCACACTTGTCTTGATATTTTTAGGAGTATCCATTTGATTATCTATGAACAGCATAAGTTCTCCAAGTAGTCCATATCCGAGGACGCGACTATTTGAATAGTTTCATACCCTGCAGGGGTGTACTTCTTCACACACGCTCTCGCCACTTATCGCTGTGTGCCATAAACCATGCACCTCGGCAACCTTCAAGCGGATGCCCAACGAGGAAGTCGGCCACGACCTTCAAGCACATAAGACCTCTAGTCCAGGCTATCGCCTATTTGAGACTGAAACCCACACGAAAGTTTGGCCGAAGTTTCCGCTACGGTCCCAAACGATGTGCGCAGGGTTCCCAAGCCCACCATTCGGGTGACCCTTGGTACACCGTGCCACTGCCTACCGCGTCATAACCCACCCCGAGGGTCAGCGCTACGCACGGCCTCCAGCATGCTATAAACACCAGAAACTACTTGCAACTTCTGGACTAAGGACTAAGCGACTGATAAGTCGAGAGGGGTCGAGTTACCGGAACCCAATGTGTGGTAGTAACTAGTCTTGGATCACAAACACGGAACCCAGTTCCTAAGAACGGTCCCAATGAGACAACCCACTATGTACTCCTACATAGCCTCTCATCGCCACCTTTACCAAATCGTATTCATTATGAGCTCATCACATCGGACAACACTGTTTCACTCAGTTCATCACCCAGATGAAACAGACCTGACACAACTCTAAGCATGGCAAGCATAGCAAGCAAAGTAATCTAAGCACATCATGGCACAAACATCTACCAGGTATGCTAGGTTGCAAGGTTTAGCTATTTACTGTGACAAGATCAGGTCATGCATAAGAATAGGATCATCTATCGTGTATGACCGACATATGATTGTTTGTCCTAATGCAATAAACGAGAGCAGGAGCGAGAGAGTGGGATGTTATAGGAATGATCAATGGGGTTGCTTGCCTTGCTGAGCTGCGGAGGAGTTCTCTCCTTCGTCGGAATACGGGATGGTATCTTCCGGATTAGGGCCTACCGCAACGCAGATAAAAGCATTCAATACAAGCAAATGCAACAATATGATGCATGATCATGGCATAGTAATATGCATGGGTGAGCTAATGTAACTAGTGATCATGTCAATTTAAAATAGATTTGAATATAGGTTCAAAGTTGTTCTCATTTCAAATTCCATATATTAACCTAATGATAATTGTCCATGTTCACCTATTTATGTTGCTCTAGCATGCATGAGGATAGCACCATTGGATTCATTGGATTTTTCTGATAAATTTTCATATATAAATTATTTTCATGTGACTTACAGATTAATTTATATGATTTTTCAAAGTTTTAATTAATTTCTGGAATTATTTTTAAATAGGAAAATGGTATTATGACATCAGACTGACGTTATCCTGACGTCAGCTGGTCAACAGACCCGTTCCAGGTCAAATCTGACCGGTGGGGCCCATCTGTCATAGACTCAATACTAATCAGTTTTAATTAAACTAATTATCCTGTCTAATTAACCTAGTAGGGCCCACTGTCAGTGTTACATTTAGTTAATAAACCGATTAAAACTAATTACTATTTATCCTAAAACTAATCAGGGACGGCGCCCACCTGTCATTGACTCACAGAGTCACGCCAGGGCCCACGGGGGTCAAACCCGCCGGAGTTAGTCGACGGCTCGTCGCCGGTGACCAACAGAGACGACGACGACCATTGGGTTTTGCCCACAAGCGCTCATTCAACGAGCTGAGACCACCGGCGCGTAGCCCGTGCACGACCGCATCCAACGGAGGCCACAGGAGGCTAAGGGGTCGCCGGAGCTCGCCGGAAACGAGCTCGTGGCGGTGGTCGGAGCTCGGGCTCGGACCAAAACACGATACAGGGCACGGGGCGACTCGGCAATTGGCTCTACGAGCTCCTAGGAACTCCAGGAGTTCAACCATGCACTCGCACGTGAGCTCGGGGGACTGCACGCACGACGACGACCGATCACGGCGGCGGGAGGTCTTCGGGTCCGGCAGCCGGGCTAGCTAGGGAGCGCTAGAGAGAGGGGAAGCAAGGGGAGGAGGAAGAGGAGCTCACGGCGCTTCCGGGGAGCTGGTCAGCGGGCTCGAGGAGGCAGCGACGGCGACGAATTGACGACCGGCGACGGCAGCTCTCAGCAGGGGAACGAGAGAGAGAGACAGGAGGAAGGGAGGGGGAGGAATGAGCTCGGGAGAGAGGGCTCTCGTGTCTTCTAGGCGCAGGGGAAGCAGGGGAGCAGCCTGCTCCGTGGCAAGCAGGAGGTGGAGGCCGGCGAGCGCTCGGTCGCCACCTCGATGCCTACTGGCGCGAGGTGGGAGATGACCTCCCCACCCCTGGTGGGCTGGGCTGGGCCTCCCACTTGACCAGGTACACTTCTTCCCTTTCTTTTTATTTCTATTTTCTGTTTTCTGTTCTAACATTTGTTTATTTTATTGCAGGTCCAAATAACCTTTCAAATATTCCAAAACTTTTGTATATTCAAGTTTGAATATTCTAAACTTGTATAAAAAGTTTCAGGTTAATTTGAAAACAGTAGTAATGATAATGTTTTTATTTATCAATTTCAGAGGCTTAAATCTTTAATTTAAATTATTTGAAATGTTCAAATAATTAGAATGATCCTTGGTATATCCATGCCCTCAATTATAAGACACAGGGAACATTTTTGATGGGCATTTTGGATTTGTTGAAATTTCATTTTTCTTGATTTTTTTAATTCATTAAGTGCTTGGGGTTTCTTTTCTTTCTCCCCATTTCACATTGATGCAATGATGATGATGATGATGCAATCACAATGCTAACCTAGGACACTTGCTAGGGTTGTGACAACTCACCCCCACTCAAAAGAATCTCGTCCCGAGATTTTGAAGTCGTCGGAAAGAGCGCGGGGTACTCTAGTCGAAGACGATCTTCTCTTTCCCATGTCGCCTCCTTTTCAGAATGATGCGACCACTGAACCTTGAGAAACTTGATGGTCTGACGCCGAGTGGTATGCTCAGCTTGGTCGACAATACGAACAGGGTATTCTCGGTATGTAAGGTTATCTTGGAGATCAAGCGCTTCGTGGTCTACTTCGCGGACATGGTCCGAAAAGCAACGCCTGAGTTGCGAGACGTGGAAGAAATCATGAACCTTGGAAATATGCGGTAGAAGTTCCAATTGGTAGGCAACCTCTCCTCATTTAGCAAGAATGCGAAAAGGTCCAATGTAACGAGGAGCCAACTTGCCTTTGATACTAAATCGATGGGTACCCTTCAGAGGTGTAACCCGAAGGTAAGACTTCTCGTCAACCTCATAGGTCACAGACTTATGATGACGGTCATATTGACTCTTTTGACGGGATTGGGCTGTTTTCAACTTTTCACGAATAACGCGAACTTGCTACTCTGCATCCTAGATCATGTTCGGGCCAAAGAGTTGCCTCTCTCCGGTTTCTGACCAGTTAAGAGGTGTTCGACATTTTCGTCCATAGAGAACTTCAAAAGGGGCTTTGCCCAAGCTTGACTAATAATTGTTGTTATATGCGAATTCAGCAAATGGAAGGCAGTTCTCCCAATTCATACCGAAAGATATAACACAAGCTCAGAGCATGTCTTCGAGAATTTGATTGACTCGCTCTACTTGACCACTTGATTGAGGGTGGAAAGCAGTGCTAAAGGATAGATGAGTCCCCATAGCGGTTTGAAAACTTTCCCAAAATCAGGAAGTAAAGATACTTCCACGGTCTGAGTTAATCTCCAAAGGAACACCATGAAGAGAAACTATTCGAGAAACATATAACTCCGCTAGATGGCTAGCAGTAATGCTTTCACGAACAGGAAGAAAATGAGCCACTTTGGAGAGGCGATCAATGACTACAAAATATAGCATTGTTCCTTCTCTTGGTCCTGGGAAAACCGGTGATGAAATCCATACCGACCTTATCCCATTTCCACTCAGGAATAGCGAAAGGTTGAAGGGTGCCAGCAGGCCTTTGATGTTCTGCTTTCACACGACGACAAACGTCGCAGTTAGCAACATACTGAGCAATTTCTCTCTTCATCCTAGTCCACCAGAACCTCTGGCGTAGGTCCTGATACATTTTGGTACTACCCGGATGAATTGTGAGAGGAGAATCATGAGCCTCCTTAAGGATCAATTGTAGCAGATGTTGTTTCTTTGGGATCACCAAGCGATTCTCAAAGAAGACAACTCCCCGATCATCTTCCAAGAAGCATCTAACATTACCCTTCTTAATGTTTTTCTTGATCTGAGATATCCCGGCATCATGCTTCTGGGCTTCTATGATTTGATCCAAAAGAGTAGGTTTCGCCACCAGGTTGGATAGGAATCCTTGAGGAACAATGTGAAGATTTAACTTCCTGAATTCCTCGTAGAGAAGCGGTTGACCTTGTTGTAACATCAGATTGTTACAATAAGACTTACGACTTAGTGCATCAGCCATGACATTGGCTTTCCCCGGGGTGTAAGTTATCCCTAAGTCGTAATCTGTAATCAACTCTACCCATCGTCTTTGCCTGAAATTCAAATCCGGCTGGGTGAAAATATACTTCAGACTTTGGTGATCAGTGTATATCTCGCAACGATTACCTAGAAGGTAATGTCGCCATGTCTTTAGTGCATGAACTACAGCTGCAAGCTCAAGATCATGTGTCGGATAATTATCCTCATGTGGACGCAACTGTCGAGATGCGTATGCAATCACATGACGATCTTGCATGAGAATGCAACCTAATCCTTGTCGCGAGGCGTCGCAGTAGATAATAAAGTCCTTAGAAAAATCTGGTGGCACCAGAACGGGAGCAAAGGTCAATCATCTTTTCAACTCCTGAAAACTATGCTCGCATTGTGGGGTCCACTCGAACTTCTTATCTTTCTTAAGGAGTTCAGTCAGAGGTTTCGCAACCTTGGAGAAGTTCTCAACAAAGCGGCAACAATAGCTCGCTAAGCCAAGGAAAGTCCGAACTTGCTTAACTGATTTAGGTTGAGTCCAATCAAGGACGGCCTGAACTCTCTCGGGATTGACAACAATACCTTTGCCAGAGATCACGTGGCCCAGATAGGTCACTTCTGGCAACCAAAATTCACACTTGGAGAATTTGGCATATAAGCGGTGCTCCCGAAGTTTCATCAATACCAACCTTAGATGCTCGGCATGTTCTTGTTCGTTCTTCGAGTAGATGAGTATGTTGTCGAGGTAAACCACGACGAATTTATCCAAATACTCCATGAAGATCGAATTCATCAGACGAGAGAAGGTGTCTGGGGCATTGGTTAAACCGAAGGACATGACGGTGTACTCGTATTGGGCATAACGAGTGACAAAAGCCGTTTTTGGAATGTCCCCGTTTCTAATTCTGATTTGATGGTATCCCAACCTCAAATCCATTTTGGAAAAGACAGAGGATCCAGCGAGTTGATCATACAAATCGTTGATCCTGGGGAGCGGATACTTGTTCTTGATAGTGACCAAATTCACTGGTCGGTAATCCACAACCATCCGATCCGATCCATCCTTCTTCTTAACGAAGAGGACGGGGCAAGCCCAAGGAGAAGAGCTAGGACGAATGAAACCTTTCTTCAAAGCTTCATCGAGTTGGGGTTTTAGATCGGCTAGTTCTAAGGGTGCCATCTTATAGGGTCTTCTGGCTATTGGGACTGTCCCTGGAATAAGCTCTATCACGAACTCAACATCTCTGACAGGTGGAATACCTGGCAGTTCTTCTGGGACGACGTCCGGAAAATCACGGACTACCGTAATATCCTCTAACTCAGGAACAGGGATAGCATTTAGGGAATAGAGTTGGCGCTTGGTTGTTCGAGTGGAAACATTAACTATCTCTCCCGAGGGATGTGTAAGTTGAACATTCCTAGAATGAGTATCAATCTTGGCATAGTGGGCTTTCATCCAATCCATACCTAGAATGATATTGATGTACGAAGACTTAAGAGCTATCAAGGATGCTAGGAATACTAGTCTATCCACCAGAATTTCATTGTCATGACTCACTCTAGAAGTTTGCCATTTTGAACCAGGAGTCTGAACTACTAAGGGAGTGGGCATGTCACAGAAGGACATGTTATGCAACTGTGCATAACTTTCTGAGATGAATGAATGAGATGCCCCAGTATCAAATAGAACAGATGCTGGATGGCTATTAACAAGAAGCATACCTAGAATGACATCAGGATCTTCAAGGGCTTCTTCAGCAGACACATAATTCACTCACCCACGGGCAGGAGTTGGCTTCACATAGTAAGCTTTTCCTGGTTTCCCACGTCTAGCGGGCTTAGCATTGTTCTGGGGACACTCATTGAATAGTGTCCCGGTTCTCCACATTTGTAGCATACCACTGTGCCATGAGGTGCAACATTTGTAGGCGGTCCTCCAAATGGTCTAGATGGAGGGTTGGACTGAACTGGATGAGGTGCCTGGAAGGATGGCCTCGCGGTGTATCTTGCCGGCAAAGCTGCATTGGGCACCCAAACTCGGCGTTTGTTAGGGGCTGAACCCGATGTAGGGTTGAAGTCACGGTTATGCTTCCTCATAGCCTCGTAGTCAGTTTGTCCGGACTCAGTATTGATGGCCTTATTGACGAGAGCCTGGAAGGTGGTGCACTCGTGCAGACGAAGATCTCGGCGAAGCTCAGCATTAAGTCCCTTGCGGAACCTAGCCTGCTTCTTGGCATCAGTTGAGACTTCCTTTGGAGCATAGCGAGCAAGATTACCAAACTTGCGACTGTATGCATCCACTGACAATCTGCCCTGGGTGAAGGCACATAATTCCTCTCTTTTGCGATCCATCAGCCCTTTCGGGATGTGATGGAGACGAAATGTGGCGCTAAACTCTGCCCAGGTTGGTCCAGGTCGCTGGGGACGCATAGCCTCATAGCTTTCCCACCACAGGTTGGCAGGTCCCTCCAGAAAGTACGTCGCAAAGGTCACCTTGTTGGACTCTGAAACATTTGCATCTCGGATCTTGCGTGACATACTAGTCAGCCAATCATCCGCATCGAGGGGGTCGATCGAATGATGGTACTTGGGCGGACACAGCTTGATAAAGTCACCAAGTGATACTCCATCTTGGTGATCATTGCGGGGAGCACGAGCTGTGTTTTGTTCAATTCTTTCCAACAGCCTATTGGTCTCCCTCTTATTCCTTTCAGCCTCTAGCATCACCTCCGCCAGGGATGGTGCATGTGGCAGCTCCTCTTGCCTTGGCTGGCTACTCTCGCCCTGCTCAGGAGCAGGCACGGGATTGTTCCTAGTTGCCACCATCCTGGGGAAAACAATCCACAGCTTAGACATAGAGAACATCAACTCTAAGACATGAATTATGGAATGTGCTGATCAACATGGCATGTAGGATAAACACCAATCAACATGGTAAAGCAACTACCATATGAACATTAGGTTTCATACACACCATGACTTAGTTCAGTACAAACCCAAGCTGAAAACAACTACGGAGAGATGACACAACTCATCGGAGGCATTACAAGCTTCCTATACATTATCTATCTACACCTCTGAAACTCAACTCTCGACCTTAGTCTTATCCCACAAGACACACAGGACTATGGCGGTACGACTACTACCATACTAGGACTAACATCCACGCACTCAAACATCACCGTAGAATGCCTCATACAGGTTACCCCCGTGACCTGGGAGCTGAACCTGAGGATCTGGAAACACTCTAGCCTGGGATCCCTGGAAACCATAAGGACACGGATGTGGCCTTGGTCCCCTTGTCAGCGGCAACAGCGGTCCTCGAAGAGGGGTGATGCCTCCAACATCAGGCCAGTCTACGTGTCCTGGCAAATGAGTCCGCAATGGGGTCAGCATCTCCAAATCTCCATAACATGTCTGCACGATAGGTGCCAATTGCGTCAAGGCTGTCCAAAGACGGGCACGGGTAGCATAGAGCTCCATGCGAAGAGCACGTGCATCACGATCCCTGTTCTCTAACATCCGAGCAGTCACCTGTAGCCTAGGGTCCTCATGAGAATGATCAAAGTAGGCTGCACTAAGATATCCATCAATAAAGGGGGTGGTGGAGTTCATGCAGGAATGCCAGCTTTGACTCATGGTTAACCTACACTACTCAATTTTAAACTCTTTGTTACAATTTTAGTTATCGCACACGAGTCCACTATCTCCATCACAATACACCACCATGGATTCACCTTCCCCTTCCGGAAGAGTGCCATCCACGGTACTCACACTTGTCTTGATATTTTTAGGAGTATCCATTTGATTATCTATGAACAACATAAGTTCTCCAAGTAGTCCATATCCGAGGACGTGACTATTCGAATAGTTTCATACCCTGCAGGGGTGTACTTCTTCACACACGCTCTCGCCACTTATCGCTGTGTGCCATAAACCATGCACCTCGGCAACCTTCAAGCGGATGCCTAGCAAGGAAGTCGGCCACGACCGTCAAGCACATAAGACCTCTAGTCCAGGCTAGCGCCTATTTGAGACTGAAACCCGCACGGAAGTCCGGCCGAAGTTTCCGCTACGGTCCCAAACGATGTGCGCAGGGTTCCCAAGCCCACCATTCGGGTGACCCTTGGTACACCGTGCCACTGCCTACCGCGTCGTAACCCACCCCGAGGGTCAGCGCTACGCACGGCCTCCAGCATGCTATAAACACCAGAAACTACTTGCAACTCCTGGACTAAGGACTAAGCGACTGATAAGTCGAGAGGGGTCGAGTTACCGGAACCCAATGTGTGGTAGTAACTAGTCTTGGATCACAAACACGGAACCCAGTTCCTAAGAACGGTCCCAATGAGACAACCCACTATGTACTCCTACATAGCCTCTCATCGCCACCTTTACCAAATCGTATTCATTATGAGCTCATCACATCGGACAACACTGTTTCACTCAGTTCATCACCCAGATGAAACAGACCTGACACAACTCTAAGCATGGCAAGCATAGCAAGCAAAGTAATCTAAGCACATCATGGCACAAGCATCTACCAAGGTTGCAAGGTTTAGCTATTTACTGTGACAAGATCAGGTCATGCATAAGAATAGGATCATCTATCGTGTATGACCGACATATGATTGTTTGTCCTAATGCAATAAACGAGAGCAGGAGCGAGAGAGTGGGATGTTATAGGAATGATCAATGGGGTTGCTTGCCTTGCTGAGCTGCGGAGGAGTTCTCTCCTTCGTCGGAATACGGGGTGGTATCTTCCGGATTAGGGCCTACCGCAACGCAGATAAAATCATTCAATACAAGCAAATGCAACAATATGATGCATGATCATGGCATAGTAATATGCATGGGTGAGCTAATGTAACTAGTGATCATGTCAATTTAAAATAGATTTGAATATAGGTTCAAAGTTGGTCTCATTTCAAATTCCATATATTAACCTAATGATAATTGTCCATGTTCACCTATTTATGTTGCTCTAGCATGCATGAGGATAGCACCATTGGATTCATTGGATTTTTCTGATAAATTTTCATATATAAATTATTTTCATCTGACTTACAAATTAATTTATATGATTTTTCAAATTTTAATTAATTTCTGGAATTATTTTTAAATAGGAAAATGGTATTATGACATCAGACTGACGTTATCGTGACGTCAGCTGGTCAACAAACCCGTTCCAGGTCAAATCTGACCGGTGGGGCCCATCTGTCATAGACTCAATACTAATCAGTTTTAATTAAACTAATTATCCTGTCTAATTAACCTAGTAGGGCCCACTGTCAGTGTTACATTTAGTTAATAAACCGATTAAAACTAATTACTATTTATCCTAAAACTAATCAGGGACGGGGCCCACCTGTCATTGACTCACAGAGTCACGCCAGGGCCCATGGGGGTCAAACCTGCCGGAGTTGGTCAACGGCTCGTCGCCGGTGACCAACGGAGACAGCGGCGACCATCGGGTTTTGCCCACAGGCGCTCATTCAACGAGCTGAGACCACCGGCGCGTAGCCCGTGCACGACCGCATCCAACGGAGGCCACAGGAGGCTAAGGGGTCACCGGAGCTCGCCGGAAACGAGCTCGTGGCGGCGGTCGGAGCTCGGACTCGGACCAAAACACGATACAGGGCACGGGGCGACTCAGCAATTGGCTCTACGAGCTCCTGGGAACTCCAGGAGTTCAACCATGCACTCGCACGTGAGCTCGGGGGACTGCACGCACGGTGACGACCGATCACGGTGGCGGGAGGTCTTCGGGTCCGGCGGCCGGGCTAGATAGGGAGCGCTAGAGAGAGGGGAAGCAAGGGGAGGAGGAAGAGGATCTCACGGCGCTTCCGGGGAGCTGGTCAGCGGGCTCGGGGAGGCAGCGACGGCGACGAATCGACGACCGGCGATGGCGGCTCTCGACAGGGGAACAAGAGAGAGAGAGACAGGAGGAAGGGAGGGGGAGGAATGAGCTCAGGAGAGAGGGCTCTCGTGTCTTCCAGGCGCAGGGGAAGCAGGGGAGCAGCCTGCTCCGTGGCAAGCAGGAGGTGGAGGCCGGCGAGCGCTCGGCCGCCACCTCGATGCCTACTGGCGCGAGGTGGGGATGACCTCCCCACCCCTGGTGGGCTGGGCTGGGCCTCCCACTTGACCAGGTGCACTTCTTCCCTTTCTTTTTATTTCTATTTTATGTTTTCTGTTCTAACATTTTTTTATTTTATTGTAGGTCCAAATAACCTTTCAAATATTCCAAAACTTTTGTATATTCAAGTTTGAATATTCTAAACTTGTATAAAAAGTTTCAGGTTAATTTGAAAACAGTAGTAATGATAATGTTTTTATTTATCAATTTCAAAGGCTTAAATCTTTAATTTAAATTATTTGAAATGTTCAAATAATTAGAATGATCCCTGGTATATCCATGCCCTCAATTATCAAACATAGGGAACATTTTTGATGGGCATTTTGGATTTGTTGAAATTTCATTTATCTTGATTTTTTTTAATTCATTAAGTGCTTAGGGTTTCTTTTCTTTCTCCCCATTTCACATTGATGCAATGATGATGATGATGATGCAATCACAATGCTAACCTAGGACACTTGCTAGGGTTGTGACATATATGTTGGTGCGACATGTAATTACCGTGAGGTCGTCGAGCTCAGCCAAAGTCGAAGGCCCGCCTAGCGTGCCAGAGACTGAGGACGGGCTGCTATGAGCGGGTGCAAGTGCGGGTGTGGGTGCGGGAGTAGACCTGATTGCATGAGCAGGTGATGGTGCGGTGGTGTTGTTCACCGAGTTGCTCCCAACGAAACTGGGCATGGGGAAATCATCTACCATCTTGTCTGGATTTTCCTTCGTCCAGTTGATGATAGCCGAGATCAAGTTAGTAGTAAAATCATTTCTGCAGGCATGTACAGCTGCATCGACTGTCTTCTGTAGCAACTCATTTTTCTCCTCGGCTGCTTTTTCTGCGTCCTCGGCTACTTTTTTCTCGAATGCAAGCTTCACCTTCTCGTCGATGTTCGTCTGACTAAACTTCTTTTTCTTCTTCTTGGCCTCCAGTTCCTCATTGTAAAACACCTTCCACGTGACTCCGTCTCCGGCACCATGCACATGTCCATATTGTGGCCGCTGGCCCAAAGGGATTCCCTTAAGTTCGTTCAAGGTTCGGTTGAGAGGGGTGTCCCACTTGGGCCTCATCGGCGAAGTAGGGCTTTCGGCTGCAAGCTGGTGTTGCTTGTCCTGCAGAAGGAACGTGAACCGTTTACGAATCTGTAGTCGACTTGATCAGAAGCTAAATGTAAGGTGGTAAAAGAATAATTACTAGTATTCTAATCAATTTCCTCGTCATCTGGTCCGTGTAAAAAACCTTCTTTTCCTTGTCCCACTTGTGGCGGGCCCTGATGAAGTCACGCTCCAAGGGTTGGTGAACTCCGCGAAGGGGTCTGGGAGACCCGCGACTTCACCTTCCGTGTCCTCCTTATCCCATATGGGCCTTTTGCCAAGGTAGCCATGGCTTCCTAGGCGATGCTTCCCCATGTTCCTTTACTGAAGGCTCTTGAATTTCGCAGCCTTAGCCTTGGTTACCTCGGTAGTGCAAGTGTCCTTGAACTTTTCGAACTCCTCTTCCTTAAGTGTCGGATTTCCCTCTAGAATCTTGGACAGGGGTTCCTCAGCCTCAATAGCTCGTTTGACCCTCCCTTTCCAGGAGGCCAAATCATTGTTGAACATGCCCATGGCGTTATTGTTAATCTTTTTCATCTTTGGATCATCCCATGGTTGTTCTATGCGATCATCCCGGTCGGGGAACTTCAATCTCTTATGCAACTTCGTCAGGAGCAACTGCCTCAAATGTTCTTTACTCCTTAAGTCATCGTCGTTGATGCTTGCGCATTCCCGTAGGATGCATCCTACTTGGTTCCCATAGCACTTGCGAGGTTCTTCCAGCTCTAATGGCTCAAACCTTCCAGGGGCCATCTTTGTGATCACTAGTCGTCCGATGCCGAGTTTGTTAGGTTTTCGTATCCTCTGCTTCTTGTGCTTCTTCTTTTCGGTAGCGGCATTGGCGCTGATACCTTCCCCGCCAGTATCTTCCCCGCTGGTACCTTTCCCACCGGTCTTGGCACCGCCATCGGTGCCGACGCCGTCGGTGTAGATGTCGGCGTCAATACCATCATTGAGGCCGACCTGCAAACCTTGACTGTTCTTAGCAGACAAAAAGTCAAGGTACTGTTGTTCAGCCTCATAATCCATCTCGTCTGCATTTTTGTTAGAAGGCCCGATTTCTTCGTTGTTCGACATGTTTCCTATGATTAAGTCTCCTCGTTTAATTCTAAAACCATAAAAAATGAGAAATGACATAAAAAAGATCTATGTTTGCCGGAATGCCGTTTCCTAGCAGATCCCGGCACTCGATATGCCCACTTTCTAGCACAAGTCATGCCAAAATTCATGGAAAAAATCGGGATGATTTGCTAAAAAGTGTACATATCGAGCACCTGAAATTCACTGGAACGGAAATGAATTAACATTCCGGCGAAACATAGGCCACTCGGATCATTTACCCTACACATAATCACCATTTTCCAAATATGACATGTCCAAAACATCACATGTCCAAATTCCAAATATCACATGTCCAAATCACATGTCCACATATCACATGTCCACTTCAAATTTGCATATAAAAGGAATAAAAATATAGAACTTGAAGAAAAATGCAAGAAGTCATTTTTCTTCACAATATTTGAAACTAAATTCAGCCTACCTAAATTTGAAACTAAAAAATAGCAACAATTGCTTTAACTGTAAAAATTAAATAGCAACAGTTGCTTTAACTAATCTATCCACTTCAAATTCTGTTTTTAAATAGAAACAGTTGCTTTAACTATTCCGCCCTAAGTTTCATACTAATTCTAATTAACTAACGAGCACTATAAAATTTAAATAACAACAATTGCTTAAACTAAAAAAATGCAAGAAACCTATATAATCAATTCTATTTTTTCTTTTAACTACACCTAAAACAACTAACCCTAAATTTCCATCCTAATTTGACGAATAACCTAATTAACCTACTGCCCTAACTAACTAGGGTTCATACTAACTAGGGTTCATAATATAGACAAATTAACCTACTAGTTTGATAACTAGGGTTCATAACTAAATAGGTAACCTAATTAACCTACTTCCCTAAGTAAATTAACAGAAGAACCCTAGCTGTCAAAGAGAGGAGGAGCGGTGGGGGGCTTACAGAGGGTGCAGGAGCAAGGAGGCAGGCCCAACGACGGACGAGGTTGGGAGGGGAGGAAGCAGAGGAGGGAGGCGTGGCATGCCGGGGCCGTGGTCGAGGGCGAGGGTGAGGTCACCGGGGTCGGGGGCGGGGGTGAGCGCCGGGGTCGTGGGCGAGGGCAGGGCTCCGGCGTGGCGAGGGCAAGGGCAAGGCTCCGACGCGGTGAGGTCAAGGGCGAGGGCACGGGCTTCGGCAACAACGAGAGGGGAGAAGAGAGAGTGAGTATTTGGGGCAAAGAAGCAGAGGTGGGAAGCAGATTTGGGGGTTAAGTCAACATAGCAGTAGCGCGTTTCCTAAAAACGCGCTATAACTATCACGTAGCTATAGCGCGTTTACCCAAGAAGCGCTACTACTATCACAGGTAGCTATAGCCATTTCTACAAACTGCGCTACTGCTATTTCGACTAGCTATAGCTCTTTTTCGAAAAAGCGCTACTGCTATAACCAATACCTATAGCAGTTTTCCTGTTTGTTTCTTCTATTGTTTTTTTCCTTTATTTTCTCTTCCTTTTCTTTTCTTCTTTTTCTTTTCCTTTGTTTTCCTTTTTTCCAAGAGCAGGAACGAAGGGAGGGTGATACAATGTATATAACTAAGGCGATATATATTGCATCATTTGACGTTTAATTATGTATACAAAATAGGAACATATAGATTACATCATTTGACCCATGCATAACGGTTAAGTGTGTACACAAAATAGGAACATATATATTACATCATTTGACCGATAACGGTTCCTCAGCGTCGACGTTTTCATTTTTGAGTGAGCTTCGTTCCCTTCTTGTTCGTTCAAGAATAATTGAGCCCCTCAGTGGGACTTTTCCTTTTACATGGAGTACGATATTTCTTAGGTAATGTAGTATTGATTCTTCTTTTGACATATACTTCATCGTCATCGTCATCTTCCCTCACTGGGTTGCCATACTGCTCGTAGTCTTCCTTGTTGGTGACTCCATCCATTCCAATGATGTTCCTTTTGCCTCTCCTCACAACAACACGACTGGGATTGCACGGGTCGGTTACGAAGAAGCATTGTGCCATGTGCTTAGCATGTACCCATGGCTCGTTTTTTGTGATAGCGTTCATGGTACCGCTCTTGGCGTTGGGTATAGTCATGGTAGTAAAATACCGGTTTTCTCTTTCGACATTCTTAGAACATATGACACGGAACATCATCGCGTTGTGCAGTCCAGAGTAGTCAAGCTCCCAGATCTCCTCGACCCTTCCGTAAAATCTCTCAGTTGTGCCGTTGTCTCTGTCGGTCATGCATTCCATCGTCACCCCTGAGTTCTGATCATCGCTGTCCATATCTTTGGCCTCCATGTAGAACGTGTATCCGTTGATATCGTATGCCTAATAGGTGACGAGGTTGGGCAAGGGGCCATGTGCTAAGGCATATGAGCAATCCGCCCTTAGAGCCCTCTTTCAGGGATTAGCAATAATATGCTCTTTGAACCAATGTAGGAAAGTGGAGTTGTGCTCTCTAGTAACTTCGCCATCCGTCCTGCATCCCCCCCGGTCATGATACTTATTTGCGATAGTTTCTTTGTGAAGTGACGCGGAAGGGTCTACCTGGTGTAGGTGTTGTAGCACTACCAAGTTTGCTCTGTCAAAGTCGTTGCATCGATCTGAGAGGCCACATGCAGTTCCCTGCGACTGTTGGAGTGATCTTCTCCTTCGAGCCTCCCATCGTGCTTGTTAACGGGCAAACCAACACCAGACGGCTAGTCTACACCATGTAGAAAATTGTCGCAAAAAGAGATGCACTCTTGTGCCAGATAGCCCTAGACGATGCTTCCATCCGGACGGGACATGTTACGAACGAATCCTTTGATGTTTTGGAAATATGCCCTAGAGGCAATGAATAAAGTGTTTATTATTATATTTCCTTGTTCATGATAATCATTTATTATCCATGCTATAATTGTATTGATTGGAAACACATTACATGTGTGGGTAAATAGACAACACAATGTCCCTAGTATGCCTCTAGTGAACTAGCTCGTTGATCAAAGATGGTCAAGTTTCCTAGCCATTGACATGAGATGTCATTTGACAACGGGATCACATCATTAGAGAATGATGTGATGGACAAGACCCAAACTACAAATGTAGCATATGATCGTGTCAGTTTATTGCTACTGTTTTCTGCATGTCAAGCATGTGTTCCTATGATCATGAGATCATGCAACTCACGAACAACGGAGGAGTGCCTTGTGTGTATCAAACGTTGCAACGTAACTGGGTGACTATAAAGGTGCTCTACAGGTATCTCCAAGGGTGTCTGTTGAGTTAGCATGGATCAAGACTGGGATTTGTTACTTCGTGTGACGGAGAGGTATCTCAGGGCCCACTCAGTAATACAACATCAAAATAAGCCTTGCAAGCAATGTGACTAAGTGTTAGTTGCGGGATCTGGTATTACGGAACGAGTAAAGAGACTTGCCAGTAACGAGGTTGAACTAGGTTTGGAGATATCGACGATCGAATCTCGGGCAAGTAACATACCGAAGAACAAAGGGAACGTCATACGGGATTAACTGAATCCTTGACATAGAGGTTCGACCGATAAAGATCTTCGTAGAATATGTAGGAACAAATATGGGCATCCACGTCCCGCTATTGGTTATTGACCATAGATGTGTCTCGGTCATGTCTACATAGTTCTCGAACCCGTAGGGTCTGCACACTTAAGGTTTGGTGACGTTTCGGTAGTATAGAGTTATGTATGGTGGTGACCAAAGGTTGTTCAGAGTCCGGGATGATATCCCGGACGTCATGAGGAGCTCCGAAATGGTCCGGAGGTAAATATTGATATATAGGAAGTCCTATTTTGGTCGCCGGAAAAGTTTCGGGCTCATCGGTAGTGTACCGGGAGTGCCGGTAGTGTACCAGGAGACCATCGGGAGGGGTATTTCGACCCAAGAGGCAACATGGGTTGTGGGAGAGTGAATACCAGCCCTTAGTGGGCTGGTGGAAGTCCCACACAAAGCCCATGCGGCTAGGGAGAAAAAACCCAAAGAGAAAAAGTGGAAAAAGGCAAAAATAGGGTGAATCCTAGTCCTACTAGGATTGGAGGTGGATTCCACCTCTCCCACCTGGTTCGGCCTCCTCCTAGAGGCTTGGCCCTTGGGCCAAGCCTCCTCCTCTCCTCCTCTTATATATACTGGAGGTTTTAGGGTTTTTGCACATAATTTTCAGCCACGTGTTGCCCGTTCCTCCAATGCATAGTTTCTCCTCTAGATCGGTTTTCTACAACGCTTAGGCGAAGCCATGCCGAAATAGCTCCACCACCATCGCCGGAGAGCCTTCACGCTGCCGGAGAACTCTTCTTCCTCTCCGCTCCTTCTTTCTGGATCAAGATGGCGGAGATCGTCATCAAGCTGTAAGTGTGCTAAACGTGGAGGTGCCGTCCGTTCGGTGCTAGATCGGAAGGATCGTGATCAAGTTTGTGGGACGGATCGTGATCAAGTTCGCGGGACGGATCGTGATTGGATCGCGGGATGCACGGCGATTTGGATCGCGAAGACGTTCGACTACACCAACCGCGTTTCTTAACGCTTCCCGCTTAGCAATCTACAAGGGTACGTAGATCCACTCTCCCTCTCGTAGATGCTCGTCACCATGGATAGATCTATGTGTGCATAGGAAATTTTTTGTTTCCCATGCAACGTTCCCCAACAATGGCATCATGAGCTAGGTATATGTGTAGATGAGATCTCGAGTAGAACACAAAAGGTTTGTGGGCATTGATGCTTAGATTGCTTCCTCCCTTGGTCGGATTTTGGTTCAGCGCTATTGAGAGATGAAGCGGCCCGGACCAACATTACTCATACGCTTATGAGAGAGGGTTCCCTCGACCGCAACTTGTTGCATAGATGGATTGCGGGTGCCAGTTTCTCTCACTTTAGTTGGATCAGATTCGACAAAGGCGGTCCTTGAGAAGGTTGAAAAGCAACTAGTGTATCACCGTTGTGGTTTTTGCATAGATGAGAATTGTTCTTGCTAGATACCCGTAGCAGCCACGTAAAACATTCAACAACAATTAGAGGATGTCTAACTTGTTTTTGCAGGGTATGTTGTGATGTGATATGGCCAATTACATGATGTGATATATGTGATGTATGAGATGATCATGTGATGCATAGATTGTCACGACTTGCATGTCGATGAGTACGACAACCGGCAGTAGCCATAGGGTTGTCTTTAATTATTGTATGACCTGCGTGTCAATCATTAAGCGCTATGTAATGCTTTACTTTATTGCTAAACGGTAGCAATAGTAGTAGAAGCATGTTGGGCGTGACAACCCCGATGGCGACACTTGATGTAGATCAAGATGATGGAGATCATGGTGTCTTGCCGGTGACGATGGAGATCACGCCGGTGCTTTCTAGATGGAGATCAAAAGCACAAGTTCATGGCCATATCATGTCACTTATGATTTGCATGTGATGTTAATCCTTTTATGCACCTTTATTTGCTTAGGACGATGGTAGCATTATAAAGTGATCCCTCACTTAATTTCAAGATAAATTGTGTTCTCCCCAAGTGTGCACCCTTGCGAAAGTTCGTCGTGTTGAGACACCACGTGATGATCGGGTGCGATAGACTCTACGTTCACATACAACGGGTTCAAGCCAGTGTTGCAAGTGCAAAACACTCGGGTTAAACTTGACGAGCCTAGCATGTACAGACATGGCCTCGGAGCACAAGAGACCGAAAGATCGAACATGAGTCATATAGTAGATATGATCAACATAATGATGTTCACCATTGAAGCCACCTTAACTCACGTGATGATCGGACTTGAGTTGGTGGATTTGGATCATGTGACACTCAGATGATCTGAGGGATGTCAATTTGAGTGGGAGCTTTAGTAATTTGATTAACTAAACTCATTATCTTGAACAATAGTCTAAGTAAACTTTGCATATTTATGTTGTAGATCAATGGCTTGCGCAGTAGCACCCCTGAATTTTAATGCGTTCCTAGAGAAAGCTAAGTTGAAAGATGATGGAAGTAACTTTATTGACTGGGCCCGTAATCTGAGGATTATCCTCACGGCTTCCCAGAAATCATATGACCTTGATGCACCTCTTGGTGACCAACCAGAAGACATGACCTCCGAAGACATTAAGAACGCTTGGGAGGTGTCATGGTTTTATGAGGCAGATGTCCGGGTGAACGGACTTCGGTTCAAGGCCATCGCTAACGTGATGGACTCAAAGGGGTTGATAGGGACGAGAGACATGGATTTATGCAGGTTCGGCTCCTCAGCTCGAGGTAATAGCCTACGTCCTGCTTGTGTTTTTATTGCTTGATGTATCGATTACAAGGGAGCAAATGCTTGGCCTAATATTTGATAACCTGATCTCTAAGTTGCCCCAGGTCTGCCCTTATATAGGAGGTCTAGACCATGGGTCATACAATTGGGTCTCGACTCTCACTGTCTATCCGAGTCTTCCTCTATCTTCTTGTCCAAGTTGTCCCCGGGCAGCTTACACTCCCGGGTCTTCTGGGCCTCTGTTCGGCCCACCTTATGAGCCGCCAAGCTTCCTGGGCTTTAGGACCACCGGCTCACCTTGGGCTAGTGTATGAACCATCAATCATAACCCGAAGTCCTTAGGGCGGGTCATACCACGGGGTTATATCCCCAACATTAGGCCCCAGGTTGATTTGAGCTTGCTCACTTCACCCTCTTGTCTTGCTCTTTTGGTGAGTCGCCCGAGATGACCCGTCATGATGTCTTGTTAGCCTTGCAAGAAAGAGTCACTGACGTACCCACCAAATCTTCGCATTAAGTGATTATCCCGAAAATCGAGGTGTCCGCCTCGGCCAAAACATTTCCGTCGCCTGGATTTTCGCGCTCATTCTTCCTTCTCCTTTTAAATAGGACCGCCCCAGGCGGTCTTTTACTTCTCCCGCTTGCTTACTCGTCTTCCTCCTCTGACACAACCGCTTCCATCACTTCCAGCTCCGGCGCCGCCTCCGCTCCGTCGACGCCAGGCCACTGCATCAACCTGTGCGAATCAAAGCTTCATCCGTGTTTCACTATGCCATCACCAGTAAGCCCATGATTCTCCTTAGATCCATTATCGTGCCGGTAGGGTTTGCAGGAAGCCCGTCGCCCTCACGCGGGTTCTTCCGCTGCCGTTGCTCGGGGTCCTTCGACGTCGTCCGCACCCTTGACGCTCACGCCGTCCTCGCCGCCGCGTGCGGGGCAACCGTGCACAATGCACGGGCCCATCGCAGCTCCTTCTCATCGTTTCAGTTTTCGTTTGCTTCATCTGTTCTTTGCTAGGTCTAAAAATAGGAACCTTTTTCCTGATTTTGTAGATCCATAAATATAGCAGTAGTTTGTGAAACCTGTTTTCTGGGACTTAGCCAAATTCCCCCCCTCTGCGCCGGCTCTCATCAGCCGAAGTATAGCATCTTATACATAGAATCTTTAAGCTCGTAAGCCGCCATAGATCTTAATCTCCTCTTGACTCGTCATGTTTTAATTTCCATAATGTTTGAACCGGAAGAATGTCTCATGCCTCGAACTCCTATAACTGGGTCGGGTCGTGCGTTACAGAAGAGTTTTTGATGGACTTTGTTCACACTGGCACTCTCCCTTCCAAAGATGCCATCCACTGGCGGGTCCCGGGTGATGAACCGAGGCCCATTACCCAAGAAGGAGAGGTGGTCGTTTTCTCGGACCATATTGAACGGGGTTTCGTGCCTCCCGGCTCAAAATTCTTCCGCGATGTCCTTCATTTTTACAAACTCCATCCTCAAGACCTCGCCCCCAACTCCATCTCAAACATCTGCAACTTTCAAGTGCTGTGTGAAGTCTATCTGCAAGCCAAGCCGTTGGTAGGCCTGTTCCGGGAGTTCTTCTATGCCAACCGTCAAACTAAAGTGAAGGCTGGTCCAAGTCTCGAGCTGGGCGGAATTTCTATCCAAAGGCACCGGGACATCACCTTTCCAGCTATCCAGCTGCCGAGTCACCCAAAGGACTGGAATAAAACGTGGTTCTATTGCAAAGATACTTCTCTAGAGGGTGAACGTCCACTGTCGGATTACCGTCCTTCCCGGCTCAAGGCAATGTCAGAGCTTCCTGGCCAGCTGTCAGCTTCAGAGCACGCAAGATACGAGCCGGCTCATGCCAAGATTATGGCCCTCATGGCCAACGGCTTAACCGGACTGGACCTGATCCGCTGCTGGATCTCTTGGCAGATCATGCCGTTAAGCCACAGAAGCCGCCTTATGTGCGAGTACAAGGGCGAATACAACAACTCCCTCTACTTCAGCCGGTCAACCTTGACAGAAGATGACATCACCACTGCTATCCGGAGTCTCATTCATGAGACATCCGGCGCCTGCAGCGCTATTGGGTTGATCCCCTTTAGTGCCCTTAATCCAGCCCCAGATGTAAGCAATTTCTTCCCATCCGTCTCTTGGACTTTACTTGTATCTTGCCGATCTACTGCCTTTAACTGGCTTATTCTTTCAGGCCGACTCAGATTTCTGGAAGAAGGAATACATCCCTCCCTTGAAAAAGACCAAGAAAAAGGCCCCAGCTAAGAAGCCTAGGAAGGACGCCCCGCAAGAGGGATGGTTTGACCCGCCACAATCATCTGGCTCAGAGGTACAATTTTAGCTGTTTTTTGAGACTTTGTTTTCTCATTTTACTAACACCTGTTTTACTCACAGGATGACGTGGAGACCAGCCGCGCCAACGCCCCTGAGGTAATCTATGTTTCTTCCGACTCAGAATACTTTATCCCCCGGAAGCCGCGGCGGGTTATTAGGAAAGTTCCTCTCTCTCACCCTCTCGCTTATCTGGACCCTCAATTTCTTTTTAAAAAGCAACAACAGGCTGATCATCGCCAGACCCGGAGCGCTGGCTCTACAGATCTCGTGTCCGGTTTACCGAACTCCTTGGCTCCAAAGAAACGCCCTGCAGAGGTATATATCTCTTGTTTTACTAGTTTGCTTTGCCATTTCAATACTGTCTTATCTTTTCTCAACTATCTCGCAGAGGTCACCTTCCTCTGGCGATTCTACGGCAACTGCCCTGCCGCCTCCTAAGATCAATCCGCTGTAAGTACTTCCTTTAACCATGCACTTATGTTCCCTTTGGCGGCTGTAATCCTTGGTTTCTGACGTTCATGCTCTCTAGGGCTCAAGCGAAGTGTCGAAAGACGAACAAGTCCTCACCTAGCCCCGCAGCCCAAGAACCGGAGCACGAACAACCGGACGAGTCACGACTGGATGTGGATCTTCCAGCCGCATCTACTGGGCCGGCTGTGGAAGACATCATCCTAGAGAGCCCTTCAAGGAATCCTTCGAAACCACCAAGTCCTGCCCAGATGACCAAGAACGCTGCCACTCTGGACGTCATGATTACCAGCTCTGGCTTCCAGTCTCCCCCGGCTCACGTGCTGACCAAGCATAAAGAACTGTCTGAAGCCTCGAAGAAGTTGTAGTTTTCATCTTCTGCTTTTGAGAAGATGACAGCCGAGGAGCTTCATGCTGGCTATATGAACCGGCTAGCCACAAGCCGGGATCTAGAGCTCCAGCTAGTTAACCTCATGAAGAAGAAATATGAGGTATTCCTTTTTCCTTATATCCTTACGTAGCCCCCAAGTCCCGGCTTAATCTTTCCATAGGTTGAGCCGGGACTTTTATGATCATCCCCGTTATGAAAAACCAGTATATAACCCCCAAGGTCCGGCTCAATGATTGATAATTTTGAACCGGAACTTATTAGAAGATAAATAAGAGAGCCAATACTAGCCCCCAAGGGTCGGCTCAATCTTGTTCAAAGTTGAGTCGGGACTTTCATGCCGAACTTGAAAATAGACATTAGCCCCCGAAGTGTCACGCATATTGCTTGCAATCTGTTTGAGACTTGCCCGTTTATTCTATGCTTTGATGTGTCACAGGAAACCTTAACTGAAGCCGGGTCACAATTGGCCGACTTAAAAGCCAATTTGGCTGCACAACAAGCTTCCCGGAGCGCCACTGATGAGAAATGCCAGCTCCTGTGCGAGGAGCTGGTTAAAATCAAGGCCGACTTCACCACTTTCAAAGAGTCAGCCGGCTCTGAAAAAGCTTCATTGACTAAGCGGGCGGATGATGCTTACCAGCGATTGATGATCATATCAGATGAGCTCCAATCTTTGAAACGCCACATCACCAAAATGACAACCGCCCTCTTTGATGAGTTTCCGACAACTTTCACTCAATTGGCATATAATACTTGTGCTGGCAACTTACCATGAAATCTCTGACTTACACAGGCCCTAGGAGCCGCCAACTTGCCTCTGATAGCCTGCTGCCCTTGAAAGCCGTCTACACCCTGACAGAGCAACTCTACTGTGGTGCAGTGTGCACCATCAAAGCTGTGCAGTACAAAGACAAGATTCCCGCGACTCTCAAGGGCGTCCTGGAGCTCTTGTCCACTATGCCCAAGCAGATTGCCGAGTTAAAGAAATCAGCCGCCCGCCAAGGGGCGATTGCGGGCATCAGCCGGGCCTTGGCTTTCTCTCCGGAGCTGACCTCAGCCGAGATGATGGATGGATTCCCTTCCAAGAAAGACGACGGCTCTGAGTTCATCGATGCTGACTACAGCCGGTGCGTAAAGGATTCCAGAGTGCTGGCTTCTGTCTTAGCAGAGGAAGCTGACCTGACGACCTACCAGGCGGCTTATGGCCCTAACCAAAAGAGAATCCGCGGTCCGCTTTACGAGTGCAAGGACTTAACGCCTGCCCGTAGTAAGGACCTCTTTGCTCCTGACCTTGATCCGTCTCCTAACTTTGAAGAAGGCTCTTTTGCAGCTCTAACAAACTGCAACTAGGACTTGGACAATCTCCAAATCGGGGCCACCGAAGAGCCGGAGCAGGATGACCCGGCAACTAGCTATCCCTTACCTTGAATAACTTGTAACAACCGACTCTCCATGACTCGCCGTGTGGCGTTGAAACAAAACTTGTCCAAAATTTTGGGCTCCTCAGGGAGTGTATGTAATAGACTAGATGCCACTTTTGCTTCTGCTAAATCTTCTTCTATTCTGCTGTAAATGATCCGGCTCTTCAACTGTCATTGCCTTTGTATGCTGACTTGAGCCCTTATGCTGCTTTGTTAACATAGAAGACATTGGTAGCCAAGACTAGGTAGCCTACACCCGAAGGTGGTAAGCCCCCTTGGCAATCATAGCTAATCTGGTTAGCCGAGGATGGCATAAAGCCCGACCAATAAGGCATTAGAAGTTATACCCGGAGGTAAGAAGCCGCCCTCCGTCGGTTGTTTAAGGTTAGATAAGCTACACCCGGAGGTGGTAAGCCCCCTTGACAACCATGGCTAATCTGGTTAGCCGGGGATGGCATAGAGCCTGGCCGATAAGGCATTAGAAGCTATACTCGGAGGTAAGAAGCCGCCCTCCGCCGGTTGTGTAAGGTTAGATAAGCTACCCCCGGAGGTGGTAAGCCCCCTTGACAACCATGGCTAATCTGGTTAGCCAGGGATGGCATAGAGCCTGGCCGATAAGGCATTAGAAGCTATACCCGGAGGTAAGAAGACGTCCTCTGCCGGTTGTTAGGGTTAGATACCCATCGGTAAAAAACTTCCTACAACCGCGACTAATCATGTTAGCCGAAGATTTGGCATGAAGCCGACCGATAGGGTGTTAGAAGCGATACCCATCGGTAAGAAGCCCCCTTCAGCAATATGGCATAAACGCTGGCCAATAAAGCATTAGAAGTGATACCCGAAGGTAAGAAGCCGCCCTCCGCCGCGGCTAATCATGTTAGCCGGAGATTTTGGCATAGAGCCGGGTCGATAAGCATTAGAAGCGATACCCGAAGGTAAGAAGCCGCCCTCCGCCCCAGTTGATCTATCAACTAGAATTTTTATGAACTCTTCTTGTATGAACAACGATGCGTGTAACAAAAGAGGTCCCGTCTTGCGGGGATGTTATCTTATTTATATACGGTATGTACAATGATAGTATACAATGACGAGTCTCAACGCCCTTATGTGTAATACGACCGTAGATGTGCTATGTTCCATGGCCGGCGGGTTTCCTGACCCGCCGTCTCCGAGTCATCCCTGATATCGACGAGATAGTATGACCCATTATTGAGATTTCTACTGACCACAAAGGGTCCTTCCCAAGGAGGAGATAACTTATGCATGCCTGTCTGGTCCTGAATCAGCCGGAGTACTAAGTCGCCTTCCTGGAATGCCCGGGTCTTGATTTTGTGGTTGTGGTAGCGGCGCAGGTCTTGCTGATAGATCGCCGATCGGGCAGCCGCCAGCTTCCGTGCTTCTTCCAAAGCATCCAACACGTCTTGACGTGCCGTCTCATTATCCGTCTCAACATAAGCCGCTACACGCGGCGAATCATGCCGGATGTCACTCGGCAATACTGCTTCAGCACCATACACCATAAAGAAAGGTGTATAGCCTGTAGATCTGTTGGGGGTAGTTCTGACACTCCATAAGATGGAAGGCAATTCTTCTACCCAACACCCGGGCGTCCGTTGTAAAGGAACCATAAGCCGTGGCTTGATGCCTCTTAAAATCTCTTGATTAGCATGCTCCGCCTGACCATTAGACTGTGGATGCGCAACTGCTGAAACATCCAGCCGGATGTGCTCCTTGTCACAGAACTCTTTCATAGCCCCCTTAGGTAGATTTGTGCCATTGTCGGTGATAATGCTATGAGGGTAACCAAAATGGTAAATCAGCTTCTTAACAAATTGAACTGCCGTAGCCGCGTCACACTTGCTAACCGGCTCTGCCTCCACCCATTTGGTGAATTTATCGACCTCCACCAAGAGGTGCGTTTTCTTATCTTTGGATCTTTTGAAAGGTCCTATCATGTCTAACCCCTAGACTGCAAACGGACATGTAATTGGTATCATCCTTAACTCTTGAGCCGGAACATGAGCACGTCGGCCGAACTTCTGACAGCTATCACATTTGCGAACCAAGTCCTCTGCATCCTTGTGAGCTGTCAACCAGAAGAACCCGTGCCGGAAGACCTTGGCTACCAGCGACCTCGAGCCGGCGTGATGTCCACAATCTCTGGCATGAATTTCATTTAAGATTTCCTGACCCTCCTCAGGTGAGACACAACATTGAAAAACGCCAGTCACGCTGCAGTTGTGCAACTCACCATTAACTATCGTCATTGATTTGGAGTGCCGGGTAATCTGTCTGGCCAGGTCTTCATCATCAGGTAACTCGCCCCGGGTGAGATAGGCCAGGTAGGGGATAGTCTAATCTGGGATAGCATGCAAAGCCGCCACTAACTCCCCTTCCGGGTCAGGAATAGCCAAATCCTCTTTTGAAGGTAACTTAACAGTCGGATGATGTAAGACGTCCATGAATACATTGGGCGGCACCGGCTTTCGTTGGGAGCCTAGCCGTGACAGCGCATCTGCCGCCTCATTCTTGCGACGGTCAATGTGATCCACCTGATACCCCTTGAAGTGGCTGGCAATGATATCAACCGCCTGCCGATAAGCCGCCATCCATGGGTCTTTGGAGTCCCAAGTACCCGAAACCTGCCGAGCCACCAAATCTGAGTCGCCCAAACACCTTACCCGGCTTAAATTCATCTCCTTGGCTAATCTAAGCCCATGAAGCAGAGCCTCATACTCAGCCGCATTGTTAGTGCATGGGAACATTAGCCGGAGCACATAACAAAACTTATCACCTTTAGACGACGTCAAAACAACTCCTATGCCTGACCCTTCTAGCTGCTTGGATCCATCAAAGTTTATAGTCCAGTATGTATCATCCGGCTTTTCCTCAGGGGCTTGACATTCCGTCCAATCATTTATAAAATCCACAAGAGCCTGGGACTTGATGGCCGTACGAGGCACATATTTTATATTAAGAGATCCCAACTCCAATGCCCACTTAGAAATCCTTCCAGTGGCTTCTCTGTTCTGGATTATGTCCCCCAACGGAGCAGAACTAACCACGGTTATCTGGTGCCCTAAAAAATAGTGCTTTAATTTGCGGCTGGCCATGAAAACCCCATATACCAGCTTTTGCCAATGTGGGTACCTTTGCTTGGACTCCGTCAGGACCTCACTGATATAATAAACCAGCCTTTGAACTGGATACTCTTTCCAGACTCCTTGCGCTCGACCACAACCATAGCGCTTACTGCCCGATTATTAGCCGCCACGTATAGAAGTAACGGTTCTTTCTCAACCGGAGCAGCCAGCATCGGCGGCTCAGTCAACTGTTTCTTGAGCACCTCAAGTGCTTCAGCTGCCGCCTTGCTCCAGACAAATTTATCCATCTTCTTCATCCTCTGATATAAAGGAATAGCCTTCTCTCCAAGGCGGCTTATGAAATGGCTCAACGCGGCGATCCGCCCCGCCAAGCGCTGGACATCGTTTATACAGGCCGGCTCTGCCAGAGAAGTGACAACCTTGATTTTGTCCGGGTTAGCTTCAATGCCACGTTCAGAAACCAGAAACCCCAGGAGCTTGCCAGCCGGAACACCAAAGACACATTTAGTCGGGTTAAGCATCATCTTATAGACCCGGAGATTATCAAAGGTTTCCTTTAAGTCACCCAAAAGGGTCTCCTTCTTCCTAGATTCGATCACGATGCCATCTACGTAAGCATGGACGTTGCGGCCAATCTAACTGTGAAGGCAGTTCTGCACATATCGCTGATAAGTCAACTGGGCACTCTTGAGCCCGAAAGGCATAGATACATAACAGAAAGCCCCGAAAGGTGTAATAGAATCCGTCTTCTCCTGGTCTTTAACCGCCATCTTGATCTAATGATAGCCTGAGTAAGCATCCAAGAAACACAAGCTTTCACAACCCGCCGTAGCATCAATGATTTGATCAATACGAGGGAGGGAAAACGGATCAGCTGGGCAAGCCTTGTTAAGGTCCGTGTAGTCCACACACATACGCCACGTGCCGTTCTTCTTGAGCACCAGCACCGGGTTAGCCAACCACTCCGGGTGAAAAAACTCAACAATGAAACCCGCTGCCAAGAGCCGGGCAACTTCTTCCCCAATGGCCTTGCGTCTCTCCTCATTAAACCGCCGTAGAAACTGCTTAATTGTCTTAAACTTTGGATCCACATTAAGGTTGTGCTCAGCGAACTCTCTCGGTACACCTGGCATGTCAGAAGGTTTCCATGCGAAGATGTCCTGATTCTCATGGATGAATTCGATGAGCGCGCTTTCCTATTTGGGATCCATGTGAGCTCCAATGATGAACTGTTTGGATGAGTCGCCCGGAGTGAAATCTACCGCCTTAGTTTCATCTGCTGAAAACTTAAGGGGCGGCTCAACCTCCGTGGTAGGCTTTTTCAGCGAGGTCATATCCTCCGGGTCAACATTCTCCTTGTAAAATTTAAGCTCCTCCTGAGCACAACTGGACTCTGCGTAAGCCGCATCTCCTTCCTCACACTCAATGGCCGTCTTTCGGTCACCATGAACAGTAATGGTACCTTTTAAGCCGGGCATCTTGAGCTATAGGTATACATAGAAAGGCCTAGCCATGAATTTTGCATAAGCCGGACGTCCAAACAGTGCATGGTAAGGACTCTTGATTTTTACCACCTCAAACCACAAGGACTCCACCCTGTAGTTATACTCATCGCCAAAGGCCACTTCCAAAGAAATCCTGCCCACCGGATACGCCGACTTGCCTGGCACCACACCATGAAAAACAGTGGATGAGGGTTTTAAATCCTTGTCTAGCAATTTCATCCGCCGAAAAGTATCGTAGTAGAGGATATTAATACTGCTGCCTCCATCCATTAACACTTTATTCACCATATACCCTCCCACTTGGGGGGCCAGAACCAAAGCCAGCCGCCCTGGGTCATCGACACGCGGCGGGTGATCCTCCCGGCTCCATGTTATATCATAGTCAGACCATCGTAAATACTGTGGTAGGGCTGGTGCAACCGCATTGACTGCCCACTTGCGCAACTTCTGATCCCTTTTGTTGAGGCTGGTCGTGAAAACATGATACTGACCGGAGCTGAGCTGCTTCGGGTTACTTTGATAACTAGACTGATTACGCTATTGCTGATTGTTGTTACCAGAATGCTGCTGGTGTCCTCCTTGATTACTTGACCTGGGTGACCAGACCGTAAGCCGTCGGACCCAAAACCGGCCACTGACCCGCCGTGTCTAGAGCTGCCCGGCGGGTCACCGTCCTGATTGTTGGGGTGTGTAAAGTGATTCTTAAGTTTTTGCATGAAACGACACTCTCCTCATGTGTGGTTTGCCGGCTTATCGGGCTGGCCGTGATCCGAACAAGGACCCTTCAGCGCCTCCTCCAAATTAAAGGCAGGTCTGTCCTTATTAAAAGGTGGCCTAAACCTCCAGTTGCCCTTGGGATGATTCTGATTGATACTTGCATTAGCCACCAGTTCTGACCCGGCCTCAGGATTCTTACGTTTGCTCTGGCTACCGTTGTTTGCCATACCCTTGCTCTGATTGCCCTTCTTGTTGGGGAACGTCGCATGGGAATTTTTTTTCCTACGCACACGCAAACCTATCCATGGTGATGAGCATCTACGAGAGGGAGAGTGGATCTACGTACCCTTGTAGATCGCTAAGCGGGAAGCGTTAAGAAACGTGGTTGGTGTAGTCGAACATCTTCGCGATCCAAATCGCCGAGCGTCTCGCGATCTCATCATGATCCGTCCCGTGATCTAATCACGATCTGTCCCGCGAACACATCATGATCCGTCCCGCAAACTCATCATGATCCGTCTCACGATCTTGATCACGATCTGTCCCGCAAACTCATCACGATCCGTTTCGTGATCACATCACGAACCGTCTCGCGATCTCGATCACGGTCCTTCCGATCTAGCGCCAAACGGATGGCACCTCCGCGTTCAGCACATGTGCAGCTTGATGACGATCTCCACCGTCTCGATCCAGTGAGAGGAGGTGGAGAGGAGAGAGAGTTCACCGGCAGCGTGATGGCGCTCCGGTGATGGTGGTGGAGCAATTCCGGCAGGGCTTCGCCTAAGCGCTGCAGAAAACCGATCTAGAGGAGAAACTATGCACCGGTGGAACGGGTAGCACGTGGCCGGAAATTCTGTCCAAAAACCACCCAATCAACTAGTATATATAGGAGGAGAGGATAGGAGAGGCAGCCAAGGCCTTTGGGTCGGCCGAAATAGGAGGTGGGAAGCAATCCTACTTCACCTCCAATCCTAGTTGGAGTAGGATTGCCTCCTATTGGCTGATTTTCCACTTTTTGCTTTAGGACTTTCTCTCCTGCGCCATGGGCCTTTGTGGCTGTTTTCCCAGACCACTAAGGGCTGGTTATTATTCTCCCACATCCCATGGACCACTTGGGGTCGAAATACCCCTCCCGGAGGCCTCCCGGTACACTACCGGCACTCCCGGTACACTACCGATGAGCCCGAAACTTTTCCGGAAACCAAACTGGGACTTCCTATGTATGAATCTTTACCTCCAGACCATTCCGGAGCTCCTCGCGACGTTCGGGATCTCATCCGGGACTCCGAACAAACTTCGGTCACCACCATACATAACTCTACACTACCGAAACGTCACCGAACCTTAAGTGTGCAGACCCTGCGGGTTCGAGAACTATGTAGACTTGACCGAGACACCTCTATGGTCAATAACCAATGGCGGGACCTGGACATCCACATTGGTTCCTACATATTCTACGAAGATCTTTATCGGTCGAACCTCTATGTCAAGGATTCAGTTAATCCCGTATAACGTTCCCTTTGTTCTTCGGTATGTTACTTGCCCGATATTCGATCGTCGGTATCTTCATACCTAGTTCAACCTCGTTACCGGCAACTCTCTTTACTCGTTCTGTAATACAAGATCCCACAACTAACAATTAGTCACATTGCTTGCAAGGCTTATTGTGATGTTGCATTACCGAGTGGGCCCCGAGATACCTCTCCGTCACACGGAGTAACAAATCCCAGTCTCGATCCATGCCAACTCAACAGACACCATCGGAGATACCTGTAGAGCACCCTTATAGTCACCCAGTTACATTGCGACGTTTGATACACACAAGGCACTCCTCCGATATCTGTGAGTTGCATGATCTCATGGTCATAGGAACACATACTTGACATGCGGAAAGCAGTAGCAATAAACTGACACGATCATATGCTACGTTTGCAGTTTGGGTCTTGTCCATCACATCATTCTCCTAATGATGTGACCCCTTTATCAAATGACATCTCATGTGCATGGCTAGGAAACCTTAACCATCTTTTGATCAACGAGCTAGTCTATTAGAGGCATACTAGGGACATGGTTTTGTCTATGTATCCACACATGCATCTAAGTCTCCGATCAATACAATTATAGCATGGATAATAAACGATTATCATGAACAAGGAAATATGATAATAACTAATTAATTATTGCCTCTAGGGCATATTTCCAACAGTCTCCCACTTGCACTAGAGTCAATAATCTAGTTCACATCACCATGTGATTCGCATTGTTATGAATCTAACACCCAATGAGTTCTGGGGTTCGATCATGCTTTGCATGTGAGAGAGGTCTTATAGTCAACGGGTCTGTAACATTCAGATCCGTGTGTACTTTGCAAATCTATGTCAAACCGTAAACACTGATACCACACTCCACTTGGTACTTTACCAAATGGCTGCTCCACTATATGTATCCAGATTGCTACTACGAGCCATCCAGATTGGTGTTTAAAGCTTGCATCGACGTAACTCTTTACGACGAACTCTCTATTACCTCCATAATTGAGAAACATCTCCTTAGTCCTCTGGTTACTAAGAATAATTTCGATCGCTGTCCAGTGATCCACTCCTGGACCACTCTAGTACCCCTTGACAGACTCATGGAAAGGCACACACAGGTGCGGTACACAGCATGGCATACTACACAGAGCCTATGGCTAAGGCATAGGGGACGACGTTCGTCTTTTCTCTTTCTTCTGCCGTTGTCGAGTTTGAGTATCACTCAACTTCACACCTTACAAATCAGACGAGAACTATTTCTCTGGCTGATCCATTTTGAACTCTTTCAAAATCTTGTCAAGGTATGCACTCATTGAAAGTCTCATCAAGCATCTTGATCTATCTCTATAGATTTTGATGCTCAACAATTAGGTAGCTTTATCAAGGTATTCCTTTGAAAAACACTTTTCAAACAACCTTTTATGCCTTCCAGAAATTCTACATTATTTCCGATCAACAATATGTCAACCACATATACTTATCAGAAACTCTATAGTGCTCCTACTCACTTTATTGCAAATACAAGTTTCTCGTAAACTTTGTATAAACATCAAAACTTTGATCACCTCATCACAGAGTATATTCCAACTCCGAGATGCTTGCTTCAGTCCATGGAAGGATCACCGAAGCTTGCACACCTTTTAGCATCCTTAGGCCTGACAAAACCTTCTGGTTGTATCACATACAACCTTCCCTCAAGTAAACTGTTAAGGAAACGATGTTTTGACATCCATCTGCCAGATTTCATAATTGAAAACACAACAACTGCTAACATAATTCCAACAGACTTTAGCACCACTATGAGTGAGAAAGTCTCATCGTAGTCAATTCCTTGAACTTGTCACAAACATCTTTGCAAAAAGTCGAGCTTTACAAATAGTGACATTCACCATCAGTGTCTGTCTTCATTTTAAAGATCCATTTGTACTCAACGACCTGCCGTCCAACGAGCAAGTCTACCAAAGTCTACACTTGGTTTTCATACATGGATCCTATCTCGGATTTCATGGCCTCCAACCATTTGTCGGAATCCGGGCCCATCATCGCTTCTCCATAGCTCGTAGGTTCATCGTTTGTCCAACAACATGACCTCCAAGACAGGGTTGTCATACCGCTTAGGAGCAGTACACATCCTTGTCGACCTACGAAGTTCGATAGTAACTTGATTCTGAAGCTTCATGATCATCATCATTAACTTCCTCTTCAACTAACGTAGGCTTCACAGAAATAACATCCTGCGCTGCGCTACTCTCTAGTTGAACAAAGTTTAAACAACCTCATCAAGTTCTATCTTCCTCCCACTTAATTCTTTCGAGAGAAACTTTTTCTCGAGAAAGGATCCATTTTAGTAACAAACACTTGGCACTTGGATCTGAGATAGAAGGTTCACCCAACTGATCTTAGGGTATTCTATGAAGATGCATTTGTCCGCCTTGGGTTCGACCTCATTAGGTGAAAACATTTTCCACACAAGTGTCGCAGCCCCAAGTATTAAGAAATGACAGCTTAGGTTTCTATCAAACCATAATTCACATGGTGTCATCTCAACGGATTTAGATGGTGCCCTATTTAAAGTGAATGTTGTTTTCTCTAATGCATAACCCCAAAATTATAGTAGTGAAACGACAAGAGACATCATAGCACGCACCATGTCCAATAGAGCATAACTATGATGTTCGGACACACCATCACACTATGGTGTTCCAGGTGGTGTTTAGTTGAGAAACAACTTTCATTTGTCTTAAGTTGTATGCCAAACTCGTGACTCAGATATTCACCTCCACGATCATATCACAATCATTTTTATCTTCTTGTCACGATGATCTTTAAACTTCACTCTGAATTTGCTTGAACCTTTCAAACGATTCAGACTTGTGTTTCATTAAGTAAATATACACTATATCTACTCAAATCATTAGTGAAGGTAAGAAAATAACGATATCCACAGCATGCTACAAGACTCACTAGATTGCATACATCAACATGTATCATTTCCAATGAATCACTTGCCCGCTCCATCCAACGGGGTCCTGTAGTCATCTTGCCCAAGAGGCATGGTTCGCATGTCACAACTGATTCGAAATCGAATGAGTCCAAATATCCATCACCATGGAGTTTCTTCATGCGCTTTATACCAATATGACATTTTGCGGCAGTGCCACAAGTATGTGGTACTATCATTATTTAACTTTGTATCTTTTGACATCAATGTTATGAACATGTGTATTACTACGATCAAGATTTCAACAAACCATTCTCACTGGGTGCATGACCATTGAAGGTATTATTCATGTAAACAGAATAACTATTATTCTCTGACTTAAATGAATAACCGTATTGCAACAAACATGATCTAATCATGTTCATGCTCAACGCAAAACACCAAATAACATTTATTTAGGTTCGTCACTAATCCTGAAGGTAGAGAGAGCGTGCGATGTTGATCACATCAACCTTGGAAACATTTCCAACACACATCGTCACCTCACCCTTAGCTAGTTCTCGGTTTATTCCGTAGCTTTTATTTCGAGTTACTAACATTTAGCAACCAAACCGGTATCCAATACCCAGGTGCTACTAGGAGTACTAGCAAGGTACACATCAATAACTCGTATATCAAATATACTTCTGTCGATGTTGCCAGCCTTCTTATCTACCAAGTATCTAGGGTTGTTCCGCTTCAGTGACCTCTCGCCTCATAATAGAAGCACTTAGTCTTGGGTTTGAGTTCAACTTTGGGTTGCTTCACTGGAGCAGCAACTGACTTGCTATCCATGAAGTTTCCCTCCTTGCTCTTGCCCTTTTCGAAACTAGTGGTTTGATTAACCATCAACACTTGACGCTCCTTCTTGATTTCTACCTTCGCGGTGTCAAACATCGCGAACAGCTCAGGGATCAATACTTCTATCCCTGGTGTATTATAGTTCATCACTAAGTTCTAGTAGCTTTAGTGACAGTGACTTGGAGAACTATATCAATCACTATCTTATCTGGAAGATCAACTCCCACTTGATTCAAGCGATTGTAGTACCCAGACAATCTGAGTACATGCTCAACGATTGAGCTATTCTCCTTCATCTTACAGGCAAAGTATCTTGTTGGAGATCTCATATCTCGCAACACCGGCACGAGCCTGAGATCGCAATCTCTGCTCCTAGAACATCTCATATGTTCCGTGACGTTCAAAACGTTTCGGAGCCTCAATTCTAAGCTGTAATGCATGACGCACTAAACTATCAAGTAGTCATCAAAATGTTCCTGTTAGATGTTCACAACATCTATAGACGATGCTAGAGGGGGTGGCGCACCGAGCGGTGCATTAAGGACATAAGCCTTCTGTGCAGCAATGAGGACAATCCTCAGATCACGGACCCAGTCCGCAATATTTCTACCAACATCTTTCAACTCTATTTCTCTAGGAACATATAAAAATTTAAGGGAGCTACAACGCGAGCTAGTAATCTACAACAGAATTTGCAAAGACACTTTGACTATGTTCATGATAATGAGTTCAATTAATCATATTACTTAAGAACTCCCACTCAAATTGACATCCCTCCGATCATTCGAGTGATACATGATCCAAATTCACCAACTCAAGTCCGATCATCACGTGAGTTGAGGTGGCTGCAATGGTGAACATCATTATGTTGATCATATCTACTATATGACTCATGTTTGACCTTTTGGTCTCTCGTGTTCCGAGGCCATGTCTGTACATGCTAGGCTTGCACCTGTTGTATGTGAACGTAGAGTCTATCACACCCGATCATCACGTGGTGTCTCAAGACGACGAACTTTCGCAACGGTGCACACTCGGGGAGAACACAGTTCATCTTGAAATTCAAGTGAGGGATCACCTTATAATGCTACCCCCGTACTAAGCAAAACAAGGTGCATAAAAGGATTAACATCTCATGCAATTCATAAGTGACATGATATGGCCATGAACTTGTGTTTAAGATCTCCATCTTCGAAACACCGGCATGATCTCCATCGTCACCGGCACAACACCATGATCTCCATCATCTTGATCTCCATCAATGTGTTGCCATTGGGGTTGTGGCACCAGCCCTGCTTCTACTTCTATTGCTACCGCTTAGCGATAAAGTAAAGCATTACATAGCGCTTAATGATTGACACGCAGGTCAGACAATAATTAAAGACAATCCTATGGCTCCTGCCGGTTGCCGTACTCAACGACATGCAAGTCGTGAAATTCTATACATCACATGATCATCTCATACATCACAAATATCTCATCATGTAATTGGCCATATCACATCACAACATGCCCTGCAAAAACAAGTTAGACGTCCTCTAATTGTTGTTGCATGTTTTACGTGGCTGCTACGGGTATCTAGTAAGAACGATTCTCACCTACGCATAAACCACAACGGTGATACATAGATTGCTTTTCAACCTTCTCAAGGGCCGCCTTTGTCAGATCCGATCCAACTAAAGTGAGAGAAACTGTCACCCACAAGCCATCTAAGCAACAAGTTGCGTCGAGGGAACCGGTCTCTCGTAAGCGTACGAGTAATGTTGGTCCGGGCCGCTTCATCTCACAATCCCGCTGAACCAAAATCCAACAAAGGGAGGAAGCAATCTAAGCATCAACGCCCACAAACCTTTTGTGTTCTACTCGAGATCTCATCGAACCATCAACCTAGCTCATGATGCCACTGTTGGGGAACGTCGCATGGGAAACAAAATTTTTCCTACGCACACGCAAACCTATCCATGGTGATGAGCATCTACGAGAGGGAGAGTGGATCTACGTACCCTTGTAGATCGCTAAGCGGGAAGCGTTAAGAAACACGGTTGGTGTAGTCGAACATCTTCGCGATCCAAATCGCCGAGCGTCCCGCGATCTCATCACGATCCGTCCCGTGATCCAATCACGATCCGTCCCGCGAACATATCATGATCCGTCCCGCGAACTCATCATGATCCGTCTCGCGATCTTGATCACGATCTGTCCCGCGAACTCATCACGATCCGTTTCGTGATCACATCACGAACCGTCTCGCGATCTCGATCACGGTCGTTCCGATCTAGCGCCAAACGGACGGCACCTCCGCGTTCAGCACACGTGCAACTTGATGACGATATCCACCGTCTCGATCCAGCGAGAGGAGGTGGAGAGGAGAGAGAGTTCACCGACAGCGTGATGGCACTTCGGTGATGGTGGTGGAGAAATTCCGGCAGGGCTTCGCCTAAGCGCTACAGAAAACCGATCTAGAGGAGAAACTATGCACCGGTGGAATGGGTAGCACTTGGCCGGAAATTCTGTCCAAAAACCACCCAATCCACTAGTATATATAGGAGGAGAGGAGAGGAGAGGCATCCAAGGCCTTTGGGTCGCCCGAAATAGGAGGTGGGAAGCAATCCTACTTCACCTCCAATCCTAGTTGGAGTAGGATTGCCTCCTATTGGCTGATTTTCCACTTTTTGCTTTAGGACTTTCTCTCCTGCGCCATGGGCCTTTGTGGCTGTTTTCCCAGCCCACTAAGGGCTGGTTATTATTCTCCCACAGCCCATGGACCACTTGGGGTCGAAATACCCCTCCCGGAGGCCTCCCGGTACACTACCGGCACTCCCGGTACACTACCGACACTTCCGGTACACTACCGATGAGCCCGAAACTTTTCCGGAAACCAAACTGGGACTTCCTATATATGAATCTTTACCTCCGGACCATTCCGGAGCTCCTCGCAACATCCAGGATCTCATCTGGGACTCCGAACAAACTTCGGTCACCACCATACATAACTCTACACTACCGAAACGTCACCAAACCTTAAGTGTGCAGACCCTGCGGGTTCGAGAACTATGTAGACATGACCGAGACACCTCTACAGTCAATAACCAATGGCGGGACCTGGACGTCCACATTGGTTCCTACATATTCTACGAAGATCTTATCGGTCGAACCTCTATGTCAAGGATTCAGTTAATCCCGTATAACGTTCCCTTTGTTCTTCGGTATGTTACTTGCCCGAGATTCGATCGTCGGTATCTCCATACCTAGTTCAACCTCGTTACCGGCAACTCTCTTTACTCGTTCCGTAATACAAGATCCCGCAACTAACAATTAGTCACATTGCTTGCAAGGCTTATTGTGATGTTGCATTACCGAGTGGGCCCCGAGATACCTCTCCGTCACACGGAGTAACAAATCCCAGTCTTGATCCATGCCAACTCAACAGACACCATCGGAGATACCTGTAGAGCACCTTTATAGTCACCCAGTTACGTTGCAACGTTTGATACACACAAGGCACTCCTCCGATATCTGTGAGTTGCATGATCTCATGGTCATAGGAACACATACTTGACATGCGGAAAGCAGTAGCAATAAACTGACACGATCATATGCTACGTTTGCAGTTTGGGTCTTGTCCATCACATCATTCTCCTAATGATGTGACCCCGTTATCAAATGACATCTCATGTTCATGGCTAGGAAACCTTAACCATCTTTTGATCAACGAGCTAGTCTATTAGACGCATACTAGGGACATGGTTTTGCCTATGTATCCACACATGCATCTAAGTCTCCGATCAATACAATTATAGCATGGATAATAAACGATTATCATGAACAAGTAAATATGATAATAACTAATTTATTATTGCCTCTAGGGCATATTTCCAACACTTCTTGCCTTGGACGGCGTTCTCCTCGTCGGAGCCCGGATCCTTCATGTTATCCGAGTCAGCGTATTTCGTGAGAGCCGTCATGAGCTCCCCCATGTCCTGACATGTACGCTTGAGCTGGCCAAGTTTATGTTTTAACGGGAAAAAGTGGCAGTTCTTCTCTAGGATCAGTACTGCCTGAGCTGCCGTGATCTGCTCCGAAGAGTGGATGATGGTCGAGACCTGCCGTACCCAATGATGAGCTGACTCATTCTCTTGTTGAACACAGTGATCCAGATCCACGATGGTCATGGGCTGTTTACACGTTCCTTGAAAGTTTTTAATGAATCTGGCTCTCAGCTCTACCCATGAATTTATGGTATTGGGGGGCAATCCCTTTAACCATAGGTGGGCCGGGCCTTCAAGCATCATGATGAAGTATTTGGCACAAACCACCTCACTAACGTCCAACATCTCCATGGCTACCTCATAACTTTCCACCCAAGCCTCTGGGGGTAAATCAGCGGTGTAATTTGGAACCTTGCGGGGCCCTTTGAAATCCTTTGGCAACCGCTCACTCCGCAGAGCTGGTGATAAACATGGCACCCCCACTCTGGTGGTTCCTCCAACTCCTACTGAGACGGATGGCGCGGGCTCCTGGCGATCCGCCTCGGCTAAAGCTGTCACCTCTTGCTTGCCTCTTGCATCCATAGCCGGCCGATGACCCGTTGGAATATCTCGGTGCCGATTGCCGCTGGAACAAGGGGGCGACTCGTAACGCCGGCTAAAACTCCGGCTATAGAGAGGGGTTGAATGAACACGACTCTAGCTGTAGGTGTACTTTTCCTGCTGGGCCATCGCCGTCTACAAGTATCCAATGGCATTTCGCACATCCTGCGCAAAGGGCGCTTCATCCGGAATAGGAATTGTTTCGAGACGGGTGGCTGCTGCCACCATATTCTTGGCCGGGTTAGAATAATGACCCGCCGGTGTTGGAAAGGCCACAGGCGAGGCCTGATTTCGCCGGGTCGGCTGAGTCACTGGCCGAGCCGCCGGGCGGCTTCCAGGTGCATCCCCTATTCGCCATGTCCCTGGTGTGTCAAAGAGGTTTCTTGCCTCATAACGTTCCGGCAGACGGGATTGATGCCTCATCCGATGAACCGTGCTGCCGATTGTTGCTCCAGTCCAAGACGGAAAGCGTCTGTCTTGATGCGTTCTGCCTCTTGCTCCATCTGGGTTTTTAACTCAGCCATCCTCTGCTGCTCTTCCGCCATCCGGTCCTTGATCCTTGCAATCTCCAAGTTCCCATCGCTTGATTGTCCGGTGTAACGTCTGTAGCCATTAGGGACGCAAGCTCGTCCATCAGCTCCAAAAGAACTTGAGCCAGCGGCAGCGGGTTATTGCCTAAGGCGACGGCCCCTGTGGGCGTACTATTTGTGCCTGGGACTGACCCTGCCATGAACACAGCAGCATGAACCGACGGCCCAAGATCCTCCGCCTCAGAACGATCCGACTCAGGGCAGAGCCCATCAAAGCCCTCGAGCCCGCCGTTGTGAAGCCTGTAGACCGACTCTGTTTCTCTGCTTGAAGATTCGTCCTCTGAGTAAACGAGAGTTTTCTGTGATCCAGAAGCTTCCAGATCCATACCTTGTGTAAAGCCCACGAAAACGTGCTTCCAGCCCGGGTGTTGCTCCGTCAACTTTTCCGATGAACACGTGAATCCCACTGAATGGAACCCAGAAGCCATACTCCACAGAGCCGGCATCAAGGCCCCAGCCGATGTCGTCGATGTAGAGCCGGCCACGGCGACTCTTGCTCATTCTACCAACCACGTATCCCTCGAGTCCCGGGAGAGAGCCCTTTGAGAACTCAACACCACCGAGCGCAAGCCCCACGGTGGGCGCCAACTGTCATGGTTTTATCACGGCAGATGTCCGGGTGAATGGACTTCGGTTCGAGGCCATCGCTAATGTGATGGACTCAAAGGGGTTGATAGGGACAAGAGACACGGATTTATCTAGGTTCGGCCCCTCAACTCAAGGTAATAGCCTATGTCCTTCTTGTGTTTTTATTGCTTGATGTATCGATTACAAGGGAGCAAACGCTTGGCCTAATATTCGATAACCTAATCTCTAAGTTGCCCCAGGTCTGCCCTTATATAGGAGGTCTAGACCACAGGTCATACAATTGGGTCCCGACTCTCACTGTCTATCCGAGTCTTCCTCTATCTTCTTGTCCAAGTTGTCCTCGGGCGGCTTACACTCCCGGGTCTTCTAGGCCGTTGTCCGGCCCACCTTATGAGCCGCCAAGCTTCCTGGGCTTTAGGACCACCGGCTCACCTTGGGATAGTGTATGAACCGTCAATCATAACCCAGAGTCCTTAGGGCGGGTCATACCGCGGGGTTATATCCCCAACAGGAGGCACGTACTAGAGATTACTCAATAGTTCAGTGTGCAATATTGTATGGCTTAGAACCGGGACTTCAAAGATATTTTGAACGTCATGGAGCATATGAGATGTTCCAGGAGTTGAATTTTATCTTTCAAAAGAATGCCTGGATCGAGAGGTATCAAACCTCCGATAATTTCTATGCTTGCAAGATGGAGGAGAACGAGTCTATCAGCGAACATATACTTAGAATGTCTGGGTATTCAACTCGTCTAGCAGAGTTGGGAATTGCCCTTCCGCCAGAGGCGATCACTGACAGAGTTCTTCAATCACTGCCACCTAGTTACAAGAGCTTTGTGATGAACTATAACATGCACGGGATGGAAAAGTCAGTCGCCGAGCTGTTTGCGATGCTAAAAGTCGCTGAGTGTGAAATCCAGAAAGAACATCAAGTGTTGATGGTCAATAAAATCACTAGTTTCAAGAAAAATGGCAAGGTCAAGGGCAAGGGCAAGAAGGGTAAAACCAAGAAGGATGGCAAAGCAGTTGCTACTCCTATAAAGAAGCCCAAGCATGGACCCAAGCCAGAAACTGAGTGCTTTCATTGCAAGGGAACTGGTCACTGGAAGCGGAACTGCCTCAAGTACCTGGCTGACAAGAAGGCGGCTAACGACAAACAAGGTATATATGATATACATGTTATTGATGTGTACCTTACTAGCTCTCGTAGTAGTGCCTGGGTATTTGATACCAGTTTGGTTGCTCACATTTGCAACTCAAAGCAGGAACTACGGAATAAACGAAGGCTGGCGAAGGACGAAATGACGATGCGCGTGGGAAATGGTTCCAAGGTTGATTGATCGCCGTCGGCATGCTCTCTCTTTGATTACCATCGGGATTAGTGATGAACCTGAATAATTTTTATTTAGTGCATGCGTTAAGCATGAACATTATATCTGGATCTTGTTTATTACGAGACGGTTACTCATTTAAATCAGAGAATAAAGGTTTTTCTATTTATATGAGTAATATCTTTTATGGTCATGCACCCAATGTTAGGGGTTTATTCATATTGAATCTTGATAGTGATGACACACATGTTCATAACATTGATGCCAAAATATGTAGAGTTGATAATGATGGTACCACTTTCTTGTGGCACTGCTGTTTAGGTCATATTGGAGTAGAACGCATGAGGAAGCTCCATGCTGATGGACTTTTGGAGTCACTTGATTTTGAATCACTTGACACATGTGAACCATGCCTCATGGGCAAGATGACTAAAACGCCGTTCTCTGGAACAATGGAACGGGCAAGTGACTTATTGGAAATCATGCATACTGATGTGTGCGGTCCAATGAATGTTACAGCGCGTGGTGGATATCATTATTTTCTCACCTTCACTGATGACTTAAGTAGATATGGGTATATTTACTTAATGAAACACAAGTCTGAAATGTTTGAAAAGTTCAAGCAATTTCAGAGTGAAGTTGACAATCATCATAACAAGAAGATTAAGTTCCTGCAATCTGATCGAGGAGGTGAATATCTGAGTTATGAGTTTGGCAGTCACTTAAGACAATGTGGAATTGTTTCACAGTTGACACCGCCTGGAACACCACAGCGTAATGGTGTGTCCGAACGTCATAATCGAACCTTATTAGATATGGTGCGTTCTATGATGTCTCTTGCTGGTTTGCCACTATCGTTTTGGGGTTATGCATTAGAGACAACTGCATTCACTTTAAATAGGGCACCATCGAAATCCGTTGAGATGACGCCATATGAACTGTGGTTTGGCAAGAGGCCAAAGTTGTCGTTTCTTAAAGTTTGGGGATGTGATGCTTATGTCAAAAAGCTTTAGCCTAAAAAGCTGGAACCCAAAGCGGAGAAATGCGTCTTCATAGGATACCCGAAAGAGACAGTCGGGTATACCTTGTATCTCAGATCCGAATGCAAAGTGTTTGTCGCTAAGAATGGAACATTTCTTGAGAAAGAGTTTCTCTCGAAAGAACTGAGTGGGAGGAAAATAGAGCTCGATGAGGTTATTGAACCTTTACTTCAACCAGAAAGTAGCACAACGCAGAAAGATGTTTCTGTGGAACCTACGATGGTAGAAGAGGAAGTTAATGATGATGATCATGAAGCTTTGGATCAAGCTACTATTGAACCTTGTAGGTCGACAAGGCCACGTACTACTCCTGAGTGGTATGGCAACCCTGTCTTGGAGGTCATGTTGTTGGACAACAATGAACCTACGAGCTATGGAGGAGTAGTGATGGGCCTGGATTCTGAAAAATGGTTAGATGCCATGAAATCCGAGATGGGATCCATGTATGAAAACAAAGTATGGACTTTGGAAGTATTACCTAAAGGGTGAAAGGCCATTCAGAACAAATGGATCTTTAAGAAGAAGACAAACGCGGACGGTAATGTCACCGTCTATAAAGCTCGACTTGTGGCAAAGGGTTTTTCACAAGTTTAAGGAGTTGACTACAATGAGACCTTCTCACCCGTAGCGATGCTTAAGTCCGTCAGAATCATGTTAGCAATAGCTGCATATTTCGACTATGAAATTTGGCAGATGGATGTCAAAACAGCGTTCCTCAACGGTTTCCTTGAGGAAGAGTTGTATATGATGCAAACGGAAGGTTTTGTCGATCCAGAGAATGCTGACAAAGTTTGCAAACTCCACCGATCCATTTATGGGCTGGTGCAAGCATCTCGGAGTTGGAATAAGCGCTTTGATGAGGTGATCAAAGCGTTTGGTTTTATACAAGTTTATGGAGAAGCTTGTATTTACAAAAGGTGAGTGGGAGCTCTATGGCGTTTCTAATATTATATGTGGATGACATATTGCTGATTGGAAACAATATAGAAATGCTGGAAAGCGTGAAGGAGTATTTGAACAAGAGTTTTTCAATGAAGGACCTAGGAGAAGCTGCTTTCATATTAGGCATTAAGATCTATAGAGATAGATCGAGACGCTTAATAGCACTTTCACAAAGCACATACCTTGATAAAGTTTTGAAGAAGTTCAAAATGGACCAGTCCAAGAAGGGGTTCTTGCCTGTGTTACAAGGTGTGAAGTTGAGTAAGACTCAATGCCCAGTGACTGCAGAAGATAGAGAAAATATGAGTGTCAACCATAGGCTCTATCATGTATGCAATGCTGTGCACAAGACCCGATGTCAGCCTTGCCATAAGTATGGCTGGAAGGTTTCAAAGTGATCTTGGAATGGAGCACTGGGCAGCGGTCAAGAATATCCTTAAGTACCTGAAAAGGACTAAGGAAATGTTTCTCGTTTATGGAGGTGATGAAGAGCTCGTCGTAAAGGGTTACATCGATGCAAGCTTTGACACTGATCCAGATGACTCTAAGTCGCAAACCGGATACGTATTTATTCCCAACGGGGGAGCGGTAAGCTGGTGCAGTTCCAAGCAAAGCGTGGTAGCCGATTCTACATGTGAAGCGGAGTACATCGCAGCCTCGGAGGCGGCGAAGGAAGGTGTCTGGATGAAGCAGTTGATGAAAGATCTTGGAGTAGTGCCCAGTGCACTGAATCCAATGAACATGTTCTATGACAACACTGGTGCCATTCCTCTGGCCAAGGAACCAAGGTTTCACAAGAGGACCAGACACATAAAGCGACGCTTCAACTCCATCCGCGATTACATCGAGGAGAAGGACATAAATATTTGCAAAGTGCAGACGGATCTGAATCTTGCAGACCCATTGACTAAACCTCTTCCAAGGGCTAAACATGATCAACACCAGAACTGCATGGGTGTTCGATTCATTACCATGTAAATCACATAGTGATGTGAACTAGATTACTGAATCTAGTCCAAGTGGGTGACTATTGGAAATATGCCCTAGAGGCAATGAATAAAGTGTTTATTATTATATTTCCTTGTTCATGATAATAATTTATTATCCATGCTATAATTGTATTGATTGGAAACACATTACATGTGTGGGTAAATAGACAACACACTGTCCCTAGTATGCCTCTAGTGAACTAGCTCGTTGATCAAAGATGGTCAAGGTTTCCTAGCCATTGACATGAGATGTCATTTGATAACGGGATCACATAATTAGGAGAATGATGTGATGGACAAGACCCAAACTACAAACATAGCATATGATCATGTCAGTTTATTGCTACTGTTTTCTGCATGTCAAGTATGTGTTCCTATGACCATGAGATCATGCAACTCACGAACATCGGAGGAGTGCCTTTTGTGTATCAAACGTCACAACGTAACTGGGTGACTATAAAGGTGCTCTACAGGTATCTCCAAGGGTGTCTATTGAGTTAGCATGGATCAAGACTGGGATTTGTTACTCCGTGTGACGTAGACGTATCTCAGGGCCCACTCGGTAATACAACATCAAAATAAGCCTTGCATGCAATGTGACTAAGTGTTAGTTGCGGGATCATTACGGAACGAGTAAAGAGACTTGCCAGTAACGAGGTTGAACTAGGTATGGAGATACCGATGATCGAATCTCGGGCAAGTAACATACCCAAGAACAAAGGGAACATCATACGGGATTAACTGAATCCTTGACATAGAGGTTCGATCGATAAAGATCTTCGTAGAATATGTAGGAACCAATATGGGAATCCATGTCCCGCTATTGGTTATTGACCGTAGATGTGTCTCGGTCATGTCTACATAGTTCTCGAACACGCAGGGTCTGCACACTTAAGGTTTGGTGACGTTTCAGTAGTATAGAGTTATGTATGGTGGTGACCGAAGTTTATTCGGAGTCTCAGATGAGATGTCGGAAGTCATGAGGAGCTCCGGAATGGTCCGGAGTTAAAGATTGATATATAGGAAGTCCTATTTTGGTCGCTGGTAAAGTTTCGGGCTCATCGGTAGTGTACCGGGAGTGCCGGGAGTGTACCGGGAGACCATCAGGAGGGGTATTTCGACCCAAGAGGCAACATGGGCTGTGGGAGATTGAATACCAGCCCTTAGTGGGCTGGTGGAAGTCCCACACAAAGCCCATGCAGCTAGGGAGAAAAAACCTAAAGAGAAAAAGTGGGAAAAGGCAAAAATAGGGTGAATCCTAGTCCTAATAGGATTGGAGGTGGATTCCACCTCTCCCACCAGGTTCGGCCGACTCCTAGGGGCCAAGCCTCCTCCTCTCTTCCTCTTATATATACTGGAGGTTTTAGGGTTTTCGCACAGAATTTTTAGCCACGTGCTGCCCATTCCTCCAGTGCATAGTTTCTCCTCTAGATCGGTTTTCTACAGCGCTTAGGCGAAGCCCTGCCGGAATGGCTCCACCACCATCGCCGGAGCATCATCATGCTGCCGGAGAACTCTTCTTCCTCTCCGCTCCTTCTTGCTGAATCAAGACGGCGGAGATTGTCATCAAGCTGTACGTGTGCTGAACGCGGAGGTGTCGTCCGTTTGGCGCTAGATCGGAAGGATCGTGATCAAGTTCGTGGGACGGATCATGATCAAGTTCGCGGGACGGATCGTGATTGGATCGCAGGACGGATCGTGATTGGATCGCGGGATGCACGGCGATTTGGATTGCAAAGACGTTCGACTACACCAACCGCGTTTCTTAACGCTTCCCGCTTAGCGATCTACAAGGGTACGTAGATCCACTCTCCCTCTCGTAGATGCTCATCACCATTGATAGATCTGTGTGTGCGTCAGAAATTTTTTGTTTCCCATGCAACGTTCCCCAACATGATGATCCCATTCATCCTCTGAAACGACATCATGTTGTGCAGGAATGGCGGCCCCAGGTCTATTATGTCGTCCACAATATGGACACACAAACGCACCATGACGTCAAAGAACACGGGCGGGAAGTACATCTCAAGCTCATTTAGTATGACAACTATCTCTTCCTATAGCCTTCGGAGCTGCTTCACACTGATCGACTTTCGAGACATGACATCGAAAACGTTGCAGAGACCAATAAGTGTGTCACGAATGTGCTTGTCCATTATCCCTCTAAGGGAAACAGGTAGTATCTATGTCATCATCACATGACAGTCATGGGACTTCATCCCACTGAACCTTTTCTTCTTCGTGGCTAGATATTTGCTGATCTTGCCATAGTAATCGGAACTAACTTTGATTCCGGTGAGGCACTTGAAGAATTGATCGATCTCAGTCGGACTCAAGGTGAAGCAAGAAGGGGAAAAATAATCCTCTTCCTTTACTTTTTTTGTTGGAAATATGCCCTAGAGGCAATAATAAATTGGTTATTATCATGTTTCCTTGTTCATGATAATCGTTTATTATCCATGCTGTAATTGTATTGATCGGAAAGTTAGATACATGTGTGGATACATAGACAACACCGTGTCCCTAGTATGCCTCTAATAGACTAGCTCGTTGATCAAAGATGGTCAAGGTTTCCTATCCATGGACATGAGATGTCATTTGATAATGGGATCACATCATTAGGAGAATGATGTGATGGACAAGACCCAAACTACAAACATAGCATATGATCGTGTCAGTTTATTGCTACTGTTTTCTGCATGTCAAGTATCTGTTCCTATGACCATGAGATCATGCAACTCACTGACACCGGAGGAGTACCTTGTGTGTATCAAATGTCACAACATAACTGGGTGACTATAAAGGTACTCTAAAGGTATCTCTGAGGGTGTCTGTTGGGTTCGCATGGATCAAGACTAGGATTTATTACTCCATGTGACAGAGAGGTATCTCAAGGCCCACTCGGTAAAACAACATCACAATAAGCCTTGCATGCAATGTGACTAAGTATTAGCCACGAGATCTTGTATTACAGAGCGAGTAAAGAGACTTTCCAGTAACGAGGTTGAACTAGGTATGGAGATACCGACGATCGAATCTCGGGCAAGTAACATACCGGGGAACAAAGGGAACATAATACGGGATTAACTGACTCCTTGACATAGAGGTTCGACCGATAAAGATCTTAATAGAACATGTAGGAATCAATATGGGCATCCAGGTCCCACTATTGGTTATTGACCATAGAGGTGTCTCGGTCATGTCTACATGGTTCTCGAACCCGCAGGGTCTGCACACTTAAGGTTTGGTGACGTTTCGGTAGTATAGAGTTATGTATGATGGTGACCGAAGGCTGTTCAGAGTCCCAAATGAGATCCTGGATGTCACGAGGAGCTCCAGAATGGTCCAGAGGTAAAGATTCATATATAGGAAGTCCTGATTTGGTCGCTGGAATAGTCTCGGGCTCATCGGTAGTGTATCGGGAGTACCGGTAGTGTACCGGGGGACCATCGGGAGAGGTATTTCGACCCAAGAGGCTTCATGGGCTGTGGGAGGACTAATACCAGCCCTTAGTGGGCTGGCCAAAGTCCCACATAAGGCCCATGCGGCCGGGAAGAGATTCCTAAGTGGAAAAGGTGGAAAAAGGCAAAAAGGGTGGAAATAAGGAAGGAGTCCTAATCCTACTAAGAGTGGAGGAGGAGGACTCCTCCTCTCCACTTCAGCCGAAGCCTAGAGGGTCTGGCCCTTGCGCGAAGCCTCTCCTCCTCTCCTCCTATATATAGTAGAGGGTTTTAGGGTTTTGGCACAAGATTTTCAACCAGGTGCAACCCTACCCTCTAGTTCGTAGTTTCTCCTCTAGATCGGTTTCAGCTGTGCTTAGGCGAAGACCTGCTGAGATTACTCCACCACCATCGCCGCATCGCCTTCACACTGCCGAAGAACTCGTCTACCTCTCCGCTCTCTCTTGCTGGATCAAGAAGGCGGAGATCGTCATCAAGCTTTACGTGTGTTGAACACGGAGGTGCCGTCCGTTCGGTGCTAGATCGGAAGGACCGTGATCAAGATCGCGAGACGGATCATGATGAGATCGCGGGACAGATCATGATGAGTTCATGGGATGGATCATGATTGGATCGCAGGACAGATCGTGATGAGATCGCGGGACGGTCGGCGATTTGGATCGCGAAGACGTTCGACTACACCAACCGCGTTTCTTAACGCTTCCCGCTTAGCGATCTACAAGGGTATGTAGATCCACTCTCCCTCTCATAGATGCTCATCATCATGGATAGATCTTGCATGTGCGTAGGATTTTTTTTGTTTCCCATGCAATGTTCACCAGCAGTGGTATCAGAGCTAGGTATATGTGTAGATGAGATCTCGAGTAGAACACAAAGAGTTTGTGGGCGTTGATGCTTAGATTGCTTCCTCCCTTGGTCGTGTTTTGGTTCAGCGGTATTGTGGGATGACGCGGCCCGGACCAACCTTACTCGTACGCTTAAGAGAGACCGGTTCCATCGACTGATGTGTAACTTTGTTGCACAAAGATGGCTGGCGGGTGTCTGTTTCTCCTACTTTAGTTGGATCGGATTCGACAAAAGCGGTCCTTGAGAAGGTTGAAAAGCAATTTATGTATCACCGTTGTGGTTTTGCGTAGGTGAGAATTGTTCTTGCTAGATACACGTAGCAACCACGTAAAACTTGCAACTAGAATTAGAGGACGTCTAACTTGTTTTTGCAGGGTATGTTGTGATGTGATATGGCCAATTACATAATGAGATATATGTGATGTATGAGATGATCATGTTTTGTATAGAATATAACGACTTGCATGTCGATGAGTACGACAACCGACAGGAGCCATAGGGTTGTCTTTAATTATTGTATGACCTGCATGTCAATCATTAAGCGCTATGTAATGCTTTACTTTATCGCTAAACGGTAGCCATAGTAGTATGAGCAAGGTGGGCACGACAACCCCGATGGTGACACAATGATGGAGATCATGATGATGGAGATCATGCCGGTGCTTTCAAGATGGAGATCAAAAGCACAAGTTCATGGCCATATCATGTCACTTATGATTTGCATGTGATGTCAATCCTTTTATGCACCCTGTTTTGCTTAGGAAAATGGTAGCATTATAAGGTGATCCCTCACTTAAATTTCAAGATCAATTGTGTTCTCCCCGAGTGTGCACCTTTGTGAAAGTTCGTCGTGTCGAGACACCACGTGACGATCGGGTGTGATAGACTCTACGTTCACATACAGCGGGTGTAAGCCAGTGTTGCACATGCAGAACACTCGGGTTAAACTTGACGAGCCTAGCATGTACAGACATGGCCTCGGAACACAAGAGACCGAAAGGTCGAACATGAGTCATATAGAAGATATGATCAAACATGATGATGTTCACCATTGAAACCACCTCAACTCACGTGATGATCGGACTTGAGTTCGTGAATTTGGATCATGTATCACTTGAATGACCGGAGGGATGTAAATTTAGTGGGAGTTCCTAAGTAATATGATTAATTGAACTCATTATCATGAACATAGTCAGTAGTGTCTTTGCAAATTATGTTGTAGATTACTAGCTCACGCTGTAGCTCCCTTGAATTTTGATATGTTCCTAGAGAAATAGAGTTGAAAGATGATGGTAGCAATATTGTGGACTGGGTCCATGATCTGAGGATTATCCTCATTGCTGCACAGAAGGCTTATGTCCTTAATGCACCGCTCAGTGCGCCAACCCCTCTAGCATCGTTTGTAGATGTTGTGAACATCTAACAGGCACGTTCTGATGACTACTTGATAGTTTAGTGCGTCATGCATTACGGCTTAGAATTGAGGCTCCGAAACGTTTGAACGTCATAGAACATATGAGATGTTCTAAGAGCTGAAATTAGGATCTCAGGCTTGTGCCCGTGTTGCAAGATATGAGAGCTCCAACAAGATTCTTTGCCTGCAAGATGAAAGAGAATAGCTCAACCGTTGAGAATGTGCTCAGATTGTCTAGGTGCTACAATCGCTTGAATCTAGTGGGAGTTGATCTTCCAGATAAGATAGTGATTGATATAGTTCTCCAAGTCACTGTCACTAAGCTACTAGAACTTGGTGATGAACTATAAAATGCCAGGGATAGTAATAATGATCCCTGAGCTGTTCGTGATGTTTGACACCGCGAAGGTAGAAATCAAGAAGGAGCGTCAAGTGTTGATGGTGAGTAAAACCACTAGTTTTGAGAAGGGAAAGGGTAAGGAGGGAAACTTCATGGATGGCAAGTCAGTTGCTGCTCCAGTGAAGCAACCCAAAGTTGAACCCAAACCCGAGACTAAGTGCTTCGATTATGAGGAGAGCGGTCGCTGAAGCGGAACAACCTTAGATACTTGGTAGATAAGAAGGCTGGCAACATCGACAGAAGTATATTTGCTATACGTGTTATTAATGTGTACCTTGCTAGTACTCCTAGTAGCACCTAGGTATTGGATACCGGTTCAGTTGCTAAATGTTAGTAACTCGAAATAAAAGCTACGGAATAAACGAAGAACTAGCTAAGGGTGAGGTGATGATGTGTGTTGGAAATGTTTCCAAGGTTGATGTGATCAACATCGCACGCTCTCTCTACCTTTGGGATTAGTGACAAACCTAAATAAATGTTATTTGGTGTTTTGCGTTGAGCATGAACGTGATTAGATCGTGTTTATTGCAACATGGTTATTCATTTAAGTTAGAGAATAATGGTTATTGTCTTTACATGAATAATACCTTCAATGGTCATGCATCCAATGAGAATGGTTTGTTGAATCTTGATCATAGTAATACACATGTTCATAACATTGATGCCAAAAGATACAAAGTTAATAATGATAGTACCACATACTTGTGGCACTGTCGCTAAATGTCATATTGGTATAAAGCGCATGAAGAAACTCCATGCTGATGGATCTTTGGACTCATTCGATTTCGAATCGGTTGAGACATGCGAACCATGCCTCTTGGGCAAGATGACTAAGGACCCCATTTTCCGGATTGATGGAGCGGGCAAGTGATTTATTGGAAATGATACATGTTGATGTATGCAATCCAATGAGTCTTGTAGCGTGCGGTGGATATTGTTATTTTCTTACCTTCACTGATGATTTGAGTAGATATAGTGTACACTACAGGAATCAGGCACTTTGCTGTCAGCCATCCCGGACGGCAAAGGCATGCATCCCGGAGGACAAAATCTTTGACGTCCGCGAGTAGACGGCCAACCGTCCGGCTGAATAAGCTATGGTAAAGGGCGCTTTGCCGTCTGCTGGCAGACGACAAAGACCTTTGAATCTTTGTTGTCTGTCAAGGGACGGCAAAGGGCATGGACGGCACATGTGGCAACTTAGCTCCGTTAAGGGATTAACAGCGTGCTTTGCCGTCAGCTGGCAGACGACAAAGACCTTAGTTCTTTGCTGTCTGCCAGCGGACGGCAAAGCACCTATTTCTTTGCCGGCCTAGGTGGGTTATTTGCCATTCGCTGGCATACGGCAAAGACCTAAGGTTCTTTGCCGCCTGCCAGCGGATGGCAAAGAACCCACCTAGGCCATCCTAGTGCTACCCCAGGTTGCACAGGTAGCTGCCATGTGGCATCTTTGCCGTTTGCTAGCTGACGACAAAGACCTTTGCCGTATGCTAGCATATGGCAAAGTGGCTATATAGCCCTTGTTTTTTCTGTTTTATCTTAAAATCATTCAATTTGATAGAATATCACATATATATCCAACATATACCAATACAAGTTTCCAACAAGCATACCAACAATAAGTTTCAACAAGCATACCAACAATAAGTTCCAACAACATATCCAACATACAAGTTTCGACCAACATATCCAACATACATATCCAAAACAAGTTTCCAACAAGTTTCCATAAACAAAAAGGAAGCACAAGTAGAAGAGTACACTCCATCAATGCAAGCTTCCTCATCTATAGAAAATCTGCAAATTAGGAGAGATGAAAGTTAGAAGAATAAGAAGACTATCTAGAAGAAAAAGAAGAAAAAGAAGAAGAAGAAGAATTTATCTTCTCTTTCCTTTTCTCCTCTCCTCTCCTCTTATCTAAGGTAGTAATGCCATTTTCTAGCTAACTAAGCATATCAAGTCATTTTGGAGGAAAAAATGCTAAGTATAAGTCATTTTATAGCTATCCTTGGTTGAATATATCATTTTGAAGGTAAGTAAGGTTATTATGTCATTTTTGAGGAAAATAAGCTAAGTATAGGTCATTTAGGAGATAAACCAAGGTTATTATGCCATTTTTTTTACCTAAGTGAGCTAATTATGTCATAAATGAACTAGCTAAGCTAATTATAGATCTTTATTGAGCTATCATAGGTAGTTATGCCATTTTGTACCTAAGTGAGCTAATTATGTCATAAATGAACTAGCTAAGCTAGCTATAGATCATTATTGAGCTATACTAGGTAGTAATGCCATTTATAGCTAACTAAGCATATCAAGTCATTCTTGAGGAAAAAATGCTAAGTATAGGTAATTTTATAGCTATCCTAGGTAGAATATATCATTTTGGAGGTAGGTAAGGTTATTATGTCATTTTTGAGGAAAATAAGCTAAGTATAGGTCATTTTGGAGCTAAGTAGGTCATTTCTTAAGCTAAGTATGCATTTGTTAATGAAAACACTTGGGAAAACTTACCATAAACAAGGAGGTGAAGGACCGGTAGGGTTTGCGCCAGGGTGAGACGTAGAAGGACCGATCGGGGTTGCGGCAGACGCAGAAGGATCGGTCGATGCTTGTCGGGAGGCATGCTGCACTAAATATCATTTGCAATGTCTCCTTAGAATGATGCAACTCAAATGTGAATACTAGTAACTAATGACCATTTAAATGAAACTCACCGTGGGTGCTATAGCAATATGGGGCATCGACGGAGGGGTCTGACCATTGTTCTGGCACACGGTCTGCACATTTTGTTTTCACGAGTCATTCATATTAGTTAGTGATGAAACGAACATTACGTGCATAATTTGGCTAATATGCAGGAGAAACTTACCACAAGGAGCTCGTATAGGGCCTAGTGAGACGCGTCGTTCTGGTTCCTCTACTCCTCCAACAGCCTAGCCGTCCTCTCCTTCATGTCCCTCTCCCTCTGTGCCGCCTGCCTGTTTGCCTCTGCCAGAAGCTCCTGGGCCCTAGCCTCAATGGAGATCTCCATTGACCGTGGACGAGGCCTTATCTCAGGATCAGTGCTCATCTGGCGCTTCTTGATCTCTGGGAGAGTTCTAGGACAACGTATCAGTCCATCCCCAATGGCTATCGAGCCATGGGGCCTCCCGCCACAAGATATCATCACAAGCTCTAGATCAAAAGGACTTTGGCTCGGGTTGAAGTCCTCCCCTTTCCTCGCCTTTCCCTCATCTCTGTACCTCACAAGCTTGTTGTGGGAGGAGATGTTGCTGAAGCTCTCTAGATGATCGAGGTCATCCTCAGAGAATGCCTTGGCCTTCTTGTATGCGGTAGTATGGGCGATGGCATAGAGGTCGAACAGAGGTGGCACCTCCTTCTTGTTTTCTCGCGCCTAAAATAGAGGACCCCTATATTATTTAAGGGCTCAAGCTAGCATGAAGAATGAAATTGCATGAATCATGAAGCAAACCACATACCCAGTTATTCCCGAACTCAAACAGGTTGGAGCTCCCTTGATGGTGTGGCACACCTCTCATTTGGGCACGCTTATCCTTGGCCTTGTTGTGTTCGGCCAGCCATTCGAGAGAGCACCACTCATCCACCAATGCCTCCCAACAGTCCATCCTATCCGCACACCATCTCGGGGGCACCTAAGTTAGAGAAGAGAAATTTCAGCACTACACCTACGAATCAAATCAAAGAAACTAAGTACAAGGCCTGAAGAATAGATAATTACCTTAATTAACTTCTTCTTGGCCCTCTTAATGTTACTCGAGGCATAGTAGTCTCGAATAGCCTGCACCCGAGCCTCGTGTCGTAAGTTATGAAGTAGGTGCTTGCACTCGGCTTCGAGAACAACAGCCGCGTTCGCCTCGTCTTCCTCAAGACACCTGTAGAAGGTCTGCAATCAAACAAGACAACACTGATTAGTACAATCACTAGGTGTTGTCGATTTTTAATTCTGTAAAGGAGAAATTACACAAAGCAATGGATCACAATGTTAGCCACCAACTCGCACAAGACACCGTCGACCATCTCCTCCGGCGGGGCCGGGGCAGCCTTGTACAGCTCCCAGGTCAGTGCTACCTGTGGAGCCTCACCCTCACCGGGCAATTGGACCTTCCCGGGGAAGTGGTGCCGGAGAAGCACACCAAGGACCTGGTTGGGCCTGTGGACACCACGCTCCTACTTCCAACCCCTGCAGTATGACAAGGCCAACACATTAGATATTAATTTGAAGAAACATGAAGGCAAAAGGTTAAAAAAGAGTAAATGCACTTACTTCTCCGCATTAGGCGCAATCAACCACCTCTGCTCGCGGGTCGTCGGCACGGGCGGGAGCTTTGTACAACCACGTTGGTAGACCTTCTTGCCCTCCTCAACCAGCTCTCCCTCGCTATCGATGTCCTCAGACAAGTTGTCCTCGCCACCATCAACATGGCCACTAGCCTCCGGAGTCACGTGGGACGAAGACTCTGGGACCCAAGTCTCCTGGGACGAAGACTGTGGGACCGGAGTCTCCTGGGACGAAGGCTCGGTGACCCGAGGCTCGTCGACCCGAGGCTCGTGGACTAGAGTCCGAGACGAGTCCAAGTCAGACGGGTCCACTTGAGACGGAGCACTCCTGTGGTCGGGAGAATCAGCTGGGGGTGGCAGCGAGGAAGGCGCAACAACCTTCCTACCTCTAGCACCTCTCTTCGTCTTCCCCCGACCTCTCCCAGTCGAAGAAGAAGCGCCTGCTGGTGTTTGCATGCAGTGTAGCAACGCTGTCCGGAGTTGCTGGGGTGGAATAATAGCACCCCTCCCAACACGCGCCGAGGAAGGAGGCTCGGAGCGCTGTCGACCCCCGCCCACCATCTGTCAACATCTGCAATGATAAAGAGTGAACGAAATTAGTTCAACATAAAAAAATTGAATACCTAATAACATGAACTAATTAATAATATATATGTACATAATAATAATTGAATACCTCACATTACTAATATTAATCTTCATTGTCTATATATGCTTCGGGATCAATAAATGCATAATCATCATCACTATCAGTAATGACGTGCTCATCAGCATCATCAATAAATGCATCAACATGTGGAAGGCCTCTATGTAATCGGTCAAGCATTGTCAGGTCATCCACAGCAGTAACCTCTTCTTCTTCTGTCTCTTCTTGTTCCGGCTCACGGGTGAAGTCGGGTTCACTGTCGCTGTCCACCTCAATGTTATGGGGTGAAGTAGAGCGGTTCTTGAAACGTTTTTTAGAAACACGTGTTTCTTGGAAGAATTCTCCTTCATATGTGTCTGGGTTAATGTGAGGTTCATAATCATCTTCATTGAGGGGAGGTGGTCTAAAATGTGGCGGCACATCATAAACGACATCCCAACCTTTCAAATTTGGATTCGTTTGGCAGGCCCATGGTAGATAGAAAACTTGGCTCGCCTGTTGAGCCGTAATATAGACATCGAGAACATCTAAATGGGTGCTTTGTTTGATTTTGACTAGCCCTATATGTTCATGAGTCGTTCTAGTCTCCTTCGGCCAGAACCAATAACATTTGAAGACTACGACGTTTGGTGGGTTTTCACCAAAGAATGTATGTTCATAAATTGCTTCAACTCTTCCATAATACCCGACCCCTCCTTCGCCGACTGCGGAGACACAACAATTTGTAGATTCCAGTAGGCCATATATAGCTCTTTGCCAAAATTACGAAAGCGATACCTGTTGATGTCGTATTTGTCAAATGAACGGACCTTAAAGTCAAAACCATTAGCAACTTGTCTCAATTCGGAGTCCATAGACTCTGCATTAGCCTACAATAAGTTTAATATGAAAGGATTATTGCATTAGCCGCAAACTAGGCGAAGAAATGAAATCGTCTAATTAATGGAAATTACCATTTGCTTGAACCAAGAGATGAAACCGGGATAGCCGCCTCCATGCTTTGCCAGAAGCTCATACTCTTCGATGGAATCCTTTTGGATCACCGCTCCATCCGAGAATTTGGCGACGTATCGACTGTATCACATATCCGGGAATAAGAGCATTTCAAAGGAATTAGAAGTTGCGAAACAATGTACCGAGAACTTACTCGATGTACGGACGCACTTCTGTTAGGTTGTTGAAGATATACAACAAAATGGTTCGCCATTCTTCGACATCCAACCCTATTGATTTCGAAGCACCGGCAGGTGCGAGCTTCCCTTTGAATAGGCTGAGGTTGGATCAACCTTTTTCATGGTCTCCATCATTGTACCGAGGCTTCAAATTATGCAAATGACAATTCTTGGCTTTGAAGCGTGCTGTCACGAAGTTTGCCGCCTCCTCAGTAATGAATGCCTCGGCCATCGATGCTTCAAATCTACATTTATTTTTACATTTTGCTCGGCGTCTTCTGCATCCTCTCAGTTGCGAAGCACCAACGATTTTGCACGCCCCCCCAATCTTGCCTTGGTCGGGAGATGCGAAATCAAATGCTGCATTAGATTAAAGAAGCCCGGTGGAAAGATCTTTTCTAACTTGCAGATCAACTCCGGCGCCAACTCTTCGAATTCGTCTAGCACGTCAGGCAATAGTTCTTTTGCACAAAGAACACGGAATAAATAGCTCAACTTTGCTAGTACTAGCCATTCATCCTCAGGGATAAAGCCACGCAACAGCACCGGCATTACCCGCTCAAGCCATATGTGACAATCATGACTCTTGAGACCAAATATTTTCAATTTGTCAATACTCGCTCCCCTCTTTAGATTCGCTGCATACCCATCGGGGAACATCAACTACATTTTCACCCACAAGATCATTTCCCTCATAGCTGGCCTTCCAAGATTGAACCATGCCTTTGGCTTCCTCTAGTTCTTCTTTCCTTTCGGTTGTCGAATGTTTTGTAACGGTCTATCACATAGAGCCTCCTGGTCGACTCTAGCCTTAGGATTATCCTTCGACTTCCCCTCTATGACGAACAATGTACCAAAAAGGGCCCCCGTGGTATTCTTTTCAGTGTGCATCACATCGATGTTGTGTGGGCAAAGGAGGTCTTTAAAGTAAGGTAGATCCCACAAACATATCTTGTGAGTCCAGGCGTGTTCCGTATTATACCCTTTGAAATACCCTGGACGATTTGGATCCGGCTCGAGAGCCTTTATCTGATCCAAGATCTGTTGGCCTGTCAACGCAGGTGGTGTAGTGTTTTTGATAACTCTACCTTTGATGAAATTCTTCTTGTATTTTCTGAACTTATGGTCAGGATCCAGGAACTGTCTATGCATGTCGAAGCAAGAAAACTTGCGACCCGCCTCCAGCCAATGGAACTGAAGAGCTGCCTTGCATTTGGGGCACGGAAACCTTCCATGCACACACCAGCCAATGAATAGCGCATACGCCAGCAAGTCATGCATCGAGTACTTGTACCACACATGCATTTTGAAGTTCTTTTTTGTAGCGGCGTCGTATGTCTTGATCCCATTATCCCAGGCTTCTTACAATTCATCCTTAGGCGGTTGCATGTACACATTCATATTGTTCCCCGGATATTTGGGCCCTGGAATTATCAACGTCAGGAAAATGTTCTTTCTTTTCATTATCTCTCTGGGGGGGAGATTGAGTGGAATGACAAATAAAGGCCAACAACTGTATTGTGCTGCCATCATACCATACACATTGAACCCATCCGTGTTGATGGCAACTCGAGGATGCCTTGGATCTACCGCTTTATCCTTATGTAATGCATGGAAGTGCTTCCACGCAAAAGCGTCTGAAGTGTGTCTCAACATCGTATTCTCATCTACATCTAGTTCTGTTCTTTTGCCCAATTTATGCCACAACATCTGTCTAGACGTCTCTTCGACCATGAAAAGACATTGAAGTCTTGGTATGATTGGCAGATACTAAAGAACATTAATGGGGATTTTGGTCTGACTCTTCTCACCCATACCGTTGTCTACCAGAACATACCTGGAAGCATTGCAAATGGGGCAATAGTTCAAGCCCGCATACTTAGGCCTAAATAAGGCACATCCATTCTCACAGGCATCTATCTTCTCATAGGGCATCTTAAGAGCACGTACGATTTTGTCCGACTGGTACATGTTTGGTGGCAATACATGGCCTTTGGGTAGAAAGCGTCCAAATATCGTCATCATCGCGTCGTAGCATTCTCTGCCCAGGTTGAACTGAGCCTTCAGAGCCATTACTTGCGCGATGGCATCCAGCCGACAAAGCTCAGTGTGCTCGTGGTGAGGACATTTTGAAGACTCAACATTTCATAAAAGGCCTCTGCAAATTCCTCCATCTCATCATCTGAATCCCGAGCATCATCAAAGTCTTGCACCATGTCTTCGATCTCGATACCATGCTCGTCGGTGCAACGACGAACCACCTCAGCTCTGGCACGTTGGGTAGACTCACCATGAAATGTCCAGACCGTATAATTAGGCATAAAACCCTACTTCTGCAGGTGTTTGATCATTTCAAACTCTGACTTCTTCTGATAGTTGTCGCAATCGACACAAGGGCACCATGTTGCTTTCTGTCCATTTGCAAATGCGACTCTCACAAACTCCTTGGTTTTTGTTATCCATTCATGGGTCATGTCTTTCTGACTAGTGTGACCGGTGTACATCCACCCACGATCACTCATCTTGCCTAGCTACTGGGCACACAAAAAATATATACATAATTCAGCAAACCATATTCATCAGTTAATAGAGTTTGTCAGTTTTATTACGTCGATGCAATCTAGACGCTAGTAGGTAAAGATAGGTCCTAATCCCACCCGAGTATGTGTAGATTGGGTTTGTTTTCCCATGCTTTGCTCTGGATCCAACACACTATTTCGGCAAGACCTCCCCACTGTTCTCCCTGATACACGTCTCGGCAAAAAGCAGAGAGGATGTGTTCTCGAAGAACAATAGGGAGGCACTGATGAAATTCTGCATTGGATCCGGAGTAGAGCATATGGGAAAATGAACCCAATCTACACATATTCAGGCTGTCCATGGATAACGTTGGACAATTTGAAAGAATCATGGTTATAAATATGATAATGAATGCATATTTATAGATGCAAACCTTTCGAACGGGAGATGCATAGTGGTCACGCATACTGATGATTGAATACACCTATAGCTAGCAAGTTTCAGCGGCACGAAGACCGGAACAGAGGAAATGAAGGGGGCAAGAGGAGATGTCATTTGTGCTCACCCACGAACGCAGGGGCGGAGCTCGTCCAATGCACGGGGAGGTCGTCGAACACCAAACCCTCACAGCGACGAAACAACTGCACATTTAAATCCACCTGATCAACACAAATATGATGTTCTATATAACAAAATCGAAAATATATGACCTAACTCATAATTCACAAATATATGACCCGTCGGCCTCTGGAAGGCCGAAGAGCACCTTTTTTTGGGATCGGGGTGTCGGGGGTGTCATGTTGGGGTCGGGGTGTCGGGGGTGTCGTGTCGGGGTAGGGGTGCTGTGTCGGGGTCTGGGGTGCCGTGTCGGGGTGTCAGGGCGTCGTGTCGGGGGTCGGGGTGTCGGTGGTGTCATGTCGGGGTAGGGATGCTGTGTTGGGGTCAGGGGTGCCGTGTCGGGGTGTCGGTGGTGTCGTGTCGGCGATCCTCGACCCGGTTACGTCGGCGCCAACGCACCCCGTCGCCGATCCTCGACCCGGTTACATCGGCGCCAACGCACCCCGTCACCGATCCTCGACCCGGTTTTCCTTTTTTCCTTTTCTTCTTCTCCTCTTCTCCTCCTTTTCTTCTTCTTCTCCTTCTCCTCCTCCTCCTCCTCCTTTTCTTCTTCTCCTTCCTCTTCTTCTTCTTCTTCTTCTTCGTCTCCTTTTCCTCCTCTTCTTCTCTCTTCTTCTTCTTCATTTCCTCTCCTCCTCCTCCTAACTAATAACTAACTTACTAACTTAACAGAAAAACTAACTAAACCAAACTAATAAACTAAACTAATTAAACCTAAATCTAAAAAATTAGAAAAATCTAAAAAAACAGAAAAAAACTAAACTCACTGGTGGGGGTTGGGGCAGCGGCGGGGTGCGGTAGCGGCGGTGCGTCGGTGGCGGCGGGCGAGGCGGCCTGGTCGGGGCCGATGGAGGGGGGCCGATGGAGGGGGCAGGGGAGCGGGCGGCGTCGCTATAGGGGAGGGGGCAGGACGGGGCCGGTGAAGGACGCCGGGGCAGGGGAGGGGGCGGGCGGGCGACGGGCCGGAGCGGCATGGGGTCAGGGCGGCGGCAGGGTGGAGCGGCGTGGGGTCAAGGCGGCGGGCGGCGGGACGGAGCGGTGTGCGGTCAGGGCGGTGGTGGGGTGGAGCAGCGTGGGGTCGGTGGCGGTGGGTGGCGTGCCAGAGCGGCGTGGGGTCGGGGCTGCAGCGGAGTGGCGGTCAGAGGCGGCGGGGGGGGGGGGGTGCGGTTAGAGAGAGAGAGAGAGAAAGAGAGAGAGAGAGAGAGAGAAGAGAAGATGGGGGGGGTAACGGGCCGTTAGATAGGAAGTTCTTTGCCGTCAGCTAGCAGACGACAAAGAGGTGGGGTGGGCCATTGCCCTAAGCTAGCCTCCACTGGGCCCCCACCCCACCTCTTTGCCGTCTGCTAGACGACGACAAAGAATCTTTGCCATCAGCTGGTAGACGACAAAGAACTGGCTGATGGCAAAGCCACCCTTTGCCGTCTGCTAGCTCTTTGCCATCAGTTTTCTGCTAGCTGATGGCAAAGCCACTCTTTGCCGTCCGCTAGCAGACGGCAAAGATGTGGCAGGCGGCAAATCTTCTGATTCCAGTAGTGGTATATTTACTTAATGAAACACAAGTCTGAATCATTTGAAAGGTTCAAGCAAATTTAGAGTGAAGTTTAAGATCATCGTGACAAGAAGATAAAAATGTAAGCGATATGATCGTGGAGGTTAATATCTGAGTTACAAGTTTGGCATACAACTTTAGACAATGTGAAAGTTGTTTCACAACTCACGCCAACTGGAACACCATAGTGTGATGGTATGTCCGAACGTCATAGTCATGCTCTATTGGATATGGTGCGTGCTATGATATCTCTTATCGTTTTGCTACTATAATTTTGGGGTTATGCATTAGAGACAACTACATTCACTTTAAATAGGGCACCATCTAAATCCATTGAGATGACACCGTGTGAATTATGGTTTGATAGAAACATAAGATGTCATTTCTTAATGTTTGGGGCCGCGACGCTTGTGTGGAAAATGTTTTCACCTAGTGAGCTCGAACCCAAAGCGGACAAATGCATCTTCATAGAATACCCTAAGAATAGTTGGATGAACCTTCTATCTCAGATCTAAGCATAAAATGTTTGTTGCTAAAATTGGGTCCTTTCTCGAGAAAAAGTTTCTCTCGAAAGAATTGAGTGGGAGGAAGATAGAACTTGATGAGGTTATTGAACCTTTGTTTCAAAGAGAGAGTAATGCAGCACAGGAAGCTGTTTCTGTGAAGCCTACGTTAGTTGAAGAGGAAGTTAATAATGATGATCATGAAGCTTCAGATCAAGTTACTATCAAACCTCGTAGGTCGACAAGGACGTGTACTGCTCCTGAGTGGTATGACAACCCTGTCTTAGAGGTCATGTTGGTTGAAAACGATGAATCTACGAGCTATGGAGAAGCGATGATGGGCCCGAAATCCGACAAATGGTTAGAGGCCATGAAATTCGGAAACGGATCCATGTATGAAAACCAAGTATAGACTTTGCTAGACTTGCTCGTTGGACGGCCGATCGTCGAGTACAAATGGACCTTTAAAATTAAGACATACGCTGATGGTAAATGTCACCATTTATAAAGCTCGACTTGTCGCAAACAAGTTTCTGACAAGGTTGACTGCGATGAGACTTTCTCACTCGTAGCGATGCTAAAGTCTGTTGGAATTAGTTTAGCAATTGCTGCATTTTTCAATTATGAAATCTGGTAGATGGATATAAAAACATCGTTTCCTTAACGGTTTACCTGAGGAAAGGTTGTATGTGATACAACCAGAAGGTTTTGTCAATCCTAAAGGATGCTAAAAGGTGTGCGAGCTCTAGCAATCCTTCTATGGGCTGGAGCAAGCATCTCGGAGTTGGAATATACGCTTTGATGAGGTGATCAAAGTTTTTGAGTCTATACAAAGTTTATGAGAAACTTGTATTTACAATAAAGTGAGTGGGAGCACTATAGAGTTTCTTATAAGCATATGTGGATAATATATTGTTTATCGGAAATGATATAGAATTTCTGGAAAGCATAAACGGTTGTTTGAAAAGAGTTTTTCAAAGGAAGACCTGGATAAAGCTACTTAATTGTTGGGCATCGCGATCTATAGAGATAGATCAAGACACCCGATGAGACTTTCAATGAGTGCATACCCTGACAAGATTTTGAAAGAGTTCAAAATGGATCAGTCAGAGAAAGAGTTCTCGCCTGATTTGTAAGGTGTGAGGTTGAGTAAGACTCAAAGCTCGACCACGGCAGAAGAAAGAGAAAGGACGAAGGTCGTCCCCTATGCTTTAGCCATAGGCTCTATATAGTATGCCAAGCTATGTACCGCACCTGTGTGTGCCTTGCCATGAGTCCGTCAAGGGGTACAAGAGTGATCCAAGAGTGGATCACTGGAAAGCGGTCAATACTATCCTCAGTGACTAAAAGACTAAGGAAATGTTTGTCGATTATGGAGGTGATAAAGGGTTCGTCGTAAAGAGTTACGTCGATGCAAGCTTTAACACTAATCCGAATGACTCTTAGTAGCAATCCGGATACGTATAGTGGAGCAGCCATTTGGAATAGATCCAAGTGGAGTGTGGTAGTAGTGTCTATATTATGACATAGAGATTTGCAAAGTACACACGGATCTGAATGTCGCAGACCCATTGACTAAAAGACCTCTCTCACATGCAAAGCATGATCGAGCCCAAGAACTCATTGGGTGTTAGATTCATAACAATGCGAATCACATGGTGATGTGAACTAGATTATTGACTCTAGTGCAAGTGGGAGACTAGTGGAAACATGCCCTAGAGGCAATAATAAATTGGTTATTATCATATTTCCTTGTTCATGATAATCGTTTATTATCCATGCTATAATTGTATTGATCGAAAACTTAGATACATGTGTGGATACATACACAACACCATGCCCCTAGTATGCCTGTAATAGACTAGCTCGTTGATCAAAGATGGTCAAGGTTTCCTAGCCATGGACATGACATGTCATTTGATAACGGGATCACATCAGTAGGAGACTGATGTGATGGACAAGACCCAAACTACAAACGTAGCATATGATCGTGTCAGTTTATTGCTACTGTTTCCTGCATGTCAAGTATCTGTTCCTATGACCATGAGATCATGCAACTCACTGACACCGGAGGAGTACCTTGTGTGTATCAAATGTCGCAACGTAACTAGGTGACTATAAAGGTGCTCTACAGGTATCTCCGAGGGTGTCTGTTGGGTTGGCATGGATCAAGACTGGGATTTGTTACTCCGTGTGACGGAGAGGTATCTCAGGGCCCACTCGGTAATACAACATCACAATAAGCCTTGCAAGCAATGTGATTAAGTGTTAGCCATGGGATCTTGTATTAAGGAATGAGTAAAGAGACTTGCCGGTATAGAGGTTGAACTAGGTATGGAGATACCGACGATTGAATCTCGGGCAAGTAACATACCGAGGAACAAAGGGAACATCATACGGGATTAACCGAATCCTTGACATAGAGGTTCGACCGATAAAGATCTTCGTAGAACATGTAGGAATGAATATGGGCATCCAGGTCCCACTATTGGTTATTGACCGTAGAGGTGTCTCGGTCATGTCTACATGGTTCTCGAACCCACAGGGTCTGCACACTTAACGTTTGGTGACGTTTCGGTAGTATAGAGTCATGTATGGATGTGACCGAAGGTTTTTCGAAGTCCTGGATGAGATCCCGGACATCACGAGGAGCTCCAGAATGGTCCGGAAGTAAAGATTGATATATAGGAAGTCCTGTTTTGGTCACCGGAAAAGTTTCGGGCTCATCGGTAGTGTACCGAGAGTGCCGTTAGTGTACCGGGGGACCATCGGGAGAGGTATTCCGACCCAAGAGCCTTCATGGGCTGTGGGAGGACTAATACCAGCCATTAGTGGGCTGGCCAAAGTCCCACACAAGTCCCATGCGTCTGGGAAGAGATTCCTAAGTGGAAAAGGTGGAAAAAGGCAAAAAGGGAGGAAATAAGGAAGGAGTCGCAATCCTACTAGGAGTGGAGGAGGAGGACTCCTCCTCTCCACTTCTGCCGAAGCCTAGAGGGGATGGACCTTGCACCAAGCCTCGTCCTCCTCTCCTCCTATATATACTAGAGGGTTTTAGGGTTTTGGCACAAGATTTTCTGCCACGTGCAACCCTACCCTCTAGTTCGTAGTTTCTCCTCTAGATCGGTTTCAGCTATGCTTAGGAGAAGCCCTGGTGAGATTAATCCACCACCATCGCCGTAGCATCGTCATGCTGCCGGTGAACTCGTCTACCTCTCTGCTCCCTCTTGCTAGATCAAGAAGGCAGAGATCGTCATCAAGTTGTACGTGTGTTGAATGCGGAGGTGCCGTCCGTTCGGCTAGATCGGAAGGACCGTGATCAAGATCACGAGACGGATCGTGATGAGATCGCGGGATGGATCGTGATGAGTTCGCAGGACGGATCGTGATTGGATCGTGGGACGAATCATGATGAGATCACGGGATGCTCGGCGATTTGGATCGTGAAGACGTTCAACTACACCAACCGCGTTTCTTAACGCTTCCCGCTTAGCGATCTACAAGGGTACGTAGATCCACTCTCCCTCTCATAGATGCTCATCACCATGGATAGATCTTGCGTGTGCGTAGTATTTTTTTTGTTTCCCATGCAACGTTCCTCGGGATTTTTTCCCTTCTCCCGCGCCTCTGTCTTCGTCTCTATCTCCTCTGACTTTTTACGGGGAAGCATGTGCAGATCTTCCCTGATCTCCAAATCTTGCAAGTCTTTTCTTGCCTTCGGCCCATCCTTGGTCTTATCTGACATGTTCATCAGTGTCAGAAGCAAGCTCTCAAGGACATTCTTATAGATATGCATTTGATCAAAGCAATGAGGCGTGTCGAGTTTGTGACAGTATTCCAAGTCCGAGAAGATAGACCTCGTCTTCCATACCTTCAGCAGCGGCTTCAGCGCCTTTTTCATCGTCTTTCCCAGCGCGGGCAACTGTTCCTAGTTTTTCAATAGCTCATCAATTTCTGTGTCGCTCTGCTTACGTGGAGGACCTCGATGCTCAGCCTCACCATTGAATAGATCTCCACGTTTTCTTCACGGGTCGTCCTTATCGATCCATCTTCGATGCCCCATGTACACGATTTTCCCAGACCCGCCATCTTTCCTTGACGTTAGCTACTGAGACATCGTATCATCCATGCACCACGTGCATCCGCAATATCCATGGCACACCTGTCCTGTGACATATCCGTAACCAAGATAGTCGTGCATCGTCGTGATCAACGCGGCTCTCATATAGAAATACTCACCTTTGTTGGCGTCCCATGTCTTGGCCGGTGTTTTCCATAACGTGTCTAACTCCTCTTGAAGTAGCCCTAGATACAGATTAATATTATTTCCCGGTTGTTTTGGCCGTTGAATCAACATGCTCATGTGTATGTACTTCGACTTCATGCAAAACCAGGGGGAGGTTGTACAACCATACAAACACGGGCCATGTGCTATGGTTGGTGTTTTGGTTGCCAAACGGATTCATGCCATTGGTACATGCGCCGAGCACGATGTTCCTTGCATCACATGGGAAATACCGATATTCGCCATTGAACGCTCTCCTTTGGCTTCCATCCACGATGTGTCTCAACTTCGGATCATCTCCATCGTTGGGCTTCTTCCTCTCCGCGTGCCAGCGCATGAGCTTTGCTTCCTTGGGATCTACGAAGTACCGCTGGAGACATGGAGTGATCATTAAATACCATACAACTTTCTGGGGAGATTTCTTCCCAGCCTTCTTGTATCGAGAAGCATTACACACCGGACAACTTGTTTTTTCTGCATGCTCCTTCCGATAAATTATGAAATCGTTGATGCATGCATGGTATCTAACATGCAACAGATCAAGAGGGCACACGATCTTCTTGGCCTCATCCACACTAGTAGGACATAGATTCCCCATGGGAAGAACATCCTTTAGGTACTTGAGAAGCTCATCGAGACTAGTGTCGGTCTATTTGTTTTTAGCCTTCGTCTTTAGGAGTTTGAGCGTGAAACTCAAGCGGGTCACCTTGGGTTACAATGGAGTGTTCGAGTCTACCACCAATTGCTGCAGCTTGGCCTCCTCTCTAGAAGCAACTCTCTCAGTACTCGTTTCCTTATGAAGCACTGCTTGAACATGAGGGTCCCGCACGATTGAACTTAGTACCGAGGAATTCTGTGGCATGGAGTCCACGTTTTCTCCGCCGCCATGTCCGTCCCCTTCTCCGCCGCCATGTCTGGCCTCCTCCCTATCGCCATGTCCAGCCCCTTCTCCGCCACCATGTCCGGCCTCTTCCCCGGCGCCATGTCCAGCCCCTTCTCCATTGCCATTATCGATCATCTCTTCGTATTGCCCCATGTGGCCATTGCCTGCCCCGTCGACGTCCTCAACATCATCATCCTCATCTTTAATTACCCATAGAGACAACCATCCATGAAACCAGTCATGAGTCGGTGCGCCATCACACGACCATCATCATAGGGGTCAAGCCAAACTCATCATTTACATCTTCCACATGGACATAAAACCTCTGTCAGGTTTTTTCTTTCATGTCCTGCACCGCCGACCGCAACCACCTGTCCACCAGCGTTCCACTGACCATCATGAACGCCTGAACGGTAATAATAAACAAGTTGATTATAAAAATGCATGCATGCATCAAAGTCATACAAAAATTCGGCATGACCTTCCCTAAAAATAGGACATATAGAGTTTGCTCAAAATTCGCCGAAACGGAAATAAATCAACATTTCGGGAAAAATATAGGCAACTCACAAGCACAATTCAGCGACAACTCATGCCACACACACAATTTTCATCATATCGCCCGATTATGTCATATTGCACACATACACTTATTTCCATTCTTGCAAAAGCATAAATTTTTAATCACTTATCTCGAGATCGAGCACGGTGATGATGATGTCAATAGGTGTCACCACACACACCTATGGAATGATCAAAAGTGGACAAAGCTCTTCTTGACAAGGCTATAGATCTAGTTAGGGAGGCACATAGGTCACTTCACTAAATGCTAGCTAGATCTACCTAGCTTGCTAGTTTTGGAGGAGACAAGTTCAACTAGTGGAGGGGAAGGAAAGAGAGAAAGGAGATGCATTAATGGAGGTTGGTGTAGTTAGCTAGGAGTAATAAAGAGAGAGAAAGATTGGTAGAAGAAGGAGAGTAATGGGGGGAGAAGTGGTGAGGAAGAAGCAAAGTGAGGGAGAGAGGAGGTGGGAGATAGGGGAAAGTGAGGAATAGAGGAGGGGAGGGGGGAGGGAAAAGGTGGTATGGCTGCGGCTTAGCAGTAGCGCTGGTCTCAAAACGCGTTGTTGCTAATAAGCTAGCAATAGCGCTCCTCTGGCACACGCGCTACTGCTAAGCGGGGCCCTCCATGTGGCCAGTTTCAGAATTAGCAGTAGCGACATGAAACAAAAGCGCACTACTACTATTACATTAGCAGTAGCGCGGTTATTCGGGGCGCGCTACTGCTAAACCTAGCGTGGCGGGAACGGTCGGTCAATTTTAGTAGCATCGCTATTCTACCGAGCCATGCTACTCCTAAGTTTGTAGCAGTAGCGTGTGTTCACGGACCACGCTACTGCTAATTAGTAGTAGCGCCTCTTCCTGTCCCGCAGTGCTGCTAAGATTCTATGTATAAGGTTTTCCCTGGTAGTGCAACGCTATAAACGGGTTGTCAATCCCTTCACGGTTACTTGCAAAGATTAGATCTGATAGAGATAGATGTAAAATATTGTGGAAAGTAAAAAAGGTAAATAAATTGCAGCAAGGTATTTTTGGTATATAGATCTAAAAATATAATATGGGAAATAGCCTCCGGGGCCATAGGTTTCACTAGAGGCTTCTCTCTTGAAGGAAAATAACACGATGGGTGAACAAATTACTATCGAGCAATTGATACAAAAGCGCATAGTTATGACGATATCCAAGGCAATGATTATGCATATAGGCATCACGTCCGTGTCAAGTAGATCGAAACGATTCTGCATCTACTATTATTACTCCACACATCTCCCGACTCCTGCCTGCATCTAGAGTATTAAGTTCATGAAGAACAGAGTAACGCATTAAGTAAGATGACATGATGTAGAGGGATAAACTCAAGCAATATGATGAAAACCCCATCTTTTTACCCTTGATGGAAACAATACAATACGTGCCTCGCTACCCCTACTTTGTCACTGGGTGAGGACATCACAAGATTGAACCCAAAAGTAAGCACTTCTCCCATTGCAAGAATTGCCAATTTAGTTGGCCAAACAAAACCAATTAATCGAAGAGACTTGCAAAGATATGAAATCACGCATATAAGAATTCAGATAAGAACCAAATAATATTCATAGATAAGCTGATCATAAACCCACAATTCATCGGATCTCGACAAACACACCTCAAAAGAGTATTACATCGGATAGATCCCCATGAAGATCATTGAGAACATGGTATTGAAGCACAAAGAGAGAGAAGAAGCCATCTACCTACTAGCTATGGAACCGTAGGTCTGTGGTGGACTACTCACGCATCACCGAAGGGGCAATGGAGTTGATGATGCCCTCTGTGACCGAATCCCCCTCCCACAGATTACCGAAAAAGGCTCCAAGATTGGATATCTCGGGAACGGAGGCTTATGGCGATGGAAAAGTATTTGTGTAACTCTTTTTGGTATTGGGGGAATATTTGGGAATTTATAGGCCGAAGAGTAGGGTTAGAGGAGCTGCTAGGGGCCACAAGCCAGGGGGCGCCCCCTGGCTGTGCCAGGGTGGCTTGTGACCTCCTGGCAGGTCTCCTGCCTTCCTCTCCAAGTCTGGTAGATGTCTTGTGGTCCAAGAAAAATCATCGAGAATATTTTATTCCGTTTGGACTCTGTTTAATATTCCTTATCTACAATACTCAAAAATAAGGAAAAACAGAAACTCGCACTAGGCTCTAGGTTAATAGGTTAGTCCCAAAATAATATAAAATAGCACATTAATGCATATAAAACATCCAAAACAGATAATATAATAAGATGGAACAATCAAAAATTATAGATACGTTGGAGATGTATCAACATCCCCAAGCTTAATTCCTGCTTGTCCTCGACTAGGCAAATGATAAAAACAGAATTTTTGATGTGGAATGCTACCTAACATATTTATCCATGTAATATCCTTTATTGTGGCATGAATGTTTAGATCCATAAGACTCAAAACAAAAGCTTAGTGTTGACATAAAAAAAATATTTCAACCATACTAACAAAGCAATTGTGTCTCTTCAAAATATAATGGCAAAAGAAAGTTATCCCTACAAAATCATATAGTCTAGCTATGCTCCATCTTCCCCACACAAAGTATTTATATCATGCACAACCCCAATGACAAGTCAAGCAATTGTTTCACACCTTTTATGTTCTCAAACTTTTTCAACTCTCATGCAATACATGAGCGTGAGCCATGGATATAGCACTATAGGTGGAATAGAATATGGTGGAGGTTGTGAAGAAAAAGGAGAAGATAGTCTCACATCAATGAGGCATATCAAAGGGCTATGGAGATGCCCATTAATAGATATTAATGTGAGTGAGTAGGGATTGCCATGCAATAGATGCACTAGAGCTAAGTATATGAAAGCTCAAAAATAAACTAAGTGGGTGTGCATCCAACTTGCTTGCTCATGAAGATCTAGAGCAATTTGATGAAGCCCATCATTGGAATATACAAGCCAAGTTATATAATGAAAATTTCCGACTAGTATATGAAAGTGAAAAAATAGGAGACTCTCTATCATGAAGATCATGGTGCTACTTTGAAGCACAAGTGTGGAAAAAAAGACAGTAGCATTGTCCCTTCTGTCTTTTCTCTATCTCTCTTTTTTTGGTGGGCATCTTTGGCCTCTTTTTTTCACAAAGTCCGGAGTCCCATTCCAACTTGTGAGGGAATCATAGCTTCCATCATCATTTCCTCGCATGGGACAATGCTCAAATAATGATGGTCATCACACTTTTATTTACTTATAACTCAAGAATTACAACTTGATATCTAGAACAAAATATGACTATATATGAATGCCTCCGGCGGTGTACCAGGATGTGCAATGATCTAGCATAGTAAATGACATAAAAATGGACAAGCCATGAAAACATCATCCTAGATATCCTACGATCATGCAAAGCAATATGAAAATGATGGTGCGTGTCATAATAAATGGAACAGTAGAAGTTGCATGGCAATATATCTCGGAATGGCTATGGAAATGCCATAATAGGTAGGTATGGTGGATGTTCTAGGAAGGATATATGGTGGGTTTAATGCACCGACAAAAGTTGTGCGGTACTAGAGTGGCTAGCAAAAGTGGAAGGGTGAGAGTGCGTATAATCCATGGACTCACATTAGTCATAAAGAACTCACATACTTATTGCAAAAGTCTACTAGTCTTCTAAGCAAAGTATTAGATGCATGCCCCTTGGGGAGAGGTTGGTAGGAGTAAACCATCGCGTGCTCCCGACCCTCACACAAAGGTTAACAATCAATAAACAAATCATGCTCCGACTTCCTTACATAACGGTTCACCATACGTGCATGCTACGAGAATCACAAACCTTTACACAAGTATTTTTACAAATTCACAATTACTTCCTAACATGACTCAAAACAATACCTCAAACTTCTCAAAACTTTATGCATGGAATCAAACTTCTCATAATACTCAATGCACTTTATATGGAAGTTTTTATTATATCCCTCTTGGATGCCTATTATATTAGGACTAAATTCATAACCTAAACAAATTACCATGCTGTTTAAAGACTCTCAAAATAATATAAGTGAGGTACGAGAGTTCAATTATTTCTATAAAACAAAACACCACCGTGCTTTAAAAATATATAAGTGAAGCACTAGAGCAGAATTGCCTAGCTCAAAAGATATAAGTGAAGCACAAAGAGTATTCTAATAAATTCACGATTCATGCGTGTCTATCTCAAAAGATGGGTGCAGAAAGGATGATTGTGGCAAACTAAAAAGCAAAGACTCATATAATACAAGACGCTCCAAGAAAAACACATATCACTTGGTGAATAAAAATACATCCTCAAGTAAATTTACCGATGGATTGAAGACGAAAGAGGGGATGCCTTCCGGGGCATCCCCAAGATTAGGCTTTTTGGCATCCCTGATTCCTTGGGGTTCCTTGGGGTTCCTTGGTCATCCCCAAGCTTAGGATCTTGCCACTCCTTATTCCATAGTCCATCAGATCTTTACCCAAAACTTGAAAACTTCACAACACAAAACTTAACAAAAAAACTCGTGAGATCCGTTAGTACAAGAAAAAAAATCACCACTTTAGGTACTATTGTAAACTCATTATTTATTTATATTGGTGTAATATATACTGTATTCCAATTTATCCATGGTTCATACCCCCCATATGACCCATAGATACATCAAAATAGGTAAACAACACAAAGAAAACAGAATCTGTCAAAACAGAACAGTCTGTAGTAATCTGGAAACTTCGTATACTTCTATAATTCCAGAAATTCTGAAAAAATAGTAAAACCTGGTAAATTTGTATATCAGTCTTTTGTAAAAAATATCATACTCATTCGATGCTTTGAAAAATTTATAAAGTTCCTGGACTGGGCGCAAAAGTTTTTGTTTTTCAGCAAGATCAAATCAGGAATCACCATAGATCATCCTAAAGGTATTACTTGGCTCAAACACTAACTAAAACACCAAAAAACAATTACTAAAAGGTAATAATGTGTTAAACACTCAAGAACAGAAGCAAAAAAAACATAAATTAAAATTGGGTTGCCTCCTAACAAGCGCTATTGTTTAATGCCCCTAGCTAGGCATAATGATTTCAATGATGCTCACATAAAAAGTAGTAATTGAAATATGCAAGAAAGCATCATGAATCTCATTAAAATCAAATTTAAGCCTAACCCACTTCCTATGCATAGGGATTTTGTGAGCAAATAATTTATGGGAACAAGAATCAACTAGCATAGGAAGGCAAAACAAGCATAACTTCAAAACTTTGAACATATAGAGAGGAAACTTGATGTTATTGCAGTTCCTACAAGCATATGTTCCTCCCTCATAAGAAATTTCAGTAGCATCATGAAGTAATTCAACAATATAACTATGACATAAATCATTCTTTTCATGATGCACAAGCATACAATCGTCATAATGAATTTGCCCATGAAAACTTGGGGAACAAAAAATATCATCTTCATGAAACATAGCATCCCCAAGCTTATGGCTTTGCATATCATTAGAATCATGGATATTTATAGAATTCATACTAGCAACATTGAAATCATGCTTTTCAATCAAGGATCTATCATGAATCACCTTATAATTTTCTTCTTTCAACACTTCATCAAAATTTTCAAATTCGTGATTTTCAAACAAAACTTCATAGAGATAATCAAGTGCACTCAACTCACTAGCAATTGGTTCATCATAATTTGGCCTTTTGAAAAGATTAGCAAGTGGATGAGGATCCATATCAATAGATTTTTAGCAAGCGAAGATGCAAGCAAATAGAAGGCACATGGCAAGACAAGCAAACGAAAAGAGACCCGGCGAGAAAAAGGCGAACGAGAAAGAGGGCGAATAAAAAGGCAAATCTTTTTGGCTTTTTCTGAAAATCATTTTAGAAGTGGGGGAGAGGAAAACGGGAGGAAAATGGCAAATAATGTAAATGCAAGAGATCAATTTGTGATGGGTACTTGGTAGGCTTGATGTGTATCCTCCGCGGCAATGGCACCAGAAATCCTTCTTGCTAGCTCTTGAGCTTGCGTTGGTTTTCCATTGAAGTGGAACGGGTGATGCAGAGAAATAGATAAGTATTTCCCTAAGTTGTTGAGAACCATGGTATCAATCCAGTTGGAGGAACAAGCAAGTCGCCAATGGATGCACCTGCACAAACACCCAAACTCATACACCCAATGCTATAAAGGGGTTGTCAATCCCTTCATGGTTAATTGCAAGGATTAGATCTGATAGAGATAGATGTAAAAGATTGCGGAAATTAAAAAGGTAAATAAATGCAGCAAGGTATTTTTGCTACATAGATCTGAAAATATTATATGGAAAATAGACCCGTGGGCCATAGGTTTCACTAGAGGCTTCTCTCTTGAGGGAAAATAACACGATGGATGAACAAATTACTGTCGAGCAATTGATAGAAAAGCGCATAGTTATGATGATATCCAAGGTAATGATTATGCATATAGGCATCACATCGGTGTAAAGTAGACTGAAACAATTTTGCATCTACTAATATTACTCCACACATCGACCGACTCCTGCTTGCATCTAGAGTATTAAGTTCATGAAGAACAGAGTAATGCATTAAGTAAGATGACATGATGTAGAGGGATAAACTCAAGAAATATGATGAAAACTCCATCTTTTTACCCTTGATGGCAACAATACTATACGTGCCTCGCTACCCCTACTTTGTCACTGGATGAGGACACCGTAAGATTGAACCCAAAACTAAGCACTTCTCCCATTGCAAGAATTACCAATCTAGTTGGCCAAAACAAACCAATATCTCGAAGAGACTTGCAAAGATATGAAATCATGCAGAATTCAGATAAGAACCAAATAATATTCATAAATAAGATTATCATAAACCCAGAATTCATCGGATCTCGACAAACACACCGCAAAAGAGTATTACATCGTATAGATCCCCATGAAGATCATGGAGAACATGGTATTGAGGCACAAAGAGAGAGAAGAAGCCATCTAAATACTAGCTATGGACACGCAGGTCTGTGGTGGACTACTCATGCATCATCGGAGGGGCAATGGAGTTGATGATGCCCTCCGTGATCAAATCCCCCTTTGGCAGATTACCGAAAAAGGCTCCAAGATTGGATCTCTCGGGGACGGAGGTTTCTGGTGGTAGAATACTATTTTTGTGGATATTTTTGGTATTGGGGGAATATTTGCGAATTTATAGGCCGAAGATTAGGGTTAGAGGACCTGCTGGGGGCCACAAGCCAGGGGACGCGCCCCCTAGCCATGCCGGGGTGGCTTGTAACCTCCCGGGAGGTCTCCAGCCTTCCTCTCCAAGTTTGGTAGATGTCTTCTGGTCCAAGAAAAATCATCGCAAATATTTTATTCCATTTGGACTCAGTTTAATATTCTTTATCTACAATACTCAAAACAAGGAAAAAACAGAAAGTGGCACTAGGCTCTAGGTTAATAGGTTAGTCCCAAAAATAATATAAAATAGCATATTAATGCATATAAACATCCAAAATAGATAATATAATAGCATGGAACAATAAAAAAATATAGATACGTTGGAGACATATCACACAACAGAGGGAGCATGCATAGAAGATCTGGCCCCAGGATCTGGTGGGGCATTCCCTGCGCCTGAGCGCCACGTCTGAGGAGGGGAGGATCCCGAGATTGATCTCCTTGCGCTCGATTCGAGTGTCTTCGCATCCGTTTTTGTCGCTGGTCCCGTCGTTGTCACAGCTGACAGTCGTCGCACGGCCGACACGGGCGATCGCTAGGGGCCCGCATCTGACACGTGGTTCACTGCCCACGGAGGTGTCCCGCGTGTCGACGTGGGTTGGCCAACACCCGTATCATATGAGGTGTCGAAGCCCTAGGTCAAGGCCGCCCCAAGCTGACACTTCAGCAGCGAATCCTCGTGGGATCTGCCGCCCGCTCATCCCATGGCTAGCGCAGGTGAATCTTCCTCGGGTTCAGCGCCCTTGGCATTTTCTGCCACATGAAATAAGGGTCCGTTTTGGACATTGTTTGCTGCATTTTCTTCAGAAATAACTCCTGTGTCATCTGCATCATCACCATGAGACTAAATATGGCCATGAGGGTTAGTCACATGGTTCTCAGAATTTTTCAGCACCACCTTGATCTAAACCGGAAAGATGACTAGGAAGGAGAAGAATTTACTTTCTCAAAAGTGCTCATGCGTTAGGATGGAGATCCCTAAAGGGAACAACTGTCTCATCAAACACAACATCACGAGATATATAGACTCGGCCCGTGAGCACATCAAGGCACTTTACCCTTTGTGTTGGGGTCTATAACCAAGAAAGATGCATTGCTTGGAGCGAAATGAAAGCTTGCAAGAATTATATGGTCGAAGGTTTGGCCAACATGCGCATCCAAACACTCTTAGGGAGTCATAGTTGGGTTTGATTTGCAAGAGTTTTTTGGTGGGAGTTTGATAATTGATGACATGACAAGGCAGGTGATTAATAAGGTACATGGTTGTAAGGAATGCCTCATTCCAAAATTTAAGAGGCATAGAGGCATTTGCAAGAAGGGAAAGACCAACTTCAACAATGTGCCTGTGATTGCGTTGGACAGAGCCATTCTGTTGGTGAGCTTGTGGGCAAGAGACATGCTGGGAAATTCCTAATTTCTGAACAAGGGGGTGCGTTTCTCATACTCACCACCCTAGTCCAATTGGACTATGTTAATCTTGCGATCAAATTTGTGTTTAGCGAGTGCTTGGAGTTTTTGAAAAACTTGGAACAGATCAATTTTTTTTGATAAGATAGATCCATGTAAACTTCCTATAATCATCAATGAAGCTTACATAATATTTGTGTCTACCTATAGAGATGGGTGCTTGCCCCCATACATCAGAAAATATGAGTTCTAATGGTTGAGAGGACACACTTGTAGACACGTGGTAAGGAAATTCATGACTTTTTCGCTATTTGACATGAATCACACATGGTTTCTAAGCTATGCTCATCAACATAAGGGAGCTTATTTTTTCTAAGCACTCGTTGAACAATAGTAAAAGGCGGATGGCCTAATCGATCATGCCATCTTGTCGAAGATAACTTTGTGACACCAAGAACTTGTTTATTTGACCACCTAAGATGAGGAATCAACGGATAGAGACCACCAACACATCTACCTCTACGGAGTACCCTCCTTGTTGCATGATCCTTAATCAAAAATAAGAAGGGGTGAAACTTGAGAAACACATTATTGTCTAAGGCAATATGATGTACGGACATAAGGTTCTAATAAGCATGAGGAGAGTGTAAAATTTTGCGTAGATAAATAGAACGACCAGGGGTTTTGAATTTCGAATAACCAATGTGCTCTATCATCATACTTGAACTGTTTGCGCCATGGATTTGCTCCTGTCCATGGAAGTTCTCCCGCACTGTGAGTTTGTCCCAGTCACTTGTGAGGTGGTCGGTTGCCCTGCTATCAATATACCAATTCATGTCGACGCCATAGTGGGCAGCAGCAACAACCTTTTCCTCTAGTGCATCGTCATCAAAATGATACCAGTAGTCTTTTGCACTCTGACCAAACTTGACACATATCTGGCACTGTATCGGATCATTGTTCCTGGCGTTGTTGCCAGGTGCAGGACTGCCTGGACCTCCGGGACCTCCTGGGCCTCCTGGGCCTCCTGGGCTGATGCGGGGACCCTTGTTGTTAGGGTTTAGGCAACCTCAATTCCATTTTTTTGTAGTTTTCTTTTATAAAACCAAACTAGTGAAAAACAAGAAACTAAAAGATTTGATTGCAAGATCTAAATATATACCTTCAAGCACTCACCTCCCTAGCAACGACGCTAGAAAAGATCTTGATGTCTACTACGTAACCTTCTTCTTGTAGACTCGTGTTGGGCCTCCAAGCGCAGAGTTTTGTAGGACAGTAACAAATTTCACTCAAGTGGATGACCTAAGGTTTATCAATCCGTGGGAGGCATAGGATGAAGATGGTCTATCTCAAACAACCCTACAACCAAATAACAAAGAGTCTCTTGTGTCCCCAACACACCCAATACAATGGTAAATTTTATAGGTACACTAGTTCGGCAAAGAGATGGTGATACAAGTGTAATATGGATGGTAGATATAGGTTTTTATAATCTGAAAATATAAAAACAGGAAGGTAACTAATGATAAAAGTGAGAACAAACGGTATAGCAATGCTTGAAAACAAGGCCTAGGGTTCATACTTTCACTAGTGCAATTTCTCTTAACAATACTGACATAGTTGAATCATATGTAAATACCTCTCGTGCGGCAAAGAGTTCACTCCAAAGTCACAAATAGCGGAGAACTAACAAAAAAATTATTGTAGGGTATGAAACCACCTCAAATTTATCTTTTCCGATCAATCTTATGAGCTATCCCTATAAGTGTCACGAACAGCCCTAGAGTTCGTACTAAAATAACACCTTAAGATACACATCAACCAAAACCCTAATGTCACCTAGATACTCCAATGTCACCACAAGTACCCATGGGCTTGATTATACGATATGCATCACACAATTTCAGATTCATCATGTTCAATCCAACACAAAGAACTTCAAAGAGTGCCCCAAAGTTTCTACCAGAGATTCAAGACGAAATCATGTGCCAACCCCTATGCATAGATTCCCAAGGTCATGGAACCCGCAAGTTGATCACCGAAACATACATCAAGTGTTCTCAAATCCTTAAAGACACAATCCGATAAGAAAACTTCAAAGCGAAAACTCAACTCATCACAAGAAGATAGAGAGGGGAATACTCCATATGATTCATCTATATAAATAAAGCTCGCGGTACATCAAGATCGTGCCATGTCAAGAACATGAGAGAGAGAGACATCAAACACATAGCTACTAGTACATACCATCACCTCCGAGGGTGAACTACTCCCTCCTCATCATGGAGACCGCTCGGATGATGAATATGGCCTTTGGTGATGGTTTCCCCCTCCGACAGGGTACCAGAACGGGTTCTTGATTGGATTCCATGGCTCTGGAGACTTGCGGCGGTAGAACTCCCGATCTAGGTTTCTTTTCAGGGGTTTCTATATTTATAAGAATTTTTGGCGTCGATCTCACGTCAATGGGGGCCAAGAGTGTTGGGGAACGTTGCATGGGAAACAAAAAATTTGCTACGCTTCACCAAGATCAATCTAGGAGATGAGCATCTACGAGAGGGGAGAGTGGATCTACATACCCTTGTAGATCGCTAAGCAGGAAGCGTTAAGAAACACGGTTGATGTAGTCGAACGTCTTCGCGATCCAAATTGCCGAGCATCCCACGATCCAAACACGATCCGTCCCGATCTAGCGCCGAACGGACGGCACCTCCGTGTTCAGCACACGTACGGCTTGATGACGATCTCCACCTTCTTGATATAGCAAGAGGCAGCGCGATGGCGTTGCGGCGATGGTGGTGGAGTAATTCAAGCAGGGTGTAACAGCACGGGACTGGCGCTCTAGAAGATTCCCCTTTTATTTCCATTCTCGTCTGTGTTTCATTTGGTTGTTCCATTCATCATCGCATCATTTGCATCATCTGCATAGCATCATCACTCCTTTTGAAAACTTGCATCCGTTCATAGTTGCTAGGTCTTTCCTTCTTTCCATTGCCCGTTTCGAGACCAACCACACACACGCACGTGCCCACGACATCGTTTAAAAAACCCGTTTTAAAGTGCGCGAAAAATATTCTTGGATTGGGTCGAAACCTGGCGTGCGGTCTTATTATAGTGTAGGTAGGCCGCCTGCCAAATTTCTTCGCATTTCGGGTTCGTTTGATACTCCATCGGTCAGTCGTTCCAGTGTGGTCATTGGTTTATTATCAGACGTTTCCGGTGTTTTAAAACCCTCGTGTCATGGGCCGCAAACCTCCCTCTCATCCCCACCTAGCCCTTCTACACATCTCACCTAGCCCATCCTAGCCGACCCCGCGATCAGAGGGTCTGGGCTAAAGCTCCCTAATCTAGCCCTCCTTCCCTATTTAATCCCCATCCCTGCCTAATCTGGAAAACCCTAGCCTCCCTCGAATTTCGCGCACAGCCAAACCCTCAGCTACCACCTGTCTCCCTCCTCGTGCCAGGCCCGCCAGGCCCATGCAGGGGCCCTGGGAAGCCCATCTGGGCCCGAGGGGAGCTGCCGTCGCCCGAGGAGAGGAGCTCCTCCCGAGCGCCTCCCATGGTGCCCGAGCCCGTAGCCTCGCGCCCCGGCCGCCCCGGCCGCCCCTGCTGGCCGTCGGTGACCGCCGGACCTCCTTCCCTCTTCTTCCTCCTCTCCTTCCCTCCTCCATCTCTCTCACCCGCGGCCTCCCTCTTTTCCTGCAGGACCCCACCACCATGGATCTGGAGCTTGCGCCGCCGTCGCTTCGTGCCCGTAGTCGCCGGAGATGGACGGATCCGGCACCCCCGACCTTGGATCCGCCAGTTCCCGGCCGGATCCCGCCACTAGATGCCTCGTTCCTGCCTCCTTGCACCGACGCCAGGCCCCATGCTCCTGGATTGCATGAGAGGATGACGACCGCACTCGGCCTCGCTCGCCCGCTCGCAGCGCCGCGTGGCCCGCCTCCCGCGTCGCCCACCAAGGCCCAGCCAGCGCCTCCTCCAGGCCCAGCCGCCCTTCGGCCGACCCATGATGGCCCATGGGTGAGCCGCCCCCCGCGCCTATCCTCCGCCCTAGCCAAAGAGTTGTTAAGATGCGCCCACAGTTTTCAGCCCATGTATTTTTTTTCCTATATGCGAATTTGTCCATTTACATGTGATTTTCAGAATTACAGAAAAAATCCTGTTTTAAAAATGGTCATATATAATTAACCGTGCATCACATGTAAAATTTTTATACATTAAACTTGACTAGAATTTCATGTAGATTCATAATTTCTCACTTTCACACAGGTTTAAAATACTTAAACTTGCTGTTTGCATTGATTTGCGTGAATGACATGCTAAAATGATTTATTTCATAACTACTAAACCGTAGCTCCGATAAAAAATGTTCCACATATGTAACTTGACTAGAAAAATGTGTAGAATCACATGGTGACATTTATTTTGCTGTTTAACAACTCTAAAATATGCTTAGTACAGATCTGGACCAAAATCTTAAATTGCATATGAGATTGTTTCGGAAATGCTATATGATGCTTTCGTCCTCATTTAAAATGCCTAGATGTTGTAGTTGGTTGTGCTTCACCTCTTGCCATGTCTAACAACATTTATTTTGATGAGTACCTAAACGGGAGTGAACTAAATAATTCGAACGTGGAGTTTCGTCAATATGCAACTTGTCGCATATTAAGTGAACTTCACTTAATATGTAGTGGTTGTTTGTTGTGCTTGCCATGCCATGCCTTGCGTTGCTATTTAAACCGGACATGCATCATATTTATTTGCGCATTGTGTCATGCATATGTTGTGGTGTATCTTGTGTTGATTGTTGTTTTCGGATTGCTTCTTCTCCATAGAGTTCCGAAAGCGTTCGGCGTGTGAGGATTCCTCCGACTACGTTGGCTCGTCTTCTTCATGGACACGTTATTCTTCCAAGCGGGATCTCAGGCAAGATGACACATTTCCCTGGATACCATTACTATCATTGCCATGCTAGATGTCTCGTTTTTATCGTTATGTCTTGCTACCTACCACTTGTTTGTCAAGCCTCCCAACATTGCCATGAAAAGCCTCTAACCCCTCCACATCCCAGCAAACCTTTGTTTGGCTATGTTACCGCTTGCTGAGCCCTTCTTATAGCATTTCTAGCTGCAGGTGCAATTGCTTCCATGTGACAACATGGACATTCTTCTATTATCACAGTATTATTGCTATTTAATTTAATGCACTTATACACTTGGTCAAGGGTGGAAGTCTTGGCCTTTTGCTTGGTGTTTTGTTCCACTCTTGCCGCCCCTAGTTACTTGTGAACCGGTGTTATGTTCCACAATTGAGAGCTCCTAACATGCTTGGGGTTGTTATGGGGACCCCCTTGATTTTCGTTTTAGGATAAAGCTTGTCTGGCAAGGCCCAACATTGGTACTATTTGCTTAATAACAACTAAAATTTGCATAGGGCATGATCACCCCATAGATAATTAATCAACCCCCGGACCAGTGCTCCGCATGAGTGTTGGTCCACCTACTTAGCAATCGGCGGTGCCACCTCGAGGCAACTCGAGGCATTTTCAGGCTGCCGTCCACTTCGCATAGATGGATGATGCCCGTTGATAGAGAGCGCACGGCTCTAGCTGTGGATCTGGCTCACCGGGAGGCCTTGCTGGATTTGTTTTACCTTTCTCAAATGTCTTGAGTGAGGAACTCTGATCTTCTTCGGGCTATCTCGAGGTGTCGGATTTACTTTGGAATTGCTTATGAAGATCACAAGATCTGTGGTCAAGGTTATTCCCGCTGCATGTGGTTAATTTGTGATGGATGAGTTGAAGCACCCCTGCAGGGTTAAATCTTTCGGAAAGCTATGCCCGCTGTTATGTGGAAAACTTGGATACTTTGTTTAACACCCGTTCATAGCAAACTTGAAGTAAACTCTAATAAAATACACCAACTGTGTGCGTAACCGTGACTGTCTCTTCTCGTGAGTTCTTATCCGAAAGAGAACACAGTGGGGTTATGATTGACGTAAGTAGGTGTTCAGGATCAGTTAGTGATCATTACTAGTTCACGTCCGTTAAGCGTAGACCACCATACTTTAATTTCTGTACTCGTAAGTTAGCCACTCAAATAAATGCTTAGTCGCTTGCTGCCGCCTCACCACTTAACCATACCTCACCTATTAAGCTGTAATAGTCTTGATACCCTTGGAAATGAGATTGCTGAGTCCCTGTGGCTCACAGAGTACTACAACAACAGTTGCAGGTACAGGTAATGCGATGATTTTACGTGAGCGCGATGCTTGATTTGATTTGGAGTTCTTCTTCTTCTCTTCATCAATCTAGGATGGGTTCTAGGCGGTAGCCTAGGATAGCAAGGGTGGATGTCATTTTGTCGTTTGTTTTCGTCCGTAGTCGGACCCTGCTCTTCTGTATGATGTTTGCATATTTTGTTGTATTGATGTGACTCTGGTGTAGCTTTTGGCGAGTGTAAGCCAATTCCATATACTCATCTCTTCTGTACATGTACTTGTAATGATATCCATTCTTGCAACACGATGAGATGCGCTTCTATCCTTGTCGAGGCCCTCGTGCCAAAATAAGGATAGGACCGCATCTTGGGCGTGACAAGTTGGTATCAGAGCCTGTACCGACCTAGGAGTCCCCTTGATTGATCGAACTTGGCCGAGTCGTGTCTAGTGAAAAACTGTTTTGAGTCTAGTTATACCGGAGAGTAGGATTCTTTTTACTCCTCTTCTATGCTCTAGTGAGGAATTATGACTTAGGAATTTTGATTCTACTCCTCTTCTCGCTCAAACTTTTTTAGGATTTCGCGGGTATTTTGGAAACTATATGATGCCGATGTGACGGAGTTCTGTCTTGGTGCCTCCTGTCTAACTTGATTTCTTCTGGGGAGTTGAGCTCCAGGGGATTCTTTGCACATCGTTATCATTCAGCTTCCTTAGTATCTTAGGACGGAGGGTGTTCGGAATTGCTTCAATACTTGTCGTGGTGAGATAAGGTCGGAGTCACCCAGTACTGGGGAGGCGTCCGGGGTACCACCATGGTTAGTATGGTTGTACTTTTGAGGATCTGAGTTAGATGGACTTGCGAAAGCCTCTGGTTATGTGTTGAAGGATGGATACAGTTGGGGTGTAGGTTTGTTAGTTGTGTGAGATATTTCCTCCTTGTATCCCCCACACCGGATTGCATAACCAGAAAGTTTTCGGAAGCTCTTAGGTGGGAATTCAAGTAGGTACCTAGGATTATGTTTCCAAAAAGTGCATAGTGGGTATGTATTTGTTGTGGCTTGTTTCATAAGCCTCATCCTTTGTTTTGTTTTTGAAGATGGTAATTCGAGTTGCTTAGATGTCAAGTGGTGATCTCATATGTTTCTGAAGTACTGTTCTCATATTTTGTAAGATTGCTAATTCTTTTGCTTAATCAAGTTGTCATGAAATTATTTTTATCCGGTGTGCTTGTCTTCAAGATAATTCAATCATCTCCAATATTTGCAAGATCAACCCTCATATTTTGTTCCGGAGTTTGTCTCATCCATTCCAAGTTTTCTTTGTTTTTCCCACCCTCCCCCCTTTTCTTCAATGATTAAATTCTCATCCAAGTGCCTTTTCTATTCATGTGATGCTTCATCTATCATTTCGTTTGTATTGTATCCGGTGATTTCTTGTGGAGATTCTCAGAAGTTCCAGTTTCAAAATCTATCCTCATATTCCTAATTCTTGTTGTTATTATTCTACGGTGGATTCAATTCAAATTCTCGGTGTTCATCATATCATTTTTTATTCTCTAATTGCTCTCCCGTGTTCGAATTCTCATCAAGCCTCTCTTGCTTATTCTTATCGCTATTCTATCCGGAGTGCTGAAGTTATCTCAGAAGACTTTCATTTCCATCCATAATCCTTTCAAATTATTTCAAGGGTCTCATATCATCAAGTTTTAGCCTGTACCGGTGCAATCTTTCTTTCTAATAAATTGTTCAATGGTGGTTTCTTTTGAGTGGGCCCATAACCCACAGGTGTTTTCCCCAGGATCTTACCTGACTCTTCTAATCTTTTCCGAAGATGTTCTCAAGTTCTCTTCTAATATATGACGTAAGAATGAATTTCATCAATCATGTGCCTTCTCGAAGCTCGCTTCTAAATCATTTTTATTATTGGCTCAACCTTATTTATTCATTATTTTGGAGTGTCTTAGTAATCCATGCTGTTGGTTCTCGTCATCATTCTCAACATTGAAGACCGAAGAATAGTTTCTCTTAAATCATTGTTCGTTCTTCCAAAGATTCATGGTTTCAGCTTGTTGCTATCATCTCAAATTGTTTCTGATCATGAGTAATTCCTCCCATATCTATCCGGTGCATTCAGAGTTGTTTTTATTTCTCGAGCCTCCGAGGACCATCATTTCAAAAGATCCCTCATTCTCAGCTTTCAGCTTTCATTCTCAAATTCTTCTCAATTGTTGTCCCTTCGTTCGTATCTCAATTGTTCCGGTGTCTTGTTCAGTGTCTGTTAGGCAAATCTTGATCTCTTCATTCTCATGTGTCCTCTTTAGTTTCTATTTTTTTTCTGGTGTATCGTTCAAGACCTCTTCAAGTTTGTGCTCTATCTATCTTTCCTATCTCTTCCAAAAGGATAAGTTGTATGCCAAATCTATTGTTTGTCATCAATTTAACATGGTGAAGGATAGGCATATCATAATTCTTATTCTTGTTTCATCCAAGTGATCTCAATTCTTCTTCCGGAGTTGTTCATGATATAAAACTTTTAATTCTAAGTGGTTCTTCTTTTCTTTTCCGGAGTTCAAGTGGCTGAAATATCTCTTTCTAAAGCTTCATCTATATCATAGCAAGGCCCCAATTTTTTTATTTTCAACCTTCAATTCTTTTCTATCATCCTCTCATTTCTGGAGGTTCCTCATTGTGGTTCATCAAGGAGTTAATTCTTTCTCGAAGTATTCATCAAGATTCTTGTTGGTGGTGCTAAAGTTTTCTTTATCTTGGATTTCTAAATTCAATTCCTTCTCCATTGTATTTTGAGATGGTATTATTTATTCTTGATTGTGAAGTGTCTCGAAGGAAAATTGTCAAGTATGAGATAGTTAAATCCATCTTCTTTTCTCGGAGTTATCTTGGATTGGATTTTACCTAAAGAATTTCCTAAGGATTGTCGCTATCATAGTGTCATAAATGATTCAAGTTTTCTCCTCCTCTTCTTGGTGAAAGATGTTTTGCATATCTTGTTGCTCTCAAGCAATCAATTGTTTTTGTTGTGGCAGGTTGTCACCTCATAATTTTGAGATGTTTTTTATAAGACCATAACAAGCTAAATATTTTCGTTGTTGATTCTCCATCAACTCCGTTCAACCATGCTTCTCAAGTTCAATGGTGGTTGAAGTTGTTATTTCGTTCTCCGTTCTTTCCTTCCAATGTTCTAGTTTCTATTCTTTTCTTCCGGAGGCCTTGTGATGTTGCTCTCTTCAATCTATCATCTTGCCTTCTTAAGATCATGTTCTTCCCTTATTATCCATTTGACCTGAGTGTTGTGTTTTCTTTTCAAGTTCTCCCATCCTATTAAATTTCCCCCCTCTATCCTACCGAAGTGCTGCCAAAATTTCTTTTGTATTCTTGCTTGTTCCTCATGTCGTTCTTCATCTATTTCCAACCTTCATGTTTTACAGGTTTCACTCGTTTCTCAAAGAAGCAACTAAGTTTTACCTCTTGCTCTTTCTCTTCCCCTTCTCATTCTAGATCTCGGGACGAGATCCTCGTGTAGTGGAGGAGAGTTGTAACCGCCGGAGACCGACACTCGAAAAGATTCCCCTTTTACTTCCATTCTCATATGTGTTTCGTTTGGTTGTTGCGTTCATCATCGCATCATTCGCATCATCTTCATAGCATCATCACTCGTTTTGAAAACTTGCATCCGTTCATAGTTGTCGGGTCTTTCCGTTCTTGCCGTTGCCCGTTTCGAGACCAACCACACAAACGCACGCGCCCACGACATCGTTTAAAAAACCCATTTTAAAGTGTGCGAAAAGTATTCTTGGATTGGGTCGAAACCTCTCGTGTGGTCTTATTATAGTGTAGGTAGGCCGCCTGCCAAATTTTGTCGCATTCCGAGTTCGTTTGATACCCCATCGGTGAGTCGTTGTAGTGTGGTCATCGGTTTATGGAAGTGCGTTATATCGACTAGAGGGGGGGTGAATAGGCGATTTTTACAAATTCATCACTTGAGGAATTTCAACTTTGAGGAATTTGAAATGTGATGAATAACTAGCAGCGGAATAAGTACTCAAGTGCATGAGGAACATAGTAACAGCATAGTCTTCATGATGAAATGAAACATGCACAAATAGAGAGTAGCGTGATACAGGATATGCAGTGATGAACAAGGTAACTTGAAGAATTTGAGGTGAGGAATTTGTGAAAATCTTCAGTCAAATTCTTCAAACAGTAACAATCAATTTCATGAACAGGTATATGAGGAATAGAGGGGTTGAGGAAATAGAAGCAGATAGCTTGATGAAGACAATGGTTTGATGAACCAGTTCCAACTACTGTGACACTTGTACGTCTGGTTTGGAGCGGCCTAGTATTTAAACCAGAGGACACACAGTCCCAGGACACACAGTCCTTACCATATTCTCCTTGAGCTAAGGTCACACAATCCTCGCCCAACACTCGTGGTAAGTCTTCAGGGTAGACTTCCAAAACCCTCAAAAACTGGTCACCCGGTGTTCCACAATTTACTGCTGGATGCTCTAGACCAAGGTGACTTCATGGTCCCCAATTGACCGTAGGAGCACTAGACCATGATGCCTAACCGTCTGGAGGACGCACAGTCCTCAAAGGTAACAAGCGTCGGTTCCACACAGGATTTTCTTCAGTGATGCTCAATCACTATGGGTTTTATGGTTTGGTTGTGGGTTTTTCCTCACTGATGATTTTCTCTCAAAGTCCTCGGAGGATGGGTTGCTCTCAAATTACAAGTGTCAGTTCTCTCTCGGAGTAGCCAACCAGCTAATGGTTGTGGGGGTCGGCTATTTATAGCGAGGGTGCAACCTGACATGATAAGACATAAATGCCCCCAATGATATGACCATTAGGTGGATAAGAACAATTGGTGACATCTGGCGCTAAGCACAGCAACGGTCGGAATTTCGAACTATGAAAGTCCTCAGCTTATCATGTTCCTCACTTGTAGGCAATTCACACTGGCGAAATCCTAACTCCTCAGTCAGATCAGTTTCCTCAGAGACCAGAAGAACTTCATCTCTGTCACTGAAGAACTTGTCTGAACCATAAGAGATTTCCAAAGGCTTCACTCAAAGGATTGTATGGGTTGAGGATTTTGGAGTTGAGCATCAGTTGGAAATTTTCCTTAGTATTACCTCGGCCCCCTTTAACAGTACGGTGTTTCCTATGACTCAAATAAAAGAAATGAAACTACGAAAAACAAAAGTCTTCATGCTTCATATTCCTCGTTCATATCTTGAAGGTCGCACCAACTTCTTTATTTTCAAAGTCTTCACAAAGTCTTCACCAAAGTCTTTAGAAAGTCTTCAGCAAAGTCTTCACTTGAAGACATACATTTTTAGGGGTCGAAAATCTCCGAATATATCAAACTCCTCATCGACATGTCGAGCCTTTGTACACTCACAAATACATTAGTGCCTTAACCTATAAGTTTTCAATACACCAAAATCACTAAGGGGCACTAGATGCACTAACAATCTCCCCCTTTTTGGTGATTGATGACAAATAGGTTAAGTTTTCAACGGGGATAAATATATGAAGTGAAAGTACAGATTTTGAGGAATTTGATTGCAAGATATAGAAGAACTCCGCCTGAAGATGTGCATATTTGAGGAATTTGCTTTGGACTGCAAATGCACATGGCAGGTTCAAAACATGAAGAACCCCCCCTATATCTTGTAATTCATACACACATTTGAATTTATGAAATGAAGAATTTTAAATGCGTGAAGAAAATAGTGTTTGGCGAAATTCAGCATGCATGCATTAAGGTATTTTAGGAAATAAACATGCGAGGAAATAGTTCAAGAGTGTCAGACCACCATCGGACTTAAGTTTACAACTCAATAACCAAAAACTTTAGAAGAGCAAGAGTTGTAACTTAAACAAACATAGCCCATATATATATAGACCCGCTTGAAGACTAACTCAAATTTTCTCCCCCTTTTTCATCGAAGACCAAAAGGGAATAAAAAGTGATGACTAACGTCCCATGAGACATTTCATCTTGTTGGTGAAGAAGGAGTGCCAGCGTTGTCGGGGTCGATTGTTCATGCAGGGCCAGCAACAGTATCTTCAATGTCTTCATCTTCATCGCGCTCGCGAGACGAAGAATATGAACTGGTGACCATCAGAGGAACTTGGACTTTCTTGAACTTCTTCTGAGGATAGCGAGCAAAGTCAGGATATTCTTCAAAGTTCAGCTCATCCAATTCTTCAGAAGATATGATGTGAGTTAGCACAACCCAAGAGCGCTTGAGGTTTTCATGAGCATAATGGTGGTTCCTCTTGACAGTGTTCTGTGTCACAGTCATATTCTGCACAATATACCCAAGTTGACGCTTTACCCACTTATGATTGTGATCGACCTTCTGATGAAGACTTATAAGAAGTTCGCGATCAGTCATCAATTGAGGGGCACACTCTTTGGGAGCTGAGGCCTTTGCATGAGAGTCTTGTGTAGCAGTTTCATCATTTGTGGAGAAGGAAGCGGCTTTGCAAAACTGTCCATCTAGGGGACGTGTTCCTTCATCAATAACAGACTTGCCTTTCCCTTCAGCTGATGAAATTGTACTCTTGATGACTTCAATGGGTGGCAGGAAACTGAAGTGATTCTGGAAATCAGCTTTGTAGTGCACTGAGGAATTATCCCTGATGAATTTCGTAATCCAGGGTGCATATGGCTTCTGCTCAAATGGAGCGATAGTTGCACTGGCCAAAGTCCTCATGAAGAAATCATGCAAGTTAATGGGAATACCATGGATGACGTTGAAGAGCATATTCTTCATGATTCCTTCAACTTCTTCTTCCTTAGAGTTGTGGCCCTTCTGAGGACATAATGTGTTTGTCAATATACGATAGACAGTCTTGGGCACATAGAGCAGGTCCTTCACCAAGAAGATTGTTCATTGAGGCTGACCATGCGGCAGTTTCTTCATCAACACATTCATCAGTTGATTGGGTAGAGGAGGTTCATCAAACAACTTGCGGGCTTCTTTTGAGGGAATTTGGATTGGGACACACTGAAGCAATTCAGAGGCTTGAGCAGTGAAGTGTGTTGTGCCAGTCATCCAGTCCAATATCCAAGAGTTGATGTCTGAGGAATCTCCGCTTATATGCAACGTGGCATAGAATTGAAGGATGATTTCCTCATTCCAATCACATATGTCAACACAAAATGGAAGAAGTCCAGCATCATATAGAACTTGAAGCACGAGAGTGAATGATGGAAGACTTTCCATGTCAGCGTGAGGAATCTGATGGTGCTTGAAGACTTTCTTCTTCTCATAGAGGACTGAAGCATAGTAATTCAGTTGAGTGGCAGTCGAGAACCTTTTGCGGCCAGCCCTTGCAGAGTCATAGGGGTTTGGTCCAAAGAAGAACATGTGTTCATTGAAGAAATTGGTCTTGAGGAATTTGGGATGAACAGAGCCTTTGAGAGGCAGTCTTGGCTAGGGTTGAAGATTTGTTCGTGTACGCCCCTTGATCTCCGTTGGCATTGGAGGAACAGCAGACTGAGTGACTTGAAGAACTGGTTCCTCAGTAGTGGCCGGAGCATCAATTTCCTCAGCTGTTGCAGCTGGAATTTCTTTAGGGTCTGGAAGGTACAGGTGTTCAGAGTCTTCAGGTATTTCCTCAGTTTGTGTAGGTGACTGAGGAATCAACATCAGGGGAGTTGCCACTGGTGAATTGGGATGTGCAGATTCCCAATATTCATCATTGATGACTGGAGTAGTGTCACCAATGTCAACTTCTTCATCAATTTCTTCAGCGCCAGCAGTTAGCAGAAGCTGGGGTGATGATACCTTGGGAGTTGATGCAATGTCATCAATAACAATTTCCTCATCAATAGGCTCTGAAGCAGCCGAATGATTCTCTTCTTCTTGAGGAATGTCATAAGCTTCCCCGATTGGCACAATATCATAGGCTGGTGCGGAGGAAATTGGAGTTTCGTCGATTGGTGTTGCTGAGGAACTTGTCAAAGTTTTCAATTTCTTCAACATAGGGGCTTCAGAAGTTGATGCTTTTCTTTTCAGGGTATTTTCCTCAGCGGTTGCAGTTTCTTCAGGAACGACTGATGCAGTCGCCCTGGGTGGTTCAGTTTCTTCAGGCACAGAAGATTCTTCAGCTGGCCTATGAGATTCTTCAGGTACATCAGAAGTACCTGTTGGCATAGCAGTTTCTTCAGGCACAACATTGTAGGTTGCCCTGGCATGTTCATCAGTGGTCTGAGTTTCCTCAGCAGCCCTGGCAGTTGCTTCTGATGTAGAAGCATTTCCTTCAACAGTTTCTTCAGGCTGAGCATTTTCATCAGCTTCCTGAGGAATTTCATCTGCAGTCTGAGCAATTTCTTCAGACCAAGGCTTTTGTGGTTGTGATCGAGCTGCAACCCTTGTGTTGTGATCCTTTATAGCTGCTTGAGCAACCCTCACGAGTCTGACTTTGGTGCCCTTCCATTCAGCGTCATATTTCTGTTGATCTAAAGAGAGAGTGCGAATCTTGGACTGAACTGTGACGAGTTGATTTGGGGTCAAATTCATCACATTTTCTCGCAGACACCTTTCTTTGCGAGTCTTGTTCCTTTTAGCTCTTAGATCTTGGTCTCTCTTCCATTGTTCTTCAGTGATGAAGTGGGTGAGGACATGATCCACTTTAGGAGGAAGATTTAGTGAAGAAAGTGGGGTGCTTGGGTCTTCATGCCATATATCGATGAAGTTGAGGATCATCTTGGGATCCAACATGAGAGGAACAGAGCTACCCTTTGCTCTAGCAGCCCTGTGCTAACTTTGTCTGATGATTTCTACCAATTCCTCATCATCAACTTCATCATCATCACTATCATTATCCTCTGAAGAACCTGAGGGGACTATAACCAGAGCCTTGCTGGTGTGATGACTTGTTCTTTGACCATGTCGGACTGTCTTCTTTAGTTTAAGCGCAGAGGGACTAGTTGAAGATTTTGCAGTTGTGGAGGGGCTTGTAGTGAGCTTAGGAACTATGGTGAAACCCTCAGTCCTTTTGCATGTTGCCAGATGCACTGGGGTTGAGGACTTTCTAGCTGTTGTAGATGACTGAGAAGCAACAGTTCCAGGCGTTGAAGGTTTTCTGGGCTGAGGCCTTTGACCTTGAGGAATTTGCACTGAGGATTTTGATGTTGAAGCACCAATCTTCAGAGCGGATTTCTTTACGATTTTCTTCGGAGCACTAGCAGAAGCTCCGGCAGAGGCAGCAGCAGCAGAATCCTCATTGAATTTCTTCACTGCCTCTTTGGCTTTCCTCGCCAACTTGGCTTGTTTCTTCTCCCACATGTCAGGAAAGTCCTCACCAGTTTTGAGGCTAGTAGGATCAGCAATTTGGTTCGGAGCAAGAGGAGCCCTGCTGCAAGGTGGTTTCATAGAGAATTTCATCATGTATTTTGGAGTTACATAATGATATTCTCTCCATTCTTTGGCCCATCTCCCCTCAATCTTTTGCAGACGGATCTTCCTCTGCTTGGTCGTCTCTTTTCCATGTGTTTCTTCATTAGGTGTGCAATATTCATCATACACATCCTCTAGAATCTCAAAGGCAGTGTGCACATCTGGCTTCTTTCCACCTTTCTAAGATTTCTTTCCGTCAGCCATTTTCTTCACTTGAGGAATATGAACTCTTGAAGATTCTGAAGAGGTACACAATTTTTCTTCAAGAAGCGCTGCAAATGAGTTAAGTTGATGAGAACCTAGTGATTCATCAGTGGACATGTTGTACGTGTGAACAGAGTATAAGTGCAAGGAATTTGAAGAGGTCATATGCGTTCTCAGAAATTTGAAAGAAAATAGGTGTGAGGAATTTGACCATGGTTGTCTTGAGGAATTTCACTAAGTGTTCTTTGCCTTAGGTTCCAGAGTTGTGCAAATTTGAGAATTCGCACAATTGAGGAATCTTGAAGAAAATCATTACTTAGGGAAAATCATCAAGTATGAGGAGATGCAAGGTGCTTGAGAGTTGGATTTATAACATATAAACACCTTTTGAGCAATAGTGGAAGTAATTGACGATCAAACTAGGGGAGTAAAAGTAAATTTTATTTACCCTGGTGAAGAACACGACGAACTTAGAGATCAGATTGGGATGTTTGTGCATTCAGATCTCCCACGCCCTAGCTTGGCAGAGGGAGACAGCTACAGCGGCGACGGGATGAGGATTTCCACGGCCGGTGTGAGTACGACGACGATGAGGTTGAGGCAGTGAAGCTCTTCCTCACCGGCGATGATGACTTTAGCGGCGACGCTAGGTTGAAGCTCGGGAGAGGGATGGGATGCGGAGTAAGCGAGAATAGTTGACGGGAAGGGGGCATTTATCGAGGAAGTGAAAACCGATCCGCCTGAAGATTTTGGACAGGATTGCCCCTAACCCTTGCTCTCCACGCGACAGGTGTCACCCACGTACTTAGTGGTGGCGATAGTGGAGGGTCGTGGGTTATGCAGGCGTGGGAATAGGAACAGATTGAGTGGGAACCGCTAGAAATTTTGGTAGTGAAGACTTTAAAGTTTTCGTTCGCAAATTCTTCAGCTGTCAAGGACACAATGAAGACTTTGAACGAGTTTCAAAGTAGAACGTATATAAAGAATTTGTGAACAGACTTGGTTGAGTTTAGCATAGAGGGAAAAGGGGTCTGATCACATTCACTTAGATGAAAATCAACTTGAAGAATTAGCAATAAGTGAATGTTGTTGAGGACATTGAAAACTCAAATATAAAAATACATATGTATAGTCAATGAAGAACATGAGTTTCAAAGTTTGAAGAAATTGAAAAGTTGAGGAATTTGAAAAACTTGAAGAATTTGCAAATTTGAGGAATTTTATAGTTTGAAGAATTTGCAAAAACAACGAAAGGCTCAATTTTGAAGAATTTCAACTTTTGGTTGGTGGCGTAACCCACCGTATAAGAATGATGATTTCAGACACTGTGTACAATTGTCGTAGAGTTCTGAGAATCAAATTCTTCGTTAATTTCTTCACACTTAGAGAGTTATTCTTCATTGATTGAAGAAAAACGTTACTTCGTGTGTTGCACATCTAAGTCATCAATTATGCATAAGTGTTAGGATGTGTGTTCTTCATCAAAGAACATTCGAAGATTCTAAGATATTTAGCTCACACCGCAACTTGCAAAATCTCTTTTCATCCAAGGGCTTTGTGAAGATATCGGCCAGTTGTTCTTCAGTGGGAATGTGGTTGATGGAGATGTCGCCCTTGAGTACATGATCTCGAAGAAAGTGATGACGAATTTGGATGTGCTTGGTCTTGGAATGCTGAACTGGGTTATAAGCAATCTTGATGGCACTCTCGTTGTCACAGTAGAGAGGCACATTCTTCAACTTGATGCCGTAGTCCTTGAGGGTTTGCTTCATCCATAGTAATTGAGCACAACACGAGCTAGCAGCAATGTACTCAGCTTCTGCAGTAGAGAGTGAAATGCAGTTCTGCTTCTTCAAGGACCAACAGACTAAGGATCGTCCGAGGAAATGCCATGTGCCTGAGGTTGACTTGCGATCCACATGATCTCCAGCATAGTCAGCATCAGAGTATCCGATGAGGTGAAGATTGGAGCCCTTGGGATACCACAATCCAAGTGTTGGTGCGTGAGCTAAGTATCGAAGAATATGTTTCACAGCCTTATGGTGTGATTCCTTCGGTGTTGCTTGGAATCGAGCACACATGCAAACACTTAGCATTATATCAGGCCTAGATGCACATAGATACAATAATGAACCAATCATGGAGCGGTATACCTTCTGATCGAAATCTTTACCATTTTCATCAGTGTAGAGGTGTCCTTTTGAAGGCATTGGAGTTTTGAAGCCTTTGCAATCTTGCATGTCGAATTTCCTTAGAACATCTTTGAGGTATTTCTCTTGTGAGATGGAGATGCCATTGTCTTGCTGACGAATTTGAAGACCTAAGAAGAATTTCAACTCTCCCATCATAGACATTTGATATTCTTCACTCATCATATAGGAAAATTCATCACTGTAACGTTTGTCAGTACATCCAAAGATAATATCATCAACATATATTTGGCATATGAACAGTTCATTGTCATAGGATTTTGTGAAAAGAGTAGGGTCGAGTGAACCGGGTTTGAAGCCTTTCTTCATGAGGAATTCCTACAAAGTGTCGTACCACGCCTGAGGGGCCTGCATGAGGCCATAGAGGGCCTTGTTTAGTCTGAAGACTTTGTCAGGATGCTTAGGATCTTCAAAACCTAGGGGTTGTGCAACATATACTTCTTCCTCAAGCTTACCATTGAGGAATACACTTTTCACATCCATTTGATATAAGATGATATTATGATGGTTAGCGTATGCAAGTAATATGCGAATAGCTTCAAGTCTAGCTACAGGTGCAAACTTTTCATGAAAGTTAATTCCATCAACCTGTGTGTAGCCTTGAGCTACAAGGCCAGCCTTATTCCTCACCACGAGGCCATTTTCATCTTGCTTGTTGCGATAGATCCACTTGGTACCTATGATGTTATGTTTGCGAGGATCTGGTCGCTTGACAAGTTCCTACACGTTGTTGAGCTTGAGCTGATGCAATTCCTATTGCATAGCTTGAATCCACTCGGGCTCCTTGAATGCTTCATCAACTTTGGTGGGCTCTATTATAGAGACAAAATCAAAGTGCCCAGAAAAGTTAGTTATATGTGAAGCTTTTGAGAGAGTGAGGGGACCTGGTGCATTGATGTCATCGATGATTTTGTCAATTTGTACTTCATTTGCAACTCTAGGATGAGCAGGTTGACGTGGCTGAGGATTTTCATCAACACCATTTTCTTCAGGTATATCAGCATGAGAGTCTTCATTTGTTGGAATGATTTCCTCAGTGGGTATGACATCTTCTGTTGCCTTTAGCTTGATGGATTCCTCAGGGGATTGTTCATCTAATACAGAAGGCAGGTGCTCTCTTTGCGAGCCATTAGTTTCATCGAACCGCACATCTACAGTTTCAACAACCTTTTGATGGTAGGTGTTGAAGACTTTGTAGGTGTGCGAGTCCTTTCCATGACCAAGCATAAAACCTTCATGGGCTTTTGGTGCCACCTTAGAACTGTGGTGAGGATCTTTGATCCAACATTTTGCACCGAAGACTTTGAGATAACTTACATTGGGTTTCTTGCCTATCATAAGCTCATATGAAGTCTTCTTGAAGAATTTGTGAACATATACCCTGTTGATGATGTGGCATGCAGTATCAATTGCTTCAGGCCAAAAACGTCGAGGAGTCTTGTATTCATCAAGCATGGTTCGAGCCATCTCAACAAGAGTCCTGTTCTTGCGCTCCATGATGCCATTCTGCTGAGGAGTGTAAGGAGCAGATAACTCATGAGTAATACCAAGATCATCAAGATATTCATCAAGGTTAGTGTGCTTGAATTCAGTCCCATTATCACTCTTGATATGCTTGATCTTGACGCCAAAGTTGGTGGAGGCCCTTGAAGCAAATCGTCCAAAGACATCCTGCACTTCATTTTTGTACATAATGATATGCACCCATGTGTAACAAGAATAATCATCAACAATGACAAATCCATACAAACTTGAAGAATTCGTTAGTACGGAGTAGTGAGTGGGACCAAACAGATCCATATGAAGGAATTCAAAAGGTCGAGTAGTGGTCATGATTGTCTTCGAGGGATGCTTGGATCTGGTCATCTTCCCAGATTCACATGCACCACAAATGTGGTCTTTGAGGAATTTGACGCCCTCGATGCCAATGACATGCTTCTTCTTCACGAGCGTGTGCAAGTTCCTCATACCCGCATGTCCAAGACATCGACGCCACAGCCAGCCTTCTGAGGACTTTGCAAGTAGGCATGTAGCAGGCTGAGGTCCTGTAGAGAAATCAACAATATACAAGTCTCCTCTCCTAAAGCCTTCAAAGACTTTGGAATTGTCAGATTCCATGATGACAACACAATGATATTTTCCAAATATGACAACCATATCAAGATCACAAAGCATTGAGACAGACATAAGGTTGAACCCGAGGGATTCAATAAGCATCACCTTATCCATGGTTCGGTCCTTTGAGATAGCAACCTTACCAAGTCCCAATACCTTGCTTTTTCCTTTGTCTGCATAGGTGATATGATTCAGAGGAGACGGAGTGAGTGGCAAATTCATTAGTAGATTCTTATCACCAGTCATGTGGTTTGTGCATCCACTACGAGGACCCACTCAGTAGCTTTTGGAGTATCATCCTGCAGATGAATTAGTACAACTTACAAACTCATATGCTTTAGAGTGAAGAATATGATATCAATTTTAACAGGCAGAATTTCATCACATAAGATAGTATGCAAGTAGAGTGAGGACGTGAGAAATGAAGAATCCATTTCATCATGGTTAGCTTGCGTCCTTTCAACCATTTCCTCAGGTCTCCAGCAAATTCATAAGATGTTCAAATTCATCTGGAGACCTGACCCTGCAAAAGATGTCAGTTTCATTTCTTCACCACCCACATTTGGAGGGGTGGCAAAGAATTCATCATTATGCGAGCACCATGTGAGAAGGGAGGCATTGAAGCAAGTGCGCTTCGTTTCACAGGGCGAGGATTAGAGTACTCAAATGAATAAGCAGAGAAATTCTTCGAGGACTTATGAACATAATGGTTTGAAGAATAATGCACATATTCATAACTCTTAGGTTTTCCCTGCAAAACAGAGCCATTAGCACAAGAACGATGATTTTGACCATTTGAGGAATTTTATCCAAGTGAGGACATTAATACACTTGAGGAATTTGATTTGGGGTTCCTTTTCTTCAAGAGTGGTGTTGTGAGAAAATTCACTTGAAGATTTTGTAGGTAGCTTTTGGGAACCCAGGTTTTCTTCAATGGAGAGCCATTCCTGTAGTTAGTTCCAACATATCTAGCAAAAACTTCACTTTTTTGATTTTGAAGAATTTGTAGTTCGAGTCAAGTGATTCATCAGAGATATATTAAGTTTTACACGTAAAGCCAGATAAAGTAGATGGATCTACAGGAGATCCTTTTGCAGCAACCCATGAGGTTTTGGGGTACTGCTCAGGTGTCCAGTAGGATCCGTCAGCGTTGAGTTTCCTCACAAAGGCAATACCCTATTTCCTAGGGTTCCTGTTCAGAATCTGCTTCTTGAGGACATCACAAAGGGTTTGATGCCCTTTGAGACTTTTGTACATTCCTGTCACATACAATTCCTTCAACCCTGCATTGTCATCAGTGATACTTGTGGTATTCTCAGATGAGGAATTTGAAACCACTAGAATAGTTGAAGAATTTGTAGCAATAGAAGCATTTGAACATTCAGGTGAAGAATTAGCAGTTTCACATTCGATGCATTTCAAACAAGGTGGAAACAATTCTTCCTGAGCGATACTAATCTGTTGCGCCAGTAAGGAATCGTTTTCCCTTTGGAGATCCTCATGTGACACCCTCAGCTTTTCAAGATCTTGCTTTCCTTCAAGAAATTCATATGAAAGCTTCTCATGATCGGCTAAGAGTTCGTTATGATGACTCTGAAGGTTATCATACTTTGTCTGAAGACTTTTGAGATTGACAGACAGAGTTTGAGTCAAATTCACCTTCATGGTTTAACAGATCATCGCTTTTGTCTAGCATTTTCTGAAGCTTTTCAAGTGCACTTTGTTGCTTAGTGGCAATTTTAACAAGTTTAGCATAGCTAGGTTTCACATATTCATCAAATTCACCTTCACTTGGTTCAGATGAGGAATGATGTTTGTGTACCTTTGAGCCTTTTGCCATGAAGAAATAAGTGGGAGCATGATCATCATTGCTGACGTCAGAGTTGTTGGAGTACTCATATTCTTCATTGTTGAAGATGGACTTGCTAACGAAAGGAGTAGCGAGAGGAAGGCCAGCGACACCAGATTTTGATTCCTCCTCATATTCTTCCTCTTCTTCATATTCTTCAGATTCTTCCTCAGAATCCATTTCCTTGCCGATGAATGCTCGAGCCTTTCCGGAACCATTCTTCTTGTGCTTTGAGGACTTTGAAGATGAGGACTTTGCAGATGAGGACTTTGAAGATTTCTTCTTTTTCTTCAAGTCATCAGAACTATCATCCTTGTATTTCTTCTTCTTCTCTGAGTCTTTTTCCCAGAGAGGACAGTCAGAGATGAAGTGACCAGGCTTCTTGCAACGATGACATGTTATTTTCTTGTAATCTTCTGAGGAATCTGATTTCCTCAAGCCATTTTTTGATGACCTTCCAAATCCACCTCTTCTTGAGAACTTCTGGAATTTCCTCACAAGCATTGATAGTTCCTGACTTAGTTCTTCAGGATCACCAAGGCTGCTGTCAGAATCTTCTTCTTCAGATGAGGAAATTTCTTTTGCCTTCAGAGCACGAGATCTTCCATAGCTTGGCCCGTAGAGGTCTCTCTTTTCAGCTTGTTCGAATTCCTGAGTATTGAGTCTCTCAAGAATATCAGCAGGATCAAGAGCTTTATAATCTCCACGTTCTTGGATCATCAAAACCAGAGTATCAAATGAGGAATCGAGAGATCGTAGCAGTTTCTTCACCACTTCATGGTTAGTGATATCAATGGCACCCAGTGCTTGAAGTTCATTTGATATATCAGTGAGGCGATCAAATGTTTGCTGAACATTTTCATTGTCAAGTCTCTTGAAACGATTGAAGAGATTGCGAAGAATATCAACACGAGAGTCACGTTGAGTGGAAACACCTTCATTGACTTTGGACAACCTATCCCATATAAGCTTAGCAGACTCCAAAGCGCTCACTCTGCCATACTGACCTTTGCTCAGATGGCCACAGATGATATTCTTCACTTGAGAATCGAGTTGCTAGAATCTCTTCACATCAGCAGCTATGACAGTGGGAGCGACAAAGGGCACACCATTTTCCACAACATACCAGAGATCGTTGTCAATAGCTTCAAGGTGCATACGCATCTTGTTCTTCCAGTAGGGGTAGTCCGTCACATCGAAGGAAGGACAGCCGGCGGAAACCTTGATCATACATGTAGTCGACATAACTAGAACTCCAGGTGATTAAACCAAAATCACACAGAGCGAGGGAGTACCTGCTCTGATACCAATTGAAAGTGCGTTATATTGACTAGAGGGGGGTGAATAGGCGATTTTTACAAATTCATCACTTGAGGAATTTCAACTTTGAGGAATTTGAAATGTGATGAATAACTAGCAGCAGAATAAGTACTCAAGTGCATGAGGAACATAGTAACAACATAGTCTTCATGATGAAATGAAACATGCACAAATAGAGAGTAGCATGATACAGGATATGCAGTGATGAACAAGGTAACTTGAAGAATTTGAGGTGAGGAATTTGTGAAAGTCTTCAGTCAAATTCTTCAAACAGTAACAATCAATTTCATGAACAGGTATATGAGGAATAGAGGGGTTGAGGAAATAGAACCACATAGCTCAATGAAGACAATGGTTTGATGAACCAGTTCCAACTGTTGTGACACTTGTACGTCTGGTTCGGAGCGGCCTGGTATTTAAACCAAAGGACACACAGTCCCAGGACACACAGTCCTTACCGTATTCTCCTTGAGCTAAGGTCACAAAGTCCTCGCCGAACACTCGTGGTAAGTCTTTAGGGTAGACTTCCAAAACCCTCACAAACTGGTCACCCGGGGATCCACAATTTACTGCCGGATGCTCTAGACCAAGGTCACTTCGTGGTCCCCAATTGACTGCAGGAGCACTAGGCCATGACGCCTAACCGTCTGGAGGATGCACAGTCCTCAAAGGTAACAAGCGTCGGTTCCACATAGGAATTTCTTCAGTGATGCTCAATCACTATGGGTTTTGTGGTTTGGTTGTGGGTTTTTCCTCACTGATGATTTTCTCTCAAAGTCCTCGAAGGATGGGTTGCTCTCAAATGACAAGTGTCAGTTCTCTCTCGGAGCAGCCAACCAGCTAGTGGTTGTGGGGGTCGGCTATTTATAGCCAGGGTGCAACCTGACATGATAAGACATAAAGGCCCCCAATGATATGACCGTTATGTGGATAAGAACAATTGGGGACATCTGGCGCTAAGCACAGCAACGGTCGGAATTTCGAACTATGAAAGTCCTTAGCTTATCATGTTCCTCACTTGTAGGCAATTCGCACTGGCGAAATCCTAACTCCTCAGTCAGATCAGTTTCCTCGGAGACCAGAAGAACTTTTTCTCTATCACTAAAGAAGTTGTCTGAACCGTAAGAGATTTCCAAAGGCTTCACTCGAAGGATTGTATGGGCTGAGGATTTTGGAGTTGAGCATCAGTTGGAAATTTTCCTTAGTATTACCTCGGCCCCCTTTAACAGTACGGTGTTTCCTATGACTCAACTAAAAGAAATGAAACTACGAAAAACAAAAGTCTTCACGCTTCATATTCCTCGTTCATATCTTCAAGGCACACCAACTTCTTTATGTTCAAAGTCTTCACAAAGTCTTCACCAAAGTCTTCAGAAAGTCTTCAACAAAGTCTTCACTTGAAGACATACATTTTTAGGGGTCGAAAATCTCCGAATATATCAAACTCCTCATCGACTTATAGATCCTGTGTACAATCACAAATACATTAGTGCCTGAACCTATAAGTCTTCAATACACCAAAATCACTAAGGGGCACTAGATGCACTAACAATTTATTATCGGACATTTTCGGTGTTTTAAAACCCTCGTGTCATGGGCCGCAAACATCCCTCTCATCCCCACCTAGCCCTTCTACACAGCCCACCTAGCCCATCCTAGACTTCCCCATGATCGGAGGGTCCGAAAACAGGATAAAAACCCCTAATCTAGCCCTCCTTCCCTATTTAATCCCCATCCCTACCTAATCTAGAAAACCCTAGCCTCCCTCGAATTCCGTGCGCAGCCAAACCCTCACCCGCCGCCTGTCTCCTGACTCCTCGCGCCAGGCCTGCCAGGCCTGCGCAGGGGACCTGGGAAGCCCATTTGGGACCGAGGGGAGCCGCCATCGCCCGAGGAGAGGAGCTCCTCCCATGGTGCCCGAGCCCGAAGCCTCGCGCCCCGGCCGCCCCTGCTGGCCGCCTGCGACCGCCGGACCTCCTTCCCTCTTCTTCCTCCCTCTCCTTCCCTCCTTCATCTCTCTCACCCCGGCCTCCCTCTTTTCCCGTAGGACCTCACCACCATGGATCTGGAGCTCGCGCCGCTGTTACTTCGTGGCTGTAGTCGCCGGAGATGGACGGATCTGGCACCCCCGACCTTGGATCCGCCTGTTCCCGACCAGATCCCACCGCTAAATGCCTCGTCCCCGCCTCCTTGCACCGGCGCCATGGCCTCATGCTCTTGGATTGCACGGGAGGACGACGACCATGCTTGGCCTCGCTCGCCCGCTCGCAGCGCCGCGTGGGCCGCCTCCCGCGTCGCCCTCCAAGGCCCAGCCAGCGCCTCCTCCAGGCCGAGCCGCCCTTCGGCCGGCCCATGATGGCCCATTGGTGAGCCGCCCCCTGCGCCTATCCTCCGCCCTAGCCGAAGCATTGCTAAGATGCTCCCATAGTTTTCGGCCCATGTATTTTTTTTCCTATATGCGAATTTGTCCATTTACCTGTGATTTTCAGAATTACAGAAAAAAACTGTTTTAAAAATGCTCATATATAATTAACCGAGCATCACATGTAAAAACTTTATACATGAAACTTGACTAGAATTTCGTGTAGATTCATAATTACCAACTTTCACACATGTTAAAAATACTCAAACTTGCTGTTTGCATTGATTTGCGTGAATGACATGCTAAAATGATTTATCTCATAACTACTAAACCATAGCTCCGATAAAAAATGTTCCACATATGTAACTTGACTAGAAAAATGTGTAGAATCACATGGTGACATTTATTTTGCTGTTTAAAAACTCTAAAATATGGTTAGTACAGATCTGGACCAAAAACTTAATTTGCATATAAGGTTGTTTCGAAAATGCTATATGATGCTTCTGTCCTCATTTAAAATGCCTAGATGTTGTAGTTGGTTGTGCTTCACCTCTTGCCATGTATAACAACATTTAATTTTGATGAGTACCTAAACAGGAGTGAACTAAATAATTAGAATGTGGTGTTTTGTCACTATGCAACTCGTTGCATATTAAGTGAACTTCACTTAATATGTAGTGGTTGTTTGTTGTGCTTGCCATGCCATGCCCTGCGTTGCATATTAAACCGGACATGCATCATATTTGTTTGCGCATCGTGTCATGCATATGTTGTGGTGTATCTTGTGTTGATTGTTGTTTTCGGATTGCTTCTTCTCGATAGAGTTCCAAAAGCGTTCGGAGTGTGAGGATTCGTTCGACTATGTTGGCTCGTCTTCTTCATGGACTCGTTCTTCATCCGAGCGGGATCTCAGGCAAGATGACACATTTTCCTGGATACCATCACTATCATTGCCATGCTAGATGTCTCGTTTTATCATTATGTCTCGCTACCAACCACTTGTTTGTCAAGCCTCCCAACATTGCCATGAAAAGCCTCTAACCCCTCCACATCCCAACAAACCTTTGTTTGGCTATGTTACCGCTTGCTCAGCCCTTCTTATAGCGTTTCTAGCTACAGGTGCAATTGCTTCCATGTGATAACATGGACATTCTTTTGTTATCAAAATATTATTGCTATTTAATTTAATGCACTTAAACCCTTGGTAAAGGGTGGAAGGCTTGGCCTTTTGCTCGGTGTTTTGTTCCACTCTTGCCGGCCCTAGTTACTTGTGAACTGGTGTTATGTTCCATAATTGAGTGCTCCTAACATGCTCAGGGTTGTTATGTGGACCCCCTTGATTTTCGTTTTAGGATAAAGCTTGTCTGGCAAGGCCCAACATTGGTACTATTTGCATAATAACAACTAAAATTTGCATAGGGCATGATCACCCCGTGGATAACTAATCAACCCCCAGGCCAGTGCTCCCCATGAGTGTTGGTCCACCTACCTAGCAGTCGGCGATGCCACCTCGGGGGTAACTCGAGGCAGTTTAAGGCTGCTGTCCACTTCGCATAGACGAATGCTGCCCCTAGATAGAGAGCGCATGGCTTTAGCTGCGGATCTGGCTCACCGGGAGGCCTTGCTGGATTTGTTTTACCTTTCTTGAATGTCTTGAGTGAGGAACTCTGATCTTCTTCGGGCTATCTCGAGGTGTCGGATTTCCTTTGGAATTGCTTATGAAGATCACGAGATCCGTGGTCGAGGTTATTCCTGATGCGTGTGGTTAATTTGTGATGGATGAGTTGGAGCACCCCTACAGGGTTAAATCTTTCGGAATGTCGTGCCTGTGGTTATGTGGCAAACTTGGATACTTTGTTTAACACCCAGTCATAGCAAACTTGAAGTAAACTCTAATAAAATACACCAATTGTGTGCATAACCATGACTGTCTCTTCTCTTGATTTCTTATCCGAAAGAGAACACGATGGGGTTATCAACCAAAGTATCCAAAATCTCTTTTGCATTCTCAAGACGACTGATTTTGTTGAATTCTTCGGGGGCATAGGCAATTGAAAAGAATGTCGCATGCTTGAGCATTGTATTGCAACATCTTCAGTTCATCTGCGGTCGCTTCACGATCCAGTTCTTTTCCATCACCAAAGAATTCACCTTGCAAGCCAACACGAACAACAACCCAAACGGCAGGGTTATGACCAAGAATATGCATTTTCATTTTGTGCTTCCAACTAGCAAAAATTGTGCCATCAAAGTATGGACCTCTATAGTTATAATTTCCCTCACTAGACGCCATACTCTCCTAGGTTGTGAGACCAATGCAATGGAGACCAAATCTCTAATACCACTTGTAGGATCGAAAGTATGTCTAGAGCGGGGTGATTAGACTACTTGACCAAATAAAAATTCTACCTTTTCCCAATTTTAAGTGTTTGCAGATTTTAGCAATGACAGCAAGTCAAGTACACCCTACACATGCAGGTCGTCAAGTACACCCTACACATGCATGTCTAAGAGTATAGCAGCGGAAAGTAACAACAAGTATATGTAGCGGAGGGTAGGAAGGAAGATCGAACGCAATTTGAAGGCACGAAGATTTTTCCCGTGGTTTCGCTAGGTGGTGCTATCGTACGTCCACGTTTATGGAGTCTTCAATCCACGAAAGGTAATGGTTGCGAGATTCCATGGACGGCTCCACCCATAAGGGTCCACTAAGTAGCAACCTTGACTATTCCATAACGTCTTTCGTCCATGAAGGACTAGCCTCAGTATGGGTAGATCGTCACGTAGTAGGCGATCTCCTTGCCCGTTCAAACTTCTTGGTTCAAATCCACAACACGAAGTAGGAGGCTCCCAAGCGAAACCTAACCAATCTAGGAGGCACCACCCTCCAAAAGGTAATAGGCTCGGTAATGTCGATGAACTCCTTGACTCCTTGCTCTTGTGCTTCAAGATGATAGACTCCTCAACACACAATAACTCTCTCATAGATTTGGCTATGATGGAAGAGATTGATTTGGTGGAAAGCAACTTGGAGAGGCTAGAGATCAAGATTAATATGGATGGAGTGGAATGGCTTGATCTCAACACATGAGTAGGTGGCTCTCTCTCAGAAAATTGGATGGGACAAGTATGGAATAGTTCTGAGTGTTTCTCTTTCGAGTGGGTGGTGGTGAAGGGGTATATATATAGGCATCCCCAAAAGTCCAACCGTTACAACTAAAGTGACCAATTCGGTGACACCGAAGTGTAAAACTCGGTGGTATCGAAGTGACCAAAAAGAAGTAACTTTTGAATCTCGGTGAGACCGATACATAACTCTCGGTGGTACCGATTAGGTGACCAAAGGTCAGATTGCGCAACTCGGTGAAGCCAATCCAAAAAAGACGGTAAGACTAATTTTATGAAATGAGGTAACAGAAAGTTGGCAAGCTGAACTCGGTGGCACCGATGTAGAATCGGTTGCACCGAACGGCTAGCATTTGGCATGGGTCTGTCTGAATTTGGGAATCGATGGCACCGAGTGGGAATTGCTGGTAGCACCGATTTTTCATGAATGACTTGGACAGACTTTTGTGGAAGAGTTTGTGGGTGTTTTTGGTGACTATAACTTGTGCACATGGAGCATCTTGTTCACCAACAGTACTTTACCCCCTTTTAATAGTATTGGATTTCCTATGAACTCAAAGTGATTTCTCACAAAGTAAAATGTAGAGTCCTCTTGCTTGAAGCTTTGCAAATCCATTTCCTTGCATCTTGGGGTTTCTCCACAATCCATTTGCCAACCTATCATTGAATGTTTCCTAAAATATACTTAGTGGAAACAATAGTTCAATGATATATATGTTGTTATTAATTACCAAAACCACCAAGGGAGCAAAAGTGCTGTCAAAAAATTCATGTAGTGGCACTGGCACCCAATTTGTATTTTGATTTTGTGTACTATCTCGTATGATGACTGCCTGTACTGAGTATGCAATACTTTCTACGTATAAAAAATATTTTTCTATTATGTTTTCTATGTGTTGTGTTCCTAAAGTAGAACCTTTGTTTCCAAAATGCGAGTCCCTTTGTTACGTGCCAGAGAAAGTATACCATCAGACTCGTCTGAAAGAATCTTATAGTTTTTCCTTTTTTTCTTATAACTCATAATTTGCTAGTCAAACTAAAAGTGAAAGTTAAACTCAGATTTCAAGGGGGTCTAGCATTCTAGAAAGGGGGGTATGCCACCCTTGGATATTTTTTTCTTCCAAATGTGAATATTGTGATCATTTGGAGATTTAGGTAAGACATATTTTTTTGTGGGTAGGTAAGACATGTTTGTTATTAAATATGGTATTGTTGTTATTGTTGTTAAATGAAATGTTATTTGCTAGACACAATTTGTTCTTGTCGATGATGCACATCCAGCATCCTCGTCGTTGACTCAGCGTCTACAACCAGTTTGAGAGGCGCCATGTCCAGGACTCAGCTCCGCTGGGCTAGCACTGGGAGGTGTTACCTTCAGGGGCGCACAGCTCGGCGAGGAATCCGGGTCTCATCCTCGACACAGATCTTCTTTGGTGGCGGTCGCGTGGGCCACTATCGGTGTGGAGGCAGCTGACAACCGAGGAGGCGGTACATCATTGTGTCAGGGAGGAGGACGAGCATGTCCATCACTACATGGTTGCATTGGATGTCAGATTCTCTAATACCTGGCAGTTCCTCCAGGGATCACACTCGATCTATGATCCTGTGATGGTTCCTTCTCTTTGGGTGTCCACCGCCCTCGCCTTAGAAACCGCCAATCAAGTAGATTATTCAATATATTCGAGCTGTATTAGTAATATTATATGATAATATTCCCGATGTATTAGTGATAACATTCGATAACATTTGATGATGCATTAACTAGATTATTTGAGATGTATTAGTGATATTATATGATAATATTCGAGTTGTATTAGTGATATTATGTGATAATATTCAAGTTTAATTGATACGCTCTGATCTATTGCTTACAAACCTGACGTTTGATATTTAGCATAATCCTTAAGAAATCTTGCTCTAAATTTGCTTATCTCTCACGGTATGTATATTGCCATGTTGGAATATTTGCAGAAATTATGGAACATGACATAGACTTGGAACAAGAAGAGTTGTTGGGGGAAATGATCTACGAGGGAGATGATGATATCATCTCACATTATCTCAATGACTCCGATGGTGAGGGAAGAGAAGATGCTGGCTCCGATGATCGAATGGAGGGAGAAGATGATGGCCCCGGTGTTGGAGCCTTAATTGTTGCAAAGTCTAGTGTATATATATTAAGCCTCTGCTAACTAGATGCATTAATTGATTTGTATGTATATATATTAACGCTTCTTTCTTCTTTTAGCCCTCCAGATCGAGCCAAACTTCTATAACCAGACGAGGCCCGAAGAAAAGATTGCACAAGAATGAAAGGTTAACGATCAAAGAAATCGATGTAGATGGTAGACCGACTGTTCCCAAGCGGGTCTCAGACATATTTATAAGCTAGTGCAGAGTTGTTGTTAGGGACAACATCCCAATCAGCACTCAAGAATGGAATAATCCAAAGGAGGGTGATGGAGTTTCTTTTGTCGATGATAGATCCAAAGAAACACTTTGGAATACGCTCATGACGAATTTCACCTTATCACTAGAGGAGTGTGAGAGCCTGGCTTAATAGGAATGATAGACTACTCATATCAACAAGGAATTCCTTCTTTTCCGGAAGCCCACTCAAAAAGAACTCCAAAGTTAAGGGTGCTTGGCTTGGAGCGATTCTAGGATGGGTGACCGACCGGGAAGTTGGTCCCGGGTGCGCACGAGTGAGGACAAAGTACGCAGGAAAGACTAGTGTTGGTCTGTGGGGCTAGTCTAGATCCCGCCAGGTGTAACGCAATATCACCATGTTACGGGGTCAGGTGGCTACAAGTTTGCCAAGCCTAAGTGAGAGAAAGGTGATAACGACCTTCTTGATAAAAATATCCATCCACAAACATTAGAGTGGAACGAACGGGCAAAGGCTTGGTTCTACAGGCATGAGGGAACATTGAACCTAGACACAGGGAAGTGTGTTTATACAAAAGCTCAACTTGCAACACCTGTCCAAGCCATTGAAGATAAAATTAACGGCGTGGGGGAAGGGAAGTTCCACCCCGATAGAGAGAAGGACGTGCTGATACGCGCCCTCGGGAATCCTGAACACCCTGAGGCACATCAGGCTCCGTTCCATGGAAGGTTGGGTTTCCCGACACCAGTGACACTTACAGAAGCCGAGGGAGAAAGAATAAATAGGAAAAAGACCAACTGCAGGAGGTCAAAGCAATAGTCTCATTGAACAGAAGCAAATAGATGCACTTACCAGCCAGCGAGCTACCGGCACATCTCATGGGCAAGAAGATCCTACATTCGATACCGCACATGGAGCTACCCCACCATCTTAGGGGAAAAGAAGCATGGCTTCCATAGAGCTCGTTCAGCCCACAGATGATTTCACGGCTCCTCGCTAACCCATGGATGATATCACACAGAGGGAACATTGCGATCTACATGCGAAATGCATGAACATATCCCTAAAGGTGGAGATCGGCTATGCCTTACCTCATGTACCTAATGGAAATTACATTGCGAGCTGATTCCAGATGTCTATGCTATTGTTGGGGTGGATGAAGTTCTCAACGGATATGAAAAACTGGAGCTTGACTGGCCTATAGGTGAAGGGAGACTGCACTGGGAGATGCCCTAAGGACTACCATTATATTAAACCTGCGCGTACACTCGGCCGGGTCAGGCTTCGGAAAGGCCAACCAAAAATCTTAGGCCCGAGCCCGGCCTGGCCCGACTAAAAAATGCAATAAGCAGGCCCGAGCACGGCCCGAACGGACTAAAAGGGGGATTTTCGGGCCGGGCCGGGTGTCGGTGTCAAATCCGGCATATCTCATAGTAGGGGTCCTAAGCTAGGCGTCTTGGAGCGATGGTGACATGGACATAAGATTTTACCTAGGTTCGAGATTTCTCAAGGAAATAATACCCTACGTCCTGCTTTTGATTGTATTCATATGAAGGATAGTACATAGTACAGGTATCTACCAAATATGAGATTGAGGTTGTCTATTGACTAGCCTAGCCTCGGTTTATATAATGCACCGTAGGCCTAAGGTTTAGAGGAGTCCTTGTCTTGTGCGCCAAGTCTTGTGGAATCTCCCTTGTATGCATCATGGGCTGCCCGAAGTGGCACATTAGTGAATCACCCCGGGAGTCCTCATCCTGACCCACTAGTCGGGAGACGACGTGGTGAGTACCCCTAGTCCAGGACACCGTCAGTAGCCCACTAAATCGGTCATCAAGTTGTGGACGCTCCTCGGTTCTTTCGAATTGTTCTTCATCTTCAGTCGTCGGTCTTGAAAAGTGGTTCAACAAATCTTCCCATCCCTGATCTTGAGGATCACTGAGGTGTATCTGAAGAGCGCACACGTCGGGCATGTGAGGAGCCCCTTTAAGTTCTCGGCCATTATCAATGCCTTGTTATTTTTATGCGACATCTCAGGTTTTAAGTGCTTCCCATGTGGCAGTCTCCTCTTGCGTCCGAGCTCCAACACCGAACTGTATCTGAGGTATCTTTTTGTATCCAAGCTCCAACGCCGGTCTGCGTCTGAGCTCCAACGCTGGTCGGCATCCGTGGTGTTATAGATACCTCGATCTTTGGAAATTTGAAGGAGTCAATCCGAATTTAAATGCTGGAATAGAATTTTATGGAGCCAGCCATTCGCATCCGAGCTTTATGTCGGACTGCCTCCAAGCTCCAACACCGGACTGCAGTTGAGCTCCAACGATGATCAACATCTGAGGTCTCATAAAATACCTCGGTCTTTTAAAAAAATGAAGGAATTCAGCCGAGCTTAATGCCGGAAATGCCCTTTATGGAGCCAACCACTTGGGCCCGAGCTTTATGCCAGACTGCTTCCGAGGTGGTGCACCACCCCGACCATAGGATGATTTTTTGTGGATATTTTTTATTGATGCAATTTATTCTCTGCCGAGATATATAGCCAGAAGCCCACAAGGTGTGTGTCGGTCTAAAACCCATGATGCACCTGAAGGATGAAAGAAAACCACTTATACTAGTAGCCCCTGAGACTTAGGTCGATTTGCAAAATTGGCCTAAGGATCAAGTCCATACTCGGTAGCATACTTAGGAATAGAAACGCTTTGTGCCTAGTTTCCCAGACCAACCCGAGGATCAATTCTCTATGGAAACAGTAATGCACTTTGAATTTACTGCATTGAATAGGTAGTGCAGTAGCCCCCAAGCCTTAATTTGGGCACGGGTGGTCGAATAAAGGATCGATATTTATGTGACACAAACTTTGTTACATTCGACACAATTTATGTATAATGATTCTATGTATCCAAGTACTTTACATCATTAATGCTCGGATCCGCATTGCACAAGAATTTGTTGACCGACCATCGGCTTCAACCTCCTGGGCCAGTAGCCGAGGAGTGTTTGTCGTACTTTATAAAGCCTTTATGAGGGCAAAGATTTACGGAAAACAAGGCAATCCATCCATATAGTTTTATAAACAAAGGTATGCGGAGAGATATGTTATATTACTATTTAACGTAAGAAAGATCTTCTAGGAAAAATAGTTCCTTTATAAGTTCCTTTTCCCAGGCTATCATGTTGACAATGATCGTGAAACCTCAACTCCGATCAGTGTGGGAGGAAAATATTGAGGATTTAGTTTGGGAAAAGATTCTGAACTCTGTGGCCCTTAGCGAACCTAAATTTCCACTTTTGTCATTGCCAACCAATTATATTATTAAGATGGCTAGCTTTCGGCTTCACCCAGTCCGAGGTACTAGCACGGATGAACCGGATGTAACAATTGCAGATGTGCTCCCTTTACCCCCTAGCCAAACAGTCGGGAACGTAGGGGATAAGCACACGAGCCAGGCAACCCAGCTTGGCCAAAATCTTAAGTCAAATTGATGCATATTTATGGATTTATAACGACGATTACGGAAGGAAGCACTCGTATATTGAATACAAATGCTTTTATGCTATATGCTATTTTGACTCCTTTGTGACCGTTTATCATTTGAGAGTGGCCCATCGTCGGCTTCTACCCCTTTGTAGATGCTATGCAGGGTGTTTACACAGTAATAAGACAAATCTTAGACGATGTCTCGGTGCCCGGAGGTGGTTGTGTTAGCGGAAATGAGGCAATCAGATATCTAGGCTTTATAACTTTCACTTGGTCATGGGAGCTTAAAGTTTGGGAAGCCAGTTACTAGCCCCCGGTTAGTATTCGGCATCAACCGAGGTCAAGCCGTTAACACTCCAGCCAATTTTATGAAAGGACCATTGTTTAATACTGTCATCAGATCGCCAACCAGTTTATGCTTATTGTGATAGACGGTTTTTGGATTTCTCCACTAAGGTACTTGACCAGTTAAACCAGGAGTACAATCGTAGTGGTTCTCCCTTTGCACTCCTAGCCAAACAAAGTGGAATGTAGGAGGCAGGCACAAGAGCAGTGCAACCCAACTATTGACCGAAGACACAATTCAAACTGATGCTTATAAAACAATATCCGAGAACATTTTGTCAAGGACTGCTCGGAATACCTTGGCTTTTGGTGGATTCGGCTCTAGTCGAGGTCCCCCATTAATATTGCCAATACTTTAAAGGCATGAGACGTTGTACTACGACAGCTATGCTGGAGACACACAGTATCCCCCAAGACTCGGGTTGGGTGCGGCCGACCAACCTGAGGATCGAATCTCCCCGGGAACTAGTCCAGATGTCATGTGCATTTCGGCAATGTCAAGGTGTAAGTCGACAGGAAAGATACCGAGTTGTGGGTCAAAAAAAGATCTCCCAAGCTGAATTATTATGCAGGGCACCTCGTTCATGAGGATGTCCCACCTTCTAAAATAAAAACAAACAAATAGCTTAAAAGTGCCATAAGCTCAAAATCCAAAAAACTAATGTAAAAACTTTGACGTTCGAACTAAATCAAGTTTCTTGGTGCCAATCCAACAATTGGTCTTAAAATTAATATGTTCTTCGGTCGTGCTTTAACATGATACATCCGATCTCTAGACTTCAAGTGGGTCAGCCTTTGGTTTCAACCTCCTATCCCTAAGGAGGAGTGCTTCTCAGGCCAGTTTAGCGAACTAAACTCGAACGGCTTTAGAGAGAAACCAGGCTACCCAACTATTGACCAGGCACTCGCGTCCGAAAAAGGAGTAGTAGAAAAAGACTTTGCAACAACCAAGAAGAAAACAACATTTATTATAAAATGGCTCATATAAATTTAAGAGCCCCTAGTTATCATGGGAAAAATAAGTGTTTTTAACAAACAACGCTATTAACAAGCTAAGTTTTTAACAAACAACATTTTTGTTTAACACAAGTATAATGCTAGGTAGAACCGCACATGAATTAAAGATTGAAAAAAGGTTGAGCATGAAAGCGACTTAGCTGGTTAATGTGCTCGGTGTCACGTGTGCCGAGCTTGTAGCGGGTCAAGGTCCCAGCCCCCAAGCCGGCCATGAGGTAGCCGACGAAGAGCTCGGTTTGATGAAGTGACAACACAACACTTCCGAAGGGCCGAGGAGAAACCCCCGGTCCAGCCGAGGAGACAGAGTAGTTGGGTAGGGTGACGGCGAAGCACCACGTCAGTCAACCAAGTCGACAACACAATTTGGTTGATGGAGTGGGGATGACGATGTAGGCACGCCAAGGTGACTACGTGACACAGCCGAAGTCGATTACCTATGCACATAACATAGTGCAAGCCAAGAGTAATAATAACTAAATGTAATAATATATTAAAAAAATCTTCTACTTAGTTAATTTATAAGTGAAGCAAATAATTAAAGGAATATGGCCTTGGCGCCGAGGTGCCTGAGCAAAGAGCTCCATTTTGATGAAGTGGCGAGGCTGCAAGGTCGATTTGGCAAGGCAAAGTCCCCAGTCCAGCTAACATAACGAAGTTGGTCGGCTGGTGACGCTGAAATCCCTGAAGCAGGTTAATGAAGAGATGATGAAGCCCCCGGTCTAGCCGAGGTGACGGAGCAGGTCGGCTGGTGACGCTAAAGTCCCATGCCAGCCAAGGCGTGGTGGATGTCAGCTTGAAGAAGCGATGGTGCGGCGATGCCGACGTAGGTCGGAATTTGTGACGTGGTCAATGCTGGCTTGAGAAGAGACCGTGCGACGATGCTGGCACGCTCGACCCGTGCAATCCGTGGGGCGACACTCTTGTCTTGATAATTATTTGTCCCTCATGATGCCGAATTCTTGGTCGGCTCACAAAGGTGATGATCCGAGGTGGTTGTCATCGGCTCGATGGAGCGACGGTGCAGTCGATGTTGGCGCAAGTCAGTAGCAGTGGAGCAACGTGGTCAGGTCGGTTTAACATCGATGCGATGGTGAAGATCGCCTCAGAAAAGACTCAAATTTTGTGGGCACGTGTTTGAAAACAACACACAATACCCTAGGAAAAAATTCCTCAAAAAGGATGTCCAGTATCCCGTTCATGAAGAAATATGAATTTGGGCCCGATGCATTTTCGCGAAGAAAACAAATCGGGAAATTGATGCACTCATTGGACGTTTTTGAAGTTTGAACGGTCGGATCAAGCTGAAATTTTGAGGGGTGATCGGTATGGGAATTCCGCAGCTGTAGAACGATGGGATCTTCCAGACAATGTTCGAGCCGGAATCTAGACACCTCGCCCTTAACTCGTCCAGATTCTTGCCCACATTCAACAGGGCACCCGTAGATTGGAGATCGCCGATGATTCCTTCATCGGAATACGACGAAATTTTATAGGTTTGTTGTAGGCTTAATTCCACACAATTCCATCAAAGCAATCGTCAAGGTGGTGCTCGAGGAAGCGGGAATGACGAACACGAGTCATTGTCAAGAAAAACTACATGGTTGCTCGAGTACGATGTCAACATCGAGCCCCCAAGCTCCATGGATGATTTCTCGTGATCTTGATAGATATCGGAGATGATGACGATGAAAGAATCCGTCCGATCTTGACGATCTGGCTTGGAACACAATCCTCGGTCCAGCCGAGGTGACCAGTCGAGCCGGCGACGAAGATGCCGACATCGACAACAAAGCTCGGTTCCAACGCGTAGATCGCGTCGGAGACGATCTGAATTCCCATCGCACCGTTGTGACTGCTAGCAGGCTCTCAATGAAAGCACCAATGTCGGTGTTAAATCCGGCATATCTCGTAGTAGGGGTCCTAAGCTAGGCGTCTTGGAGCGATGGTAACATGGACACAAGATTGTAGTCAGGTTCGGGCTCTCTCAAGGAGATAATACCCTACGTCCTTCTTTTGATCATATTCATATGAGGGATAGTACATAGTACATGTATCTACCACGAGATTGTTGTAATGAATATGAGATTGAGGTTGTCTATTGACTAGCCTAGCCTCAGTTTATATAATGCACCCTAGGCCTAGGGTTTAGAGGAGTCCTTGTCTTGTGCGCCAAGTCTTGTGGAATCTCCTTTGTATGCATCATGGGCTTCCCGAAGTGGCCCATTAGTGAATCAACCCGGGGGTCCTCGGCCTAACCCACTGGTCGGGAGATGACGTGGTGAGTACCCCCTAGTCGAGGACACCGTCACCGGTCCTTCGTCTAAAATGGTCATTTTTGTAAGCCCGAGCCCAGCCCAAACTGCTGCCCGGGCTTGAAAACCTGGCCCGAACCTAAGGCACGACCCGAGTTTTTCGAGTCGGGCTTGGGCGGGCTGCCCATGCCTAGGTTTTCATTCTATGGAGAAAGGAACACATTGTGCTCCCACATTGGACGTCGCGTCAGCAGACTCCGTCGCCTCAGCTATCTCTGCCCCGACGTCAGCAGACTCCGTCGGAGGAGACCCCTTAGGTGTCTCTGCCTCGACGCCAGCACACTCTGTAGGAGGAGGCCCCTCAGTTGTCGCCGCCTCGACGTCAGCAGACTCCGCGGGAGGAGACCCTCAGCAGATTCTGCCTCGACGTCAGCAGACTCCGCCTCCTCCGCCGCCTCTGTAAGGAAGGAAGAGAGCCGCCGCTCCGGCGGCTAGTAGTACAAATGTGAAGAAATCCAGAGCAGATACAAGAGTCAAGAAGGATCCTGCCAAGTTACCATATGATCTGAGCGATGAGGAACTCAAGAAGGTCGTGGATGCCGATGTGAAACTCTAGCTTGCACCGTGCCAGCCCGATCCAAAGGAGAAAATTGATCTGGCAAAAGCGAAGCGCTGTATAGAAAACCTTACGCGACCACCACTGCCTTCGCTTCACACTATGACCGGTGTATTGTAAAGTCATATAAACACATGAAGCGGTCGGGAAGCAGTACCAGTAGTGCGACTGGGAAAACAATTCCCCAGCTCGATGAATAGAAAAACCAATCGTGCCTCCCGCGCAAGGTGTTTACGGATATCGCTAATGATCCGGGGGTAGCGGCCCCTGATCTTGGTTTCATTCTTGGTGATTACTTAGGTGATGATGTAGAGTTCCCCATGGCTGAGTTATGCTATAGATACGAGCACGGTAAGCCTCTCGTTAGACGTGAGGAGCAAAAGCATCTACCAACACAAATGCAAAAATTGCATGAGTGGTACATGAAAGCCTCAAAGGAAGGGAAGAACTATATCATTGTGGGAATTAAAGATGAGAATTACATCAATGGAGAGGAGGAGATTAACATTGAATTTGAAGAATTAGTTTAGTTATACAATGAAGAGGCCATCGATAAATCTATCGTCAGTTGCTATTGTTTGGAAGTATCATTTCTATAATTAAGTCTCTAGTTCAGCTTGTTCATTGCATGTATAATTATCCTCACTATATATATTATGTAGAAAGAAGATCCTTAAATGCAAAAATAGGGGAATCTATGACATTGGGTTCATTAACCCAAATACTGTTCATGAAGTTACGGTACAAATGTACGCCAAGGATACAGAGAAGATCTTGCTGAGGGCGTTAATTGAACAACAAACCAAAAGGGAAATACTATTTCCTTACAACTTCAAGTGAGTATTATACTGTCTTGTACACATTATGTTTCGCTTACTCGATGTTAAGTGTAATTGATGAGAGTTATGTGTGGGCAGTTTCCAGTTTATTCTGATAGTCATTCAGTTTGACGCAGGAAGAGTACTTGTCATGGACTCGTTACGTAAAGACACTGAGATGTGGGCGGACCTGAAAAAAATGCTCCAGAGGTAATTTCAATCATTATCGCACTATATCGTTAACTTTCTTTCATTTCGTGATATGAAGTTATTAATAACTCATTTATTCATTCTCTTTGTCGAACAGGGTTTGGAAAGAGTTCACCAAGAGGACTAGGGGTGAATGGAAAGATGAGCTATGATTTCAACAACTCAGTGTAAGTAGTACTAGCTAGGTCCGCGCATCTCTTTGATTTTTGTTTGAATATCATTATCATGCTTAATTATTATTTTGATTGAACTCTATTCTTGTAAAGTGCGTGAGTCAAGTATCCAGGAATAATTTATGTGGATAGCACGTTTGCGATTTCATTCGCCAGACGACATGTGAGACGGGCAAAATGTTACAACAACTTGAAGTACGTAAACAATATTCACAATTTTATTCTATTACCATCAATTGTGTTGAGTTTCATTCATATATATTGAATCCCTTCTTTAAATTAGATCGAACGGATGCGGAACGAACTCCTGCCAAAGGATCGCTTTCGAGCAATTCAAGAGGAATTGGCAGGATTCTTGAAGAGGTCATAACTAAAGACGCAGAATACCATCGGGAATTGGATGCTAAGTTTGGTAATTAGATATTAGGGATAGTAATGGATATTATATTGTATATATGCATAAAACATGTACTATACGTAATAGCGTTGAATATATATAAAAAAACTTGTTGTTCGACTAAGCACGAAGAAAGAGGTCACTTCTCTATATTCATGACGATATTGTGTAACGGTCTCTTCATTGCTATTAGTAGCTAACGTCTAGTTGAATGGATGGTGAAACCCCTAAACCCTCCAAAACCCCTTCTTTAAAAAAAACTAAACCCCAACACTTGGCAGGGGCTGACACATGGCTGCCTGTAAGTCCCGGTTGGTGTTACCAACCGGGACTAAATGTCCTTCTGCTTGAGCGTTGCGCAGCGGCCACGTGGAGCCCCTTTAGTCCTGGTTCGTAATACAACTGGGACTAAAAAGGGGGCCTTTAGTCCCGATTGTTTAGTCCCGGTGGGCAACCGGGACTAAAGGCCCTTACGAACCGGGACTAATGTCCGTTTTCCACTAGTTCATGACTTTGAGAAATATTGACAAAAATAAAAAATTAACGATGAATTTAATAATCATTCATGAGTTTAAAAAATATTCACATATTCAGAGAATGGTCACGGGTTTGAAAAATATTCAGGATTATACAACAATGTTCAGGAATTTTAAATAAATATTCGCTTTTAGTAATATTCATCAATATGAATCGTTGTCCCCAAATTTAAAAAATATTGATCTATTCAAAAAAATGTTTGCTGATTCAAACAATTATCATGCATTTAAATATGCTCGTCAAAAACTAAAATAAATATTCATGAATTTAAGAAAATATTCCAAATGTTAATAATATTCACCAATTATAAAAATGCGCTAATATTGAAAAATTATGAGTTAGAAAAATGTTCACAACTTCATAGTATATATGGTGAATTGGTACTAATATATATATTAGTTTAAAATATGTTCATCAATTTGATTTTGTTTTGAATTTTTTCTTGTTTTGATATATATAATTTTATATTTTATATTTTTTACTTTTGTCGTACTATTAGTTTTGTTTTCCCTTTCCTTTTTTGCGAACATTTTTCAACTTTGTGAACATTTTTTCTAGGATCTCACAAAGCCTCATTGCTGCCTCACAATGTTTACAAGGACGAACACAAGATCTCCGGGTTGGCCTAACCATGCATGGTGACCAAACTCTAGTGATAAACATACTTTGCGACATTATGAACCTCCACATTGTAGGTTCTATAATCTATACCCCTGACTGAAAACACAAGAAGAAAAACTACTAGTTCTAGCCACTATCTCATTAACTATTGCTCCAAAGTTTGCCACACCACCCTTCTTAACTGAATCTAAAACCACCTTACAATCTGAAGCAATAAGAACTCGTTGCACATAGAGGTCTTCTCCAAGAGCTTGTGCCTCCCTGATGGCCAATGCCTTCAGAACTTGAGGATCACAAATACCTTCAATTACCACAGCCGACGCCCCCAAAAATTCTCCAGACGAATCCCTGCAGATGGCACCAACTGCACCAAAAGTTTCATGTCGAGATACTGTTGCGTCTACATTTATCTTCACTTGATCATTCAGTGGCCGCACCCAATGAGTAGCCCTCAAAGCAGATATCACATGTGGCCTAGTCGTTTTGCTCTGCATAAAACTGATATCCTCCTTGTATGATGCTACGAATCTGTCAATGGCAAAAGGCGTCTGAAAGATGTCGTCGTGGATTGCCTTTCGTTAGGAACTCCATATGGCCCATAGTGTTACTAGCATCAATGTAAACTGGTCGGCCGGAAGGGACTCGCTCATTGCGAAGAGCCAGAGTTTAGCATCGTCTTCCCTTGCCATGATCATATGCTGCACCAATTCGTCATTATACAAAGCCCATACGCAGCGCAATGCACTGCATTCGATCAAAGAATGTAGCCAGCTATCCTATGACTCACAAAGAGGACAGACCCGAGAGGTTGACATGTTTCTGCACTAGAGAACATCACCAGTAGGAAGTGAATGTTTCGTAAGCCGCCATGCAAATACCTCAAGCTTCAGTGGAACCAGGGTCTTCCAGAGACAAAGCCACCCCCTTTCAATCTGCCGCAGAATTAGACGAATATTCCCTCTGTTCTAACCATGCTTCTCAGGTAAGTTTTGTTTTGATTATCATCCTATAAGCTAAACAAACGGAGAACCGACCTTTTGCATCCTCATTCCAAGCCCAGAAATTGTCTACCTGACGGGTGAACAATGGGATTTGTAAGATTCCTTCGGCTTCAACTAGTATGAAAACTTCCCTGATCCGATCTTCGCGCCAAGATGCCATCGAATGGTCTATGATTTCTGACACCAGCTATGGTGGGTCACCCACTAGAGAAGTAATCGGACTCATCACACCCTTCCTCGGGATCCGGTTATGAGTCCAAACCCTCATGGTGGTTCCATCACCAATCCTCCGAATAACTCCTTGAGAGAGGATGTCCCGTACGTCAAGGATGGTGCACCATACCTGAGAAGGGTGAGGTCCCAACTTGGCGTCCTAGATCGAGCAAGATGGGAAGTAGATTGCTTTGAGGATGTAGGCACTCAAAGATGACGGTTCATTCAAAATCCTCATGCTTATCATGATAGCAGGGCAAAATTAAAAAAATTCATGTCCCTAAATCCCAAACCGTCTAGGTTCTTTGGGCATGTCATCAAATCCCAAGAGACCTAGCAGGACTTTCACTTGCCACATTTACTGCCCCACCAAAATTGTCGAATGATTGATGTCACACTCTCACATAAGCCCCCGGGAAACCTAAAACAAGCCATCAAATATACTCGGATAGCCTAGGCCACTGATTTAATCAACACCTCCTTACTTGGTGCAGACACTAATTTTTGCATCCATCCTCTCACTTTCTCCCAGACTCTGTCCCTGAGATATTTAAACGTGCCATTTTTTACTATCCCACATCGGTTGGCATGCCCAGATATTTCTCGCTTAGAGACTCGTTTTGCACATTCATTGTGTTCTTTATTTGATGGCGGAGATTTCAGGGCAATCCTTGCTGAAAAAGTAGAGGACTGATTATCGTTAACTCTCTGTGCAGACGCCACGCAATATGCATTAAGTAGGTTTGAAACCTCGTTAGCACCCTCAACAATAGACTTAAAAAGCCGCAGGCTTTCATCTGCAAACAAAAGGTGATTCAATGTCGAAGCCATGGGAGCCACCTCTATACTACCAAGCACTTATGACTGAGAACAGTGTTTTAAAAGGCACGAAAGGCCCTCTGCTACAATCAATAATAGGTAAGGGAAATAGGATCTCCCTGCTGAATGCCCCTAGTTGGTTTGAATTGAACCAACTTCTCTCCATTAAACAGAACTGAAAAATTGGCATATGTGATCATGCTCAATACAAAATCAATCCATTGTTATGCAAATCCCAACTTTGCCATAATGGCCTGGAGATAGGTCCACTCTAGCCTGCCATAAGCTTTCATCATGTCCAACTTTAGAGCACAAAAACTATTGGACTTTGATTTATTCCTCTTCATAAAATGTAGACACTCGTATGCACAAATTACGTTGTCAGTTATAAGCCTTCCATGCACAAAGGGTGACTGTTCATCCGTAATAATATCAGGGAGTATGAGCTTCAATATGTTCGCTACCACCTTTGATGCAATCTTGTAAAGCACATTGCTAAGACTAATGGGTTTAAGGTGTAAGAAAAGTGACGGATTCATTACCTTAGGAATTAGCACGAGGATGGTATGATTAATGCTTTCTACACTTTCCTCCCCTCTTACTATTCTCAAAACCGCATTAATCACTTCTTCTCCACATACACCCCGGTGTCATTGATAAAAATGTGCCGGGAAGCCATCGAGGCCAGGGGATTTAGTGGGGAACATCTGAAATAAAGCCTGCTTTACCTCATCTCCTGTATAGGGGGCACATAGAGCATTGTTCATCTCTCGTGTTACTTTTTGAGTGACATGTTCCAGAACATGGTCCACGCCTTGAACGCCTTCTGACCTATAGAGGTTGCCATATAATTCAGTCACCATATGTTCAAGGTCAGATGCATCATTTATGCCAATCCCTAGCTCATTGGAGAGCGCTCAGATCATATTATTTTTCCTCCTCCCGCTTTCTCTCAAATGAAAGAACATTGTATTTTTGTTCCCAGCTGATAGCCACTCTATCCTGGACCTTTGTCTCCACATGATCTCCTCTCTATGGTAGAGCTCGACTAGGCGTTCATTGAGGTTGATCTCCAAGTGAGATGGAGACGTTCTCGTCGGGGCATTTTGGAGCGACTCCAATTCAGCCTTTGCCCGCTTGATTTCCTTTCTTACGCTACCCAAGCTGTCGGTGCTCCATGTTGTTACGTCCTTAGACAACACTGCAATCTGGCTGCGAATACCCTCAACATTGTGTTCACTTGGCATCTCATTCCACCCCGAATTGATGTTCTCCTGCCAGGACTCCTGAGCCTCCCACATGACTCGTAACGAAAATTTGGCTTCGGGGAAATTTATTGTCCTCCAGTTGGAGAAGAATCGGCCCATGATAGGAGGAGGCCGCCGTCAGGTGTGTTACTTGCGCCATTGGAAAACATGCCATCCAATCATCCAAAGTAAGTGCTCGGTCTAACCTGACTCGAGTATAGGATCTTCCAGCCACTCTTTTCTCAAAAGTCCAAAAACGTCTTTGATAAACCAAATCCAGCAACATGCAAATGTCTACAGCAACACGAAATCCAGTTATCTGTGCATTACTACGATTAGCGACTCCCTCATGTTCTTCCGGACATAGAACTTCATTAGAATCACCCATATAGAGCCATGTGAGAGAGCTCAAAGTTGCTAATCCTTTCATCAGATCTCATGTTTGATGTCTAAGGTTAGTTTGAGCCTCCCATGTTTGGTGAACATTTTTATTAACTATGATTTTTTTGAATAAGCCAGTGAGAACAACCATCCCCGGCACGCCTTGTTGGGCCCAACCATGAAAGGGGTCGGACGTTCCCAGTTTTCTTCGTTCTTTTCTATTTATTTTCTTCTTTACAATAATTTGGTATTTCAGAAAAGTAGTGAAGTTTTTCAAATATATTAGACAAATCATAAAATGTTCATAATTTTGAAAAATGCTCACAAATATTGACGAACATGAAATATCTTTATACTCCCTCCATTCATTTATATAAAGTGTATTTTTTAAGTCGAACGACTACATGTGTGACCGAGTTTTTACAAAAATATATCAATATCCATATAATCAAATTTGTATCATTTGATACATCATGAAAATTAGTTTCATATTTAATCTATTAGATAATGCAGATGTTATTTATTTATTTATAATATTGATCAAACATTCAAATGGTTGACTTGCATGAATATCAGCACACCTTATATTCTGAAATGGAGTATTCCGTATAATTATTCTTGATTTTTTAATTGATTATGAATATTTAAAAATGCTCTTAATTTTACGCATTGTTTCAAATTTTCAAAAAGTTAATCCATGAAAAATGTGCGATGATTAAAATTCTTTGTAAAAAATATAAATAAATATTCATAAATTTTACAAATATTTTTGTTTCAAAATATGTTCACGAATATAAAAATTATTGAAAACTTTAAAAAGTCAACTGTGAATGTATAAAAAACGTTTGTAAATTTGAATTTTTTTGTCATCTTAAAAAATATTGGTGAATCTAAATATGTTCACAATTTGAAAAAATGGTCTGGAATTTAAAAGATTTTCATGATTTCGTAATGTGTTTTTCATTTCAAAAATTGGTTGAGTATTCAAGAATTCTTCACCATTTTATTAAATGTTCACGAATGAAATAATATTCATGATATCAAAAAATGTTTTAGATTTCAGAAAATGTTCACGAATTTGAAAGGTGCTCGCAAAAATGATAAATAAAAATTAAAATAAAACGGGATAAAAATTAAAAAATTAAAATAAAATGATATATCTGGTAATATAAGGAAAATACATTTTTTGTAAAACAAAAAAATCACCAGGAAAAAGAGAAAACCAAATATATAAAAGAAAGAAAAAACCAGAAGAAAAGGGAAAATAAAAATAAAAAGTAAGGAAAATTAAGATAAATATATGTAAGAATTAGAAAGAAAGAAAAATTATAAAAAGGAGAAAATAGAAAGGGAAAAGAGTAAAAAACCGGAAGAGAAGACTATGAAAAAAAGGGAAATCGTGCCGAGGAAGTTTTTAAACCTTCACTATACCTGTGGGATAAAAACCAGTATGGGTGCGCGATGCGCCTCTACTTGACGACCTGTCTAACGAATAGGACCTGCCACAACCGCGGGTGCTTCGACGATGTGCCGGTGCCGCACAGCTGCGAGGGCCGCAGTCGCTGGTGCCGCGACAATGTCCTGTACTCCTATGACCGGTGGTGCCTATGCTGCACCGGCATGCCGTAGGGGCACCAAGTTGCAGGGGTCGAGCGGCTGGAGCAGGTGCTGCAACTGCAAGGCCGGCTGGCGGGTGTGACCATGCAAGCTGCGGAGGGTAGCACCCTGCTGCTTCAAAGGAGGGCGACACTAGGGCTGGCCGTTAGGATGATCTCCTCTGTGCAGGCCCAACGGTCTGCCAGCCCCTTGCATCGCGCCCTGATCGGGGGCACCCAACCAAACAATGGTTGGTGGGTCCCTATCACCGCACCAGATATAAAGGGGGGTGGAGCCGGCCGCACAACTCACGAGGTTGATCGTCCGACGCCGCCACACCCAACATCTCCTTCCGATCTAGGGTTACTAGCATGTGCCGACGAGAAGCACCACCACCACACTATCACGCACACCACCGCCACCTCTACATCTATCTGTCCACCCACTCTTCGCCGCCACCAACTCAACCATGGCCACCGGCGGCAGGCTCTCCACTACCGGAATCCCCTAGCCTACACGATCCAATGAGTCTATCAATGGTATCAGACCTAGTAGGCATATGATTTTTGGTAAGAGAAGAAAGAACAAAAAGAAATCCCCACCCCCAAAGAACCCTATAAGAAAAAGGGGCAAAAGATCACCGGAGCAGGGCCTTGGGCTCGTCGACAAAGAGCGCCGCCGCAAGGCCGCGCCTGTTCCTCTCGATCCCGATGCTCATCGGCAAGCCGTGGCGCCGGGACGAAGAACCAACCCCCCAGAGGGGCAAAGGGCACCACAGCCACGCCGTTCAACGGCGGCGCTCTTCCGCTAAAGGAAAGGCATCACCGACGAAGGGGAGGCGACAGCACCGACGCGTCGGAGTCCCACCGCGGGGAGAAAGTAGAGCCCCTCGCCCTCTCTGCCATAGAGAAGCAAGGGGAAAGAAAGTAAAAGGGGGGAGAGGAGAGCACGACGCGCGGTGCCGGGAGGGGCTGACCGCAGCCATCACCAGCTCGCTGGCAGCGCGGAGTGGGCGCAAGAACAGCCGGCGGCGCCGTAAAGAGGAGAGCGAGCAGCGCGGGGAGAGGAGGGGAATGACCGAGGGTTTTGGTCATTCTCCCCTCGCTCACCCGTTTTGCTCCAGCGAGGAGACCGGGCAACCGCTCGATTGAATGGACGGTTAGGATGCAAAATCTAACCCGTTGCGGGCTTTTGGGCCAAAAGAAGAGGTGGGTCGGCCCAAGCGGAGGCGGGGACGGCTCACGCGGCGCGGCTTGCCCAGCAGGCCGTTTCCGGCCCAAAGAGCGCGAACGGTTCTTTTTTAGCTTCTTTCTGTCCGGGTTTTTTTGGGCAGATTTAGACAGTTTTAGATTTCTGTTTCTATGCATTTTTTCCTACGAAAAATGTGTTTAGAAAATAGAATAGTAAACAGTAATTGTTTCTGAAAATAAAAGAAAATTTCCAGAAAAAGAAAATTTCATGAATTTTATAAATAAAAATATAATAAAGTTCATGAAGTTTTTAATTTAATAAAATAAAATTTTCTGTCAAGTATAAAAAGTTCATGAATTAATAGTGCTCTTTTACAAAATTAATAGTGCTCAAGTACAAAGAAATAAAAAGTTTAGTGAGAATTAAATTTAAAGAGCACATTAAAAGTGATTCCTAAAATGAATATGATTATGTTATTTTTATGACCAACATTGTTAATAACATGATCATGTTTTATTATTGAAATTAAAGGTGCACTTATTTCTGTATTTCGCCCAACGGTAATATACATTTAATTGCTTAGACAATTGTGTGTTTAATTTGACCGACGTTAGATTAATGCATATGATTGTTATAATTTCAGGAGGCTACCAGTTGATGAGTTGCCTAAAACATGTTCCGACACTCATAGGTGACAACTACTCTGAGTGGAGAAAGAAAGTAGACCTGCCATTTATCTGTGCTGAGGTCTACTGGGTTGTGGACAAACCACAACTAGTTAGACCTAGAGAGCCAGTCAAAGAGGCCACTGATGATGATGCTACATGGGACAAAAAGAGGAGGGACTATGCTCCATTAGAGATGTCATACACCCCCGACAACAAAAAGTGAATCACCGCCAACAAAAAGTGTATGACATTTATAAAGAATACAATTGAGAATGCCGTTGTTGGCTCAATTGCAGAGTGCACTTCCATAGGGGAGTTGCTTACAAAGATAAAGAACCAGTTCACTGGTTCTTCAAAGACATATGCCACCGAGTTGATAAAACAACTGGTAACAGAGAATTACACTGGCAGTGGTCATGGAATAAGAGAGCACATCCTCAGGATGAGAAATATGGCAGCAAAGTTCAAGCCTATGGATGCGGATCTGGAGATCAAACCAGCGCTCTTGGTCCACCTGGTCATGGCTTCACTGCCTAAAGAGTTTGAAACTTTTGTTGTCAACTATAACATGTCACTTGAAAAATGGGACATAGAAAAGACTATAGTCATGTGTGTCCAAGAAGAGGACAGACTGAAAGCCTCACATGGTGGTTCTCTCAACTATGTGAAGAACCATAAGAAAAAGAATGAAAATCCAAACAGCAAAGGTTCTCCATCAAAGCCACATGGAAAAGTACCCTATCAGCATCAGCATCAACATCAGCAGAAGTCCTTTCCAGTGGACAAAGACACTTGCCTCCACTGTAATCAGACATGGCACTACAAGAAGGATTGCCCTGCTTGGCTAAAGTCTGTTATGGCAAAGAGAGGCAACGACATCGTTTCCTTTGTAAATGAGTCCTTGTATACACAGTTTTTGAAATCTACTTGGTGGATTGACTCGGGGGCAACTATTCATGTTACAAACTCTTTACAGGGATTCCATTCGACGAGGACTATGGAAAGAAGAGAAAGATGCATTGAAGTCGCTAATGGAGTCCAAGCAGAAGTTGAAGCTGTCGGCGACATCTCCTTGGAGTTAGATGATGGGTTCAAGCTTCTACTTAGAGATGTCTTATTTGTTCCTTCATGTCATAGAAACTTAATTAGTGTTTCTTGTTTGGACAAAGACAATTATGACTGTTATTTTGGACATGGCAAGTGTGTCATATGGTGTAATAATGCTTATGTTGGTGTTGCTTTACTTCACAATGAGCTTTATTTACTATCACTCCGTGAAAAAGTGCATTATGTGTCCAATGTGAATGAGCATGCTTCCTCGTCGAACAAAGAACAAAAGAAAAGAAAGAGAACTGACGACTCATCAAAATTATGGCACTGTCGCTTGGGCCATATTTCCAAAGGGAGAATAGAAAGATTAGTCAAAAGTGAAATTCTTCCTCCTTTAGAGTTCTAAGACTTAGAACAATGCGTAGATTGCATTAAAGGAAAGTATGTAAAACAAACCAAAAAGGGTGCAATTCATAGCACAGGCACACTAGAAATCATCCACACTGAAATTTGTGGACCATTTCCGGTGAAAAGTGTGGATGGATATGACTCGTTCATAACATTCACAGATGATTACTCTTATTTTGTTATATTTATCCAATCAAAGAAAGATTTGAAGCATTCGATGAATTCAAAATATTCAAAGCTGAAGTTGAAAATCAACATGATAAAAGAATAAAGATAGTAAGGTCCGACCATGGGGGAGAGTACTACAGTCGGCACACCCCATATGGACAAGTCCCTGGACCTTTTGCAAAGTTTTTATAGGAGAATGGCATAGTAGCCCAGTATTCAATGCCGGGCGAGCCTTAGCAAAATGAAGTAGCTGAAAGGCGTAACCGTACTGTGATGGCTATGGTGCGCAGCATGATGAGTTACTCCACCTTGCCATTGGGATTATGGATGGAGGCGCTTAAATCCGCCATTCACATTCTCAACCGAGTGCCAAGAAAATCGGTGCCCAAAACACCGTACGAGCTGTGGATAGGAAGTGTGCCCTCTTTACAACAGTTCAGGGTGTGGGGGTGCCCCGCTGAGGCCAAAATGTTTAATCCAAAAATTGCAAAGTTAGACCCCAAAACAGTGAGTTGCCACTTCATTGGCTATCCAGACAAACCAAAGGGTTTTCGTTTCTACTGCCTAGAAAGATATAGAAAGTTTGTAGAAACAAGACATGCAGTCTTCTTAGAGGACGAAATGATGAGGGGAAGCTTGGTAACTCGGAAAATTGATCTTGAGGAGAAGAGGATACATGCACCTAATCCGATGATTCAGGAGCCATTTTCTCACTGCCAGCTGTAACTCCACCCATGACAACTATGGGAGAAGACCCGAAACCTGTCCGTCAGGAACCGACTGAACCCGTTGTTGAGCATGAAAGGGAGGTACATGAGCCAACAGTAGAAGATGTGCCGCAAGTTGAGGCACAAAATGTGCCAGAAACTGAGGCCCTTAGAAGATCTAATAGAACAAGAAGATCAGCTATTTCTACTAATTATAAAGTTTATAACACAGAAATGGTTCATATGGAAGGTGACCCCACTACATATGAAGAAGCCATTAAAAGCCTAACTCATCAAAATGGCTACAAACAATGGAAGATGAGATGAATTCTATGAGTTCCAAAGATGTTTGGGACTTCGTGGAAATTCCTAAAGGAGCCAAAACAGTAGGCTGCAAATGGGTCTACAAAACTAAGTATGACCGTAATGAGAATGTGGAAAAGTACAAAGCCCGACTTGTGGCTAAAGGATTTACACAAAGAGAAGGGATAGATTACAATGAGACTTTTTCCCAAGTCTCATGTAAGGATTCCTTTAGAATCATAATGACATTAGTTGCCCATTTTGATTTAGAGTTACATCAAATGGATGTTAAGACGACATTTTTGAACGGTGATTTGAAAGAAAAGTTACATGAAACAACCCAAGGGTTTTATCATGGAAGGCAAGGAATATATGGGATGCCGCCTAAAGAAATCCATTTATGGATTAGGGCAAGCCTCTAGACAGTGGTATCTAAAGTTTAATCAAACAATTAAAAGTTTTGGGTTCAAAGAAAATATTGAGGATAATTGCATTTATGCAAGGTTTAAAAATGGGAAATATATTTTCCTAATCTTGTATGTGGATAATATCTTGCTTGGTAGCAGTGATGTTAGTCTACTACTAGAAACAAAGAAGTTCTTATCCTCAAATTTTGATATCACAGATCTTGGTGAAGCATCCTATGTTTTGGGCATAAAAATTCACCGAGATAGGAACAATGGAGTCTTAGGACTATCGCAGAAGGTATGTTTAGAGAAGGTTCTTCAAAAGTATAATATGCATGCGAGTAAAGCCACACCTGCTCCTATAGTCAAGGGCGATAGTTTTGGGAAATTCCAATGTCCCCAGAACCAGTACGAGATCAATCTCATGAAACCAGTACCATATGCTTCGGCTGTTGGAAGCTTATAGTATGCACAAGTGTGCACTCACCCTGACTTAGCTTTTGTTATCGGGGTACTCGTTATATATCGAGAGAATCCGGGCATGGAGCATTGGAAGATGGCAAAGAAGGCATTGCGTTATGCGCAGGGCACGAAGAAGTACAAGCTAACATACAGGAGATCTGATTCCCTAGAGATAAAATGGTATTCAGACGCAGATTTTGCCGGGGACAGAGATGATAGAAAATCCACGTCAGGATACGTCTTCACTCTCGCTAGAGCGGCTATTTCGTGAAAAAGCTCCAAACAGTCAATAGTTGCATCATCCGCGATATATGCAGAATTCATAGCATGCTTCGATCGAGGCCACAAGGCAGGCGATATGGCTAAACAAATTTGTACCCGACTTGAAAGTGGTAGATTGTATTCGTAAACCACTAAAGATGTGTACTGTGACAACCAGCCCGCGGTATTTTATGCTCACAACAACAAGTCGAGTAATGCTGCCAAAATAATAGAGATAAAGTATTATGTTGTGAAAGATGAAATTCAGGATCATACTATAAGTCTCGAGCATATAAAGACAAATGATATGCTTGCGGATCTGCTAACGAAAGGCTTATCACCCAATGTGTTCAAGGAACACTTAGCCGGCATGGGTTTAAGGGAAAGCCTTATGATTCCTGGATCATGAGAGGCCCAAAAGGAACGGAATTTGTTTATGAACAAACCGTATGTTGTAGCTGTACGATTCTATCGGCAGTTAAACTGTGAAGATGAAACATGCTCTATGTACCAATATGTGATGAAACAAATTAACTAAAAAGTATAAGGTTAAAAGTAAAGTTGAGATCAAAGGGGGAGAATGTTAGGATGATCTCCTCTGTGCAGGCCCAACGGCTTGCCAGCCCCTTGCATCGCGCCCTGATCGGGGGCGCCCAACCAAACAATGGTTGGTGGGCCCCTGTCGCAGTGCCAGATATAAAGGGATGTGGAGCCGGCCGCACAACTCACGAGGTTGATCGTTCGACGCCGTCACACCCAACATCCCCTTCCGATTTAGGGTTACTACCGCGTGCCGACGGGAAGCACCACCACCACACTATCATGCACACCGTCGCCACCTCTACATCTCTCTGTCCACCCACTCAACGCCGCCACCAACTCAACCATGGCCACCGGCGGCAGCTCCACAGGTCAAGGAGAAGGTAAATCTCCAATCCCTTCTCTCCACTACCGGAATCCCCTATCCTACACGATCTGATGAGTCTATCACCGGCGAGCCGGCCGACGCTGCTGCCTTGGAGCAGAAGGCCGAGTGGCACCGGCATATGTGTCTAGTTGGTCGGCTGCTACCATCACGGGCATGGGTGCTGCAAGCTGCAAAGGAGGGCCGGTGCCGGTGCCGGTGCCGTGGTCGACACTGCTGCAAGCCTCAACCAGTGCAACCACGCTGCTGGGTGGGGCCGGGTCGCTGCAAGGGAGCGACAGAGCTTGATCAGGGACTCGATCAGGGTGCTGCAAGCTGGAGCGCCGGTGCTGCAGAGTGGTGGGGATGAGAGGCGAGAGTAGGACGAAGCGGTGCGCGCATGGTTACCGTGCGAGGCGTCGACGACGATGTGTTTACCCAATCCGACGGCCACATGACGGATAAACTGATAATCGGACGAGAGGGGGGGGGGGGGGGGGGGGTGCCACCACATGCGTGACAATCAGTGGCGGTGCCCACGTCGCGCCGGCTGCGGCGACACTCGAATCCGGGAGAGATTCTACTCTGCTACAGAAAAGCAGTCCAATCCGGGGGCGCTGTATCTGATGAGCCCACGTTAAGGAAACGAATCCGAGTTGGTGTGGGATTGCAAGTCATGTTTTCCGTCATACGTATATGTATAGTTCCTGTTCGTGTGGATTGTTCGAGTAGTTCCCGAAACCGTGCGCGCGCCCTCCGCCGCCGACGACCATGGATGGATCAATCCCCGCCTCCTCCTTCCAGCCCCACCAGCGCCCGCTACGCCCCCTGGGTTCTCCTCGACAGAAAGGCCTACTTGGCCGTCCGTGAGAACGCCACCACCGCCGAAGCCCTCACCAGCACAGGCCGCACCATCAAGGTCACCTTCTGCCTCGCCGACCCGCCCGCCATCTCCCACTTCTGCGTCCACGGCCCCGAGTTCCAGCGCGGCGACGTAGCGAGCGAGCCCCTGGTCGTCTTCTCGGCCAAGGATCTCGTGCTCCTCCGCTTCGCCTTCACCGTCGGCCCTATGAGTGCCATCCGTGACTCACGTCGCGCCGAGTACTTCGTCTACAAGGCCGGCCGCGGCAAGCCGCCGTCGCTCACACGGATTCCTCATACTCCTCCGGGAACCATCAACTCGTTCCACAACTGCGTCTTGCCGTTTGATGACGACGATGGGGGGTTCCTCATCGCCGATCTCTTCATGACCAAGCTGCGTTCAAACTACCAGCTCCACGTCTTCTCTTCCAAGACGGGCAAGTGGACCCTCACGCCGTTGCGGTTGCAAACATCTCCCGGGGTCAGGGAGGAGGACCTGCCCGGACCTTCTCTCGACAAGGCGATCGCGCTGGGAGGAGGTGTCGTAGGCTGGGTCGACCTCTGGCGCGGCTTTGTCACCTGCAACGTGTTTGACAAGAACCCTATCCTAAACTTAATCCCGATACCCATGCTGGCATACTCTAACCAGAATCGGAGGACAACTGCCCCGCGGCTGGTTCGAGATGTCACCTGGTGCAATGGTTACATCAAGTTTGTCGAGCAGGAACTTCGGTTCAAAGTGTCTGTTATTCCTAGAAAGACTCTAGAGGATAATGTTGACAGCGCCGACATCATCCCTGATCCTGAGCTGCTCTTCCACACGGAGGAGGCCCGTGCCAAACCCGTGCTAGCTGCTGTCTGTCTTGGTTGGGCGCTCCGTACATGTGATAGGCATACTACCTCGAACGATTGGCGCATGGGGCACACCGTTGATATCGATACCATCTCGGTCGACAACCCTGACCATGCTAGGTTGCTCCCAGAGCTCTGGGATGCTCAAGCCGGGAAATCAACTCTGTGGGATCTGTGTTCATATTACCCCACCCTAGGCATTGGCGGTGACGACGTTGTTTACATGATGTCTAAGGTAAAGTTTTGTGATATGAAGGCATGGATGATCGGTGTTGGCCTTGCAAAAAGGACCGTGGAAGTGCTCATACCAGTTTCTTCAGAGAGAGTTGGTACTTTCAAACCGAACATGATCCTCGCCTGTGAATTCTCCGAATATCTGAACGCAACTCCAAGGTAAATTCCTTTTTGGGTATTATATTTTCATATGGTATTTTGATGAGCCTGGTAACGCAATATCAATACAAAATTTTCAAACAAACAATTTCGTATATCTCTGACATATCTACTATCTTAAATTGCTTTAGCTCATCTCAACTAGCAAGGAGAGGTCTGGACCATCCTCCTGTCTACGCTCTCTGCAATAAATGCCCGGAATCTGACAACCATCAGCCCATTTGCGTGGGAGGTCATGTTCTGGCTGTTTAATCCTAGAGGGCCCACATCAATTTTGCCATTGGCCCCTGATACAGTCAGAGAGTGGTGGTTTTCCCTACATGATTGTCTGCCACGCAGGAAGAGGAAAGAGGTAAAAGTGGTGAGCATCGCGGGAATGCGGAAGATTTTGCTCGAACACAATTTACAAGTTTTTTTAGTAACAATGCAGAAACAATCGACCATGTGACCAATTTAGTAATTGTGGAGGTCAAGCTCTGGGAGAAGGCGTGATTTAGGGAATAGTTAGAGTTTCTTAGGCAGATGTCACTTGCTACATTCAGAGAATCTTTATTGTTATTAAAGTCTTTTTTCAGACTTAATGATACTATTTATGATACTTCCTCAACCCTCTTTTCTTTCATTTAATTCTATGTCATGTCATCACAATTGTCTAGTTAGCATACATGATACTACTTATGATACTTTTATTACAACCAGCCTAACTTTCATCTATAACCGGACTGTATATCGAAAACATTATCGTATACTTATCCTCAGGCATGTCAATGCTTTTATCCTTGTAATCGGATGACATAGACTTTGTTCTCGGATGAACGAGCATTAGTCCATCCTGAAGGCTACTGGGCTAGTTAAATCTTTTGTAAAAATTACGATAAAATTTACCTACAGATTTGCGGCCAATATGTCCACCGCATTCTTAAGACCCACTCGAACGGCTTCGAGACATGTTTTCCAGTGACACTTTCCTCCCCTGATGACGCATTAAAATCTCAACCTCGGAGGTCGTCGCTGAATATGCCGCCGAGGACTCCGGTTGGGGGTGTCCTTGGGGCACTTTGGGCAGAAGTGGTTGCTGTGAGCCTGTCCTCGGGGCGGGAGCGAGTCAGTGCCTAGGTCCTCGTACATAGGCGTTTGGGCGTGAATGGGTTGCCTGCAGGTCACAGAGTTTGGCTTTAGAAAAAATCGTGTAGGAATTGTTCAAAGTTATTGCAAAAAGGACACTTACGCGACGGAAATAGGAGGAACATGGGTTATGTCCTCGTCGGCTTGCCGCCTGGTCATGTTTATCCCTGATGGATTCCCTTGAAGGGCGGGGTTACTTTTCCAATGCTTGGAGCGATGAACCTTGTGGGGATTAGCTAGATTGCTCATCATCAGAGTAATAGAATCAGTGGATCGCTTTCATCAAGGAATAGGAAGGTCACTTATCACTAGTAGAAAACGGCCCATTTGTTCCGGTTCCAGATGTCTATTTATTCCGGTTCTGAAATCGGAACTAAAGGGTCGGGACTAAAACTCAAAACTTTTAGTTTCGATTCGTTTACGAACCGGGACCAAAGAGGCTCCACGTGACCGCCGTGAGAGCCCAGGCATGAGGACCTTTAGTCCCGGTAGGTAACACCAATCGGGACCAAAAGACAAGTTTTTTTTTGAAAGGGTTACCAACCAGGACCAAAAGGCAGGCTGGTTTTTTTGATGGTTTAGGGGATTTTGGATGGTTAATTTAGTGGTTTCATATTGTGTTAGGTAGCTCATAGAGAGAAGTGACCTCTCTTTCTTCGTGCTTGGTCGACGCTGCTAGTTACTATACATATAGAGAGAACTCGATGCTAGCTAATAAGCAAATAAAGGAAACCATTAATTACACAAGATCTAACAACTCATCATCATCTTCTTAATCGTACAAAGTTAAAGTCTCGTAAAGTCAAAAAAGATAAAATGACATAATCCTCCCTCATAGGACATACTCCTCCCTCCTAGGTAAAATGACATAAAAAAGAATAACACCTATGTCTCCATGATGAAGCAAAGAGATCAAACGGTCTCCAACTTATGGCTTGCGATCCTTTTTTATTTGTCCACATGCTTCAATTTGGAGCCTTATTGGTGATTTGCGCTTAGTCAAGTATGCAAAAAATAACTCGGAATGAAAGGGGCTTTTTATTATATATTACCTTCGGGTTGCATCAACGGTGGCACAACTTCATATGGCAATTTCTGTTGAAGAACATAATAGTAGCCTAGTTAGCAATGTAATCAATATCATTTACGCAATAGTACTAGTGTACTTAATTAGCAACTCTTACCAAGATATTTCGGCGAATGTCATCCGTCCTCAACCTATGCACTAGTGTCCTGTACAATGTAAAATTTGGGCAAGTTTCCAAATTATACGTGAAGATGTCCCTACCAGCTATGTCACCAATAACAAAGTAGATAAGATCATCCTTCTCCTTCCAAGTTAGATATGATCCATAAGTGTAGTGTGTTGTGTCGATTATGTTCTGTATTTCACTCGAAGAAACGAAATAAGCTGTAAATTAAAAATTAACAAATTTAGTACGGTTAAACACTAAATATTTTTATATATAGAATGCAAATTACTTGACAAATATGCATGGTTGACAAACTCACATGGAGGTAAAACATGAAGCATATCGACATCCACCCAAATGTCGATGTTTCCTTCAATATGATCTTCGGGATGAAGATCAAAGGTTATTTCAATATCCTCCTGAAATCCATATGTCTTGCAAAAGGCTTCCCAATTTGAGCACCCTAATTCTGTGTTATTAGGTGCATTCATTACTTTCACAAGAAATGTGTGACCATGTTTAGTCCTCAGGTTGGTTGTCCTCATCTTGAAACTCTTGTGCTCTTCGAAACCGAGCCTCTCCAAGAAATACCGTCTTGCATGACAGGGGACGAACTAGTCGAATTGTATAAAACAGAAATTACGCGATGAAGGAAAGAAACATAAGTCATGCTTAATTACGAAAAAATAGTTGTCATCGTTGCGTACCGTAGAAATATCAAAGTCCTTGTAAAGCTTCATGGTGAAGAACCTGTCGTCTCGTAGCCCAGGCTAGTCACAAAGACCCTTATCTTCACCGAAAAATTCACACGCTTGGATCCTACAGTCGTCTGATGACGACGGCATTTCCTGTGTTCATAATTCAAGAATTACGACACACTTTGGATCCTAATGCGTGTGTGACTTTCGGTCCGTCGAGGCTTTCCTTAAATAACTCTCATATCTCATGGTGTGTTGGTGCGCACTCTCTCACAATGATATGATGGTGTATATATGTTGGTGGGCACTCTCTCACAGTAATAGTTCGACCGCCGGTGATGGACGCCACCCCCTCTTCTCTTCTTGCGCATTATACCAACGAGTATATCGCAAAGAAGAGAAGAAAGAGGAGGCGCCCCCACGACAACAGTCGGGATTCTTCCATCAAGAACACACATGAAAGTCACACAAGGAGCAACGACAGACCGAAAGTCACACACGCATTATACCGATAAAATATCACTAATACATTTATAACGAATTCGAATATAATATTACTAATACATCATCTCGAATAATCCGATTATTAATGCATCATCACATATTAACGAATACATCTCGAATATTATCATATAATATCACTAATACAGTTCGAATACTATCAAATAATCTAAGTCACTAGCGGTTCCTGGGTCGCGGGTGGTGGATACCCAAAGATAAGGAACCATCACGGGATCATAATTCGGGTGAGATCCCTGAAGAATCTGCCAGGTATTGTTAAACCTGGCGTCCAACGCCACCATGTAGGGGCGGACGTGCTCGCCCTCCTCCCTGACACGGCGACGTACCACCTACGCGGGGGCCCGCTCCCTCTGTACCGAAAGTGGCCCACATGACCGCCACGAAAGAAGCTACTGGTCGACGATGAGACCCGCATTCCTCACCAAGCTTCGACCCCCAGAAGGTAGCACCTCCTAGTGCAAGCCCAACGGAGCCCAGTCCCGGACATGGTGCCTATCAAGCAGGCTCTCGCAGACCACTCGACGACGAGGATGCGGGCCGAGCATCGTCGATGTCGAGACAAATTCCTATGAGAACGTTTCCTTATCGTTTAATCACTATTTTTTCCAAAAACCAAGAATTTTTCTGTAATCTAACATACACATACTAATTTTTCCTAGGACCCCTAATAATTAAATAAAACATAAAACAACTAAAACCTAAAAAAATCATCATAAACAAAATCAACTAATCTCCTAGGACTCCTAATTAACTAATTTTTCCTAGGACTCCTAATTTTCGTAGGACAACTAATTAGCCACATACATATATACATACATATAGCCACATACATATATACATTATATATGAACAAAAATATTAATCATATAAAAAAATAAACATATATAAAAAATGCACAAAGCCGGGGCGGCGGCGGCTCATAGTGGGGGCGGTCGGCGAAGGTGGGGACGACGGCGACGAAGATGGCGGGGGCGGCGACGACAGCGGGTGCGGGGGCGGCGGCAACGGGCGCGGGCGGCAGCAATGGCCGGGGAGGGGGGACGGGTGGGGCGGGGGCGGGGGGGGGGGGTCGGGTGGGGGCGGGGGCGGCGGCGACGGGGGCAAGGACGACGGCGATGGGGGCGGGGACGGTGGCGACAACGGGGGCGACGACGACGACGAGGCGACGAGGATGAGGATGGCGGGCTCAGGGCAACTGGTAGATGAAATTTTCTAAGTGTCAACTTATATAGAAGAAACATTGGTCCCGGTTTGTGGCACCAACCGGGACCAATGTCCACCTTTAGTCTCGGTTGGTGCCACCAACAGGGACCAAATGTCTCTTTTCGTCAGCCCAAAGGGCGAAAAGCAGAGACCTTTGGTCCCGTTTGGTGGCACCAACCGGGACTAAAGGTGAGTATTAGTTCCAGTTGGTGCCACTAACTAGGACTAATGGTCCCTTTTGGTTAGCCCAAAGGGCGGGAAGCAGAGACCTTTGGTCCCGGTTGGTGGCACCAACCAGGACTAAAGGTGGGTGTTTTTTCTTTGTTTCTTTTTTTCTTTTTCCCAGTATTTTTCTTCTGTTACAAAGGGATTTCATTTTTTTAACTTATTTGAACTCCATACTTTTTGTGTGTTCAAAATGCACCATTCAAAGCCACATCATCAATTATCAACCCTTTCTGACTTCATTTGGTATTTTTCATGCACTTATTGACTTTTTTGAGCAAAATGATCCTGAAATTGAAAAGCACTTCAAATGAACTCTGAAAAGGTTGAAAGTTGGCATGGTATCATCATTTCACCGACATAGCATGTGCTAAAAAGTTGAGAGGGTTACGGGAAAAAATGGATGCACTTCGTGTACAAAATGGACAATCTCTTTCGAAGTATCACGTTTTCGGACGAAAAGTCATCTGTTACAAAGGGAATTCATTTTTTTGAACTATTTGAGCTCCATACTTTTTTTGTGTTCAAAATGCACCATTCAAAGCCACATAATAAATTTTCAACCCTTTCCAACTTCATTTGGTATTTTTCATGCATTTACTGATTTTTTGAGCTAAATGACCCTGAAATTGAAAAGCACTACAAATGAACTCTGAAAAGGTTGTAAGTTGGCATGATATCATCATGTCACCCACATAGAATGTGGTAAAAGTTGAGAGGGTTACGGCAAAAACTTGATGCACTTCGTGTACAAAATGGACAATCTCTTTCGAAGTATCACAGTTTCGGACGAAAACTCATCTGTTACAAAGGGATTTCATTTTTTTTGAACTTATTTGAACTCCATACTTTTTGTGTGTTCAAAATGCACCATTCAAAGCCACATCATCAATTTTAAACCCTTTCTGACTTCATTTGGTATTTTTCATGCACTTACTGAATTTTTTGAGCAAAATAAACCTGAAATTGAAAAGCACTTCAAATGAACTCTGAAAAGGTTGAAAGTTGGCATGGTATGATCATTTCACCCACATAGCATGTTATAAAAATTGAGAGGGTTACGGCAAAAACTAGATGCACTTCGTGTACAAAATGGACAATATCTTTCGAAGTATCACGGTTTCGGGCGAAAACTCATGTGTTACAAAAGGCATTTCATTTCTTCACATGTATCTGCAATGATATAGTTGTGGAGAGAAAGTCTTCACTTTTCCTTCGCTTGTGTCCTTTTCTTATTGCACCATAATCATGGATAATCTTCATCGTAACAGGATGCTTAGGTCAGCCTTGACTTTGAAGGGAGGAATTTCATGAAACTTTTCATAATCTTCAGACATGTCTGTCTTGCCCTCCAATCCCACGATGTCTCTTTTTCCTGAAAGAACTATGTGTCACTTTGGCTCATTGTATGATGTATACGCTTCCTTATCTTTTCTTTTTCTTGGTTTGGTACACATGTCCTGCACATAGAGAACCTACGCCACATAATTGGCTAGGACGAATGGTTCATCTGTGTACCCAAGATTGTTCAGATCCACTGTTGTCATTCCGTACTGTGGATCTTCCTGTACCTCGCCTCTTGACAGATTGACCCATTTGCATTGAAACAAAGGGACCTTGAAATCATGTGCATAGTCAAGTTCCCATATGTCCACTATGTAACCATAATACGTGTCCTTTCCCCTCTTGGTTGCTGCATCAAAGCGGACACCGTTGTTTTGGTTGGTGCTCTTTTGATCCTGGGCGATCGTGTAAAATGTATGCCCATTTATCTTGTACCCTTTGTAAGTCATTACAGTCGAATATGGTCCCCTGGCCAATGAGTACAACTCATCAGAAACAGTGTTGTCACGCATGAGACGTGTTTGCAACCAACTGCCGAAAGTCCTGATGTGTTCACATGTAATCCAGTCGTCACACTGCTCCAGGTGTTAGGAGCGCAAAATATTCTTGTGTTCACCGACATACGGGGTCACCAAGGTAGAATTCTGTAGAACTGTGTAGTGTTCTTGAGACCAAGAATGCCCGTCCCTACATATTATTGAGTCCGCTCCGAGCGTGCCTTTTCCAGTCAGTCTCCCCTCATACCGCGATTGCGGGAGACCAATCTTCTTAATTAAGGTCAGGAATGAAGTCAACACAAAACCCAATGACATCCTCTGTTTGATGGACCATGGAGATGCTTCCTTCTGGCCTAGCACGGTTACGAACATATTTCTTTAAGACTCCCATGAAACTCTCAAAGGAAAACATATTGTGTAGAAATACAGGTCCCAAAACGACAATCTCGTCGACTAGACGAACTAGGATGTGCGCCATGATATTGAAGAAGGACGGTTGGAACACCAGCTCGAAACTAACAAGACATTGCACCAAATCACTCCTTAACCTTGGCGGGATTTCTGGATCGATCACCTTCTGAGATATTGCATTGAGGAATGCACATAGCTTCAAGATGGCTAATCGAGCTTTTTCCGATAGAAGCCCCCACAATGCAATCGGAAGCAATTGCGTCATAATCACGTGGCAGTCATGAGACTTTAGGTTCAGGAACTTTTTCTCTGCCATATTTATTATTCCCTATATATTCAACGAGAAGCCAGACGGGACCTTCATACTAAGCAGGCATTCAAAGAAGACTTCCTTCTCTTCTTTGGTAAGAGCGTAGCTGGCAGGACCTTCATACTGCTCTGGATGCATGCCGTCTTTTTCATGCACACGTTACTGTTCCTCGCGTTCCTTTGGTGTATCTTTTATCTTCCCATAAACTCCCAAGAAGCCTAGCGGGTTCACACAAAGATTCTTCGTCACGTGCATCACATCGATTGCAGAGCGGACCTCTAGGTCTTTCCAATAGGTAGGTCCCAAAATATAGATTTCTTCTTCCACATGGGTGCGCGTCCCTCACCGTCATTCGGAACGGATAGTCCGTCGGGACCCTTTCCAAAGATTACTTGTAAATCATTGACCATAGCAAGTATGTGATCACCAGTACGGAGGGCGGGCTTCTTTCGGTGATCTGCCTCACCTTTGAAATGCTTTCCTTTCTTTCGACATTGATGGTTGGTCGGAAGAAATCGACGACGCCCCAGGTACACATTCTTCCTGCATTTGTCCAAATATATACTGTCGATGTCATCTAAACAGCATGTGCATGCGTGGTACCCCTTGTTTGTCTGTCCTGAAAGGTTACTGAGAGCAGGCCAGTCATTGATGGTTACAAACAGCAACGCATGTATGTCAAATTCCTCCTGTTCGTTCTCATCCCACACACGTACAACTCTTCCATTCCATAGCTATAAAAGTTCATCAACTAATGGCCTTAGGTACACATCAATGTCATTGTCGGGTTGCTTAGGGCCTTGCATGAGCACTGGCATCATAATGAACTTCCGCTTCATGCACAACCAAGGAGGAAGGTTATACACACATACAGTCACATGGCATGTGCTATGCTTTCTGCTCTGATCCCCAAAAGGATTAACGCCATCTGCACTTAAACCAAACCATACGTTCCTTGGGTCACTTGTAAAGTCGCTCCACTTTCTCTCAATCTTTCTCCACTACGACCCGTCAGCGGGTGCTCTCAATTTCTCGTCTTTCTTACGGTCTTCTTTGTGCCATCGCATCGACTTGGCAGGAACCCTCTTCTTGGGGCGCTCGCAGTCAACATCACTAGGGTCATCTCATCTGATCTTATACCGCAATGCACCGCATACCGAGCATGTGTTCAAATCCTCGTACACATCGTGGTAGAGGATGCAGTCATTAGGGCATGCATGTATCTTCTGCACCTCCAATCCTAGAGGGCATACAACCTTATTTGCTGCGTACGTACTGTCGGGTAATTCATTATCCTTTGGAAGCTTATTCTTCAATATTTTTAGTAGCTTCTCAAATCCTTTGTCAGGTACACCATTCTTTGCCTTCGACTGCAGCAATTCCAGTGTGGTACCGAGCTTTGTGTTGCCATCTTTGCAATTGGGGTACAACCCTTTTTTGTAATCCTCTAGCATGCGATCGAACTTCAACTTCTCCTTTTCACTTTTGCATTGTCTCTTTGCATCAACAATGACCCGGCGAAGATCATCATCAGGAATATCGTATGGTTCCTCTTGATCTTCATCTTCCCCCGTTGCAGCATCACCATATTCAGGAGGCACATAGTTGTCATCATCGTCTTCTTCTTCGTTGTCTTCCATCATAACCTCTTTTTCTCCGTGCTTGGTCCAAACATTATAGTGTCGCATAAAAGGTTGGAAATATGCCCTAGAGGCAATAATAAATTGGTTATTATCATATTTACTTGTTCATGATAATCGTTTATTATCCATGCTATAATTGTGTTGATCGGAAACTCAGATACATGTGTGGATACATAGGCAACACCATGTCCCTAGTATGCCTCTAATAGACTAGCTCGTTGATCAAAGATGGCTATGATTTCGTAGTCATGGACATGAGATGTCATTTGGTAACGGGATCACATCATTAGGAGAATGATGTGATGGACAAGACCCAAACTACAAACATAGCATATGATCGTGTTAGTTTATTGCTACTATGTTCTGCATGTCAAGTATATGTTCCTATGACCACGAGATCATGCAACTCACGGACACCGAAGGAGTGCCTTGTGTGTATCAAACGTCGCAACGTAACTAGGTGACTATAAAGGTGCTCTACAGGTATCTCTGAGGGTATCTGTTAGGTTGGCATGGATCAAGACTGGGATTTGTTACTCCGTGTGACGGAGAGGTATCTCAGGGCCCACTCGGTAAACATCACAACAAGACTTCCAAGCAATGTGACTAAGTGTTAGTCACGGGATCTTGTATTACGAAATGAGTAAAGAGACTTTCCGGTAGCAAGGTTGAACTAGGTATGGAGATACCGACGATCGAATCTCGGGCAAGTAACATACCGAAGAACAAAGGGAACATCATACGGGATTAGCTGAATCCTTGACATAGAGGTTCGACCGATAAAGATCTTTGTAGAATATGTAGGAACCAATATGGGCATCCAAGTCCCGCTATTGGTTATTGACCATAGAGGTGTCTCGGTCATGTCTACATAGTTCTCGAACCCGCAGGGTCTGCACACTTAAGGTTTGGTGATGCTTCAGTAGTATAGAGTTATGCATGGTGGTGACCGAAGGTTGTTCAGAGTCCCGGATGAGATCCCGGACGTCACGAGGAGCTCTGGAATGGTCCGGAGGTAAAAATTGATACATAGGAAGTCCTGTTTTGGTCGCCGGAAATGTTTCGGGCTCATCAGTAGTGTACTGGGAGTGTCGGTAGTGTACCGGGACACCATCGGGAGGGGTATTTCGACCCAAGAGGCTACATGGGCTATGGGATAGTGAATACTAGCCCTTTGTGGGCTGGTGGAAGTCCCACACAAGGCCCATGTGGCTGGGAGAGAAAAGCCCAAAGAGAAAAGGTGGAAAAAGGCAAAAAAAAGGCAAAAAAGGAAGGAGTCCTAGTCCTACTAGGATTGGAGGAGGATTCCTCTTCGCCTCCTTGGTTTGGCTGAAGCCTAGGGCTGGACCCTTGAGGTACAAGCCTCCTCCTCTCTTCCTCTTATATATACTAGAGGTTTTAGGATTTTTGGCACTAGTTTTTCAGCCACGTGCCACCCTATCCTCTAGTGCACAGTTTCTCCTCTAGATCGGTTTTCTGCAGTGGTTAGGCGAAGCCCTGCCGGAATTGCTCCACCACCATCCCCTAAACACCGTCGCGCTGCTGGAGAACTCCTCTACCTCTCCGCTCCATCTTGCTGGATCAAGAAGGCGGAGATCGTCATCGAAATGTACGTGTGCTGAACGCGGAGGTGCCGTCCGTTTGGCGCTAGATCGGAAGGACCGTGATCAAGATCGTGAGACGAATCGTGATGAGATCGCGAGATGTATCATGATGAGTTCGCGGGACGGATCGTGATTGGATCGCGGGACGGATCGTGATTGGATCGCGGAACGGATCGTGATGAGATCGCAGGACGCTCGGTGATTTGGATCGCGAAGACGTTCGACTACACCAACCGCGTTTCTTAACGCTTCCCACTTAGAGATCTACAAGGGTATGTAGATCCACTCTCCCTCTCTTAGATGCTCATCACCATGGATAGATCTTGCGTGTGCATAGGAATTTTTTTGTTTCCCATGCAACGTTCCCCAACAGTGGTATCATGAGCTAGGTCTATGTGTAGATGAGATCTCAAGTAGAACACAAAGAGTTTGTGGGCGTTGATGCTTAGATTGCTTCCTCCCTTGGTCGTGTTTTGGTTCAGCGGTATTGTGGGATGAAGTGTCCCAGACCAACATTACTCGTATGCTTACGAGAGACTGGTTCCCTCAACTGCAACTACTTGCAAAAGATGGCTGGCGGGTGCCAGTTTCTCCTACATTAGTTGGGTCAGATTCGACAAAGGCGGTCCTTGAGAAGGTTGAAAAGCAACTTATGTATCACCGTTGTGGTTTATGAGGATGTGAGAATTGTTCTTGCTAGATACCCGTAGCAGCCACGTAAAACATGCAACAACAATTAGAGGACGTCTAACTTGTTTTTGCAGGGTATGTTGTGATGTGATATGGCCAATTACATGATGAGATATATGTGATGTATGAGATGATCATGTATTGTATAGAATATCACGACTTGCATGTCGATGAGTACGACAACCGGTAGGAGCCATAGGGTTGTCTTTAATTATTGTATGACCTGCGTGTTAATCATTAAGCGCTATGTAATGCTTTACTTTATCGGTAAACGGTAGCAATAGTAGTAGAAGCATGGTGGGCGCGACAACCCCGACGGCGACACGTTGATGGAGATCAAGATGATCGAGATCATGGTGTCATGCGAGTGACGATGGAGATCATGCCAGTGCTTTAAAGATGGAGATCAAAAGCACAAGTTCATGGCCATATCATGTCACTTATGATTTGCATGTGATGTTAATCCTTTTATGCACCTTGTTTTGCTTAGGACGACGGTAGCATTATAAGGTGATCCCTCACTTAATTTCAAGATAAATTGTGTTCTCCCTAAGTGTGCATCGTTGCGAAAGTTCGTCGTGTCGAGACACCACGCGATGATCGGGTGTGATAGACTCTATGTTCACATACAACGGGTGCAAGCCAGTGTTGCACATGCAGAACACTCGGGTTAAACTTGACAAGCCTATCATGTATAGACATGGCCTCGGAACACAAGAGACCGAAAGGTCGAACATGAGTCATATAGTACATATGATCAACATGATGGTGTTCACCATTGAAACCACCTCAACTCACGTGATGATCGGACTTGAGTTGGTGAATTTGGATCATGTATCACTCGAATTACCGGAGGGATGTCAATTTGAGTGGGAGTTCTTAAGTAATATGATTAATTGAACTCATTATCATGAACTTAGTCAGTAGTGTCTTTGCAAATTATGTTGCAGATTACTAGCTCGCGCTGTAGCTCCCTTGTATTTTTATATGTTCCTGGAGAAATAGAGTTGAAAGATGATGGTAGCAATATTGTGGACTGGTTCTGTGATATGAGGATTGTCCTCATTGCTGCACAGAAGGCTTATGTCCTTAATGCACCGCTCGGTGCGCCAACCCCTCTAGCGTCGTTTGTAGATGATGTGAACACCTGACAGGCACGTTCTGATGACTACTTGATAGTTTAGTGCGTCATGCATTATGGCTTAGAATTGAGGCTCTGAAACATTTTGAATGTCACGGAACATATGAGATGTTCTAAGAGCTAAAATTAGGATCTCAGGCTCGTGCCCGTGTTGCGAGATATGATATCTCCAACAAGATTCTTTGCCTGCAAGATGAAAGAGAATAGCTCAATCATTGAGCATGTGCTCAGATTGTCTGGGTGCTATAATCGCCTGAATCGAGTGGGAGTTGATCTTCCAGATAAGATAGTGATTGGTATAGTTCTCCAAGTCACTGTCACTAAGCTACTAGAACTTGGTGATGAACTATAAAATGCCAGGGATATAATTATTGATCCCTGAGCTGTTCACGATGTTTGACACCACGAAGGTAGAAATCAAGAAGGAGCGTCAAGTGTTGATGGTTAGTAAAACCACTAGTTTCGAGAAGGGCAAGGGCAAGGAGGGAAACTTCATGGATGGCAAGTCAGTTGCTGCTCCAGTGAAGGAACCCAAAGTTGAACCCAAACCCGAGACTAAGTGCTTCGATTATGAGGAGAGCGGTCGCGGAAGCGGAACAACCCTAGATACTTGGTAGATAAGAAGGCTGGCAACATCGACAGAAGTATATTTGATATACGTGTTATTGATGTGTACCTTGCTAGTACTCCTAGTAGCACCTGCGTATTGGATACCGGTTCGGTTGCTAAATGTTAGTAACTCGAAGTAAAAGCTACGGAATAAACGGAGACTAGGTAAGTGTGAGGTGACGATGTGTGTTGGAAATGTTTCCAAAGTTGATGTGATCAACATCGCACGCTCTCTCTACCTTCGGGATTAGTGACAAACCTAAATAAATGTAATTTGGTGTTTGCGTTAAGCATGAACATGATTAGATCGTGTTTATTGCAACACGGTTATTCATTTAAGTTAGAGAATAATGGTTATTATGTTTACATGAATAACACCTTCAATGGTCATGCACCCAGTGAGAATGGTTTGTTGAATCTTGATCATAGTAATACACATGTTCATAACATTGAGGCCAAAAGATACAAAGTTAATAATGATAGTACCACATACTTGTGGCACTGCCGCTAACTGTCATATCGGTATAAATCGCATGAAGAAACTCCATGCTGATGGATCTTTGGACTCATTCGATTTTGAATCAGTTGAGACATGCGGACCATGCCTCTTGGACAAGATGACTAAAACCCCGTTTTCCAAAATGAGCATATGACTTATTGGAAATGATACATGTTGATGTATACGATGTAATGAGTGTTGTAGCGTGCAGTGGATATCGTTATTTTCTTGCCTTCACTGATGATTTGAGTATATGAGTATATTTACTTAATGAAACACAAGTCTGAATCGTTTGAAAAGTTCAAGTAAATTTAGAGTGAAGTTTAAGATCATCGTGACAAGAAGATAAAACTGTCCGCGATATGATCGTGGAGATGAATATCTGAGTTACGAGTTTGGCATACAACTTTAGACAATGTGAAAATTGTTTCACAACTCACGCCACCTGGAACACCATAGTGTGATGGTGTGTCTGAACGTCATAGTCATGCTCTATTGGATGTGGTGCATGATATGATGTCTCTTATCGTTTTGTTACTATAGTTTTGGGGTTATGCATTAGAGGTAACTACATTCACTTTAAATTGGGCACCATCTAAATCCGTTGAGATGACACCGTGTGAATTATGGTTGGATAGAAACCTAAGCTGTCATTTCTTAATGTTTGGGGCTGCGATGCTTGTGTGGATTTTTTTCACCTAATGAGCTCGAACCCAAAGCGAACAAATGCATCTTCATAGAATACCCTAAGAACAGTTGGGTGAACCTTCTATCCCAGACCCAAGCATAAAGTGTTTGTGGCTGAAAATGGGTCCTTTCTCGAGAAAAAGTTTCTCTCGAAAGAATTGAGTGGGAGGAAGGTAGAACTTGATGAGGTTGTTGAACCTTTGTTTCAACAAGAGATTAGCGCAGCGCAGAAAGATGTTTCTGTGGAACCTACGTCAGTTGAAGAGGAAGTAAATGATGATGATCATGAAGCTTCAGATCAAGTTACTATCAAACCTCATAGGTCGACAAGGATGAGTACTGCTCCTGAGTGGTAGGACAACCTTGTCTTGGAGGTCATGTTGTTGGACAATGATGAACCTACAAGATATGGAGAAGCGATGATGGGCCCGGATTCCAACCAATGGTTAGAGGCCCTGAAATCCGAGAAAGGATCCATGTATGAAAACCAAGTATAAACTTTGGTTGACTTGCTCGTTGGACGGCAGGTCATCGAGTACAAATGGATCTTTGAGATGAAGACAGACGTTGATGATGAATGATACCATTATAAAGCTCGACTTGTCACAAAGAAGTTTTCGACAAGTACAAAGAGTTGATTGCAATGAGACTTTCTCACTTGTAGCGATGCTAAAGTCTGTTGGAATTATGTTAGAAGTTGCTGCATTATTCAATTATGAAATCGGGCAGATGGATGACAAAACATCGTTTCCTTAACAGTTTACTTGTGGATAGGTTGTATGTGATACAACCACAAGGTTTTATCAGTCCTAAGGATGCTAGAAGGTGTGCGAGCTCCAGCAATCCATCTAAGGGCTCGAACAAGCATCTCGGAGTTGGAATATACACTTTGATGAGGTGATCAAAGTTTTGTAGTTTATATAAAGTTTACGAGAAACTTGTATTTACAATAAAGTGAGTGGGAGCACTATAGAATGTTTGATAAGTATATGTGGATGACATATTGTTGATCAGAAATAATGTAGAGTTTCTGGAAAGCATAAACGGTTGTTTGAAAAGTGATTTTCAAAGGAAGACCTAGATAAAGCTACCTAACTGTTGAGCATCAAGATCTATAGAGATAGATCAAAATGCTTGATGAGACTTTCAATGAGTACATACCTTGACAAGATTTTGAAAGAGTTCAAAATGGATCAGTCAGAGAAAGAGTTCTCGCCTGATTTGTAAGGTGTGAAGTTGAGTGAGACTCAAAGCTTGACAACGGCAGAAGAAAGAGAAAGGACGAACGTCGTCCCCTATGCCTTAGCCATAGGCTCTGTATAGTATGCCATGCTGTGTACCGCACCTGTGTGTGCCTTGCCATGAGTCCTTCAAGGGGTACAAGAGTGATCCAGGAGTGGGTAACTGGACAACGGTCAAGATTATCCTGCGATCAAGATTATCCTTAGTAACTAAAAGACTAAGGAGATGTTTCTCAATTATGGAGGTGATAAAGAGTTCGTCGTAAAGAGTTACGTTGATGCAAGCTTTAACACCAATCCGGATGACTCGTAGTAGCAATCTGGATACGTATAGTGGAGCAGCCATTTGGAATAGAACAAAGTGGAGTGTGGTAGCAGTGTTTACAGTTTGACATAGAGATTTGGAAAGTACACACGGATCTGAATGTCGCAGACCCGTTGACTATAAGACCTCTCTCACATGCATAGCATGATCGGGCCCCAGAATTCATTGGGTGTTAGATTCATAACAATGCGAATCACATGGTGATGTGAACTAGATTACTGACTTAGTGCAAGTGGGAGACTATTGGAAATATGCCCTAGAGGCAATAATAAATTGGTTATTATCATATTTCATTGTTCATGATAATCGTTTATTATCCATGCTATAATTGTGTTGATCGGAAACTCAGATACATTTGTGGATACATAGACAACACCATGTCCCTAGTATGCCTCTATTAGACTAGCTCGTTGATCAAAGATGGCTATGATTTCCTAGTCATGGACATGAGATGTCATTTGGTAACGGGATCACATCATTAGGAGAATGATGTGATGGACAAGCCTCCTCCTCTCTTCCTCTTATATATACTAGAGGTTTTAGGGTTTTTGGCACTAGTTTTTCAGCCACGTGCTACCCTATCCTCTAGTGCATAGTTTCTCCTCTAGATCGGTTTTCGGCAGTGCTTAGGCAAAGCCCTGCCGGAATTGCTCCACCACCATAACCACAATGCCATCGTGCTGCCGGAGAACTCGTCTACCTCTCCACTCCCTCTTGCTGGATCAAGAAGGCGGAGATCGTCATTGAGCTGTACGTGTGCTGAACGCGGAGGTGCCGTCCGTTCGGCGCTAGATCGGAAGAACCGTGATCAAGATCGTGAGACGGATCATGATGAGATCGCGGGACGGATCGTGATGAGTTCGCGGGACTCATCGTGATTGGATCGTGGGACGGATCGTGATGAGATCGCAGGACGCTCGGCGATTTGGATCGCGAAGACGTTCGACTACACCAACCGCGTCTCTTAACGCTTCCCGCTTAGCGATCTACAAGGGTATGTAGATCCACTCTCCCTCTCGTAGATGCTCATCACCACGCATAGATCTTGCGTGTGCGTAGGAATTTTTTTGTTTCCCATGCAACGTTCCCCAACATAAAAGCCTTCTCAAGCAGGTGGAAGTGAAGGGTTTTAGAGTTCGAGAAAGCCTTCGTATTCTCACAGATAGTACATGGACAATGAATAAAACCATTCTGCTTGTTTGCCTCAGCCGCTTCGAGAAAATTATGCTGGCCATTAATATACTCGGAGGTGCGTCGGTCCCCGTACATCCATTGCCGGTTCATCTGTGTGCGTTATATAATAAAACAACATATCATGAATAGAGAAGTGATCAAATTAATAGAATTTCATCATCACAGGACGGACTGCCAAACCTAGAAAAATCTTGAGGAAAATGGAGCTTGGACAAGGAGCTTCGAGAGGAGAAAGTTTAAGTGTGTCTTGGGAATTTCATCGAACATCTCATGTGCATAGGAGGTGAGCTAGAGCACCACAAAGCTCTCCCCTCCTCGGCCAAAAAAATAGAGCAATGTGGAGTGCTCTGCTCGCCGGCGAGGGGTTATATATAGGCATCTCATTGGTCCCGGTTCGTGGCTGGAACCGGGAGTAAAGGACCCCATTTGGTCCCGGTTCCAGCCACAAACCGGGACCAATGGTTGTGGGCCAGGAGCGAGGCCCATTGGTCCCGGTTGGTGTCTAGAACCGGGACCAAAGGGGTCCGACGAACCGAGACCAATGGCCCACGAGGCCCGGCTGGTGCCCTGGCCTCATGAACCGGAACCAATGTAACCATGGGTCCCGGTTCGTGAGTGAACCGGGACTAATGGGCTGGCCCGGCCTGGACCAAAGCCCTGCTTTCTACTAGTGTATGTAAGAGGAAGGTGCTACTTGTGAGTTGTGATGGCATTGGGATTTTCTCCGAAGAGGAAGGGTGATGTAGTATTGTAGCAGAAAGTATTTCCCTCGGTTAAAATCAAGTTTTATCGAACCAATAATAGATCAACAAGCGAACAGTCGACAATACCTACACACAAATAAACGTAGGCAAGAGGGTTGTCAGTTCTCTTGTACTCATTATTTGCAAAGATTAATTCTAACAATGATAGGTATATAAATTGTAAAATTAAATAAAAATAAATAATTTGCAGCAAGGGTATTTTTATAGATTTAGCAAATATGTAAAGTGAATGGACTTGGGGCCATAGCTTCCACGAGATGCATCTCTCTCATGAACATAGCAACAGTGGATGGATAAATTACTAGAAATTGATATAAAAGCAAAAATTATGACATTATGCATGACATGATCAATATACATGCATTACGTCCGTGACAAGTAGATCGAAACAATTCTGTATCTACTACTATTACTTCACCAATCAACCGCTATCATAATGCATTCATGGTGATTAGGAGCGAACCTCGAGACGAGGGTCGATTCATTGTTGGCCCGATATTTCACGGAACAAAGCTCCATCGCAGCAAGAACAAGATGCGAATTTACGACGATGTTCACAAACCTTGCAAAAACAACACATCAGGCCCTCTATTTGAAGGAATAACGTGAACGAACCGTATAGGTTCGGCTTTAAATATCCTACGCATTGCAGGAACTTAAACGCCAGTAGAGTTTTTGACAAGATTTCTCTAAATTTGATAATGGCCGCTGACCGGAAAACACACATGTATATAGCTAGTTCATCTAAAAATAACATAAAACTTTTAGATGACGCCAGACTTGATTTTATAGTGGTAACCAACTTGAAGGACACGCACACCTAAAACCTTTCCAAAAGCACAAGTACACAAAGTTCCTAAAATCTGGACTCCTTCTAATTTAAAACTACTTTGCCTTTTATATCTCGGCAAAGAACTATGGAAATAAAGATTGAAACTTTTATTTGTGCGCCTCTTCATACACTACCAGAATTGCCTCCTACGCCGACGGTCGGCATCCGTCGGCGTAGACCTGAACACTGTCGGCGTAGGGCTATGTCGACGGCCACCGTCGGCGTAGGGCCGTCAGGATTGCGTGCGTCGGCGTATCGAGCCAATTTCTTCGGCATAGGGAAACCATCGGCATAAGCTCCTATGCCGACGTCTGGCCGTATGTCCGTCGGCGTAGATAGGCCGTCGGTATCCTTTTTCGCGTGACGGTGACTGACGGCACCGTCGGAGGACATCAACCAACCGTTGGCACCCACATGGCAGGGCTGCGCCAACGGTTATACCGTCAGCATACGTCAGAAGCTACGCCGACGATGTAGCCGTCGACGTAGCCCTGCCACATGGCAGCTCCTGTTGCTCCCGGGGACAAGGCTACGCCGACAGTTATACCGTTGGCATACGTCAGGAGCTATGCTGACGGTGTTGCCATCGGCATAGCCCTGCCACGTGTGAACTCCTGCTGCCCCCGGAGGCAAGGCTACGTCGACGGTACACCGTCGGCATAGCCTTGCCACATGGCAGCTTCTGGTGCGTCTTGGGGTAGGCTACGCCAACGGCATAATCGTCGGCATATGTACTGTTTATTTTTTTCTTTTATTTCCCGATAATATACAACACAAATATATCACAAATAATAAACAACATATATATATACATATACATATATATATATATATATCATAGATCCATATCATTATCACCACAACATAAGTATTATCATCATAACATAAGTGAAATCAACAAAGCATACGTCGAACAACACAACATAAGTCAGAACAACACGACGTAAGCCCATCCATTATATAAAGGAATGAAAGATACAAGTCACGACCACCACCACCCAGACACTTAAGCGCCAGGAGGTCCACCACCAAGTTTGTTACCGCCAAGGCCGCCAAAGCCAAGGTCATCACTACTACCGGCACCGTGACTCGGGAGTGATTCCATAATTGGCACCACCACCAACGGAGGATCGACCGGTTCCCTGCATGTTTGAAAAGAGATGTTAAAGAGATATATGATTGTGTTGAATACACAGTAAGTAGTGGTTGAATTGTTTTGGGATGTACTAACTGGAGTCGGACAGTGTTGTGCCACAAAATCTTCAAACGTAAGCAGCATTGGTTGTTCTCCAGTAGGTGGTGGTGGTGGTTCCATTACAAGAACCATGTGGGCCGCCATGGCCTGAAAAACAAGCTGCATGTTAGTTGACCAAGCACACACGAAGGTTAGAAGAAATGAAAATGCAAATGTGAAAGTGAAATGAAAGGGGCTAAACTAACCTTCATCATGTGACTAGTGTGGTCCGAGACTGCTACAACTCTCACGTTCCACGCCATGGTCTCCTGACGTTAGTACTCCATGTAGGCCTTCAACGTGACATGATGAAACTCATAAAAACATCTTGATGTGGAAAATAAAACGAGAAAAAGGAAGATAAGAGGGAAAATTCTTATAGACTGTTGCTGGGCTAGGAGGGTAGTGAGTGTGCACTGGTCGTGCTCAGGTGCGGGCTCAAGCTTGGGTTGGTAACTCGGAGCTATGTGTAGGAGATCAAAGGAGTGACCACAGCTTCCAGAACTGCCTACCGACCATGAATCTTCGGCCCTATGCCGACCACCGCCCTGTCGTTCGTAGCCTCTTTTATGGGGTCAGGTGTGTCAGGATTGTACCCCATATACACCTTCTTGTAGGTCTCAAGGTGCTGGCCGGACTTGCCGTAGTACTTTACCTTGCCATCCTTGGGCTTAGTACGCACATGGGCTATCTCCCACGCCTCCATGTCTGAGTGCGGCCGCTTCAATTTATCCTCCTACACCACCAAACACCACCAAATAGAGGTTAGTCATACATAGAAGAAGAAGAATGTTTCATGTACATAGATATACTTGAACTTTCTTGTGGCTCCAGTGGTTCCAGTTTCCCTGACTATGTCTTCCATCAGTCCCTCGATTAGCCCGGTTTTGGATGCTTTTAGCAATAGACTTTTCATCATCACTCAACCAGATATCAACCAATGCCTCCCATGATTCCTTTTTCCCAAAACACCAACCAGGACACGCCTACATAATGAAAGCGTAATGGCATGTCGACACGAAACAATGAAATTTACCACAAACATTGGAATGAAAATTCTGTTATACTTACCAGCATGTATTTCTCCTTAGTCAAGGTAAGCCGCTCCTCCCGAGCGAAATCCCTTGGGCATCTTCATGTTACGATAGTTGTAATAATATTACAAGATGGCCACCCAGCGCACCTCGTACTGGATCTGGTGGGCCTACTTCCTTGCAGCTCTCTGAAACAACTTGTCGGCAACGGGCTTGTTCTCCTCAAGAACTCGATAGTATTTCTACAGTTATTCAAAAAACAGAATGGAAGAAGCCATGAGTCAAACCATTCGATGATAAACTATGGACGAAACTCGAGACTCATGCTTCCGAAGAGAACTTACCCAAAAATTTGTTTCCACGGCCTTAGCATGTGAATCATAGTTCGCATGGGTATCCACTTCGCACTTGTCCCAGGTCATGGCCAAAACCCAGCGCTTCGGGTGCCTGACAGGGTCTGAAGCGAACAACCCCGACCAATATTCCTCCAGGAAATAGTGAGGATACCGTTTGGAACACGGACTTTTGATGGAACTCTCCAGCCCCTACCAAAGATAGAAAATATGAGCATGTTTACAAGCAAAATAACTAAAATATGATTAAGGGGCACTTACTCTTTCCCTGCTGGCATGATGATCCACTTCTGCTCCTCCGTATCAGGTTCAGGCCGGGGGGAGTCTTGCTCGACCACGCAACCACCCCTTGTTGTTGCCAACCCCCTCCGTGCCACCACCAACCTCCTCCCCCTCCCCAAACTCCTCCCCCCTCTCCAAACTCCTCCTCCTACTCCTCCTCAAACTCCCCGCGAACCTCCTCCTCCTCCTCCTCAAACTCCCCGCGAACCTCCTCCTCCTCCTCCTCCTCAACCTCCTCGCGAAACCCCACCTCCTCGATAGAGGAGGGTCTCTCACTAGAGGAGGGTACCTCACTACAGGAGGGCCTTTTAAATGGCACCCCTAAGTCGGTGACGGAGCATTGTTTCTGGCCCAAACCCCGCCCTAAGGGCTCTCACCTAGGGGCTCTCCCCGCACCCCCTCCAACTCTAGGGATCTCCTCGCACCCCCTCCACCTCTAGGGGCTCTCCCCGCACCCCTCCACTTTTAGGGACACATCTCCCTTGACCTCCCTATGAGAAGTTATCCTCAAGTAGTAGAGACGGAATAGTACGGGCTCAACCACTCCGACTAGTAATCGATGTGAGTTTGCTTAGTAAACCACTGCCATCGGCATTGCCCTTGCCCATGCTTAGCCAACCTGCATTGAAAAGAGAATAAAAAATTAGTATAATAATAATGAAGAAAAAACCCATAGAAAAAAGACATTGATAAATAAGCATAGTAATAAACCATAGTAAAAAGACATGAAACATACATGTGCTAGGACCCATAGGAATCATCACTGTCACTATCACTATCACACATATCATCTTCATTGTCGGACGGAGGTGGAGGCTCTTCCTCGTCATCATCGTCTTCATTTAACAATTTTTCTAGCATAATTATGTATTTTTCATTAACAATCGTCTAACCATCATTCTGTCCATCGTCATCGTTTGGATCCACATCATCATCACCCAAGGAGTCAGCGTAATCGCTTCTGACCACATCATCATCATCATTAGGTTGCTCGTGAAAGAACACTCCCTCGTACATCATGGGGTTAATGTTGTAATAATCATCATCATTCGGGTCCAGTAGCTTACTATGTGGCGACACCTTGAACACAACTTCCCAACCCTTTAGGTACACTTTCACTAGTGCAAAACCGGCCTATAGTCGCGGTTCGTAAGGGCCTTTAGTGCCGGTTCTAGAACCGACACTAAAGTGTGGGGACTAAAGCCCACCCCCCTTTAGTCCCGGTTCAACACATCCCGACACCAAAGGCCCACCACGTGGCATCTGCTGGCGTCGTGGGCTGGGGGACTTTTAGTCCCGGTTGGTAACACCAACCGGGACTAAAAGTATTTAGTTTTTTAATTTAATTTAATTTTTCCTTTTTAATCCTTTAGGGGTTTATGAATTAATTATAGTTTAATTTTCCTTTTAATTATGTGTTTTCCATTTAATTAATTTTCATTTCAAATATATATTACGCTACTACATACTGACACTACTAGGGAAAACCCTAGTAGTAGCGCTCGAAATATGCATAGTAGTAGCGCTGGGTCCAGCGCTACTGCTATCGCGCTGCAGCTAAGTTTTAGCAGTAGCGCTGGCCTGGCAAGCGCTACTACTATGTGCTACTAACAGTAGCGCTTGCCCGAAAAGCGCTACCGCTAACTATCTGCAGCGCTTGGACGAACGAAGCGCTGCTGCTAATCCAGTGTTGCAATTAGGTGATTTCCAGCGCTACTGCTAGTATTCCTACTTTCGTAGATTTACACCCTCTACATATTTGTGATGTATTTATACAATATCTATACAGTAGTTTCATCAGATCATCATAATACATCATTGTCATATAAGAACTCCTCCTCATCATCATTTTTGTCAATGAGACATCCTATAACAAGTTGGTCACTAGTCATAATAACAACTCCTCCTCATCATCATCATCAACTCTAACACATTGTAGCACATAATAACACATTGTACCTAGGACCTAGTCCTCTCTCATAGGACCTACTCTACCCTCTCTTAGGTACAATATCATAAAACAAGATAGGCCCTGACTCTCCATTATGGAGAACGGAGATCATCCTATCTCCCATTCTTGGCCTACGCACAATGTTGCTTCCAAGTAGCTCTCTATGATTGACCATACATTTTTTCCAATCTTTGATTGTCATAACTCCATTGGTTTTAGAAATCCGGTATGGACATGAGTGATGCGTAGGCTGACCTGGCCGTGGTGGCCCTAAGCTCGTAACAACAACGCAACCTCTTGCAAACATCAGATGAGGCACACAATCCTTTAGGATTCTCTGTTAAAAACATAGCAATAACTTTGTAGTTAGCAATGTAGTTTAGTTTTAGAAGAATTTATGCAAAAGATGCACGGATGTTGTAATAGTGGAATTAAAATCTTACCATGCAATCTCCATGGATGTTACCGTAATTCACCACGTGCACTAGTGGCACGTATTGACCATAATGTGCAGGAGTTTGATAATAGCTATTGTAATTCTCAAGATGACTAAGAAATGCGGTAAGATGATCTTTCTCCTTATAAGTTAATTCTGTTTCATCACTGTAGTAGTAGGTTTTGTCTACCATCTTCCGTACATTTTTTGAAGAATGAAAATAAGCTGTCAATGCAAATAAGTTGTCAACTATTTTTTAATAAACAATATAAATTACCTAATAAATATGGTTGAGAAACTCACATAATGTTAGAACTGGAGGCGTCTGCACATCGACCCACATGTCGACATTACCTTTAATTTCATCTTCCGGACGAATATCAAAGGTGATAAGCATATTAGGCTCAAATGCACAAGCCTTGCATAGTGCTTGCCAAGTTTTGCATTCAAAATAGCAATAGGTGTCTGCATGGTACAATTTTACCGCAAAAGTAAAACCATGTTTGGTCCTCAAGTGAACTATCTTTACCTACATATCTTTTTTAGTATTGAACCAATCTTATCCAAGACGGCAATTCTTGCATGGCAGGGGATACGCTAGTAGAATAGTAAAAAATTAAAATTATAAGTTGAAGCAAAATAAGAAGAAGTCATGCTTAATTACGAAAAAATACTTGCCATTGTGACTTAATATATCCACTTCGAAGGTCTCATCCAACATGATACTGAAGCGCCTACCATCAACTAGGAAAGTCTTGTCACACAGGCCACGCTCTTCTTCTCAGTATTCACACATAGCGAATTCCCTTTCATCGTCAGAGAATTCCTGTGTTCATAGCTGAAACATTTAAAATCAATCGAAGGAAACTACGAGAAAACTGATCAACACATAGATCACTATTACTCAATATGCAACGGGTTGACTTTAGGTCTGTCGAGTCTTTCCTTCCTAAACTCTCATCTCACGTATATGGTGGGCACTCCCTCTGATATTGCGACAGTCGGTGATGGTGGCTCCTCCATTCGTCCCAGAGTGCATTACACCAATATGTCTAGCACACTGGAACGAAGGAGAAGTGACCCCATGACAACAGTCAGGATTCTTCCTCTCTCTCTCTCTCATATATATATATATATGATGGACACTCTCCCTTACTAAAAGAAACACAAGGAGCCGAAATAGATCTAAAGTCAACCCGTTCCATATATCAAATAGACGTGCATTCAAAAAGCAAAACTAAATCATAAGACAAATTAGTATTCAAATTAGCATGCCTTCAATAAGCAAAACTAAATCATCTCTTGCGTCCGTACATCGTCGAATAGTATAAGTAATACATCACTAATACAATTAGAACCATAGCGAATGATGAGTATCGGCGTGGGCGGTGGACACCCAAAGAGAAGGAACCATCACAGGATCATAGCTGGGGTGAGATCCTTGAAGAACCTGCCAGGTATTGGAGAACTTGGCGTCCAACGCAGCCATATAGCGTCGGACATGCTCATGCTCCTTCCTAACACGACGACGTATCACCTCCGCGGGGGCCAGCTCCCTCTGCACAGACAGTGGCCCATGCGACCGCCACCAAATAACCTCCGGGTCGACAACGGGCTGCATCCTCACCAAGTTGTGCCCCCCGGAAGGTAGGACCTCGCAGTACCAGCCCGGCGGAGCCCAGTCCTGGACATGGCCCCTATAATCAAGCAGGCCTCCTCCGCCGATTCGACGACGAGGATGCGGGCCAGGCATCATTGACGTTGAGAACAAATGCTTAATTATGATTTTTTTTAATAAACTTCTAAACTTAAATATATGTACTGCAAAAACTAAATTAGATCATTATTATTCATCACGGGTTGACTATCAGTCTGTCGGGATTCTCCTTCCTCTCTCATATATGGTGGACACTCCCTCACTGATTTTCAACCGTCGATAATGGTCGCGACTCCTTCTTCCCCTAGTGCATAACAAAGGTCTAGCACAAGGAGAAGAAGGAGAAGCGACCCCCACGACAACAGTCAGCATTCTTCTTCTCTCATATATGGTGGAGACTCTCCCTCATAGATTTTTTGACTGTCATGTATGGAGCCCCGACAGACTTATAGTCAACTCAAAATGTCGTTTAATTCTCTTTCTAGCAAATCTGGGTCACTCGATATTTCCTACATATTCTAAAACAAGTCATGCTAAAATTCATGAAAAAATCCGGCATGACCTTTGCTAAAATAGGACATATCGAGCACCTGAAATTTACTGGAACAGAAATGAATCAACACTCCGGCAAAACATAGGCCACTATGAGGTGTTCCCTGCAAACATAGACCACTTGGGCAAGCACTAGTACTACAGAACACTACATATCACATATTCCATGAAAATTTTCATAGCTACTCATGTAGCTACTACTCTACTACAACTACCAAAACATCTACATCGTCATCGACATGGGGATTTGGCTGGTCTCACCTCGAGGTCAGAGGTGGTCGGTGACGGGGACGACGGCGGGGATGATGCAGGGGCTCCTTGATTTCTGCAAAAACAAAATATAAACAAAAACATTATTATCCTCATCTTAGGACTTACTATAAATAAAATCAAAATTTCAATTAGATCATCAAATCTCATATACCTAAATTTTCTTACTAAAAATAAACTAGTTTATTAATTCAACTAGTTCAACTAAGCACTTACTATAAATAAAATAAACTAGTACTTACTAAAAATAAACTAGTTTAACTAGTTCTATTAATTTTCTAAATAATTCTATTAAACACATAATAAAAAATAGTAAAAAAATTATACTGATTTTTTTCTATAAACTAAATACTACTGCCCTAAATTAACATCTACTTAGTTACCTAACCTACTTCCCTAACTAAAAAACATATAATTAACAATACCACTACTGCCCTAACCTAATTAACATCTACTTAGTAACCAAATTAGTTAACCAAACATCTAAAAAACATCTAGTTAACCTAGTTAGTAAACCAAATTAACCTAGAGGGAGAAGGAGGGAGGAGGGAGGAGGAGTACCTCTTGGTGAAGGACGACCGGTGCGGGGGGGGGAGGGGGTGATGGGTGAGGAGGGCTGGCGCGGAAGGTCGGCCGACAGGGGGAGGAGGCCGGTGCATCGGAGGGTGGCCGACGGGGGAGAGAAGAGCCGGCACGGGCAAGGGCGGTCGGAGGGAGAAGACCGGAGCACTCGGGCGTTGGTGAGGTCGAGCGCGGGCGTTGGTGTGGATAAGGAGCCCATAGTAGTATGCGCATAAACTAGTCCCCTGCTCCTGCCTCATGCACTTTACAAGAATAAAATTCAATCAGGTAATAATTAATCAAGCATGATAATGGTATTGAAACTAGAATTAAAGAGATGCATGGACGTAGCTAGCTAGTAGTACTTAATTACCTTGGGTCGCACCCATTTCAGCTGTTGTGGCTAGTCGCCTGGGACCTGTTTGATGAACTTGGCCCAAGCCCTGCCAGCCGGCAAAGAAAATGAATAAACGAGTTATTAACTAGTTGATATCAAGAAATGAAGTAATTAAAGAGGCCAACATAGTGTGATAATGATTGAAATTACCTGTCAAGCATCCCCCTCACGATTGCGTATTCGGATGGACCCTTATATAGTGAGTCCAGTAATTCAACTTTTCCCTTGTCAACTTCAATGATTAACAAGATCCAGTGGTAACTGCATGCGCACACATTTTGTATAATTAAGCAGGCATGTGCATAACTGATCAACTACAATTATTAACATCTAGTAAGCAAAAAGTAGAATTTGTAATACAAGATATATATAGTAACACTCACCCGAAGTTGTAAGGAAGTAGTATTTATGGTTGGGTGTTTAGATGCTTCAAAAAATCTAGCATGGCTTTATCTGTGTCTTTTCTCGAATATGCACTTTCCCATATTGCGTGATTAATCGTATTTGGGTCAATGAACCCAATGCCATAGCGTCTAGCTTGTTTCATTTCATACATCTTCATTCTGCATAATACAACAGAAACGAATATAGTAAGGATAATTACACGTAATGAACAAGAGCACAACTAGCTAGAGACTTAAATTATAGAAAGAAATCACTTATAGACAATAGCAACTGGCTAAAGATTTGTCGAGTGCATCTTGATTGCATAACTGAAACAACTCTAAATAATGAATCCACAGATCTTTTTCATGGAAGTAATGCCTCTCCTTGACTCTCACCATGAGGGATTCTGTATTGGTATTTGATGTTATTTGCATGTACCACGTATGCAAATTGTACAATCTCGTTGGTAGAAGCTTGACATCTTCAGGCTTGACCAAAGGTTTGCCACGGGTATATTGATATTTTACTTCCTCCTCTTTAAGCCCGGGGATTTCCTCAAGGCCTAGGAGTAGTTCAATAGTGATACCTACCACTTTAGCCTGCCTTATATGATCGTCGGTTACTCCTAGCCGACCGGCGGTACTCACAGGTGTTTGTACAATGAGCGAGGGGGGGGGGTAGATTGCACTGCCTGTTCTCCCAGCTGGGGAACAGTTTTCCCGCTTTTTTGCCAACTCCTTGGCTTGATCTCGAGCTCGACCCCTTTTTTCATGCAAGATATGACTAATTGATAGACCACACATAGTCGATGTCCTTCTGATTGATAGCCAGTTGAGCCATATCAATAAAGTGTTGTGAGACATGCTCAGGTACTTTCTCCTTTGGCGGCTGGGACGGTTTTGGTCCAAAATGGGCCTTCACTTTGGCATCCACTGTGCTGTCGAGTTTCTCCTCGGTCAGGTGGTAAGGCAACTTCGGAAGAGGCTTGAAGCTTGGACCATATTTGAATTTCTTGCCTGTTGTACCACTAGTCGTCGTAGATGCGGCCTCTCTCTTCTGCTATTGCTTAGGCGACAATGCACGCTGACGCCATGCCGTACATGGAGGAGGAGTCGGCTCACTTGGTGCCGGACTTGGAGGAGGAGGAGTTGGCTGACGCCGTGCCAGACTTGGAGGAGGAGTCGGATGATGCGGTGCCGGACTTGGAGGATGAGGAGTCGACTGACGCGGCGGCAGACTCTGAGGAGGAGGAGTCGGTGGCCTTGGAAAGACGATGCAATCTTTTTTCCATAGAATGATACGATGTATGGCCTCTCCCAGTGTTCTCTCCTCATCACCTCCAAGAATGTCATGTTGTAGCTCGTGATATCCTGACATCACTTGAGTAACTCCGACACGAGCATAGCCAGTTGGAAGGGGATTGCAATGGAAGGTTGCTTCTGGGGGATTTGCTAAAGCATAGTCGTCTGCCACCTTCATGGATAAGTTCTTCACTTTCATGTGTAGCTCACTGTTAGTCCTGTCTTTGATATCATCCACATGGCAGCTAGCTATTAGTGAATCGTCATTTATATCGGCCAAGGCTGAACCCATGCTGCTTTTCGGCATAGATGGGACGGTGGTATCCAATGCTGGATCGATCTTCTCATGCTACCGATGAGACGCCCTTCCCTGGCCGAGTGAGTCGATCTGCTCCTCCTGCCGCCTGACTCTGGATTCCAACTCCACATGCTTTGATTCTAGGCCTTCAAGGCGGAGTGCTTCCACCTTCTTCTTCTGCTCCTCCTCCATCTTCTTTCTCGCACGGCTTCTGTAGTCGTTGTTCCAACCCGCAAACCCTTCAAACCACGGAACAACGCCGTTCCCTCATGTTCTTCCTGGGTGTTCAAGATTCTTTAGGGCGCGTGTAAGCTCTTCGTCCTCTCTGTTGGGCATGAACACCCCCGTTCGAGCTTCTTATATTTTCATCAGAATTTTCCTTGTCACTTTTTTTAAGACTTGCCTTCTGCATAATAGCCCCTGTCTTTGGGTCCAACTTCCCCCCATGCGCATAAAACCATGTCCTGCACCTCGGGGGCAGGTCACTGTAACTGGAGTGACCCCTACACTAATCATCTCTTGTTTGGATTGATCCCATTTAGGCAGGGCTGTCTGGTAGCCACCTGGCCCCAGAGTATGGTGCCACTGCTTTTTCGCAGCATTAATCTTGTTCTTTCTCGATCGTTCCTTAGCTAGCTCTGATTCCTTGAACTTCATGAAATCGTCCCAGTGATCTTTTGCCTTCATCAATGCTCCCTCGAATTTTGGAGTCTTCTTGTTTAATTTGACGTACGCAGCCCATGCATTTTTCTTGAAGGTGTTGAATGCAATCACCATCTTTTTAAGAGCATAGTTTGTGACTATCTTCAGATCTGCATCTTTCAAGTTATCTGGTAGTGTGAAATGTGACATCAGCTCGGTCCAAAGCACATCTTTTAGTCCTTCATCGACAAAAGTAACTCCTTCTCGATCTACCTTTGCTGCCTTTATCCTTTCTTGTGTGGAGATCGGGATTTGGTCCCTGACAATAACTCCGCATTGATTCTTGAACTTGGTCGCATTTTACTTAGGTTCAAGCGGTTTGCCAGTTGATGTATTAATGGAATCGATGTTGAACTTTACGCCAGGGTCCAACTTTCTGGCCGAGCCTCGAACTACCCTATTGCTTGTAGAAGATTTTGCTCTATCCGAAGGCCTAAAAGAAGAAAGATCGATTCTTTAATACAGATACAACTCAATTAAGACATGTAATGATCATCGGATGGCTTATACAATAAATATACCTCGCCGGTCTTTGTTATTTGAAGAACATTTTCTTGGTCAACATCATTGCCGAATTCATCTCTTCGTTCGTCTTCATCAAACATACAACCCTCACCGAAATTGTTCAGATATTGCGAGACGTCAACATCTTCAGGTTCATGCTCTGGGCTCGTGGAGCGTATGATGTCGAATAGAGCCTCTTCTCCTTCTCTATTGGTATTGTCCATAGCTTTTATTTAACTAACCCAGAAGGAAGATAAAACAATTTAGTATTCAAATTAGAATGCATGCAATCAATAAGGAAAACTAAATCATAATACATAATATGCATCATCGAATATAATCTCGAATAAATTGTCTCGAATATTATCGAATATAATCTCGAATACATCTCGAATATTATCACTAATACATCTCGAATATTATTAATTATATAATATCACTACTACATATCCAGTTGACGTCTCGCGCGGCAGGCGATGGACCCCCAAAGAGAAGGAACTATGACAGGATCATAGCTCGGGTGAGATCCTTGAAGAACCTGCCAGGTATTGGAGAACCTGACGTCCAACGCATACATGTAGCGACGGACGTGCTCGTCCTCCTCCCTGACACGGCGACGTACCACCTTTGGCGAGGCCGGCTGCCTCCGCACCAAAAGTGGCCCATGTGAATGCCACCAAAGAAGCTCCGGGTCGACGACGGGACCCGGGTTCCTCACCAAGCTGCACGCCCCTGAAGGTAGCACCTCCCAGTGCCAGCCCGGCGAAGCCCAGTCCCGGACAGGGCGCCTCTGAAGCAGGATGTCATCGCGAACGAGTCGACAACGAGGATGGGGGCCAGGCATTGCTGACTCCGAGAAGAAATTCTATGCAAATTTAACATTTTTTAAATGCTTGATTGTGATTTCTTATATACGAGGAACCTTCAGAATCCTAGCGGATTATTTTAACCTTACGACCCGCGACTTTTGCAAATACATAACAAATACTAATTGCTAATTAATACATAACAAACTTTTGCAAATACAACATTAAAATTCTTCAAATGTCAAAATTGCTTCACTTTTTTCTATACATCTAATTAATTAATCATCTAGTGAAAAAATGTCAAAATTCTTGAATCTATGTCAAAATTCCTTTAATCATCTATACATCTAACCATCTATACATCTAATCATATATACATCTAATCATCTAATCATCTAGCTAGTGTGTGTGTTCATGCATATACGTGTGGGGGGGGCTCGGGGAGGGGCCTGCTGCCGCCATGGCGGCACAGGGGGCAAGGGAGAGGGGGGAGAGGGGGAGCTCACAGCGGGGCGACGGTGAGGCAAGGCGAGACGGGGGCTGCTACGACGAGGAGCTCGGGGTCAGAGGAGAGCGGGCGCGGGCAGCGTCCTGAGCGGCGTTAGGCCGGGCTCGAGGAGGAGCGGGAGCGGGTGGCATCGGAGATCAGCGCGAGGAGGCGTGGGTGGCTGACGTTGGGGGCGGCGATGAGCTCCGGTGTTGGGGAGGCGAGATAGCGACGGCACGGCGATGTCAAAGAGGTCTAAGAAAGCAGAGGTGGTGAATTTTTTTGAAGTGTTGTATATATAAGGAGCCCTTTACTTGCGGTTGGTACCACCAACCGCGACTAAAGGCCCCCCTTTAGTCCCGGTTGGGTCCACCAACCGGGACTAAAGGTGAATTTCACCAGTCGAAGCGGCGAGAAGCGAAATCCTTTAGTCACGGTTGGTGGCTCCAACCATGACTAAAGGGGGGCCTTTAGTCGCGGTTGGTGGCACCAACCGTGACTAAAGGTTTGGCTTCGCGTATTGAGATGTTTAGTCCCACCTCGCTAGTGGAGAGGAGCTTGCACCAGTTTATAAGCCCCGCTGCGGCTACCGTGGCGAGATCCTATCTAATGCAGGCCTATTGGGCTTACCCTACCTCTGCCGCCCAGTGGGGCCTACTGGGACGTACGGGCATGCCCTTGCGGTCCAATAGGCGGGCTTTTATATATTTTTTCTGCTTTGTTTATTTTCGTTTGTTTCTGAGTTCTTTTTTGCTTTATTTAGAGTTTCTTTGTGAACCTTCTTGCTATAGATAAAAAAATTATAAACTTTCTGTTAGTGCCAATAGTATTCAAATTTGAATAGTTTAAATTTGAATTATTTGAAATTTGTATGAATCACTAGGTTGTGAATAACTTTATTTTAAAAGCAGATTTTTTAGTGATTATTTGTTCTGCCGTTTAATATTAGTGTGTTTTATCATTATATTCAATTTGGTAATTCTTAGGTTATTTAAAAAATGAAATGCCTTTGTAACAGACGAGTTTCCGTCTGAAACCGTGATACTTCGAAAGAGATTGTCCATTTTGTACACGAAGTGCATCCAGTTTTTGTCGTAACCCTCTCAACTTTTTAGCACATGCTATGTGGGTGAAATGATGATACCATGCCAACTTTCAACCTTTTTATAGTTCATTTGTAGTGCTTATCAATTTCAGGGTCATTTAGCTCAATTTTTTTAGTATATGCATGAAAAATAGCAAATGAAGTCAGAAAGGGTTGAAAATTGATGGCCTGCCTTCGAATGGTGCATACTGAACGCTCAAAACACATAAGTACATGACTATTACAAAGATTCCCTTCCGTTTGTCCGAAGTGGGACTTTCCAGATATATAAGTCCGGAAACTAACTAGAGAATCCGGTCACATCCCAGAGTGGGATCTTTGGGCGTAAAACTTTTTCTTCGCGTGTGTCCCTTTGTGTCGTAATCATGGACAATCTTCATCGTTTAACTTGATGTTGGGGTCAGCATTCACTATGAAGGGAACAATTTCATGAAACTTTTCATAATCTTTTGACATGTCTGTCTTGTCCTCCACTCCGGCGTATCTTTTGTCTTCCCATACATGCCCAAGAAGCCTAGCAGGTTCACGCAAAGATTCTTCGTCACGTGCTTCACATTGATTGTAGAACGGACCTTGAGATCTTTCCAATAGGGTAGGTCCTAATATATAGATTTGTTCTTCCACATGGCTGCGAGGACCCTTGCCAAAGATTACTTTTAAATCCTTGACCATATCAAGTATGTCATCACCCGTACGATGGCGAGGCTTCTTACGGTGATCTGCCTCACCTTTGAAATGCTTGCCTTTCTTTCTTACGGGATGCGTGCTCTGAAGAAATCGATGATGCCCCAGATACACATTCTTCTTACATTTATCCAAATATATACTGTCGATCTCATCTAAACAGTGCGTGCATGCGTGGTATCACTTGTTTGTCTGTCCTGAAAGATTACTGAGAGTATGCCAATCATTGATGGTTACAAACAACAACGCATGTAGGTCAAATTCCTCTTGATCTTTCGCATCCCACACACGTACACCTTTTCCATTCCATAGCTATAAAAGTTCTTCAACCAATGGCCTTAGGTACACATCAATGTCGTTGTCGGGTTGGTTGGGTCCTTGGATGAGCACTGGCATCATAATGAACTCCTGCTTCATGCACAACCATGGAGGAAGGTTATAGATAGATAGCGTCACATGCCATGTGCTATGATTGTTGTTCTGCTCCCCAAAAGTATTAATGCCATCTACACTTAAACCAAACCATACGTTCCTTGTGTCCTTTTCAAAGTCCTTCCACTTTCTCTCAATTTTTCTCCACTGCGATCCGTCAGCGGGCACTCTCAACTTCCCATCTTTCTTACGGTCTTCATTGTGCCATCACATCAACTTGGCATGCTCTTTGTTTTGGAACAAACGTTTCAACCGTGGTATTATAGGAGCATACCACATCACCTTGGCAGGAATCTTCTTCCTGGGCCGCCTGCCCTCAACATCACGAGGGTCATCGTGGCCGATCTTATAGCACAATTCACAACATACCGGGCCTGCATTCAAATCCTCGTACTCACCATGCTAGAGGATGCAGTCATTAGGGCATGCATGTATCTCCTCCAACTCTAATCCTAGAGGGCAGACAACCTTCTTTGCTTCGTACGTACTCTCTAGAAATTCGTTGTCCTTTGGTAGCTTCTGCTTTAACATTATCAGCAACTTTTGAAATGCCTTGTCAGATACACCATTCTCTGCCTCCCATTGTAGCAATTCCAGTGTGGTACCAACTTTTTCTTGTCATATTCGCAATTTGGGTACACACCTTTTTTGTGATCCTTTAACATGCGTTGCAACTTCAGCTTCTCCTTTTCACTTGCGCAGTTTTTCTTTGCATCAGCAATGGCCCGACCAAGATCATCAATGGGCTCATCTGATGCCTCTTCTTCAGCTCGTTCCTGCATTGTCGGCTCAACTTCTTCCCCCATTGTCATACCATCGTATTCATGGAACCCATGGCCAGGATAGCTGTCGTCATCCTCTTGTTCTTCATTCTCTTCCATTAGGACCACTCTTTCTCCGTGCTTGGTCCAACAGTTATAGACGGACATGAAACCGGACTCAAACATGTGGACATGAATGGTTCTTGAGTTAGAGTAATTTCGATCATTCTTACAGCCAGCACATGGACAATACGACCATCCGACCACTTGTTTGCCTCAGCCACAACCAGAAAAGTATGCACGCCATTAATGAACTGGGGAGAGCATCGGTCGTCGTACATCCATTAACGGCTCATCTTCATTACACAACACTGAAAAGAACAAATTTAATACAAGTTCGTATATAAAGTTCATACACACTTGTTCTCATAAAAAAACATACAATATCTCTAGCTAAAGCATTTAAATGCAACAACAAATGCGATCAACATCGCAACTAAGGTAACAATTGATCCATCTAATCTTAAAGCGCATTGCACCCATCTTGATCTTGTGATCATCAACGACATCGGCAACATAGAACTCTAGTTTCATCTTCTCTTCTTCAACTCTTTTCAATTTTTCTTTCAAATACTCGTTTTATTTTTCAACTAAATTTAACTTCTTGACAAGAATATCTATTTTGGTTGGAATCTCCGGATCACATACCTCCTAGATAAAAATATCTATGTCAACTTGATGGGCATAACTGTCATAAACATCAAATGCAAGAAAGAAAGATAGTATATACCATATCCAAATCATAAACCGGACGAGGGCCGACGGGGACGGATTTCAAAACCATGCCACTATGTCTAACAAACAACCATATAGGTAAGAAAACTATACAAGTAACTAACTAAATCTTACAAACAAGTTTTTTTTATAAAAAGGATAAGAACAAGAGGCTCACCAAGGTGGTGCCGGCGACAGGATGGTGCGTGTGATCGACGGTGGTTAGGACGGGGACGGGAAGGCACTAAGTAAACCACACCTACAAATGCAAAGTAAGAAGTTAATTTGAGCTCAAATTGCATCAATCAAATAAACTACCACATACAAACTAAAACCCACAAATTACTATACTTATAGAGCATTTCAAGAGATAATCTAGCAATGAGAGATGAAAGGACAAAGTTGCTAACCTTTGTGAACACTTGGATGGATGGGGTGCCTCCAAATCTTGACAAATTTTGGCAAAATGGAGGATGAGCTCGGGGAAGAGAGGAAGAACAGAGAGGAGAGGAAAGGGGAAGAACAGAGAGGAGTGTGCTTGGTCTGGCCGAATGGTTCATATAAACGGATCTTTAGTCCCGGTTGGTGGCTCCAACCGCAACTAAAGGTTAGATTTTAGTTGCGGTTGGAGCCAGCAACTGGGACTAAAGGTTTCCGTGGGGCTCCAGGCTGACGCCAGCCTGCATCACACCTTTAGTGTCGGTTCGTGGCATGAACCGGGACTAAAGGTCTAGAACGAACCGACACTAATGAAGGCTGTCACGAACCGGCACTAATGAGCACATTAGTGCCGGTTCAAAACCGGACCGGGACTAATGAGGCGGACGAAAGGTCTGTTTTCTACTAGTGTTTCTAGCATGGGTAAGGCAGATAATAAACTTGTGTGGCTTGGGTAGCCGCAATAAAGAGATCGGCTCCAGCATAGACGGTTGATGGTTTAAATTCGACCAAACCATAGGAAGGTGTATGTCTCAGCCCCTTTACTGGGTCGAACCATCGGCATTTGAATACATGGAGTCTTAGGGTTTGGCGACCATGACTGAATGAAAGCTCGTATATTTTCCTAACCTTCCGTAATACTGAACTCCATTTTGACATGGGGTGTACACTCCAGTATTCATAGTTTTGGGATCAGGTCAATTGTTCTGGTGCTCCTCTGTATGGAAGCGATACCCATTCACATCATAATTTTCACATGTCATGACCGAAGGGTTAAAACCCATGGAAACCCATCTCAATTCGTCATCCATAGATATATTCCGATCTTTTCCCTACAAGTTTAATTGAAATTGTTGGGTGCATTAGTTTGGTTAAGTAATAAATGTTCAACTAGGTATTTAATAGGGGAATGTGAAAAATTACTTTAGCCATGAACCAAGCAACAAAATTTTGCCTTCTAGGGTTTCCATGCCGAAGAAGAGTAAGTGCCTCTGCCTGAGTAGGATGAACCATTCCCTTCCACTCCTCATAAATGAATTGACCGAAAGACGAAAAGCGGTGTTTAGGCTGAGACTAAGAGAACATAGAACATGATGTCGTTCAAGACATAAAGGAATGGTGTGGTGGTATTACCTCATCCACTCCTACTCGACTTCCTTGATGTTGTGCAAGACATTGAACATTATGTCCTCCAACTCTTGTTTTGGCATTTTATAAGATTTCAAGCACCCAGCCCTGCCACCTTGCCCGCTAAATAGATTGAGCATGGGTTTATACTTGGGCTCTTCCGTATTGTATCGAGGCACCTTATTATGTAGACTAGGAACGTGGTCTTGATAGTACGATGTCCTGAGGTCTGACACCTCCTCAAGGATAACTGCGTCAGCTATGGAAGCTTCAATCTTAGCTTTGTTTCCACATTTCTTTCAGAGATGCTTGTTCTGTCTCTCAGGGTCGTACTGCCAATGATTCTGCACAGGGTCCCCTAACAATACCTCTTTCGCAAGGTGCAAAATGAGATGTGTCATCGGAGTAAAGAAGCCTGGCGGAAAGGTCTTCTGTAGCTTGCATATCAACTCCACTTCTTTCTTATGCAATAGTCCAATAACATCGGGACATACTTCTTTAGCATAGAGCGTGCGAAAGAAATGGCTTAGCTCCGCAAGCACGCACCAGACACGCTCGGGGACATAGCCTCAAACCATCACCGGCATTAACCTCTCAATCCATACATGATAGTCACGACTCTTGAGCCCGTTGACTTTGCCCATTGAAAGATTGATTACATTACTTATATTCGATGCATAACCATAAGTGAACTTCATAATGTGTTTGAGCCACATAAGTACCTCCTTCTTTTCTGGTAGTTTAAGGACGATGTCAGTGATATGTCTCCAATGTATCTATAATTTTTGATTGTGTCATGCTATTATATTATCTATTTTGGATGTTTTATATGGATTAATATGCTATTTTATATTATTTTTGGGACTAACATATTAATCTAGAGCCTAGTGCCAGTTTTTGGTGTTCCTCGTTTTTGAGTATTGCAGATATGGAATATTAAACGGAGTCCAAACGGAATAAAATCTTCGGAATGATTTTTTCTGGAACGAAAGAGATCCACCAGGCTTGGAGTGCAAGGTAGGGACTCTCTCAGGAGGTCACAAGGCAGGGGGCACGAGCACCCCCCTAGCCGCACCTGGCAAGCTTGCCACCTCCTGGAAGATCGCCTAGCCCTAATCTTCGTCCTATAAATACTCAAATATTTCCCCGATACCAAAAAGAGACTCACAAATACTTTTCCGCTGACAGAAGCCTTCATTCAAGAGAGATCCAATCTTGGATCCTTTTCTGGTAATCTATCGGAGGGGGATTCAATCACGGAGTGCATCTACATCAACTCCATTGCCCCTCCAATGATGCGTGAGTCATCCACAACAGACCTATGGGTCCATAGCTAGTAGCTAGATGGCTTCTTCTGTCTCTTTGTGCTTTAATACCATGGTCTTCATGATCCTCATGGAGATCTATCCGTTGTAATACTCTTTTGTGTTGCGTTTGTAGAGATCCAATGAATTGTGGGTTTATGTTCAGATTATACATGAATATTATTTGAGTATTTTATGAATTCTTATATGCATGATTTCATATCTTTGCAGGTCCCTTTGAGTTATTGGTTTGGTTTGGCCAACTAGATTGGTAATTCTTCCAATGGGAGAAGTGCTTAGTTTTGGGTTCAATCTTGCGGTGTCCTCACCCAGTGACAAAGTATGGGTAGCAAGGCACGTATTGTATTGTTTCCATCAAGGGTAAATGAAAGCACATTTGCTCCCTTGGTGGTTTTGGTAATTAATAGCAATATATATGTCATTGAACTAATGTTTCCACTAAGAATGTTTCAGGAAAAGTTCGCTGACGGGTTGGCAAAAGATTGTGCAATACCCCAAGGTGCAAGGAAATAGGTTGGCAAAGCTTCAAGTAAGAGGACTCTACATTTTAAATTTGTGAGATATCACTTTGAGTCCATAGGAAAGCCAACAATATTAAAAGGGGGTAAAGTTTTGTTGGTGAACAAAATGCTCATACGTGCACAAGTGTTAGTCACCAAAAACACCCACAAACTCTCCCACCAAAGTCTGTCCAAAGGCAAATACTCAAAATCGGTGCAACCAACATTCTACACTCGGTGCCACCGATTCCAAACCCTAGACACACTTAGCCAAACCCTAGCTTTTCGGTGCAACCGATACTGCATTCGGTGCCACCGAGTTGGGCTGCCAACTTTTTGTTACGCAAGTTCATAGTTTTGGTCCCTCCGAGATTGTTGAATCGGCGTCACCAACATTGGACATTCTGACCATTGGTCACCTTGTTGGTGCAACCAAGATTCCTATATCGGTCTCACCGAGATTCAAAAGTTGCTAACTTTAAGTTACTTCGGTACAACCGAGATTCACACATCAGTTGCACCGAGTCTGACTTATTGTGTGTAACGTTTGGATATTTGGAGATGCCTATATATACCCCTCCATCACCACTTACTCGAGAGAGAAGCACTCAGAACTGTTCCCCACTCATATCTACTGATTTTCTGAGAGAGAACCACCTATCCTTGTGTTGAGGGCAAGATCTTCCACTCCAACCATATGGATCTTGATTTCTAGCCTCCCCAAGTTGCTTTCCACCCAATCAATCTCTTCTACCAAGCCATATCTGTGAGAGAGTGATTGTGTGTTGAGGAGTCTATCATCTTGAAGCACAAGAGCAAGGAGTTCATCACATTACCGAGCCTATTACTGTTTGGAGGGTGGTGCCTCATAGATTGGTTAGGTGTCGCTTGGGAGCCTCCTACTTCGTGTTGTGGAGTGAACCAAGAAGTTTGTAAGGGAAAGTAAATCGCCTACTTTGTGAAGATCTACCCATAGTGAGGCTGGTCCTTCATGGACGGAAGCCGTCATGGTATAGTCATGGTTGCTTCTTCGTGGAATCCTCCATGGGTAGAGCCCTCTGTGGACTCTCGTGACCGTTACCCTCCATGGGTTGAAGACTCCATGAACGTGGATGTATGATAGCACCACCTATCGGAACCACGGGAAAAATTATCGTGTCACCAATTGCATTTGCTCTTCCTACCCTCTGTTTACTTACATGCCTGTCTTCATTTGCCGCTGCTATACTCAAGCATGTGTAGGGTGTACTTGACATACTATGAATGCTAAAATCTTCCAAGAATTAAAATTGGGAAAAAGTAAATTTTCATATGGTCAAGTAGTCTACTCACCCCCCTCTAGCACTACTTTCGATCCTACAAGTGGTATCAGAGATTTGGTCTCCATTGCATTGATCTCACAACCTAGGAGAGTATGGCGTCTTGCAAGGGAAATTATCACCATAGAGGTCCGTACTTTGATGGCACTAATTTTGCTAGTTGGAAGCACAAAATGAAAATGTATTTGCTTGGTCACAACCCTGCCGTTTGGGCTGTTGTTCGTGTTGGTATGCAAGGTGAATTCTTTGCGGAAGGAAGTGAAGCGACCACGGATGAGTTGAAGATGATGCAACTCAATGCTCAAGCATGTGACATTCTATTCAAATGTCTATGCCCCGAAGAATTCAACAAAATCATATGTCTTGAGAATGCAAAAGATATTTGGGATACTTTGGTTGATATGCATGAAGGTACAAAATCTGTGAGAGAATCCAAGTTGGATGTTCTTCAAAGTCAACTTGATAAGTTCAAGACGAAGGATGGTGAAGGAGTCACTGAGATGTACTCTAGGCTAGCTCTCATTACCAATGAGATTGCCTGCTTAGGAAGCGAAGAAATGACTGACAAATTCATCATCAAGAAGATACTTCGAGCTTTGGACGATCGATATGACGCAGTTTCCACATTGATCCAAATGATGCCCAACTACAAAGATCTCAAGCCAACGGAAGTGATTGGTAGAATTGTTGCTCATGAGATGACACTCAAAGACAAGGAAGAGCTTCACCACAAGTCTAGCGGTGCTTACGAAGCCACAAGTGATGCTCCCGCTACCTCAAGCAACAACCTTGTCACAAATGAATAGATAAGCCTCATGGTCAAGAAATTCAACAAGTTCTACAAGAATAGAAGGAAAGATCGAAGCTCCAACTCAAGATATGAAGAGAAGCGTTCGTCAAGTCATGACCGAAACTATTACAGTTGTGGGAAGTCCGGACACTACTCCAATGAGTGCACGGCTACTTACAAGAGAAAAGAAGAGCCACTAAGAAGACGAAGCTTAAGATACGAGTCACCTCGAAGAGAGAGAAGGAGTAGGGATGATCGTTATGAACGAAGACCCTCAAGGAGAAGTAGGGGCTCAGAGAACAAGGACAAGTACACCAAGAGCTACTCAAGAAGGAAACATCAAGCTCATGTTGGTGAATGGGTTTCTGGCTCCGAATCCAACAACCACTCCGAGAGAAGTTATCTCTCCAACTTCGACTATAGTCAAACTGAAGTTGTTGCAGGACTTGCACTAGTGACTACCAACTCCTATGATCTATTTGATTCATCAAACGAAGGGAGTGGAAGTTGCTTCATGGCTAAAGGCCCCAAGGTATCACACCCCGAGTATCTTGATCTCAATAGTGATGAAGATGACTTGTTAATTGAAGATATCTTCCTATTTGACAAATCTAGTAATGTTAGTCAAAATGAACTTGCTAGTACTCACTCTAGTGTAGATAAGTCGTGTGATGATGATAAGTTGGAAATAGAACGACTAACTAAAGAACTAAAAACTCTTAAGTTAGCTCACGAGTCAACTCTACAAGATCATAGAGAGCTTGTAAGGATATTTGAGAAGCTACGCTTCGAGAAGCTCAACTTAGAGCAAGAGCATGAGTTCCTTAAAGCTATCATTGACGATCTTCGAAAGAAGACTTCCTCTTATCTAGACAAGTGACTTCTCTTATCTAAAGTCATGCCACAAGTTCTCTTGATAAAGAAAGTTTCTTCAACTAGTAGCAATAAAAATGATAAATCCAATGATATTGCTTCTAGTAGTTCTCTTGGTCCCACTAACTCTTCTCTTAGCCAAGATACACTTGAGCAAGAAAATGAACTCTTGAAAGGGGATATAGAGAAAGGTATCTACAAGAGTCTTGAAGGGTGCAAACAATTTGAGGAGATTGTACGCAAGCACGGAGGATACCAGAAGAATCGTGGTGTTGGCTACTTTAATGCTAATGGAGTTGAATGGGAAGAAGGTCAATACCCCAATCCCAAGTTTTTTCCTCAAAAGGAGAAGTATGAAAATACTCTCCCCAAGGGAAAAAAATCTCAAGATGACCTTCCACCGCAAGACACCAAGCTCAAGGACAAGAACAAGCTTCAAGAGGACATTGGATCTTATGAAGATGAATCCCAAACTTTGGTGAGGTGGGTTCCCAAGGCTACTACAAGCTCAACTTCTACAGGTGCTACTTCAACACCAAGGATCCCCATCAACTTGATGTGGGTCCCTAGAAGAAGAACTAGAGATGTTCTTGAGGGGTGACTCTGCCAATGAAATTCATTCATATTCATTATTGGCAAGAACTATTTGCAAACAACATCAACTCTATGCAATATTTCAAGGAGTCACACGTTCCCTCAAAGGTATGCAAGGGACAAGGTAATAAACAAATCAATGGACATCATAACATATGCTTTGCACTCCAGGTCCATAGATATCTGTGTGTTTGTCTCTTGTATGTTGGGACTAACCCATGTAGGTGAGAAGTGTAATGAAACAACAAGGATGCTCCCAACTCTTGGTGAACTTCATCAACCTTGAGCATCCACCACTACCTCACCAACATGAAGTCTTTATCGACAAAACCCAACGTTAGTTTGTCCCTCCTATGGGGGATGTCACACCAAGGGGGAGCCTTACTATAAGACTTGAGTTAAAGAATCTCTTAGTATGTGACAACATTAAATGCTTTATGTAAAAGTGGTAACCCCACTTGTGCTTAAACGATGAGCATGACCTATGATCAAGTATTCTTACTTGGCTCCTAAGTCAAATACTCATATATAGATGACTTCATCATCGCCCAAGTGCTTGTTAGATGTTAATGTGTATGTGCATGTTAGTCATGATTTCATTTGACATCTTATTGTGTGAGCATGTTGGTCTGCATTTATTTTCTCATTCGAGGACATCCAATTGTTGCTATTTGGCTCTTGATTTTCTCTTTTGCTAATTGGATGGACAAGAATGCCTAGGACCACTATTTAGCTATCTATGCTTTCTCAGTTCATACTCTATTCATGCTGCATCACAAAATTTGAACAAGTGCTTTTCGATCCTTCTCTGTGTGGAGCACTCGGAGTTCCGTATCATCAAGGACTGACCATTAAAACCTCCCAAGTGCATCTCGGTGGAACTAACCCCAAAATCTCGGTCTCACCGAATGCCTAGGGTTGATATGGTTTTCGTATCTCGGTAAGACCGATTTCATATTCTCGGTTACACCGAGTTTCCCTGTCAACTCACAGTTGAGAAACTCGGTGACACCAAAAATATCAAATCGGTGTCACCGGTAGCGATGGGTATATAATCGGTGGACCCCGAATTTTTGAAATCTATTCTTCAAACGTCGTGCCTCCACAGCTCTAGTTGTAGTAGAAGGACTCCTTGGTCGTCGCCTTGCCTTTCTCGTGCGCCTCCACCGCTGGAAATATCGCCATCGACGGGCATCTTCACTAACGTCGCTGTCGTCACTGCCGTACAGGATCCGTCGCCAAGCTAGGGTACGGATTCAATTTTACTTGCGCTCCCTGTCCAATCCTTGCGCAATGAAATTGATTTTATCTATAAGACACCGTCTGGGAGCTTTCCATCCACAAGAAAATCCTGTAGACTAGAGAACCATGGATTTTTAGGGTTTTGCCATCCGCCCAATGAAACTCGATGGAACCGAAGCAGGCAAATCGGTGTCACCGATTTGTATATCAGTGTTGCTGAGAATGATCTCGGTGAAACCGAGTACTCTTTTTTGGACTCACCGGAAAGAGTGCCAAGTTTTTGTTTAAGAGACAGCCAGTTTCAGTAACTCCGATGTTTTTTGCTTCGGCTGTACCGATGTTCATTTGACAGAATGCAAAACATGGAAACTCTTTTGTTCAAACTTTCAACAATCAGCCTCATTTTGTGATGACTTATCCTATTCTACTCTTCTATACTGTATTCACAGGGTCAGCATGTCAGGTTCAAACAGCCAGAATTTGCCAGAGCAGAACATTCAGCTGAGTTCAGGCACGAGTCCTAAGTCCAGTTCTTCCACAGATCCAGGCACTCCTAGTTCCCATGGGTTGCCTAAGGCTGCCACTAGGACAAGGAAGAGACTCAACACAGAGGAAGAGCATTCTGATTTTTTTCTAGAAGAGATTCTTGCTAAGAAGCAAGAGAAGGCTGCTAGGAAGTGTGCCAATGAGGCCACCTCATCTAGGAAGGTGGTCAGCAAAATTTATGCTCCCGCGGAGACCTTCAAAGCACATGAGAGTGCTAGGGCAACAATGTCTGTTGAGGTCCCCAGGAAATCTATGCCAAAGAAGACAGCCAAGAGGAGGATCATCCGTGTGCAGGGCAGGCCTACCTCAATGTATGAGGATCCAGAGGAGGCTGCTGCTACTAGAGCTACTGCTGCTGAAGAGGAAGAGGTGGAACCTACTGCTCAGGCCCCTCCTAACAAGAAGGCCAAGAAACTTTTGGCTGATGCTATGCCCAAGCCAGGCACCTCCAAGAGCACCAAGGCAACTTCAAAGAAAGCTGCTGCACAGAAGTCCAAGAGGACAACCAGAGACATACCTGCTGCTGAGAAGAACAAGAAGTCCACTTTCAGAGAACCTGATGATGATGATGATGCTATGGCTATTCTGATGAAGCTTAGACCTCACCTTCCAGTTCATGATGCTAGCCACCTAGTAGCTGAGGATATGAAGAAGAGAAGTATTCAGGGTCGAGGGCATGGAGAGCTATTGATCCATATGCCCAGAGGATAAAGACTGCTATAGATTACAGGTTTTATACCAAGGAACAACGAGACTTCTATGAGAC